>OZ037784.1:14435460-14535460 GCA_964035525.1 Porites cylindrica
GCAGACTGTCAGCCGACAGTTGGCAGCTTGTTGGTAATGTGTCAGCCACTACTTTATTTATTGCCTAAATAGCACTTTATATGAACATTGGATTTGCGTTAGAAAGGAAAATTGATTGCCTCGATGTTACCAAAAACAGCATTTTCATTACCTGTTGGGGCCAATTATCAAAGCGAAAATATGAAACTGTCTCACTTGAGTCTGCCATATTATTTTTAGGTTAAATTTTAGGTACCAATCTCCTTGCATCATCTAAGAGGCACCAGAACAAGAAAAACTTGTAGAGCACAGTCAAGAAGTGAAAAATTTGTTCAAAGCATATTGTTGTCACTTTGACGTTGATGGCTTTTTACGCCGAGTTTAGCTTGTTTATTGCTTCACAAATTACCAGATCACTTTTGATCGCAGCATTGTCTTTTTGGGTATGGTAGAAAGAGGCAGTGGTTGTGTTCTCATATTCCATGCCCCAGATCGCACGAGACTGTACGTAGTAACCCGGTTGGTACAAGAGTTTGAACATCAAACCAGGAACAGTGATCCTTTATGACAAAATTTCACTGTATTTTAATCTAAACAACATCGGCTACACACGTCTCATGGTCAAACAGGCTGGAGAAATTATACCAAAAAAAAGAACATGTAAAGTTGACCTGTAAATTCAAATGAAACTCTTTTTTTCACTACCAACCTGCAAGTTTTACCAAAAATGTTTACCACCAAAATGAGGCCTAGTATAGTAAGTGCCTATCAAATGAAAGTGAAAATGGGATAAGATTTTGACCTGATGGCATCTCCATGATTGACCCAGAAATAAATAAATGGCTTGACTAGCTTAAAATGACACTATTCAAAATTTCAAGGAGCAAATGGGTTAAATCACTTCAGCTCTTAAAGTTTTATTCTAGATTTTGATTGGTGGCTTGTTTTATTATAGTCTCTCTGGGGGAAAAAAATGAAGCAAGAGCCATTCAGAGATTGCTCTCTGGCATGTAGGGGTTTAATATAATTCTCAGTACTTTTCTGAGAATCATCCCTGTACCTTTTGCATGAGTTGCCCCCTTCCTGTATATTCAGGTCAGGTGACAGGCAATATATCAATAGAGTGGATACTTTCTCTGTTAAATCCTATAAGTGAACTTCCAAAGAGCAGTTATGCCATCAAATTATTTTCTTGTTCACACATCCAAATGTTGTGAAAAGTCCTGTCATTTTTCTGTTTGTATTCAGACAATATTTACATCCAAGTTGATACAAGATACAAAGATCTTAAAGATGCATTTGTTATTGGCCAAAGCTGGTAAGGTATTTTTCAAGTACTGTTTTGGATATGGAGCAACTCTGTACGCTCATCAAAGGAAATAAAAAAATAGTCTCTTATTGTCATTCCATGAATGTTTTGTATACGAGATAGTAAAGTGTATATAGCCAAAAAAGCATGTGGTGCCAATTGGCTATAACTGTAATCACCTCATAATCCAACAAGCATGAGTGGAATGTAATGATTTACTGATAACTTTTTAATTTATACTAGTCAAACCTCCATGTGCAACCACCTCTCATAAGCAACCACCCTCCATAAGCATTTTGGGTAGTTGCTTACAGGAGGTTCAACTGTAATTCTCAGAAATGAGACTGGAAGAGACAACTGACTCAAGCTTATCATAGACTGTTCACAGTCCTCTATTTTTCCGTAAGATCATTGAGATCGAGCGCTTTGTGTTACTGCTGCCATCTTGCATGAGCGTCAAAACTACTTAGGGGACGGGGGCGGTTTGGAAGGAAGCGAGGAAAATAGGGGGACTGTTATAACATCACTGCAGCTCGCGTTTAGGAGGCGTGACAGGAATTTCACGCCTTTTACCATTCATTAATTAAGAAACTCCACTGGTGATGAAAAACATGCCAGATGCATTTAGCATCGATTATGCGTTTTTACAAAAATCTCCAGTGATTAAAAAAAAATGCCTGCGTTGCTGGTACAACGTGCTCCGTGAACGCGAGCTGCAGAGATGTTATTACAGTCCCTCTATTTTTCTCGCCCCTCCCCCCCCCCCCCCCCCCCAGAGCTATAATCCTCGACGCCCACCCCCTCGGTACATTTGAAAATCAAGATACCTGTGACGGTAAGACGCGGTATATCTAAACAATATCACGAAAAAATAGGGGACTGTGAATGGTCTAAGCTTATTAAGGCAAACGGACCAAGAATGAAAAAATTAAAGTGTAGTGTTAATAACTTTGAAGAAACTATTTGACCTTTTCACATTAGGAGCTGAACAATAAATGTTTAAACAAAAGAACTTGTGCAATGCTTGACTTTGTTTGAAGCTTTAGATTGATGTGTTTGATGCGGGTTCATAGCCTGTGTTTGCATTTGCTTGTGGTTCCTCTTTGTTGGCTGAACACTGCAGATGGTTTGGATGGTGCTGGAAATGCATTCTAAGAGGTGCAGTTCCCCACCCCTCTAGAAACTCGTACCTTTGGTGCAAGTTTTTTTCTTCTCCACCTACTCCAAAGCTTTTGCCACCTACTTAACATCTCATTGAAAACCCTGTTCTTTGCTGTCGTTTTGGATGACTACATCATGAAACTTCCAGCAACTTCTAGTTACACGTTGTATGGACCAAATTTCATGTGTTCTTATTTACTTGTTTTGTTACTGCTGCTCATTTTTACCTTGGTGGCCGCTAGCATTTCTCATTTTCTCCCCACTGCTATAAAATTTTCATGTTGTTCTTCCAACAAAAAATGTCTCCTTTGTAATTTTTTCTCTCTCTCTAGCTCTATGTCACTCTTTTTCCTGTTGAGCTTTGCTAGCCAGTCTCCTACTTTCTCTTTTTTGGCTCTGTCTTTCTCTTTCTCTACATTCCAAATTTGTGGACATGACAATTAATCTAAGCTTAATACTGCATGCAATACAGATACAGAAACAATTTCGGCTTTCCGTTTTCATCTTTATTAGGGTCCGAAATTGCGCCTTCCTGGTCACCAATGCGACTAAAAATTCAGTCCTGGCGACCAGAATTTCATAGCTGGTCGCCAGCTAGCAACTTGTAAAGCTGGTTGTTATTGTGGACTTTAACGTTCGGAGAAACTTCGAAGCTATTTGCCAACAGGTGTCTTACTTTTGTCCTGCTGATATTTTTTAATTAAAAATGAAACGAATCTTCCTGTAATGATACCTTCCCAACAGCTACGATCAATACGAGTTGCACGTTTCCAAGCCGTCATGTTGTTTTCCATAGCTGAAATACAGTAAGTACGTTATGTACTTTGTGGACTGGTACGAGCAGTGTGGTACAGTTGTGGCCTGGTATGAGCAACATGGCGGCAACTTGTGTTTATGTTTTGTGTTTCGTGGTAGTTATGGGAAGAAAATAGAGTTTTGATATGATCAGTGCAGTCATGGGCAGACAGCTTTCTGTTCCTACGTTCTAGGTCAGATAGCTTCATATCTCCAAAAAGTAATTTGTGGAGAAGAAGTGCAATTTTGGAGCATAAAAACGTCCATACCATGCATTTTTTATTCGTGTTGTAACTTTTATTTGAAAAAAAGGGAGGGGGGATTTTTGGTGACCACAATTTGCCCTCTGGCGACCAAAAATTTATACTTGATTGCCAGTTGGTGCCCGTATTAAAAAGTTAATTTCGGACCCTGTTTATTGATTTCGGTTGTCTGTGCTTCACAAGACACAGGTGGCTATGCAATTTCCTGCCAAAATAACCTTGAGTTGCTTTTGGGTTGCCATACATGTTGACTGAGTTATTTTACATTGGTATGCCTGTGGTGCGGACAGACGGTGGGCGAGCAGACGGTCATGTGATTACCAAAATTTCTCAGATGGGTAGATTACCACATTTTCTTAGGTATGGGGCTTAATGATAAACTACATTGTAAACAAAACAGAAAGGCTAGCAGAAATGTTTTCCCTGTGTGAATATTTTATAAGAAATAGAGTTTTTTTCATACTACTCCTTCACAGATTGCCCAGTAGGCCATTTCTGAGCTCCAACTCCTTTGATTTTTAAAATGATGCCAAGTGCAAAAATGATCAAAAGACTGTGAACTTCCCTCGATGCTTTTAAAAGGAGGCTTTCAGTGGCAACATGGAAATAGCCTATTTTTAGTGTGCCCAACCTTTACTCATTTTCTCTTTTTTGTAGGATGAATATTGTGGAAGTATGCCTAAACATAGTGACATTTATTTTGGTGAGTGAAGGAACAACCATAAGTAACAGTCACAGGCAGCCCAGTTTCACAATACAAACTGTTCCATACTAAAATCCATAGCCTTGACAGGAACAAAATGTATGTGTATTTTTGGAAACAGTAGCAAAGTGTTCCAGATGAAATTATATTTTTTCATTTATTTTCGTTATTCATGGGCAGATTCTCAGCCAAGTAGTTTCCATTGTTTGTTTCTATTAATATACGTTTACTGATCTTGAAAGAATTGAAGTTCTTGGGGTCAAAGATGGCAGGGGAGTAGTGTGGTCTGGATTGAAAACTCTGTTTGCGAGTCAGACCAAAATGTCAGTGAAAATTAAGCAGTGAAAGATTTTTGACACAACACAAGTTGCAGTCAGTTCTTGGTTACGTTTGACCTTGAACCTAATTGTCTTGATGACCTTGATATCTCAAAGCACTTTGTATTTGAGAAAGATTTATCTTGTATGTTTCCTCTAAATTTTTTCTCTTGGCTTGAAATTTATACATCTTTAGAAATGTATGATATATTTGATAGCATAGTTGAGCCATCCATTTTTTAAATTCTTATTTCATCAACCACCGTGAGTTTTGAAGTTGGTTGATCAACAATGCATTGCAAACACTTAACATGAGGTGTAACTAAAAAACATTTTTGATAATCAAGTTGGGTATCCTGTGGTAAAAATAAATGAAAACGAATGCTTGGTTTTTTTAAAACTTTTTCAACATTATTGCATGGATTACACAACATACTGTATATATATTTATTATTATTATTTTTTTCTTACTATTTTGACAGCCCATGTGTCTCTGGGGTGGATCCAGGGGTGGTTCGGATGGTTCGTTCGAACCCATTAAACCGAAATGACAATGTTTAAACATTCAGCGGTTTCTGACAAAAACCTTTGGTGGACATACATTGCTAACAAAATTAATACTATATGTTTAATCTTTTGAAAAATGACTGTGATGAAAATGAAAAACATTGACAGAGGAGAGTCATTTCCTGCTTTTAAATGCCCTGTTGATTCCATTTTTGAAGAAAATCAGAGGTGATTTTTTGAGCACATGGCAAATACAAATTTATAACCGGTGTTTCAGGTTTCATATTTGTTATTGGTCTCGATCATTGTAAATTTTTAAGAGTAGTTCATGTGTAAAATAACTAAAAAAGGGGTCGTTTCAAAGGCATGTGACAATCTACAATAATTGGCTAATTATTATCCTTTAAACGCCTGGATCCACCCCAGTGTCTGTCCTCAGAAATTAACATATTGTAATGTTAAGCTATCACACCTCTTTTTCAGCACAGAAAATCCAGTATAATGTCTGTCATTTGTGGGATTGTTGTAAGCACAATGACCTGTGCCAAAACTATTCTCTTCACACTTATGGCCACACAACTGTGTACTGAAGAAGTCCTGTTTGAAAATGTGGATTGGCCTATTTTTGCTGGGTTGTTTGTCATTCCAAATTCAATTTGGATTGTAGTGCCATTTCTTTGCATTGTTAAATTAAGCTCAACAGTAATAAACAACATGGAGAAGCACAAAAAGGAGGCATAATGTGACTAGTGTATTGTACAAATTGTAGGCATGAAACAGCGGCGAGAGTGAATTTGTGCGTACATGACATGGATATTACAGGCACTAGTTCACCACATGTTCTACATTGCACCTATGTGTTTATAACAAAGAACTTAAGCATGTCACTTAATTTGAATATTTAAATTACATAATATCAGAAAGGTGTGGTTGAAGTATCTGCATACCGTTTTTGGTTTCCTCATTAGCAGTTTGAATTTCAATAATGATTCATGATTCTTAACAGTATTTAAGAGAAAGTTTTTACATGCATTAAAGGCCTTTCCTTAGGTGTTGCAAAAAAAGTAATGTCAGACTCAGAGAGAACTAGGCAAAAAATAATAACCAAAAAAAACCGGCCAGAATTATATAATTGAAATATCTCAGTATGACTGTTACATGTACTTATAAAATGAGCCACCCCCTGCCTATGTATGCATTCCTTGACTCCCTAACCTTTAGGATTTGGATAGCCTGTGTGGCAGGTGCCGGTTAAGTGAGGATGAAGGGAAAATTTCAAAGACGTGTGTCCTAGTCAATTCAAATTATTACCCTCTTCCCATGTTTTTATCAAATTAAAGTTGTTCAGATTTGGTCATAGATAATCAGTGTGCAAAAATGTTTGATGGAACTTGAGACATAATTCACTATCAGTCAGAACTTTTACCTAAATTGCATTAAATATAACCTAATAACTGTAGATGTACACCGTATGCAGAGGCCAGTTGAACAAAACTTAACATTACAACATACATGGAATTATCATTCTGTATGACTGGTCCTTCCTTCAGGTTAAATAGGCTTTTTATGAACAAAACGGAGTTTTAAAGCCAATCAACATCTTTCTTGCCATAATAAGGGGAAAATAAAATTGAGTACCAGTAAGCACTTCCTGATGTATCTGAACTTTGTGCAAAATAAAAATACATTGTTCAAGGAGTTACGGTATCACTGATTTTCTCAGGTTGTAGGAAAACAGCTCCAAATTCCTCTCTGTTGATGTGTTGATCTGGGGAACTGGGTGTGTTAAATAAGTTGTCGACACAAAACGCATTTTTTACAGGTGCAGCATATCTCTTTAATATTCATCATTTTGTCAAGTGGGAAATAAATTAATATGATACTCCTTGTTGTATGCAGCTTTACAATAAAAATTGGGTTAGTACTTTTTTGATTTAGCTGCATGTGTTTGAGTTCTTTATGATCCTGGGAGAGCTTTTGTTGGCCCTTTGTACATACTGTGGGTCTATGCAGGTCCAGTCCACTGTGAGAGCCAGTTAGGGTCATGGTTCTCTTTCCGATCTTTAACAGCAATGTTTTGCAGTTTTCTCAACAAGCTTTCCCTCTCTGAGATAAATGGAGAAGAAAAAAATATATATATATAATTATTACTTTTTTCCTAGACTGTTCATGGTCCCCTATTATTTGGTAAGATTGTTGAGATCGAGCGCTTTGTCAGGGTCGTCACTAAGATTTTAAGTTGCTGGGTAAATATAACAAGTAGGTGTGGAATCAAGCAGCTAGGGGTTTCTTCTGGTTCTATTTTTCTTCTATTTGCGAATGAAATAAGCTGGGGCCACATTCCTAGTAGCTGGGGGAAATCCTGGCCCCCGGCTCTTAATAATAACCCTGTTTCTGTTATGGGCAGGCCACAGCCATCTTGGATAATTGTCAAAACTACTTTTAAAAGGCAAAGCGTTTGATCTTGACCATCTTACAGAAAAATAGGGGACTGTGAACAGTCTACTTTTTTCCAGACAGAAAACAGGAAAATGCAATGTTGTAAATTGTATCAGGTTATAGACAGGTACACCTATCTGTCCCTAATCTGTGTTATAATGTAGCGTATGTGGCATGTTGCAACAAGAAGCCAGTGTTTAGCTAGGAAAAGCACAGATTGAGAGTGGAGAACAAAAGTCAGGGAGAAAGGAACCAATACTTTCATTGTCATCACCCTTCACATGTCTCATTAAGTACCATGAATGCAGGTATAATAAGTAAAAGAACAAAATTTTCTATTATTTTGTGTTAGTTGCAAAAGCATAAAAGACTGTTTTGTTACCATGTGGTTTTGCAGTTCTCAGGTATTCTTCCAGTGCTGGAATTGGGCCTGATTTAAACCTTCTTTCTTTCTCCTACAACAAGCAAACACAAAACAGTAAGCATGGTTAGGCATGGCATATTTCAAATGTTAGATAGACCCTTCAACACCACTGGAAAGAGCACCTTAAAATTAGTAAAGTTGCCATAGTTTGAAAGTGATACATCTTAACGAAGCGAAGATACAGCCCCTCAAAGTTGCATAAATTTACAGAAGCTTGTATTGGGGGGGTGGGGGGGGGGGGGAGTTCTTGTACTCTGAGCTAAAGTCATGTGTTCTAAGCCAAACAATAATTAATCGACTTCAGGTTTGCAGGCTGCTCAAAAAAGCAAGATCAGTCCCTTCACTACAAACATGCAACAAAAAAAGATTCCAGAATCGATGCTATGTTGTAACTGCACTTTTATAAGTACCAGACTAGAGATACAAATATTTAGTTTTTAACAATAGGTCTTTGAAATCCTTGTCTGAGGTACCATTGGTTTTAAGGAACAAAGTAAGTGAGGTTTGAAGTGTGGAGATTATATTACAACTTTTACCATAACCTTAAGTGCAGCAGATTTGTCAACATAGTCCCTGGCGTAATGCGTCCTTCCATACAAGTGCATTTGAGGTGAATTATACAACACTGTAGGCACTAAAAATTAAACCAAACAACACTTTTTATTAAATGTCCTGTAAGGAAACTGAACTTGACACAGGCATTGGGGTGTCATCCCCTTTTCCTTTCCCCAGATCCTCATTCCCTGAGTCACAAGGTTCCTCACAGACAGCGATATAGGCAGAAATCATATGTATATGATGACAAACAAACTCATGGGTATGACCCTCAGTCCTTGTAAAACTATAACTCAAATTAAAAAAATCCTTCAGTATGCACCAGTCATCACCCCTCTTACAAAATGAGGTGCTAGTTAATTGCAAAATTTAACCCGTTCAATCCCACCAAAATAATAAAAATTATTCATTATAATTATTTAATTTATTTTTACTATTTTTGTCAGTTTATAATGCCACATGACAAAACAACATCATCATCCATTTTCACATATACAACAACATGTACTGCAAATTGATGATAATTTTTTTATTATTACATGTTTTAAAGTTTAATTATTTTTTTCTATGTGTATCTGGCTTAGTGTGTCATTGTCTGTTGTTTTAGTTTTTTCAGTCCAGTACTTCATAGACCTTGTTTTTTAGAGAAAACTTGTCTTTGGTAGAAGGGTCACTTGCCTATACCTTGACTACCCAGCTGGGCGAGCCAACGTTTCCTACCCATTTCCTTACTAAACTTGGCAAACTGTTTATTACATAAGAAATCAACAGTTGGCTCAGCTAGATCTATACACAGCACGCATCCTTACTGGAAGGTTGATTGACTCGCCTAGCCGGATCACCCTTTTTCGATGGTAGGGTCCTCCTCCTTGCTGGGCCAAATTTTCTCCATATAACCACTTTGGCTCACCCAGCCAGGTCAACTTGGTTTTGATAAGAGAATTAGAGCATGGGTGAGCACTGCTGTCAGCCTTTGGTTTGAGCAAAGTGGTAAACTTTTTTCTCGTACAAACGCTTGCTTAAGTTCACTCACCTAGCTGGAAGGGCGGCCCCTCTTTCCCAAGACAACTGTTAAGCAACCCCTATCATGGTTATCACAGGCAGCCAGTAGGCTCTTGCTGGTTTAATTTCAGTTATTTAGATATGTAAACGATTGCTAGGCCTGCCTGAAGAGTGCAAAAGTGTTGTTTTCTACACTCTTGTTACCTGCATGAGTTTCTTGCAGTATGCTTCTTTGGAAATAAAGCTGCTTAGGAATTGACCTGATGTTGTCTTTATTCACCTACCTGCACCAACAGCTGGTTTGTACTTATTCTTGTTGCATCCAAAACGACTTAAGTTTTCAGACATCTCGCCTTTCAGGGCAGGTGTCTGGTAGCTGTATCGTGATGTGGTATTCAAGGTGTAGGGTGGTTTGTACAGTGAAGGTACAAGATCTCCTTCAAATACTGTGCAGATATTCACACCTGCAAATAACATGATAACTGATGATTAAATTAATACAAACTGCAAGCTACATCCTGAAATAAATTTCTTATATTACAGTAAAGTTAGAGGAGTTGCTTGTACATGTTAGAAGGCAAAACACTCAAAACAAAAAGTTTTGCACACCTGAAGTGTACGGATGGGTTCTTTATAATTAGGTTATTTTTTTCAGAGATGGAGAAGGTCTAATGAGATCAGTTTTTTGAGGTGGGGTGGGGGGGATGTACATCCCTAGCCTGAATTTTAAAACTCTTTCTTTCATGTAGCATATTTGTAGGCTCAATTGCCAGATGCTTGGTGAAAATGAACCAGACTTGGAAGAGTGGCAGAAATTGAGCCATACCCACATAATTATTTTTTACCTTGTGGAATGCCTGTGTAGTCAGACTGATACGTAGATTTAATTTGCTCTTTAGAGACCTCGTTCATTGCCTTGGGACTTATCTCCTCATCAAGGAGTGATGGAAAGCGGCATGGAAATTTCCAAATCATAAAGGCCTGCAAAATATTATTTTCATAATAAATTATTATTTTATAGGTAGGTCAATCTAGTAGCCTTTATGCAAATATCGGATGAGAGAGGGGGGTTGATTGCTGCCTGATGGACGAAAATATTGCAATGCAGCTGGTCTATGCATATGAGATTTATTAAAAAAGGATTGTTTTTAGTAGTTGATGTGTATTTCTGGTTGTTTCAACAACTGGACTGAGCATGACAATAACAGCTGTTTTGAACCTTCATTCATTAGTGGCCACCTATTCAGCAGCCAGTGATCGAAGTCCCAAAATAATTGTTGAAGAAAATTTTAAATTGAATCTCTATTAAGCGGCCACGGCTACCTTTTGGCCATCTGAAGGAGAGTAATTATCCCATTGTTGTCATCTCTATTAACGGGTCATCAAACGTTTCATAACACTAGTTTACTTTTTTAACACTATGACAAAGGAAACCACCAACTTTACCAACCAGTTTGTTCTTGAGCTCACCCAAAACAAAACTCCCGGCTAATGCAGGCTAGTTTGATTGATTTGTTAACTCTGCACAATTTTTAGCCTACAAAAACATCCGTTTCTCCTCGCTCTTCGCCGCTGGGGACGTTTCGTGCGGAGGAACGTCTGCATCTCAGCGACAGAAATTCCATACTGATGACGTAAAATGTGCCCGAAATACGGTCAGAAGCGCTGGTTGGTCGACAGAGTAGTTACATTGTTTTAGCTAGCTATTGTTTACGAATGACAGTCTTGACAGACAAAAGACAAAAGGCCACAGAGGTCAAATGTAAATGTGAAGAATCTCTGACAAAACAGTCAATATTTGTGGAATATAGTCTTCTCTAGAAGAAGTATTTGAGTTTTGCTGGAGCTCTTTGGCAGATGAACACAACACTACCAAAATCAACCAGAGGACACATAAAATTGGACAAATTTATATTTGGAACCCCATGACTAACAGATTTATTATGTAAACATTGATTTGCGTCATCAGAATGGAATTTCTGTCGCTGAGTTGCAGGCAGGCTACACAATTTTTGTATCCCTTTTTTGCGCCATTTCTCCAAGGTGGTGCTGTGCCATTAACACTTAAAGCCTATTCTGTACACTGTTGGTTAGGCCATTTTCATTTAGTTTCCCTATTCCAGCTGAGACTGATTCTGAAACCCAAAATGCCTTTTAAAACTGATCAATTTATTAACTCTGTTGATTTTTGTGCAACCTTTTTATGTGTTATATTTTGCAAGGTGGTGCTGTGTCACCAATACTAAAAACGTATTAAATGCCTATCAATACACTGTTTGTTTGGCCGTGGTTATCTGCTTTCCCTACTCTAGCTTGAGACTGGATCCTGAAACCCAGAATGTGTTTTACAACTGAGTAAAACTGCCCATCTACCCCTCCCCTAAGACAATGATAACACTTAACTTCTCACTTAGGGCAAAAAAATAATACTGGCTTAGGGAAGATGGGTGGGCAGTTTCCCAATGGAAAAACGGAAATCTCATGATGTATTACATTACCAAAATTTGAAAAAAAAAATCATTAAAAAAATCATCAACAACTAAATGTCTATTTTTTTTACCTCTGCGGGGTGAGGGTTGTTCCTTCTGTTACCAGAAGAGCTTCCTGTTCGAATACCTTGCGTCCTTCGGACCTTCTTCTTATTAAAGTCAGTTTGATATGTTGTGAAGTTGTTATTGTCTCTACTTGGGAAGATCTTCGATGTGTTTGGCCTGTGTGTTGAAAAAAATAAAGCCAGAATAAAACTATATCAACCTATACCATAAACATTTATACGCTTACATTCCGTTCACATTCCGTTGCTAAGCACTCGACCGGTAGTTACCTCGCATTTTCTGCTGGATGTCCGAACTTTCCTCCGAATTCTCGTTTGTTTGTGGTCATGTAAAACAATTCTGGGTTCTTTGTATAGCTGTGTCGAGCTTTCTCGGAGAAACGGGTAGCTTGTGGAGGTACACTTTTCGGTCGTGTTGGAGTGCGCGCGCGAGCTTCTGTTCGAAAGAATAATACATGAGTGAGATAATAAGCATAAGCTTAATAACAACAAATTAGTTCGATAAGCTTGACTCTTTTTGACACTATTGCGCTTAGCACATTGCACCTGTTGAGTACCACGTTGCTGGGTCCGACGACGCTCCAATGTTATGCATAAGTTCTATGCACTTATGTTGGTCATCTTGTGATCCCGAAGGAAAATATCTTGCAAGGTTGTAGGCAAATCCCGGCGTCACTACGGATTCGTCCAACTGGAGAATTAAAAAGAGTCATGATTATTTTCTCCTATCATTATTGAGAAATTGATTTTAAATCTACGTTCTTGTCTTGTTTACTTGTAATACTTGCTCTTTGCTCCAAGCTTGCATTGGATTTGGGACGCCTTCACGTATAATTTGACGCGGCGCCATTGTTGAAGTCATTTTCAATCTCTGTCCCTGTCGCGCGAGTCGCGCGTGTTCCACATAAAATAGCGGAAATGCAATTCAAAGCGGAAGTCACAAGAATACCTCACTGCATGCGCGATTTGGCTGATATATATTTTTTATTTTTATTATTATTATTATTTTTTTACTGTCGTTCACTGATATTCCGGGCAATAGCCTGGTAATCAACAAGCTGTCAGTGCTCTATCAAACAACAACATTATGTGGATATAGCAGGATGGCTTTCATCCGTCATCTGAGGAAGTACATGTAAGTAGAAAAACAGTAAAATGATCCTCACGGCAAGAAATAGAGAAAAATATTCATAACAATAAAAAATAAATGGTAAAGTGTATTTGCTTATTTTTTTTGTTATATATTCTCTCCGTGCGTTCTAGCCGTGAATAGTCAACATTTCGAATACCAAGAAAAACAGTAAATTACTTTATACGGCAAGAAGATTTAGAGAAACTATAATAAGGGAAATTATTCTCTCTTGCCCAAACACACTCGGTAACCATTTGATTTTTGTTTATTTTTTTGTTTATTTTTTTCTCGCATTTCTAATCTATTTTAATAGTTTACATTTGAACAGAAATTCGTTAGAGAAAGTTACCAATTTGTTTCAAATTGGCCTTTTTCGATGTAAAATAGTCAGATTTACCAAATTCAATTCCTAAATAGCTAGCTAGTTACATCAGATTAGTCGGAAAATATGGCCTTTTTGTTGCCCTTCAGCCATTCTTATGCTAATTAGCTGAACACAAGTCCAAAGAAGAGGGATTGGTGAAAAATGCGGTTTCTCGCTAGTAAAATGCCCGTGGGAGGGCGGGGGAGGATGTTGAAGTTTCTATTTGATCGTTAAATGAAACAATTTAAACAGCAGTGGCCCCGCGCACTCACTCTCGCCATGCCCCTTTGTGAGCCACGCAGAGGGAAGGGACAGGAAGGGACTCCGATTAAGTCCGCTACCCGAACAATAATAGACTGTTCACAGTCCTCTACTTTTCCGTAAGATCGTCGAGATCGAGCGCTATGTGTTACGGGCTATAATCCCCGACGCCCGTCCCCTCGGTACATTTGAAAATCAAGATACCCGTGACGGTAAGACGCGGTATATCTAAACGATCTCACGAAAAAATAGGGGACTGTGAACAGTCTAGAACATTAAAATCAAAACAGTGGGCCGACTGGAAATTTTGTTAATCAAGTGATACGAAAAGCACCAGCTTTAATATGGCTATCACCGAAACCGTTTGATTCACTATATGGATCTCCACGTCCGTTATATTGTCGTCGTGTTGGTTTCGGATGTTGCTTAGTGAGTGAAACCACGCCTGAGTTTAAGTAACTAACACTGCAGTTAAAAGTAAAAATAGTAAAATGGGGCGGGGAAGTAACTAAGTATTCGTTACTGGTATTAGTGACTAGTAGATTAGACAGAAGATAAAAGAAGTGCATGAGACCCCGCTCATTCCGAGTTCAGCAGTCCCCTAAAGTCCTTATATGAAAATATTTTGGAAAAAGCCGACTGCTAGCCGAGCGGAGCGTGATCGGGAGTACTGCGCGCCTCTCTGATAAAAGCGAAACACCCAGCTGTGATATGATCCGCAGTCAAGGAAGTACTAAGCATAGGCGTACGGGCCGGGGGGGCGAGGGGGGCTGCAGCCCCCCCAAATTTTGGACGACTCAGATTTTTTGGGCAGCAAGAGAAAATTTGGGCAAAGCCAGTTTTTAAAGACGTTTCCATGTTTTTTTTATTACTCTAAGAGACAAATATTTTCTATTTTAATCTGAAAAAATCCTGAAGTCAGCGTAATAATCCAGTTACATTCTCTCGAGACACTCACAGTGGTTGCCTAGCGCGTGATGAGTTTCTGGTTATAGGGAAGGGTATCATTTGTTGATTTACATATTTATAGTTTTTTATTGGTGAGCACTGTACTGCACTGCACTGACTGGAATGGGCTCTTTCCAGTCGTGAATTGATTAGAATAAATTTCCGCATATCTTTCTAGAATCATCTCAGCAACAGCGGGTCTGAAAATGAAGAAGTGGCTGACTAGTAATCCGCTCGAATTACGAGAAGAATATTAATTTTTTTAAAAAATCTATCAAGCAATAATTTATTAAAGTAGACCGAAATGTTTACAGAACCGCTAACAAGAGCCCCTCGATACATACTAATGAAATCCTTCTCTCTAGCAATCGGCCGGAGCCATATCCATGATCATATCTTATACACACGTTTTTTAAAAAGATTGAAGCTACTATGAGGTGCAATTGCATGTCAAAAGAGCTTCGTTTTCTACAAATAACAGCCAAACATCAAGATTTTTTTCCCCATATTTATAATGATAAAACCTTCATCCCAAAATATCCCAATAACGCTCCTATAGATTCCGTTTTAACTTCACGAACATCGAGGCGACTATTGGAGAAAAAAGTTCCCGTGAACAATTTTGTAGGAATAGTTCCCAGTGCCGAGAAATATTGCTGCAAGTAAAATAGACAATGGCGTCATTTCGTTGCTATGACAATTCCGATGTCATTAAAACCCTGCTCATGATAAATTTTCATCTTCATCTAATAAAACTATGGTAGCAGTTTTTCCAAATGTTTGTCTATAGCGACGTAGTTATTCTAAAAATTGGGAGGTATTGACCTTTATATGCCAGTACGGCCTACGTTATTGCATCGTATCGCCTTCGTTTCTTGTCTACTGTTTCGTAAAAATTTGGGCAACTTGGGAGAATTTTTTGGGCAAATGGCTTAACGCCTCCCCTGGCAAAAAATTGCCCGTACGCCTATGGTACTAAGAAAGAGTGGATGTACTAGATAAAGCTTAATATTTGAAGGGAAGAAGTTGGAGAAGACTAAGAGGACGATGGGTCCACGATGGGAGAATTCAAGATAATATGAAGCCACAGGACAGACTGGTAGTATGGTGATAAAGACAGAGATGCGGTCCACTAAAATATGGGAGGCTCCGAGATAGTCGGGTCCGCGAAATTGAGAAAGTGCAAACACGAAAACAGAATTCCTACATCACGCGCTTTATATTTTCGCGTACCTTACACTCACGCGTCATCCTACTATCTGAGAGCCTCGAACAGACTAGAGAGGCAATAGCACACAAAGAGAGCCGGCAATTGGTCGTTTTCATGCAAGAGACGTTTCAGTCGTCTAGAAGTGTTTAACGTCTGAGACGTTAAAGTCGACTGGTGTAACAACGAAACGCACAAAGTAGAAGATAGCATTGTAAAAAAAAAATAAAGTTTTCCTTAAAAAAAAATACACAGCTCTAACTCTTCCCACTTCGTCGTGTCTGGACGAGTTGGACGTGAATGCGTTTCAATTTACGGCGTCCCGTTTTTTAATATAGCAGAAGTATTTAACGTCTGTGGCGTTAAAGTCGTCTGTTATGTGCGTCTGAACGACGCAGTTGACGGAAGACGTTAATATCGTCAGACGTTTTTTAAATGCGTCAGTCTTATTTACCGTCTTTATACACCAGACGTTGAAGTCATCTTATCACGACTTTAAGGTCTCTAGTATGAAAACGGCCATTTGTTACCAATTCGCATTTTCTGTTGCCTTGCAACTGTCATATTACCGGATGATAATATTTATATTTCCTCTGAGAATCTGTTTAGAATGTTCTATTTTACTTACTGGCCGGACTTAAACCGTTTACATTGATTCCGAAGATACGCAAGAAGCGCCATCAGCCCCCGGCCTCGGAAACTCGCCAGATATTTTACTGTGCTTCAAAACTGATTTCCTAAGAAATGAATATTGTTTTCAAAAATTCTGAACGTTGCTATGCAAATTGCAGTGAATATTGTTTAACAACAGTGAGAAAAAGAGTCTAAATAAGTGGCGATAATGAGACTCACTTGTGGAAAAGTGCGAACAGCCCAGACTTGTGCCATATTTACCGTGAATCCTGTGACTATGAAGGACTTCTTTGCAAGGTTTGTGAAACCGAAGGCGGCCGGTAAAGCTGCATTCACTCTCTGGAATCCGCGGATCAGTAACTGCGTGGGTTACCGCACAACCAACAAACTTGATTGGTGCAATACTTAAAACAAAACTGTGGGAAGGCTGATTTGCTTTGATCTTGTTTCTTTTTTTAGCTTTTGAAATGTTTATAAACAGCGCACTGATCCAGCGAAGAAACTTAATTGCACCACCTTACTTATTAATTTTGAAAAAGAAACCTTTGTATGCAGGGTTTTAAGCTAATTACTGTATTCACCTTCGGAATAGCTTGATGAGGTTATCTTACAAAGTAATGCAAAAAGAAAAAACAGTCTCCTTCTTTTCTTTCGTCTGTCTTTTGTGCATCTCGGCCAACCATCTTTGGCCTTTTTGGTGAATAATGAAAATAACTTGCTCAGGAAAGTTTACGACCCAAAAAAATGCCCACAAAATAACAAGCGACATTCAAGAAACAATATCCTCGATGGCCAATTAAAAAAAATGCAAAGCGTTTATTTATTATGTGCATAGTTACATACAACTTAAGAGTTGCGACCATATTAAACTAGAGGAGATGTTTCCGGGATTATTACTTTTTGGTTATTCGGATTTGCATGCGTTTACACGCATCAGGAAATCCTACAAAATCCATTGGGATACAAAGTATTCACCAAGAGGAAATATTCTCTCCTGGTAATCACTTAAGATTCAGGTCCGGATTCAACTCAAACACGCGACCAAATCGGGATGTTTTCATTCCGGATTAATGCATTTGCATTTTCATGAATCCGTGAACGAATCCGGTGACAAAATGGTCCGAATTCGTGAGAACCTCCTCTGACGTAAACTAGCCTAAGTCACTGCCATGAAATTCCAATTTTACCAACGTTACGAGCCAGTTTGGCTTTCGTCGTGACTTAAGAGGCTATGTCAAGCAACTTGCTACAAAAAGCTATTACTTGTCTTCGCATCAATTACACTACAAAAATAACAGCAAAGCCCTCTTATTTAAGACAGTATTTGCTACGGATTCAGGCAAGGACGGACAAGGATTAACCAACTCTTTCAAGTTTTAATGCTATGCCTGCACAAATCACCCAGGTTATGGTTTAATAGAGCTTCCTGATAAAATTTGTTTCATACCTTCATAACTCTACAGGAGCATTTTGTGTTTGGGTGCTGAGTGATGACTTCAGCACAGTCAGACTGATCTAAAACAGCAATTTCTTCATGACAAAGCCCCTTTAACTCTCTGGTTGCTCTACTGGAGATCAGGGTGCCGTGTATGGTTTCTTGAACTTCTCCTTGTCTGACTCTATCAATGGAGTAACATCTTCCTTCATTCTAAAAACTTCGAACATTTTAAAAGCTGCATTTAGGGGCACACCATACAAGTTCCTCACTATCACTTCCCCACAGACCCATGATTTATCTTTCAGAAACTTTAAAGCCATGTTTGTTCCTATTTTGAATTTTAAGTAAAAGTGCCTAAAAAAAGCCTCAACATTGCCCCCCCCCCCCCAATCGGGAAACATTTGATTTTAGTCAAGCCCACGTGATCAAGAATCAACCAATGGCAGTCCCTGTTTAGATGAGTGAAAATCTAGGAATATCATACAACTATCCCCCGAAGGGGAAGTGAATAGTGGTGGATATACATGTATACCGAGACGCGATCGAAACGTTGGGGTATATATCTAGGGCTATGAACCGACCCTGAGGGGGATAGTTGTTTTACTATTTACCAAATCAGTTGGACAAAACTCAAAAAGGAACTTTTTGTGAATAAAAGACGTCACTTTGTTAGAGTTTGTTTACGTTTTAATTGACAGTGTTTTGGGGATCATTTTTTATTATTTTGTTGCAAATTCAGTGGAAAATTTTTTTCTACTGGCCAGTAAACACGGACAAGCCAAATTTTGTCTTAATATTTGTTGGCGCAGCTGATTCATTTACCGCTAAAATTTCATCTCTCAAAACTGTCGCGAAACAAGAAGACATTTTGAATCCCATCCCAAAACGGTGAATATCCAAGGATATTCGGAGTTACGGGAGCCAATCAGAACGCGCGAAAATTGCTATCCACTGATTTGGTAAATACTAAAACAATATATTAGGTTTACACAACTGCACCCTCCCCCCCCCCTCCCCTCCCCAACCTGCATTAATAAAGCTTCTCTCTCTCTCAGTAAATCATAAATCTGACTAAGTTTAGTTTGTAGTAAGAACGATTATACTAGTATAACTTGATCAACTGCCATAACCGGTGATAATAGGGACCTTAAGATACAAGTTGTTGTACAAGGTCAAGTAAGCAAACAAGTTTGCCATGTAGTTTTAGAAAACACAACCACCATTTCCCAGATGTGAAAATGGCATCACTTCCACTGGGTAGCCTAACTGCATCTCCATGGTAAGAGGCAGCCTACCCATAATAATATATTGCGGTTACAGAAATGGGTAAATTAACTGTACCCGTATTGGGAAACAGTGTATCATAAGGTTAGTACTCTGACATAAAAATAGCCTGCTGAGCAACATTTTATATTGTTGTGTTACTGGTCAGCAAGCGTGCAAAGAAAGTAGTGTCTTATAGCCTGGGGCTAGTGGATTTTGCTATCGGCTAGTGAATACTGTTTTTAACTTGCCCGATGGACAAGTGATTGTTTTTGGGGAATTCAAATAACAGAAGAACTGTGAAATCAATTCTGCTCATCAAGAAGCTTTTGGGGCTAGCTGAAATGACATCTGGCTAGTAAATGCTAGTTTCAGCTTGCCGAATGGCAAGCTGTAAAAATGATTTTCTTTGCACGCTGCTGGTAAAAGTGATCCACATCTAACAAAAAACAATGAAGCCATACTACAATGAATGGCCCTACCATGGCAAGGTTATGTCAGTTACCATCACCTAGTTTGTTCAATACTTCATGTAAAGAGCTAGAGGTAATGGAAGATCTGAGACACAGCATGACGTTAAACTGCCCAGCTCAGACTAGCTGGGGTGGATGAGCTGTTTCTGAAATTGATCCTGCCTCTTGTGGTGGCACCTGAAAATAGTTGTTGAGGTTGCCTGAACAGAAGTATTTCCAACCATTATAACAAATAAGGCAAACCAGATACACCAATGGTACATATGCTAGAACATTCACAGTGTCTTTAAGGCCATCTTGAATGGCGTCTGAGGCATCACTTACCACGCTTGAACTGAAGATGACGACAAAGCACAAATTTGTGAGAAGAATAGCATCTAATGTATTCAACCAGTTGTAGCTGTCATTTTCATCAGTCTTGTAAGGACGAAGGTAAACGCAGGTTACAACAATAATAACACTGGATGCTTCTAGTATTGATCTCTTAAGTGATCCAAATGGGACATATAGAGCAATAAGCAAGATGAAAACACGACATATGAAATAATATGCCGCAAACCATCTGTATTCATCTTTGAAGCATCTCTGAAATGTGTCAAAGAACAATCTGAAATTGTTTAAGTAAGGTATGCGCCTCAAGAACCATGGGGTAAAGAGAAGGACCAATGGCAGAAATAAAACAAAAAACACAATCCAAAGACATGCAAAGATGGTAAATGGCAAGTGCTTTCTCCAATCTCTGCTAAAGTCAATGTTACCATCTGCATACAACACCCAACTTCCATTGATGGGAACGTAGTGGAGAATACGCCAAGAGATCAAAGTAACATTTGTGTAACAGAGGACTAACAGGGTACAAAATGCACGGGAAACATTTTTGTTTATATAACAGGATGGACGGTACCTTGCTATTTTACCCAAAGCAAACAGCAGGAGAAGAACATATGATGGAAGAATATAGTTAATACCAAGTTTATAAAGGTTAGTCATTCCATGGAAAAGGCAAGCTCCAACACCCCTGACTCTCCAGTTGGCCACACCAATGATGAATGTGATAAATGGATCAAGATATTGTCCCTCTTGTAAAAGAAATGTGATAATTTGGTAAGAGTACAACCATGCATTGAGATAAGTTGTGAAGATATCCAATTCAATACGTAGAACCACCAAAACTAACAGTAATGTCATTATGAAAAATACCAGGAGAAGCCAGAGGTGACTATTAAGGCATTCTTCCTGGCAATGTTCATCACCTAAGTTCACAGAGTAGTGGTCCTTACATGCTCCACACAGGACACTTGACCCATCGCGGCCAGTGGTACAAATTGCTTTAGAATCATACAGAAAAGATGAGGCTCTACACACATCACTGCAGTAGTCTGGAGGACACGGGTATGTGCTGAATTTATCATCCACAAATCCACCCCAATATCCACTCTTTAACATGACATGTTTGAAGTCACCATTGCACTTTGCTATACCAGCCTCCTGCATACAAGAACATGTCTCACCATCCTTTTGCTCAAAACCAGGATAACATCCTCTTAACATCACAGTTTCAGAGAGTTTATGAACAACACGACCAGCAATTGTATTGGCATGGACCTTGAAATCACTTCCTTGCTTTCCTTGTAGACTCAACTTGTTGATTTTGGGATTATCACCCTGAATCAAAAACAAATTTGAAGCTGTACCAAGAGTTACATTTCCATCAACAATGGTTACATTCACCACACCCAACACTGAACTGTTTTTCTCATCTATTAATTTGACAGTAGCATCAAAGCTCTCACTTGGAGAAACCATCCAGTCTAATATGTTTATCTGAATCATGAATGCATCAGTAGCAATTTGTACTTTCCAACTTTTATTTCTATCTAAATACAGAATTGTGTTGGGCCACTCAAGTGATTCATTGTTTATGCGAGGTTGATTAGCCGACCGACATCCGTCAAGAGTTGAGGCATACACAGAGTCACCACCACCAGTAGTATTCACCTTATTGCCTCCAAAAACTATTTTGGTTTTCCACTGAGTGACATTGTTGAGACTGAAGTGGTTGTTGTAAGCAACGAAGCAGGTACGAGTATTAAGTTCTGTGGTCTCAAAAGCCACCACAGGTGGCCCAGAATCCTTCACATAAATTGCTCCTCCACGCTCTGCCGCCGTGTTATTAAAAAAGTTTAGTTGACTGTGCGGCATAAGCATGATAACTGATGCGCCATACAATCCTAGAGCCCCACCCTGACCTCCTATATTGTATCTGAAGGTAACATGTCCAAAAACATGGACAACTGCATTTTCTACCACCATAGCAGTGTTGTTATTATGCGCAATGCGATCAACACCTTTAAAAACAATTGGAGTTGAGAAGGAGTAGATTGCTCCCTGGCCAATGACTTGCTCATCTTCAGTCAAAACTATCATATTATTAGTGACATTGCAGTGCTCAAGAACAATTCTGTGGATTAGCATGGGTCCCCTTCCATGCAAGTCACTAAGACCATTTATAGGACGTGGGGAAGCTAGTCCAATAGCAGAGCCCATTGTTGCAGCATTGTTATTCCACACACAGTTTATGTATTGAACATACATACTTTCATCGTTAAAAACCTTCAAATAAGAACTAGTTCCATGATGTGACACTCCTCCACCTAATACTGCTTTATTGCCGTCAAACATGCAATCTTCATGTTTTATTTGGTTTGGAAGTAACTGCTGCTTGTCACTTGTAGCAAGTGTACCACTCCTAATAGCCCCTCCAGCAAAATCTGCTTTGTTATTTTTAAATATGCACCTTGTAACTTCCAGTGTGTTGTTTTGTACTTCATCTTGATATTCAATGAAAATCCCACCTCCCCAAAGAGCATGGTTGTCTGTGAAGTTACAAAGACTTATCTCAATGAAATTATTTTCTGCAGCACCCTTCACAAAAATTGACACCCCTCCTCCTCTTCCAAAGGGAAAATGATGATCTCCATATGGATTTTCAACCGCTGCTGTTATGCTCTGTTTAGGAGCATGATTGTTTTTAAATGTGCAATTAGTGATAATGAAGGTGTTGTTGCTGTCAAATTCAGCCAAAAAAGATGAATTTTGATCGAATGGAAATTCTCCCCCTCTGTACGTAAACTCCATGTAAATGCCACCACCAGCACGTGCAACATTTGTCGAAGTGAAGCTTTCATTGTGACCATTACCTTCAAATCTGGAGTGAGATATCCTCACACCACCTACGTCATACATATTTATTCCTATCCCAGAACTGTTGATTATCCAGCACCTCTCGATGACAACGTTCTTGCAGTATACAAAAAAGACAGCCGAGTGAAACTGAATGTGAGCATTTAATTGCGCAAACGCACCACCAGCCGTGCTGTTGTGCAAGCCACCGCATCCATGAAGCAATATTCCACTGAGCCTGACGTTTTTGCTCCGTTCAAATGACAAGCTGCCATTACGATGACAGTCAACCTTCACAAAGCTCGATTCTCCATTTCCAGCTAAGGAAATATTTGTCTTGTTGATAAAGTGAAAATGTTTGGTTAAGTTATATGGATAATACCCAGACTGCAGTGATACATTTCCGCTGAACGAAGAATTCTCGACGTATCTTAGAGCATAGTCGAGAGTTCGACATGGAACCGTTTTTTCATGTAAACACGAGGTGTTATCCTTACCATTTTCTTGGGAAACTACGATGGTTGTCGCTTCTGGACGGAGCAACAAGAAAGGAGCCACGAACAACATTTTGAGACTGAAGGACAAGAACGAAAAAGAAAGTGGAACCATTGTGGAAACGCTACACATGATAACCACTGTACTCGTCCACGCGTGTTCTGAGAAATCAGGGAACTAGATATTCCACAGAATCTTCCTCGTACCCAGGCCAGTTCGCGCTATCCGGTAAATCCGAGCCATCTAGCCTGAGATCAGGCGGTGTGCGTCACGAGATTCGACCAATCAGAATGCGTCATTTGTAGAGTGATTTTCGCGCTCTGAAAGAGCTGTTTTTAGAGGTATACGTGGTGAAATTTTCGCTTTATTCCAAGCTTGTGTTGGTAATTTCGACACTATACCGCCGTGGAAAGTTGTTGGAACACTTTATCTTAATAGCAGTTGCGTTACTTTTAAATATTTTGCTTTCTTGAGCGTTTGTGACAAGTTTGAATTGCTCGGTCATGTGCAGGCGGCCATGATGATTTGAGTGTTGTTTTTCCCGTTCTTCTTGGATTTATTGCAGGTTACTGTTAGCGGTTTTATAGAATTATTTTGGCCATCTTGTTACTTCAACCTTTCTTCTTTGCAAATTTCGGGCTCTACCCGGGTCTACCCCTGTTAGTTTTCCCGTTATGAGCCGTTGAAAGTGTCTTGGAATTAAGACATCGTCTCAGCCAAGTGGCACAACTCCCGGGAAACGGGCTGAGAAAACATGCCGAAGCGGAAGCCGACGTGAAGCGAGTAACGCCAAATCCAGGAAGAGTTTGTTCTATTTTAAACCACAAAAGGTAAATAAGTTTGAATATTGTAATAACCTTTGGAAACAAAACATTTTTCATAACCCAGTGCGGAAACTGAAAGCGTGACTTTAAAATAATTTGCATGCGGTGTGTGCTACGTGTATGCAAATCTTTGTGTAAACTTATGTGAGGGAATATTAAAATTGTTATAAATCTCTACCAAAACACAAAACCATTATCAAAGACCCAGACAACATCATACAGGATTTTAAAACTGTGAGGTTAGGTTTTACTTTGTAACAAAATCAATATACTGCGCTCACTTCAACGACCGCACAGACAAGATCGTGGTTTATTTCACTGTTTATTTCTGCGCTGTAGCTTCGGTGAAATTCCGATTGTGCTGCAGCTGTTCGGCTCTTTCGGTATGTTTTCCCCTTGCCTGATAGAAGATTTATTTGCGCATAAGGATTTCAAACGGGCACTGTTTTCAATATAATATAAACTTGTCGATGAAAATAAAATTGTTATGAGAGACGATTTCTCACCTTGCTGTTTGAACGCGCTCCCCCTGCTTTGCCGGTAACAAAGTCCATCAAATATATAAACACTTCTAATGGACGAATTTTTTTTAGTTAAGCAAATCCAGGTATGAACTACAGATCTCTTTCACTATGAGATAAAAACATACATATAAACCAAACAGTACATAAAATCTTATGACAAGCAGGAAATTAGTCGCCGCTCAAAGTCGGCTAGATCGCACGATCGTCTCCGAATCGCGATAAACTTCTTGAAATTGCCTTATGAAGCCAATAGCAATCATCTAAGGCCACTATGAGATCTTGAAAATTCTCGAAATCGTTCTCTTCCGTAATCTTTTCCGGAAAAGGCAGCAGTGTTTTGATCCCTGGGTTTGATTAATTTCTCTTACGAGATGCGTACTCGACCGTGTCACGATTGAAATGAGGCACAGGGTGTGTTCCTTTCGGCGAATCCAAAAACGGATTTTTGATCCTAGATTTGCCAGATTTCGCGGTCGAAAGGAACGTGAAATCCGAAATTGGATTTGTAACCTTGGTAACCTTTCGCCAACGCGTGCAATATGCACGACAGCCTCTCAAAAAATGACTTGTTTTCTATTCTTTGACAAATTATGCGATTATGCCGTGCGAATTTAGTGGTCGGCAGTTCGAATAGCGACGATGGAACATATAAAACAGACAAAGAAAGAAGCGCATTAAAATTGAAAATTATCTAAAGAATGTCGGCCAGTTTGATCCAGTTCCACGGCTCGGATTTTTTTATGTAACACGATCGAGTGCTTGTCGCGTCTACAAGCGAGTTTGTAGTTAGATAGCAGTCCATTTGTTACCTTTACTTATTTCTGATTTCAAGCAATCTTTAGAGACAAATGGTTAGTATATGGATATTTTAATGTACAAGGAACAATCTTCCAGTGTTTTCAGATGTTTTGCGGCAAATGACAGCAACGAGGAGACTCTACGGCCTCTATGGGAATACTTCAACTGGAAATACCGCTGGATCATCTGACTAATTTCGGATCCACTGTTAATGGAACAGGGTAGATCACTAATCCGTTAATCTGGATTTGGATTCTTCGGATTTCAAATCCAATGAATCCTTTTTCAAAAAGGATTCACCAGATCAAAAATCCGGATTTGGATTTGTCGAAAGGAACGCGAAATCCGTTCTTAGATCCAAAATCCGTTTTTGGATTCACCGAAAGGAACACACCCACAGTAACAGTTTTACCCATGAACCTTTGTGGGTCGTGACGCACACTGAGATCATTATCTCGAGCCGAAGAAGCAAAGAAGCAAAAAATAAAAAATAAAATAACGCCTGATCTGAGGTTAGGTACCATCCAAAATCGCCGAGGACGACTGGGAACGAGGCCGAGGTTAATCTCTGTACTTGCTTGCTTCATTTAATTAGACTGCAAAACAGTCCGTATTTTTGCGTATTCAAGTACGCGCGAGCAGTCAAACAAAAGGTCTGGAATGAGGCTGAAAACAGAGAGCGAGACAGGGGAGAGACGGGCGTGTGAGGCTCGTGCGCTTCGCGCGCGTAAGACTCTTACGCCACGCTTTACCGATTTCTTTACTGATTTTGAGAGAAAAACGGACTGTTTTGCAGTCTATCATTTAATGGGCTATTGCATTTAATATCTGCACCCCCCACCCGGTTGAGGAACCATGGAATTCTACAGGGGTAAGTTATAAAAATTGATGATTTCTTTAGGGGTAGAGTTAAAAATATGGAATTCTTTGGGGGTGAAGCCTTAATTTTCACAAAATTCTTCAGGGGTATATCCATATTCTTCAGGGGTATGACCCAATTCTTCAGGGGTAAACCCATATTTTACGGAAGTCTTCAGGGGTGAATGCAATTTTAGCCAATCTTAAGGGGTAAGAAGAAAAGGTAAGTCCTCAACCGGGGGGTACGGATTTTAAATGCAATAGCCCAATGAAGCAAAGAATCAAAATCTGTTACTGCGTTCGAGAAAGTGGAACGCCTACTATTCGTGTACCGTACACGAAGTAGTAACCGTTCTGTATGCCATGCGATTTGGTCGGCATTATATTCTACCCACCAAAACCACATCGATCGAGAGGGACTGAGATTGAATTTTGAATAACTTAAAAGTCGTAACCGAAGAATCTCGGAAAATGTACGGATCAGGGATGATATGCACGAACAACCGAACATCCGAACACTAGATCGGAGGTTCTAACTACTGAACCACCAGGGCTCTAGCGTTAGTGAAGTCGGAATTCTACTATACCAGCAGAGTGTACTACACTTCTGTACTGGGAGCTGAAAGAAAGAGAAAGGCTCGAGAAAGGCTGCGTCCATTTCACAGTTGTGGGGGTGCAGAAAATATATCAGGGGGGTACAGTTTCATGCATAATGACTGAGATGTTAGTAAGATGTTGGAAATGAGCAAAGCGGCGAGAACGAATCGCCAAGCTCGCTGGTAAGTGCTCGTTCTTTCTCACGCGGAGAAAAATCAAGAACAACCTCTGGAACCAGGGTAGCTAGGTGTAAATTGCAGCGAGCTTTATATCCCCCCCCCCCCCCCCACCCCGCAAGAAGAGGATTCTTTCCGGCATGGATTTTATCGACTATATTGACTTCCAAAATTATTTATGATTGATTTCGAAAATTCTAAATTTGTAAAACTTATTTTTAAATGTACATTCACAATGGCGATTTTCGCTGCCCCCAATCATAATTACAATCACAAGCAACGAACCTTGAAAGACCTTGAAACACAGAAACACACAGAACGGATCGAAATCCACCAATCACAAATCACAAACCTTGACCTTTTGAACCCGTTAAAGTACAGTTTGGTTTCCTAAGAGGTCCGTTAAGATAATTGACAGCAGCGAAAAACGCAATCGTCAGTTGGCTTTTGAACTTCAGAATTCGCATGTTTGTGAAAAGCGCAGTAATAGATGAATCTTAGATACACACCAATGTTCCCAAAATCTTTGTCCACTTTGAAGCAGGAAAACTTGATCGTCGATCTCGTTTCAAACTCTGCGATGAGTTTATAAACCTCTTGGACGGAAGAAACACATCCAAAATTCTCAGCAATATTTTCCTATCGAATGTGGGTTCGTAACTTAAAATTCCCGCCATGATCTTCCTGTTTGTTTCCCGGGAATGATGGGATTTGGAAGGTCGCGAGTTCGATTCTCGCCCGGGACACGAAAGTTTTCGTTGCCCCGGACGAGCATGGGGCGCGATCCATTCAACCAAAATTTCCGGAAATTTCGGTCCAAAACTCAATGGATCGGTTCGGTCCAACAGAAAAAGTTTCGAAAAAACGGGTCCACCTTTTGAGGTGGACCACTTTTCCCGGTCGGACCGGTCGGAATTTTGGTTGAATGGATCGCGCCCATGGTTTCTCCTAAGTTCTTCCAAGTGAAAATGTTCACTGGAAGTGTAAGTGTGCTGCTCACAAGTGCACATTAAAAATAATAATAATAATAATAATAATAAAAGTAAAAAAATAAAATATTTTGCATGTGTAAACAATAACAACTTATATAAAAACCATGATTAAAATTTTCATTGTGTCAATAATCATTATGCTTTATGAGCATGGTCTTAAAAAGTCGGTCAGTACTTTGCAGAAGCGTAACTATGCGCCTAAAAAAATTAAAACCCTTGCCTCTTTGGAGATTTAAGAATGGTTATAGGTAAGGGCTCATATGTGCGGTCTGGACAGGTCGAGTGGTTTTGGTGGATGTAGACTTCAACATCCACCAAAACCACCAACAGTGTTCGGGGCTAGATGTGTATCACGTAGCCCCATGAAATATCTGAAACATGTTTTAAAACTTCATGTACAATATTTGCCAAAATACAGTTATACTCGTTATATTCATCCTTTGTTGGCGAGAACGCTATCTCCTAAATATAATAAAGCTCAAAGCAAAAGAAACGCGCATCCCCGAGAGGCGAATACATCAAAACATCGTAGGCATCTTTCTTTGGTATAACATGTCACAAGGTGTCCAAAATTCAATCTCAGTCCCTCTCGATCGATGTGGTTTTGGTGGGTAGAATGTAATGCCGACCATGCGATTTCACGGTTTGGACGCCATCTTGGACCGGCGGCACACTTTTTATAATAATACTTTGCCTCGATCTCATGTGTTCAGTTGTTCTCGTCCTTGAGCTGGTATTTATTTTGTGACACTCGTTCACAGATGAAACTTTGGCGTTTTTCAGCCGCAGATTTTCTGTTTACCATGCACAGGTTTGTTTACAGTTTTTCTGGCTGTTTTCAGTAAAGATTTTTTATCATTGGAAATTTTCCATTCAAAGATAATCGGAGATGTAAATATTATGTATGTTAATTTGCTCACTGTATTTGTTTTTATGGATGCAAGCAAGAGAGAATGATCATTCTCTTCTGATGCAAGCAAGATCAGCTTAGATCGACCATATTTGATTCTTTCAGATATTGCATCTTTTCGCTTTTAAAAGCTATTTACAGCGTTGTATTTGCTTTTGTTTCTCAACATTTATGATAAACATACATTCACTAATTTACTCTCACTAATTCCGGGTGCGTTGTATTTTGAAAACATCGTTAAGTAGGTGAGTCGTGTTAGCCTAGTGTCACACTGCAAGGGTTTAAAAATAATTTTCTGCTAACTTGAAAACCTACCGTTATACATATAAGACGAAAACGTTTTTTATACTTGAATAAACTAAATGAGATGTTAAAAAAATCTCTTCACGCGTTATAATTTTTGCGTCCATTAAGATACACGTCCAATAAATGTGCGACTGCAGTTTTGGGTTTTTTCAATAATGAAACAAACTGTTACCTTGAAAATCTGTATCTGAACGACAAAGAACGGCAAGAAGTGTATTGTAATCTTTTTGAAACAGGCTATAGTAAAACGTTTCTTGTGCACATTTTCTTCTACTTGACAATGGTCTCTGTCATCCTATGAAGACGTTCATTTTGACTTAAAGACATCTTTAAAACCAGAACTGATTTGGGAAAACACTGGTTGTTTACCGGAAAATCCGGTTGGAAAGTAGTGGAACACGACGTTTTGGGTCTTCCCAACAGAAAATTTCCGGGAGCAACGGAACATCTGAAAAGGCAGTCCTTTTTTTGCCGGACAGAAAATTACAAACGGAAATTCGTGTTCCATTTCTTCAAAGCCATTCTCAGGTAAATGGAACTGATTGGAACAAATGGTAAAAGCGATTCCGGGACGAAATTTACCAGTCCTGAACTTTTCAAACCATTTATCCAAACCGTGAACCGACCCGCGGTTTGCCCGAAGCAAGTGGGTTGTTTACCCAAGTTCCCAGAAAATCGGTCTGGAAAGTAAAGTCGACAGTAAAAGGAATTCGGATTTTTCCGGCTGGTTCCGGTGGAACATTTCCAGGAGCAACAGATTTCTGAAAAGGTGGTCCTGTTTTTCCGGACAGAATGTTCCAATCGGGAATTCGTGTTCCCAGCTTGAAAGCCATGTTTGATACCAGTTTTAGGCTTTCGCGGCCGTTTTTTGTTGAATGGAATTGATTTGGGCAAATGGTAAACGCGATTCCGAGGCGAAATTTACCAGTATTAAATTTTGCCTCACAAATTAGATCAAATTACCGAAACCGTGAACCGACCGGTTTGCCCATGTAAATGGTAAACGACCCCTCATTTAAAGAGGCCTTCTTATTGGGGGGGGCGGGTGGTATGTATGTCCGTAGCCTGAATTTAAAAAAAAAGGTCGATGCATGTCCGTAGCCTGAATTTAAAAAAAAAGGTCGATTCGCGAATTGAAAAGGGAGGCCATGTCGCTCTGTCACTATTGTATTTGTGATTTTCCTCGTCGCTGTCGCAGTACCAATCCATCTTCATGTCGCTTGTCGGAATTTATTTTAACCCTAACATGAACACGGCCTTTTCAAAGCTTTACGAAGCGACTCCGGAAGAGATCTGGGTACGAGATTCCGAGGGGCGAGCAACGAATCCCCACTCATCCTGCATTGCGTGATTTGCCCTGCGATTTACAAACTAAAAATTAGTATTGTACCCATTTATTCTAGACAATCCAATTGTTTCGTCAATTTATTGATCACTTCATTATCAAAATATTCAAATACACATCCTTATCATTTCACTTGAAATAAAATATCCGCGAGTAAAAAATTCATATTTACAATTGAAAGAAGTTATTTCTACAGAAAAATATAATATTTGCTTGTAAATCATAGTCTATGAATTTAACCAGAGCAGCAGAGGGCTTTTCTTTGAAACCAAAACATAGCCAACCTTCAACCTAGCGACTCCCCCTGCTGCAGTCACAACATTTTTATCATTCTGACAGCTTCTTTGACGAAGTTTGTCTCTGTCAGCCTCCGAGGAAGGTTTGTTTTTTAAATTGAATCTCACTAATCTCCTCTGACATATTAAGGCAATTGGCTTTTGCTTATACCGAAGTTTTACTTCATTGTATATACATATACTTACGTATCTGTCTATGAATATGTTGATGATCGGAATTATTGCAGAGTAAAGACGCCTGTCAAGCCGAGTGTCTACTGATAAAGGAATACCAGCATACAGCTATTTCGAGAAAGGTTGTTGGAAAAAATGTGCACTCTACAATCCCTGAAAGGTAATATGGGATATGATCAATACACTGTTCCTGACACTGTAGCTGTCGAACCTACTTTTGTTGCTTTCCTTTAGCACTCGCAAACATATTCCCATGGCCTCTCCTGCCATTCTTTCAAGTAATATATCAAACATGAGATGCAGTGTTTCATCACCAGATGAAACACCAAGAAGAGAGTTGAAAATACGACGCGCAGCGGAGTATTTTTGACGAACTTCGAGGTGTTTCATCTGGTGATGAAACACTGTGTCGAATGTTTGATATTTCTTCTCAAACAAAATCATTTTTGAAGGAGAAATTAAGGATGCAAAAATGAGCAGTTTTTCATCTGATATCCAAACACTCATTAAACATTACTTTCCTTTGAATTTTCTTTATGAATTATTAATGAGTTTGAGAAATTTCTTTGAAGAACCGTGAACTTAAGACCACCCACAATACCTTTCGGGATTGTCGCGTGCACTTTTTCCGACAACCTTTCTCGAAATAGCTGTTAACTGATTAAGGAAAATGAGCAGCTTTAACTGCCTCCCCTCCTTCCCCCCCCCCCCCCCGATTCATTCTGGAGGCATTCTCATTATTGGTATGTGTTAGTTTAACAAATACAATAAAGATCTGAGATAAATAACGTTGAATTATTTCTAACGTGGTCGTCCAAGGACAGATTTTTTCAGTATGTTACTGTTGCTGTCACTCATACCAACTTGGTCATTAGACTCTACATTAGCATAATTCGCATGCTGCATCGCTGGCTCGTGTTCGTCTGTCGTGACGTGAAAGAATCCTTTGGTGTTATCCTTAGACTCAGCCTCGTATGGTGACATCATAGCGAATCTATCAAGTTCCGCGTCATTTATGGGCCCCCCCATGTCAACATTACTCCCCAAACCCATATCCCCTCCCATGTTATCCATGGGACTTCCCATACCATTCGACATCCCATATTGTCCGTTCTGTATGGCACTTTCCATTCCGCCTCCATTCATAACCATTCCGTAGTCTCCTCCACTCGGCATCATACTCCCCGCCTGTGTCATCTCTCCACCGGCAGCAGAATTCAGGTCGACAGCAGGAACTGGTGAACCGGCTTCTGGTTTGGAATCCTCAGCCGGATTTGGTTTCTCGCTGTCTTGTTGCTCTTCATCCATGTTACTGTTTTTCCCAATGGATTTCCTCAGAGCAAAGTTCAGTTCCGCTGCATCCCTGTCAGTGACGGTAATTTCCTTAGTTTGAGGTTCATATCCCCGAGCGGTGGCGGTGACCTTGTACCCCCCTGGGAGCAGAAGTCTCCAATAATCACCGTCTTTAGCTGTGATGACTTCTTTTCTGCGGTTATCAACGTGGATAGCAGCACCAGGAATTGGAGAACCCTGGCTGTCTTTTACAAAACCCTTTACTCCTTTATGGACCTAGGTAAATATAACAAAAAGCAAGAATGTTAAACTCAACTCTCCCTCGGAAGAGGCCTCATCGGAGAACATAGCATTTTTGCAGTTTATAGCGGACCTGTTTTTGTTGTCATTTTTGAGAAACAAAAATCTATTTCAAATATGAAGCTTCACAGCAATGCCTTACTGGTCTTACCCGTCGAAGAACTTGCACATCACCCTCTTGCAAAAAGAAGTACAGTATGTTGTCCTTGGTCCGGCCGGTTTCACTTTGTGGTGTAATTTTCGGGAAGAAAATAAGGTTACAATACAAACGAAACTTTCTGAGTTTTCCCGGTGCTAGCGAAGGCGGGAAAATCAAATTGACGCCAACGAACGGTGAATTTTGTTCCGTTATCTTATGTTTTTTTTTTTCAAGGTGCCATAAATTACTTGGATATAGTTTGAATTCAGTTATATGCGATTAAGTGCGTTAAGAAAGCTAAGTTTTGATGTACAAGCATACAAGAAATGTTCTTTCGACTTGCAGAAAAAAAATTCGGTTGACAAGTTGAATCTTAAAAAAGTTAAAGGTAATATTGTAAAGTAAATTTTGTTAAAATTGGTCTCCTTGTTGTAACTCAATCCTCCCCTGATGTAAAAGTAGCCTGTCTGATCAATAAGTCATCCAAACGTTTCAGTGCATGTTCGTCGCATGTTATTTTCCGAAGTGCTCTAAATGTTATTTGCGCGCCGGTCTTCGGTTACTGTCTTGGATCTGAATTATTTTTTACTTTCGCAAAGACTTGCTAAGACATTGACAAGAGTTTTTGCTCATAACTTTTTAACTATAAACGGAAAGTAGAGCCCCAGCCCAAAAACGTAATCGCCGAAATCATAAACGATCCAGATTGAAGTGACTATCCAATTTTCTGTTTAGGTAAACTGTTTAAGTAATGATCAGGGTAAGGTGGATAGCAATTTCTTTTGTTATGCGGCAACGGTGCTTTCCACACATAGGAATGTTCTCATTTTTACACCGAGAATGCATAAACCTACATGAAGGCCGTTTTCGCAATAAAATGCATTTACACTTCACTTTGAAAAGGTGTTTTTTTGTGTTTTGATTTTGACCAATCACAAGAATGGAAAACAATAGCTAAGAAAAGTTTATAATTTTACATGTTCCCCACATAGGATTTCTTTGTTATTCAAACTGAGACCAGATTTTGTTATATGGAAGATGGTTAGAAAGTAAGGATGAATGTATGTACCGCTTTATGAAGTTTTGTTAACCTTTGCTGTTTAAGCCAATCAGAAGTAAGTACAGGCAATAGAAAAGTTAGCACCTTTTTTACATTCCAACATGTTCGTTGCCGTTGTTGCTATCGTTCTTATCTGGACCGTTTCTTAAAACTAACTCTTTGTTTTTTTAGCCATAAAATTAAAGGTATTTTAAATACTTACCTGATCAATGTAAGCTATCAGCGCTCTTTTGTTTTCTTCCCAGGCTTTAGGAAGCTCAGCGGCCTCTGGGAATTTTTTACATCCCTGCTCTATAGTAACCTCGAAACAATTGGAGTTCACATAGTTATAATCCTGCATCCCTCCTGACACGCTGTACCAAGCAGCACCATTTGTTACTCCATCGTCAAAGTGATCCGGGGGGACCTCAGGACACGGCCATGGTGGGTTTTTGAGGTGCATGGTTGGGTGTGCCATAGAATAACTTTTGGCCAGCTCCTTAAAGACGTCATCATCAGGAGATTTGCTGTATTCATTTTTGCCATTCGGAGCGTCGTCAAAGGGGTAATTTGCTACCAAAGAACCCCCATGTAGGTTCGCACTGAGCACAAAAGGATAGTCATGAATCCACTTCATAACTGCCAGTGTTTCAGGCTGAGGTGGTCCTGTCACACTCCCGAAAAACTGATCTGGAAAATTCCGATTTAAGTCAACGTTGTTAGCATTACTACGCCCAATGATCCAATCCTTGCGATTATTCCCCTCAGCGGCGAGTTCATATCCGTCAGGATTCATACTTGGCATGAGATGAATGCGGGTGGTGTCTAACATCTTAGTAAGGTTTGTATCTCGGCCGTAATTTTCACAGAACTCCTTTGCAAGATGCAGGAGCAGTTCTCGACCGACTGCTTCGTTGCCGTGCATGTTAGCGACGTACTTGAACTCCGGTTCACCAGCTTCATGTTTTCCAGGATTGTCGGATATTTCTATGACCCACATCTTTCGACCCTGTACAGATTTTCCAATGCTGTACAAGCGAGTGATTTTGGGATACTGTCTGTGGAGGCCTTGAAGATATCCAGTCATTTGCATATAGTTATGGTACGTCCAATCCTCCTCACCTAAAGAGCGTCTACTGCTTTTTGGGCGTGAGGAGACTAGAAACACCCGCAAGAATATGAAAATCACCACCAGAACAGGCGATAATCGGCCCATTGTCCACTAAATTAACTTTACGAGGTACCTGCACACGCTTTCACTGTCTGTTGAGGGGTTCATCCAAGATATCAAACAATGTTTAGTTCTTTCTACTCGAAAAGCCTCTTAACCTCAACCTACAATAGCCTCTGTCACGTCATGTTTCGAGTTTCCTTCTCCTGTATTGCAGCTGATGAACAGAACCTCAAAAGTGGAAATGATTCAAGGCAAAGTCCGCTCCTGATTGGCTGGTACCGTGGGAAAGACACGGGTATTGTTTACTTGCCACTTTACAGCGATTGAGTGTTCCAACCAAAATAAACAGGTTGGCTGAATAAAGATGTGACTAAAACCATTACCCCTCGCCCTCTTGAACAACTTGTGATAATTGGTTTCCTTTTGACAAGACAAATCTGACCATCATCTCGCAAGATTGTAATGGGTTATTTTGAGCCACCGACATTTGAGCGTTTTAAGAGAGTGTCTCTGTAAGAGCGGTCCGGTCGATTTTCCTTGAGACACAGATTTAGCTCATTTCTCGTGTGTTGTAAGACATTCATGTACCTATACTAAAACCACAATCCGTTTGATCGGATCTCTTTATTTTTCAGAGTTTTACGGAAATTAAATTTCACTCGACCGAAGGCCTGTCGTGACACTTTTCAAGACGTTAATTTGAGGCAACTTTTCCGGACAATTTACAACAAACTACGGGACTCAGCAAAAAACAAATACCACAGCCATGTATATTAACTCTATCTTATCCATCGAGGCGACTTTCGTGAACATCACGTTTCAATCAAGCAAACAGGAAGACTTGAACGACACCTTATCGGTTCGCTTAAGTCACACACGCGAAAACCGATCAAATTCAAGGTACATTTTTGAAAAAGTGAGGCGTTCTTAACTGATCCAACTAATATAGCTAGGAAGTAGGTGCCATAGAAAAGGTAACTACAGAAAAAAACTTTGCGGCCCGACCTTTACTAAAACTTTATAACTCCGTGAACTTACCTAATTTTCGGCAATCTCCAAGTTTTGCCGCCATTTTGAGGTACTTGTCAACATGAAGCGTAGCAGATGTAAATCGAGCAGGTAGATCTAAAACAGTCAGAAATACGTACGAAAGCATTTAAATGAACTTCACGTTCAATTCAAGGGGCAAAATTTGAAATTGTTCGTTAAACCTACCATTCCTACATCCCCATGCGACCATTTCTTCCAACAATTCAAACACTACAACTAGTGATCACTAGTGTTTGAATTTCCCTTGTCGATTCCACCGTAACAAATAACCTGTGCCACCCAAGCTTCGACTCGAATGTGAAGTACGAATCAAACAACATAACTGCGTCATCTTCGAGGCCATATCACGCTGGTATTTTGATTTTCTGATCGACAAGAACGGTGATCCGGAGGTGATCGCCATGTTTACCTCATAAAGGTGACCGCTGACCAGCCGCTGAGTGAAAACAGTACGCCGCGGGGTGGTGTGGGTGGCGGACTTATCGTGATAAGATATTCGAATACACGCTAAAAAAAGCTTTAGGACTCTCAGTCTAAACAGTGAAGGTATGCTTCGTGGTACAGACAACTTTTATTTTATTCTCATAACTTTTTCCTTTAAATTAAAACTGGTATTAATTAATAGAGTTATTTAAATATTTTTAACCGAGGTACCCATATGACCTTTTTGCTTGTCCTCAGTGGTATAAAATAAGTTGTCTTTTCTTCCAGAACCTTTTATTTATGCGTTGAAGCTTGGGTGGAACACTATACTTAGAAGGTTTGTTCTAAGTCATTTTTGCTGTTCCAAAGAATGGATGCAAAATCATTGCTTTATACAAAGCTGACTCTAAAATATGATTTTCCGTAACAGTAACTAATGTCATTTACGTAAGGTGTTAATAAAACTAGTAATGTACAATTTTTAGCGTTTTCCACTTATAAGCCTGACATACAATTGTCAAGTGAACTATGTTAGTTTCAGCTCATTTCTTGATTCGATGTGACCTTTTATCACTAAACCCCATTCTTTTCATTTGCAATTTTTCTGTACTTTTTTTTTTCATGCGACAACGTCAAAGAGTTTTATAAGTAAACTGATTTTTTAGTGTACCACGCTTATCACATTGTATATACAAATACATGCAAAAGGCCGGCTAAATAAGCTCCTCCTCCTGCTCCTAATTTTTGGGGTTGCCTTCGCCCCATGCCTCTGCACGACTCCCATTTAAATGGGAGTTCGAAGAAAGTACAGATTTCCTTAAGCATGGAAACAGTAAAATAGTTCAATTTTCCCTCCTTGACGTAGTCACACAAGTCATAAATGTCATAGACAATCGGATGCGTTAAGTCAATTTCTGTTACAACTGATTCGACGGTGGTCATGTGATTCACTTCTTCCTCGTCAATTAATTCCTCGTCAGATTTATCGTCAACCGCGGTGCTCGGAGACTAACCTACCCGTCTCCATCTCGAGGAGGACAGAGGGAAGAAAAATCCTTGTATTTGGGCTTTGGTCAGCCACTCTTCCCGGGAAAACAGGTGAGGCCCTCCCTGTTTTCCCCCTTCGCTTTCCTCATATCTTGCGAGACTTGTCGCAGATCCTCTTTCCTTCCAGATTGCTCACTAATTTCAAACTTGGAGGTGAGATACTGCCTTACTTTCTCTTAGAAGCGAACAGCGCCACCTTTTGGCTTATGAAGTGCCCACCCTTCACTTAAATTCGACTGGAGAGGTTCGCTACCCTGTCTCTCGATAACATTGGTACTGTCGTCTTCTGAAAGGGTAAGGGATGAGGATTTTTCAACCCAGCTTAAATCTAGAGATTTCAAAGCTGTTCTAATGTCAAAAATAAAGGAAATGACCCATGAATTCCAGTGCTCAGTGGAAGGATAATTACACCATCAAGCAGTGACCCAATGGCCCTTGTAGCTGTCTAAAATGGAGAGATTGTAAGTTGGCTATGAAAATTACACTTTTTTCTCTTTTGCTTTGACTTTGTGAGGTGGTTTTGTCACAATTTGAACGGACACGCGTCACTCCTACGTAATGTTTTAACGGGAAACCAAACAGCATCATTTTATTTCCAAGTAGGTATATATTCAGCCGCTCTTAGCCACCATTTTGCGAGAACAAAGTATATGTATATATTAAGAGTGGTACAAAAAAAAAAACAGTTTACTTGTAAAAACTTTTGTGTTTTGTTATATCTTTACATACTTAGAAAAAATTGTACAGGAAAAATGAAAATGAAGAAAAAGAAAATGTGTCCTGCATAGCAGTCTTTCAAATTTCCTTTTAGCCGACAGGGAGTCGTCAGAGGCATGGGGCGAAGGCAACCCGAAAAATTAGGAGCAGGAGGAGGAGCTTATTTAGCCGGCCTTTTGCATGTATTTGAATATAAAATGTAATAAGCGCGGTACACCAAAAAATCGGTTTACTTATAAAACTCTTTGTCGTTGTCATATGAAAAAAAAAGTACAGGAAAATCATATTTTAGAGTCAGCTTTGTGTAAAGCTGTGATTTTGCAAACATTCTTGGGAACAGCAAAATGATTTAGAACAAACCTTCTAAGTATAGTGTTCATTCCGTGCAATAACGCATAAATAAAAGGTTCTTGAAGAAAAGACACCTTATTTTATACCACTGAGGTCAAGCAAAAAAGTCATATGGGTACCTCGGTTAAAAATATTTAAATAACTCTATTAATTAATACCAGTTCTAATTTAAAGGAAAAAGTTATGAGTCAGAATAAAATAAAAGTTGTCTGTACCACGAAACATGCCTTCACTGTTTAGACTGAGAGTCCTAAAGCATTTTAAGCGTGTATCCGAATGTCTTATCACGATAAGTCCGCCACCCACACCACCCCGCGGCGTACTGTTTTCACCTAGCGGCTGGTCAGCGGTCACCTTTATGAGGTAAACATGGCGATCACCTCCGGATCACCGTTCTTGTCGATCAGAAAATCAAAATACCAGCGTGATATGGCCTCGAAGATGACGCAGTCATGTTGTTTGATTCGTACTTCACATTCGAGTCGAAGCTTGGGTGGCACAGGTTATTTGTTACGGTGGAATCGACAAGGGAAATTCAAACACTAGTGATCACTAGTTGTAGTGTTTGAATTGTTGGAAGAAATGGTCGCATGGGGATGTACAGGGCGTACCCAATCGATGAAATCGATGATCGATGGGAATCGATGGCATTCGATGACAATCGATGCCAATTAATCGATTGATATTGATAATCGATGAACAATCGATCGTCCAGGTGTGTGTGATTATCGATTGTCATCGATTGGCATCGATTGTCATCGATTGCCGATATCAATCGATTAATTGGCATCGATTGTCATCGATTATCAATATCAATCGATTAATTGGTTTGTGCTCGATGAAAGTTACAACAATCTGATTTTATTAAAAAAACCAATAAACTTGAACTTTGAACCCCAAACAACTAGCACATAACGTGAAAACACTTACAGTTTACTTACAGAGGCGATTTTTGTGTTGTCGTGGTTTCGGTTGCGATTTTTGGTCATTGTTGTCTCGGTCGCGCTGCAACTCAAATTCTACCTGTTATCACAAGGCGTTGTGACCTTACGACGAAAACGAAATCATCTTTTTTTGTAAGACGTGTTTACGCATTTACCACGTTTCGTAGACATTCTAGCTAGTGATAAAAATCAACTCGTTGCAGCACGATCGCGAGAAAATACGCAGTGGAAATCGCGACATAAATTGCACCAAAATCGCCTGTGTAAACGGGCCGTATAAATTTTGAACGGGGTGGCCAAAAGTGTCAACTGTTTGCAACTTTGAAGTCCAGTTTACAGGAATTCAGAAAAAGGATCACCAGAAGCGAAATTCTGATTATTGAAGTCATGACTGAAAAATTAGCTACACTGGCTACACTTTCGCTACACGTGGGTGAGTTGGTGTTACCCAAGTGTCTGTGCGCGCTTGCATTATGCCAGTGACTATTGTTGCGGTCAGGGTCACTGTTGCGCAGAGTGTAAAAAAAAAGACTGAAAAAAGTAGGATTTATGCTAATAATGGGAACAATTTCATAATAACTAAAACATATTGTTTTTTTCTTCTACAGGTATCCACCTGGTTTCAAAATCACCGCCGCCTGGAAAGAGCCAAGTCTTATACACCGGGGCAGTACGCGCTGACAGAGGCTACTGATTAAACCAGATTAAACTAATGTGTGATGCAGCTGACGCTGAGCTTAGAATGAATAAACTCAGATAAAATACAGAACATGCGTAATCATTTGTGAATTTATTTTATTCATGTTTTACTGTGTTTAATTACAGTTATGTTATGATTTAAAACTTCCAAAGCAACACATAGTTGAGTTGATTGTTGTATTTTGACTCTGTTGTACGCTGTTCTACGTCACACGCGATTTCAGCTCGGTGTAATTCTCAGAATTCTGGATAGAACTGACTGTTACTGACAATTCCATGTTCTCAGCGTGTGGGCAGAGACCTGTTGGAAAACTAAGAAAAATGAATTAAATGTTTTGCATCGGATCTAGGTACGACGCAACCATTGCGTAGTTAAAATTGTCAAATGGACCAAATGTCGTACGAAATAACTTCGTTTTGATGTGATACATTGAAGTAATCTTTTTGATCAGAGAAAATATTAAACCCCAATCGATGACAATCGATGATTCATGAACACTTTTGTGTGATTATCGATTGGTCATCGATTGGCCGATACCAATCGATGCCAATTAACTGACATGCATCGATTGGCATCGATTGATCGATTGCTTTTCCGATCATCGATTTTCATCGATTGGGTACGCCCTGGGATGTAGGAATGGTAGGTTTAACGAACAATTTCAAATTTTGCCCCTTGAATTGAACGTGAAGTTCATTTAAATGCTTTCGTACGTATTTCTGACTGTTTTAGATCTACCTGCTCGATTTACATCTGCTACGCTTCATGTTGACAAGTACCTCAAAATGGCGGCAAAACTTGGAGATTGCCGAAAATTAGGTAAGTTCACGGAGTTATAAAGTTTTAGTAAAGGTCGGGCCGCAAAGTTTTTTTCTGTAGTTACCTTTTCTATGGCACCTACTTCCTAGCTATATTAGTTGGATCAGTTAAGAACGCCTCACTTTTTCAAAAATGTACCTTGAATTTGATCGGTTTTCGCGTGTGTGACTTAAGCGAACCGATAAGGTGTCGTTCAAGTCTTCCTGTTTGCTTGATTGAAACGTGATGTTCACGAAAGTCGCCTCGATGGATAAGATAGAGTTAATATACATGGCTGTGGTATTTGTTTTTTGCTGAGTCCCGTTGTTTGTTGTAAATTGTCCGGAAAAGTTGCCTCAAATTAACGTCTTGAAAAGTGTCACGACAGGCCTTCGGTCGAGTGAAATTTAATTTCCGTAAAACTCTGAAAAATAAAGAGATCCGATCAAACGGATTGTGGTTTTAGTATAGGTACATGAATGTCTTACAACACACAAGAAATGAGCTAAATTCATGTCTCAAGGAAAATCGACCGGACCGCTCTTACAGAGACACTCTCTTAACCTTTTTAACTGCTTTAGATTCGTGACACTGTAAAGACTATAAAGTAAGTATTGCTGAAATTTAAATTTTGTATTCAGTTCTCAAGCGAATCATCTTTCTCTGGCGCTCACAAAGAAAATCATTTCTCAGTATGATGAGGAGACTGATATTTTCATAGTGTATTCTTTGTAACAAGGTAGACGATGAGAGGAACGACAGTCATTGACAGACAGATTTAGAATCGAATTAGAATAAACAAACTTAAGAGCTTTAAAAGGTTTCGTTCAGAAGACAAACCTCTCTTCTCTTAAATGTGCCACTTTTCGCACACTTTTTAGCCTCGACTATTTATTAACATTCAGAATCCAATCCCATGAACGTCAAGTTCACCCAGCTAGTAGACATATGATGAGGAAATACACTTTCACTTCCTTTAAGTACAAATGCACTGATCAAATTAGCTAAAGCACAACGATGGAACTGCCACCAGACACGGGTTGGAACAACGGCCAACATGGCCGCCGTTTCACTGTTTTTGGACATCAATAATGACCTTAAGAACCGAGGACGGCGACAGCAGCGAAAACGTCTCTGAAGACGTGAATTCGCGTTCTTTCAATCTTCATTGCAATTACTCCAAGTCACTAACTTTGTCAAAAGTAGGTGAACCCTCCTAAACTTGAATTCCTAAGAATCATATCCAAGTTCAGAAATAGAGAGGAAATTTCGTCGTCGCTTGTGTACTTCCTCTGTAAAGCTTGAAATTACATGAAATTAGGCATTTTCATGTCGTAGTCCTGCAGTGACGGCGGAGAAATACACAAAAAAAGTGTGATGCACGTGCAAAATTGTTGTTTTGGTTATTAAACCTATTGCTTTTTTGACGTCTCCGTTTCCGTCGCCGTCGTCGGATCTTAAGGTCCCTATTATCAATGGCCACTGTGACGTCGTGTAACCCTATACTAATTTTTCACAAGTGCTTCGGCTATAGCCTGAATTTCATCCGATTACTTCGAGTTGCTTAGAGGAAAAAACGACTCGAAGCAATCGGATGAAACTCAGACTACTCCGGCTAGCCGAAATAGCCTTCTTCAGGTGTAAAAATATGTTTCTAAACAGGACAATAAAACTTCAAAGTCATTTAAGTGAAGAATGCCGAAGTATACAAGTGAGGTGTGACGTTTCAAATGAACGGGATGTTACTAAAACGGGGAACGGGGAACGGGGAACGGGGAACGGGGAACGGGGAACGGGGAACGGGGAACGGGGAACGGGGAGCGGGGAGCGGGGAACGGGGAACGGAAGTCTGGGAACGAGTTGTCAGCGGAAACCTCCATAAAAATCCAAAATGGCCGGTAAGGATCAAGAACCCGGTAAGATCGATGATAGAGAAGCGTCGAATCAACACTTAAGGTCGCTATCTTACTAATGAACTATATGCTCATGCGGTGCTTGAAATAATACGGAGGTAATAATGTCATGACATTTTTCACCTTTTTGCGTTTTACTAAACAACAAAATATGCTCCAACAGCAGTTGAAAGAAGCTACAGTGGGGACAAAAACTCTCAAAGCACAGCCATATTTGGAACTCGAGCAAATCTATACTGGGTCTAACTCACAAAGCAATGAACTACTTTTGCTTGACGCTTTTCGTAGGGTTTTGGCTTAAATACATGCTGAAAGATAACGTAGATCGAAGCAGCCAGGTGTATTTCCTCGACAGTAATAGTGTAGCAGTGGAGCTCCTTCCTAGCTGTAGCGTTTTTTCAAGCCCAAATTAAAACATGTTGGCGATGAGATAAAAATGTAAGGCTAATAATATTATATTTACAAACCTATGATGAGAAGTAAGTGCAATTGTATTATTTGAAAAGATAAGATGGATCAGGTTATTTAATACATCAATAAAAGGCAACTTTAAACATATTAACGGGCAATGTGCCAGGAACATCAATCATACCTTGGTCTTAAAGATGTCAGTTGTTTCAAAGCAAATGGCTATGCTGTGGTTTTATTTTATTATAACCTAGGGTTTAAATTTTGCTTCCCTTTGTTTGGGGTACGGTAATATGAATTTTATGATTATGAGTTCAAGACAAAGAGAAGAAAATTCAAACTTAGGATAAAAGTGAACCACAACTGAGCTGCAATATTAAGTGTTGCAAGTATACGTGGGGGAAGTACTTTAAAGTCTTTGGTTGGAAGGTACTTTCTAAAGGCTAGCTGTTAAAATATGCATGGTAAGTATACTTCCTCTGTTTAGCCCTCTGGATGTTTTTTTTTTCTAGGGGGACTCCTTTAATGTTTTTGCAGAGGGGAGCTCTGCTTCTCTTTAATGAACATTATTTTTACTGTGGAAAAAAATATTTCAAGCTCAGTGTAAAAATGAATGTATCAGTGACTTAAACCAGTTAATATTGTCAAGCTGCTTTATTAGCTTGATTCAGTAATATTGCAGTGCACCTACCATCAAGCATCACATCATCAATGTTGCAGAGGTTGGCAGCTTATTAGAAGGTGGTTGATAAGCCTTCAAGCAAGCTGTCTGTAGTTTTGGAAATAAAGAGTCTAAGGTCTCACACAAGTGATGGGAGGCAAAAGATTGGACTGCCGATATGTTTTTCAGTAAACACGCGCAACTGTATGTGTATAGTGGCCACATTACGCTTACTCAGTGCATGTAAAATAACACAATAGATCTTGCTACCCATTTTCCCTGATTTTATTTCCCCTCCAGGGGACATAATTTCTTTTAACATATCGGGGTTTTCAAAAAAGGGGCAAGAAGCTTTTAAATGAATTTTAATTCATTAAATGAAGCACAGTATCAAAGAAATTAAAGAGAAGAATCAGACTAGAGTAACAGTAACCCAGAGGGGGGTGGGGGGGAGTACTCACCAAAGAGGCTCTGCCCCAGGGACCAACCCTTTACTCTTTGTATGTACCATTTTAGACAGAAAAGGTACCCCTTTTGTATACCCTCTAGTGACAAATGGTACCCCTTTCACATACCTAATTTTGAACGCTGCATCCCTTTTTAACTGCTGTAAATACACCATCTTTACAATATGAATAAATAGCTAAAACAGGTTTTCTTGTCTCTCACATCCATAAACTGCATCTGTGACTGATCTCATTTTGGTCCCTTTCATATACTTCAACTATAAAAACCCCTTCCCTTTCATCAGTACCTGAAGCCTGAAAAAGGCTTCAGGCTCTGTTTAGGCCATTATAGTACCCCCTCCTCCTGCACCGAGAACATTACTTGATACAGCGATATTGTATGGTATGAATTGCACCAAACGTTTCGTGCCCATGAAGAGGTACTTTGATTATTTTACAACATTTTTCTTCAAAAGGGAGGGGTTTGGGATCTCATTCTTAGGGGGGCGGGGGGTTAATTGAGGATCTGCAGTGAGTGAGAATGTTGCATTCAATGCAATCCAATGGTTTTGATCCAGGAAAGGGTCGTCAGGGGTATTTCGCAGAAAGACAAATGGCCACTTACGACTTTGACCACTTGACTTTGACCACCATTTGACAAATGGCCACTTACGACTTTGAAGCAGTTACTGATTAGGGTGAGGAAAATGAGTGAATTAGGTTCCATTAGGGTCATTATACTGGTCTATACTGGGCAAACTGACCTGAAACAAATTGTTTCACAAAATAATAAAATGATATTATTTTATTTTCATGGATCAGTGAAACACTTCAATATCGTGAATGCTTGCAGTGTAGTGGATCTAATGATATTAAAAGCAGAACCAGATTGTTAAAGTAGTCTTACTAATTATGTGATGACGTGTCAATAACATTTTTCAAAGCAGTCATCTCTATCAAAGGAAATAGAAGAAGTCTGCACACAAGCTACTTGACTACTTCGATGTATGTTATCTATCATGGAAAAGTAGTTCATTGCTTTGTGGGTTAGACTCAGTATAGATTCGCTTGAGTTCCAAATATGGCTGTACATGTGCTTTGAGACTTTTTTTCCCGATTGGCTTCTTTCAACTGCTGTTGGAGCATATTTTGTTTCCTACGGATAATTGTTTAGTAAAACGTAAAAAGGTGAAAAACGTCATGAAGTTATTACCTCCGTATTATTTCAAGCACCTCATGAGCATATAGTTCAATTAAAATAACGCCGTTATCAGTTAAGTTTGTTTCGACGGTTCTCTATCATCGATCATCGGCCATATTGGATTTTTATGGAGGTTTCCACTGACAACTCGTTCCCAGACTTCCGTTCCCCGTTCCCCGCTCCCCGCTGCCCGCTCCCCGTTCCCCGTTCTAGTAACATCCAAATGAAAGCAATACCAAGGGGCCCATTATACAATACAATAATACTCGCCGAAAGGCCAGGCGACTTCACTGGGCTGCCATAAAACCTGGACTATACAGAAATATTGTACTACATGACAATCCAGAACAGACAGCGACCATGTTATAAAAGGAAACAACCCACTAAACCCATCCCGATCCACGGGCCTTATTCAACCGAGACTATAAATAGATGATCATAGATAATCTATAATTTATGGTCGACAAAAATATCAGGGGCACCCAACGAGGATATAGTTCAAAACCACTTAACATAACATTGTTGAACGTATTTTAGTATTTAAAAGGTAGATATAGGCATATTTTTATCCCCTAAAAACGTTTCATCTGTTCGGATTTCCTAGCTGAAAGTCTAGTGATCCGAAAATTATAGGGATCAAAACTTACCTTTTCGAAACTTTCAGCCAGGAAAAGGCTCCCGAAAATTTTAGGTGGCCTTTTTTAGGGTAAAAGTCCGTTAAAAATGGGTAATTATACCATTTTGGAGATGTTCGAAAATCCTAGGAGAGGCAGGCAAGCCAGAAATTTTACAACAAATGTTCCCAAAATTCTAGATCTCAAATCGTCTTCCGAACAGATATTTTCCGAAAATTGCCGTTGGGTGCCCCTGAAATATTCATAAGTTTAAAGATTCTTTCCTATTTTCTTGTTATCTTGCTTCAACTTATTAAACAACGAATTTGTTTCTTTGCATTTTGCGAACTCGAAAAGTTTAAAGATTACTCACAGACTTAAAAAATGTAAATATGTCAAACAGTCGCTGAGGACAGTTTTTTACCGTAATGCGAGTCTGGGTAATGGTGCTGATGACACGAACCTAAATTGTTTTTTGTTCAAGCGCGCGATTCATCTCGAAGCTCAATAATTGACCTTTATATAGTTTAAACCTTACATATACTTTATCTCCTCACATTTACAGTGTAGGTATTCATAACACCTTATTCAATAAAATTAAGGGGTTGTGTACTTATCTCGTGTGTGGGTCTATGTGAGGTAATCTATTTATAGTCTTTATATAGGTTTTTTAAAGTTCCCATTCTCGATGGCTTTTAGTTTCCACCCCAATGAAAGGATATGTATGTTAAAGCGAGCTGTGAACTTTCAAAGTTTATCGAAACTAGCTAATACTAACATCAATCGTGCTTGTTGAATGGGCGGAGACACGCAAAACACTCGATCACGCACAAATTTAATGATACAGATACAAACAAAAGCCAAAACTCTGGGCCACATTGAGAACAACTGTGAAGCTCTAGGATGCTAAGTCACCAAATCTTGTACTAGGAAGTAACTTGCCTTACTACTGTTTCAACTCTGTTTCTCTCAAGTTGGTATTTGAAGTTCCCGGTGAAGCTTTGCGTTCTCGAAGCTTTGCAGCTTATTTGCCCTCTCGCCAGTGAGGCTATGAGATGAACTTGTGTGCGAAATTCTCAAAGTTGCTATTTTCGTCGAACGAGTCTTCTTTATCCTAATCAAAAATTTACACCTCCGAAAAGGCGTGTGTTGCATTAAACAGGAAGAAATCAATCTTTAAACTAGTCTCCCTCGCAGCCGTTATTAGGGTCGTCACGCAACGCTCCTCCCCACTAACGGCTGCTCACGATAGCCTGTGAAAGCATCCGTTTCTCCTTCGCTCTTCACGAGAGAGACACATTCCTTTTAGTGGGGAGAAGCGTTGAGTGACGACCCTAATAACGGCTGCGAGGGAGACTATCTTTAAACAGACTCGGCGAAGATGGACAAACATGCTTTATGGATCACGCAACGTCCTCTGCGTTACTGGGTTAATAATTACAGTCAAACCAGGTCAAGCGTTCCCGTCGCTAACGAACTAATGAATTCATTCACGGAAAAATGATTTCGTTTGTTGATTCAATAATCCATTCATAAAATAAACAATCCAATAGTCATATTTAGCCTCGATTCCATAATCGAATGTTGATTCGATTACTGTTTTTTGAAAAATTACACTTTCCACAAGTTGACCTCAGAATTTTGCTTTTTCCTTTTTTTTCTGAGAGTCGAGTGCTGGCGAGTTCTGAAGTTCAAGCCCAAACAAACTGTTACATGTACGCCAGTTTGCTGCCAATAATCAGTGCAACAGACCTAGGCCTGACCCCTTAGAAAACACGACGGTCAAACTGAGGTCAGTGTATGTGCGGTGATTGGTCGATTTCGATCCTCGGCCTTTGTCAGTTTCTTTGCGTTTGCGGTCTGTCTATTCTAGCTGTTATTTTGATTAAAGGCAATGAAAAACGCAATCGTAAACGGCAGGAAAAGGGAAGCAAATACGATTGAACACAACAGACAAGAATAAAGAACAGGTAGATTTTGTTCATAAACCAAATCAACATTTGATTATTGAATCGAGGTACAATTTGACCGTTGGATTATTCATTTTATGAATGGATTATTGAATCAACAAACGAAATCATTTTGCCATTAATGAATTCATTAGTTTGTTAGCGACGGGAACGCTTGACCTGGTTTGACTGTAAAAGCGTTTTTTTCTCCGAATAGGAGGTATACTTTCTCAAAGTCCTTCGCCTCTCGTTTCCGGTAGTAGGCCCTAGCGACAGCTCCTGCTCTCTCGCTCGCTTTGCCTCGGCAAACATAAAAAATTTCTGGCTCGCGCTTTGCGCTCGAGAAAAATTTGGAGCTCGACTTGTGTGCAAGTCTATGTAGCAGACCGAAAAATTCCGAAACCAAATTTACGAACTGGGTGTACCTTGAGGCAGCCCAGTTAATTAGACGACAATACAAGGGGTACCCTGGGTTCCAGAGGATATTTTTTTCTTATCGACACGTATCGATAAGAAAAAAAAATCCTCTGGAACCCAGGGTATACAAGGGGTGGATTCATTTGCAACAGAAGCTTTTGTATATAACCGTCGAATTTGATCGCTGGCGTTTTTCATTGCGTTTGAGCTTAAAGACTAACATTTCTAACGGGTGAACGGTAGGATGTTTAAATACTAAAACGAGGAACGGGGAACGGGGAGCGGGCAGCGGGGAGCGGGGAACGGAAGTCTGGGAACGAGTTGTCAGCGGAAACCTCCAAAGAAATCCAATATGGCCGATGATCGATGATAGAGAACCGTCGAAACAAACTTAACCGATAACGGCGTTATTTTACTTGAACTATATGCTCATGAGGTGCTTGAAATAATACGGAGGTAATAACTTCATGACTTTTTTCACCTTTTTGCGTTTTACTAAACAATTATCCCTAGGAAACAAAATATGCTCCAACAGCAGTTGAAAGAAGCCAATCGGGACAAAAAGTCTCAAAGCACATGTACAGCCATATTTGGAACTCAAGCGAATCTATACTGAGTCTAGCCCACAAAGCAATGAACTACTTTTCCATGATAGATAACATACATCGAAGTAGTCAAGTAGCTTGTGTGCCTTCTTCTTCTTTTTCCTTTGATAGAGATGACTGCTTTGAAAAATGTTATTGACCACGTCATCACATTATTAGTAAGACTACTTTAACAATCTGGTTCTGCTTTTAATATCATTAGATCCATTACACTGCAAGCATTCACGATATTGAAGTGTTTCACTGATCCATGAAAATAATATAATATCATTTTATTATTTTGTGAAACAATTTGTTTCAGGTCAGTTTGCCCAGTATAGACCAGTATAATGACCCTAATGGGACCTAATTCGCTCATTTTCCTCACCCTAATCAGTAACTGCTTCAAAGTCGTACAGTGGCCATTTGTCTTTCTGCGAAATACCCCTGACGACCCTTTCCTGAATCAAAACCATTGGATTGCATTGAATGCAACATTCTCACTCACTGCAGTTCCTCAATTAACCCCCCGCCCCCCTAAGAATGAGATCCCAAACCCCTCCCTTTTGAAGAAAAATATCGTAAAATAATCAAAGTACCTCTTCATGGGCGCGAAACGTTTGGTGCAATTCATACCATACAATATCGCTGTATCAAGTACTGTTCTCGGTGCAGGAGGAGGGGGTACTATAATGGCCTAAACAGAGCCTGAAGCCTTTTTCAGGCTTCAGGTACATGAAAGGGAAGGGGTTTTTATAGTTGAAGTATATAAAAGGGACCAAAATGAGATCAGTCACAGATGCATTTTATGTATGTGAGAGACAAGAAAACCTGTTTTAGCTATTTATTCATGTTGTAAAGATGGTGTATTTACAGCAGTTAAAAAGGGATGCAGCGTTCAAAATTAGGTATGTGAAAGGGGTACCATTTGTCACTAGAGGGTATACAAAAGGGGTACCTTTTCTGTCTAAAATTGTACATACAAAGGGTGAAGGGTTGGTCCCTGGGGCAGAGCCTCTTTGGTGAGTACCCCCCCCCCCTCCCCTCTGGGTTACTGTTACTCTAGTCTGATTCTTCTCTTTAATTTCTTTGATACTGTGCTTCATTAAATGAATTAAAATTCATTTAAAAGCTTCTTGCCCCTTTTTTGAAAACCCCGATATGTTAAAAGAAATTATTTCCCCTGGAGGGGAAATAAAATCAGGGAAAATGGGTAGCAAGATCTATTGTGTTATTTTACATGCACTGAGTAAGCGTAATGTCGCCACTATACACATACAGTTGTGCGTGTTTACTGAAAAACATATCGGCACTCCAATCTTTTGCTTCCCATCACTTGTGTGAGACCTTGGACTCTTTATTTCCAAAACTACAGACAGCTTGCTTGAAGGCTTATCAACCACCTTCTAATAAGCTGCCAACCTCTGCAACATTGATGATGATGCTTGATGGTAGGTGCACTGCAATATTACTGAATCAAGCTAATAAAGCAGCTTGACAATATTAACTGGTTTAAGTCACTGATACATTCAGTTTTACACTGAGCTTGAAATATTTTTTTCCACAGTAAAAATAATGTTCATTAAAGAGAAGCAGAGCTCCCCTCTGCAAAAACATTAAAGGAGTTCCCCTAGAAAAAAAAAAGCATCCAGAGGGTTAAACAGAGGAAGTATACTTACCATGCATATTTTAACAGCTAGCCTTTAGAAAGTACCTTCCAACCAAAGACTTTAAAGTACTTCCGCCACGTATACTTGCAACACTTAATATTGCAGCTCAGTTGTGGTTCACTTTTATCCTAAGTTTGAATTTTATTCTCTTTGTTTTGAACTCATAAACATAAAATTCATATTACCGTACCCCCAAACAAAGGGAAGCAAAATTTAAACCTAGGTTATAATAAAATAAAACCACAGCATAGCCATTTGCTTTGAAACAACTGACATCTTTAAGACCAAGGTATGATTGATGTTCCTGGCACATTGCCCGTTAATATGTTTAAAGTTGCCTTTTATTGATGTATTAAATAACCTGATCCATCTTATCTTTTAAAATAATACAATTGCACTTACTTCTCATCATAGGTTTGTAAATATAATATTATTAGACTTACAGTTCTATCTCATCGCCAACATGTTTTAATTTGGGCTTGAAAAAACGCTACAGTTAGGAAGGAGCTCCACTGCTACACTATTACTGTCGAGGAAATACACCTGGCTGCTTCGATCTACGTTATCTTTCAGCATGTATTTAAGCCAAAACCCTACGAAAAGCGTCAAGCAAAAGTAGTTCATTGCTTTGTGAGTTAGACCCAGTATAGATTCGCTTGAGTTCCAAATATGGCTGTGCTTTGAGAGTTTTTGTCCCGACTGTAGCTTCTTTCAACTGCTGTTGGAGCATATTTTGTTGTTTAGTAAAACGCAAAAAGGTGAAAAATGTCATGACATTACCCCCGTATTATTTCAAGCACCTCATGAGCATATAGTTCATTAGTAAAATAGCGACCTTAAGTGTTGTTTCGACGCTTCTCTATCATCGATCTTACCGGGTTCTTGATCCTTACCGGCCATTTTGGATTTTTATGGAGGTTTCCGCTGACAACTCGTTCCCAGACTTCCGTTCCCCGTTCCCCGCTCCCCGTTTTAGTGACATCCGTGAACGCTACGGCTATTCGCGTATGTTGCAGTTAATCTACCCAAAATTTACCGTCGTTGACCGGTTTGTCTAGGTACGCGGTGCAAGGGTTGATTTTTCATGAAAATCTCTGTCCACAGTGTACTGGTCTACAGTTTTGTCTATCGTTCATGAATCAACAAAAGTCACTCAAAAGGGTGCAATTATCTGTCTTTTATATTTGAACTTTCACGAACTTTTACAAAATAATTCTGCTACGAACCACAAATCGTATAAATAACGTGTGTGCAGCAGACACTTCGCTACACCTCAACATATTTACAACTTTAAACGAACCATACCCTAAAAGTATACTTAAAGGTAGCGTATTTACTTTATGGTCTTCTGTCCCTTCCGGCGTGGACAGACATGATGATAACTCATGATAGATACACCTAAAAGACAGGAAGAGTGAAATGAAGGTATTTACCTTGCGCCAGAACAACGTGGCATACAATATTTGAGAAACATTACTGACAATAACGGCGACTGAAAAAATCCAAGATCCTCTAAGAGCATTCCGGCTCAAAAACTCTTTTTCACTACAATACCGTTGCTTGACCTATAACATTTAAAAACGTCTTGGTGAGATCAAAGGGCATACATATTCCTGACGAGCGGCGAATTCTGTCTGCATACGTCATTTTTAACATTTATGCCACCCTGCTGTACAATTTTCTCTCGTAGTTTACGTAAAAACGAATAAATTAACAATGGAACGATACTAAGCCATCCATAAAGGAAACTTTTTTAAGTCAACAGGGTTGGACTGGATGGTTTTGAAAAACCAAGAAAACAAAGTCATTAACCTTTATTCAGTTTACAGTTATGACTTGAACATGTAAGGAAACGTTAACTTAGGGCATTTTTACATGGAGGTGGGGAAACCTAGCTAGGTGAGGAAACCCGCCTGTCCATATAATCTCTCATTTCAATTTGATCACGTTTACATCATAGTTGGGGTGACCATATGAGAGATTATATGGACAGGCGAGTTACCCTATCTAACCGGGTTGCCTTACCTACCTGGGGTCCCCCACTTCCATGCATGTAAACAAGCCCTTAAACGTTTCAACAGCGCAAGCTGATATAAAAGTTCCTATACTGCATGAGTGGTAGACTGTCCGCAAAGATTTGCCAAATTCTATTTTGAAGGGTCTACGTCACGCTATTTGCTATCATTTTTTCAGCTAAAACTTGTCGGCGCATCAATTGAACTCTAAAAAAAATGGTCCAGTTTTGTTATTAAGACTTCATTTAGGCACGGAAAATGTTCCCTATGGTCTGTTGCAACGGACAGCAAGGAGTTTCTAGTTTTAATGCTTTGCCTGCACAATAATCGAAAAAATGATCGTTAGCGCCCCCTGATGCTGTATGTATGATGTCTTCATCATAAATCTTCAGGAGCAGTTTGTGAATTAGTAAAGACACTGAGTAATGACTTTAGCACAGAATTGACCTAAAACAGCAATATCTTCGTTACATAGCCCCTTTAAGCAAAACACGCGGCCATCAAAATGGCTGCCTAAGTCGAGAAAAGACAGCTAAAGCCTACTTGCTCCAGGTCTTTGAAAAAGAATCCCTGTCGTTAGGTTTTTGATCCCATGCATGAACTGCCGGAACTGTATAAATACCACAAAGAGCTGTTGTTCAGTGAATACCACAAAACATGTATCAAAGCAAGATTAAAGTGTTTAACGGTGTGTGCATGTTGGGGTTCAATGAGTCGTGTGTTCAACTTCATTCCACTGTGTTTTTGCGAACATTAATAGGTCTTAAGGTCAACGACAATGAAAAAAGAAACATTTTGAACCAAGGATAACATTGGACTATAACCATATACACCCATGACAAGATTACACTGCAGGTAAAACGGTGTTCACTGTGTTTTCCGGGTGGGAGCATATGCTATAACGGAGTTTCTTCCAGCTTGTTTAAATCCGGTACACGAGTTCCTGATTTGCTCGTTATCTCTTTAGGAGGAGTCAGAGGTTTCAGTCCAGTAAATGGAGTTCCCAACTTAGTGTCTCGATCTTCATTTCCAATTTCGCTTTCTGACGCAGGTCGGGAAGTTTTTCTCGGTAAGGGCGCTAAATGTTCAGTACAAGGACTGACAGGTCTGTCCGAAAAAGTGAAATTCACTGGTTCTGATAACGTTTGTTTATGAATGTGGCCTTGAAGCGACAAAGCGGATTGTCCTGCCCAGGGGGATAGAGCACCGAAAGTACGAGATTCAGGACTTTCACGTTTGGCTGCCGGCGGTTTGTGGGTTGGATAAGTGTTATGTGTTAGATGAGCGAGGTTTTTATGCTGAAGAGGCTGAAGGCGAACTTCTCCAAGAGGTTTGTGAGATGCACTGATTGTTAGTGGCCCAAGGTGAGACACAGCCTGTTCAAAAGAAAACACTGAATAAAAAACGAGCCATTTAACGAACAAGGCAGCTAGGGAAAAACATTGTTTTCTAATATAAAAACATAAATAAATAAATAAAAGGACGCCAATGTTTTTAGTTATTCTGAACCTTCAAATTCCATCAGATCACAATGAAATTCTTCTACAAGGACTATAAAAATACAGCATAGGAAAGCGCCATATCAGATCAAACAAGACGACATTCCATCCTACGGGAAATTGGTGGGAGTCACTCAGGGTCCTCTTTTCTTCAAGCCCCGTTATTTTGAAGGAAAAATGAATCGCGCCAATGAGAAACTTTCCAGCCACTTTTACTTTCTGTCAATTTCGCATGGGACGGAAAGTTGTCACGATCGATGAAAAATTGTAACTCGTGGGACTGAGTGAATTGACAACAACGACGTTATATTCTGCCACTCAAATCAAACCCCAAACGTACTCGGTTCATTAAGAGATAAAGAAGGCTTGCCTCAACATGACCAGGGATAAAGTTAACGCTGGTAGCATAATCTAAACGTACCTTTTCACTGGAAGGTAGTTTTCCGATGGCTTTATGCGGACGCATATCAAAAGACTGCAAACAAGAAAATGCCGGATAGTTTTTCAGTTTTCTTTTTCAGCAGAAAAGAATAAAGCAATCTCTTGTATTCTACCTGCACTTCGGTGCTTCTACTCCACTCTCCCATTCTGCTTAATTCGCTACAAGGAAAAAATAATAAAAAGAAACCTTTTGTTATTGATATATTTTCCCTCGGAATTTTAATCCAATAAACATAAAGTGTTAAAACGTCGATAAGACTCGGCAGGGATGGAAAAAATCTGCTTCAGGGGTTAGTGTGTAGGTAACAGGAGCGGAGAGAAATCGATGAGGGATAAATTAAACCCGCGCCTAACAGTAAAACACGTTCAGAGGTTAAGAGTTTCACACTTAAGGCTAAGGGCGTGTAATTACAACGAAGATGAAGGTTCTTAGTCTTGGCTACCTAACGTCTTGACAATGGGATGGCCAAAATGAAAAAAGACTCAAAACGCGGTTTTGTTGACTAACATTGAATAAACTCTGTTTTCATCACAAGGCCTAAAAGTTTGCTTACCCTTGTGATTCTAAAGGATGATGCTTGGACTGAGCAGGCAAACTGGACATCTGCAGACAAAAAACACAAAATTATTGACCCTCTACGACTAAGAAGAAACGAAAAGTCAACCACTGCCTTGCTCCCACCAAAAGCTGAAATAGCCTACCCCCCCACGGGGTACTCGACCAAAATCAGGGTTTGAGCCAGGCCGCGCCATTACGCCAATCCCACACTGCCATTGGAATTGTCCCTTTACAAAACGGCCAAGGGGACAATTTGTCCCCTTCAAAATTTAGGGAAAAAACTCGAAAGGAAGCACACACGAAGAGATTTATTTCGGTACAGAAGTTGCAAGCTGAAACAGAACGTGGAAAGCATATTTTATCGCACCTTTAAAGTTCATTCCAAAGTTACGTTTCAGTCACGCTCTACTGCTATTTTTTTCGGAAATCTAAGACAGGGCTTCTGATTTTTCGCGCGGTCGCGGAGCCGCGAAATTCGGTAGAAATCTTATCAAATACATGTCTGTACAACATATTTGAAACTTATTTCAGCTATAGGGGCTATTTACTTGCCGTAAACTTGCAAATTTATCTTGGAACTTCGTCACTGAAACGTGCAAACAGATTATGTTGCGAAAAACTGGGCACTAGCCATCATGTTAAAGGCTTTGCCATTGGTTCATTTCTGGAGCGTATTGTTGTTGAAAGAGCAAATAATGACCTCTGTTAGAAAAACGTTAAAAAGGCTGGTCTGATCAGCGCAAAACCGATCGATTTCTAGCGAAATCGGCCGTTTTTTACCGATTGCTTCTCGGTGAAGTTTGCCCCGAAAACTCCCGCGAAATCGGCCGATTTTTCCGCGAATTTGTCCCTAAAAATCCCGCGAAATTTGACTTTTTCGTCCGAGACCTATCAGAAGCCCTGCTAAGAAGGAAGGGTGTACAAATTTCTGTCCCCCTAAAAATGAAAATGTCCCACAAAATTTTAGCCAAGGGGAGAAATTGTCCCCCAGTGATCAAATCCTAGCTCAAACCCTGCCAAAATTTAGGTATAGGTGAGCCGCTCAGGGTTTCAAACCCTGACCCTATTTTAGAACAAAAAATCCTAGAAATACATACCCTGTTTAGGACAACAACCTCAATTCTATTACGTTGGTTAGGAAAAAGGACAATAATATGCACACCGTCTTGTCTTGAAGTTATTGGGACAGATTCGTACGAAAATTATATACCTCGTTTAGGACAGACTCACGCGAAATTATATACCCTGTTTGAGAAGGAGAGGACAAAAACCTTACGCTCAGCGGCACATCCCCATATAGGCCATATGAGGGATTTTTTCTGCGCCGTCCCCATTGTAAAATGTAGGAAGGGTCGCAACCGGATTTCACGCCAGGGGCCAAAGAAGAGAAAATAAGTTAATGAACACAGCCAACTTACCGGCCGGAAGGGCAGGGGAAAGATAGCAGTAAACGCCTCCCCCCCTTTCCCTCACAATGAGAAAGCTTCTACGGCAGAGTATTTGAGAAGCTATCTCCTCCTAAACACATGACTTTCAAAGAGAATCAGGCAAGCAAGCCTTAACTGACCTGCTGAAGTTTTTTCCTCTTTTTCTTCTTGTCTCTTTTTTCTTGGCTTGAGACATTCCTAGGTTGGTTTTCTTCTCCACTTAAGTCTTGCCTCCTGCAAGGATAACACAGTTCATTCGCTACATTTGTTTTAGAGGTTATGCTACAAACCAAGTTGTAATCTACCGTTTTCACTCTGACTGTTTTTCTTTGCGAGCTTTTTAGCTTTGCCTTGCAAGTTGAAGGGCCATAAGGTTGTAAAACGCTCACAACCATAAAGCCGTTAGGCTGGCAGCCAGGTAGTATGAAAATGGGGAGTAAGAATGGAGTCGGAAATTGGATTGTAAGCTTAAAAAAAGACAAATTGAAGTAGCCCCTATAGCGTTGGCAAAAATTTCAACTGAAACAAGCTTGCTCCATTCTTGTCGCATCTGGAACGAGTTGCACAATCTACAGAAAACATTACCACAGTGAATCCTGACGCTGTTTCACATGAGAAGCTCCATAATCATAGTTTGGTATTGACAAGTCTGACTTAGAACCTCTTCTTTCTGTGTTCATACCCATTGGAATGGAAAAATTCGGCTGAAGAGCTTCTTCTCGACTGGAAGTGCCAGAATCTAGCAACAACAAAAAGGGAGATTAGCATGCTGTACTCCGAAGGCATTCCTTCCTTTGTGCATCTCATTCTGTACGTGGTGTTTATTCCAAGGGTACTAGAATCTCTCCTCTTCTCTGGGATAGGGAGGCCGACATATTTGCAGTCTCCCTTTCCCCTGACACAGTAACCGGAAGATATTTGCAGGTTTTTTTCCTGGAGGTGATAAGGGAGGGTATTTAGAGCCTCCCTTACCCCTGGTGTTAATGTGTGACTGAGAAGCACTTTTAAATCGTGGGTAGAGCATAAACGCCTCACTTCTAGCAAAATTATCCTAGTGAACCTCACTGTCATTAATTTAGTAGTCCTTCAGGTGGCACAAACTAACACTTATGTTTCGACAATTACAGCAAACATAAAATAAGGCCACCAATAACTTCAACCACAGCAATAATTATACTGTACTTGATTTTCTGAACTAAAAGTTTAAGTTACAAGTCAGCTAGATAAAAACCGGTTTACCTTGCTGTCGAACATTACCTCCTGATTGTTTGCTTTGATGCTCTGAGGCCTGCAGGAAATAAAAGTTTGGTAATAAATACAACGATTTAAAACTGAACAATTTAACAGACAACAATTCGTACATATTGTCAGAAAGGCTACAGGAAATGGAAGGAAAACTGGAACATAACTCATAGATGATTACGGGCCTACCCTACAAAACTTGCCCCGCAGCAGTGCAGGTCATTAACAGTTACAAACCTCATTTCTTGAAATATGCTGTTGTGGTCTGACTGAAGCTGACCCATCTCTGTCTTTTTTCTTCCCAAGGATGACAGATTTTGTTTTTCTTATTTCCTCTGCAATTGTGGATGAGCCATAAGCCTGAAAATAATGTCCAAACCATAAAATAGCCACAATGTATTTAGCCGGAAGCATAGTCATTTCTTGACTCACTCTATGTGAGACTGTCATACAAGATTATTCTCATTTTAAACGTAACGTTACAGAGCTAAAGAAACCACGACGGCGTTGGCAGCGAAAAGGTCACAGTGAATTCGCGCTTCTTTAAATACATCAATATTATTCCACGTTGTGCAATTTGTCAAATGTTGACGAATTGGTGTGGAGGAGGTAAATTGCATCCAAGTTGTGACTGAGAAAGAAAGAAAATCATTGTCTTGGGTTCGCGGCCACCATAAACGTGAAATTAGAAAGTTTCAAATCGTGGTCGCTCAGTGACGGCAAAAACATGAACAAAAAGGGGTGCTGAACGTGCAGAATTAACCTGCAAGCAAGCTTTCAATTTGGGATCCGCGTGAGAAGTCCGTCCTACGCCTCTCGCTCGCGCGGCACGGAGAGCTAACGCTCGCAGGCTAGTGCACAGTTGTTCATAAAGCTACTGTTTTTTTTCCAGTGCCGTTCTCGTTGCCGTTATCGCGTTTGTTAAGGCTATGTCTACATTATACCACGGACCTCTTGTGCCGGCACCAAAACCCAATCGGATCGGGCTTTTGTTCACACATGACAACGGTGATTTTAGAGCGGTTTCTGTCGGTAAAGGTGGGAGGCTGTGCTGCACTGGTCTTAAAAGTGGACTGTTACGTTTCGGATAGGTTTCAGTGCCAATCTTCGTGACCGCACGTACTGAACAGGTGTTCATGTCCACATGATACTGAGCTGTCAAATATAATGTACACATAGCCTGATTGACCTTTACAATACAGAATACCTTTGGATTCTTTTGTTGTTCAAACTCAGACTCTTCAGTTCCAGGAAAAAAGCTGTAATTAGCAGCAACAAGATGACTGGTGTGAGAGGCAGCAGCTGATTTACCCTTCATTTTATAGTCTTCTTCACTACCTGTATCACTTTGGGTAACATTAGTTGTGTTAGTTCTTTCCTCTGCTTGAAAACCTGTTCTTGACAAACTGCTATTTCCACCACCTTGCGAAACAAAATTACGGGGTTTTATATCAGCAGAACTGTAAACCACAGATTTGACTGATGAAGAGCTACTGTTTGACATTTCTGCATTAGTGACAGATGAGGAAATCTCCGGCATTTCCGAGGGTTCATGTTCATTACTTCTATTCATGACTTGTACATTATCGACGATTGTGTCCTTACGTTTCTCTTTAGATGTCATTTGTTGCATCACGAGTTTCTTTTCATCACTAAAATCTTTGCCAAGAGGAAGACTTCCATGTGCATTACCCTTTGCATCTTGAGGAGCTTGTGTTTTTACACTTTGTGAACTCTCAGATGGTTTCAGACCATGTGAATAGCTTCCCTTATGGCTAAAATGTCGTGATTTACCACCACTGTCATTCTTTCTTGTGACATGTTTCATTTCAACTCCCTCTTTGTCCTTTAATGTACTTTCAAATGTTTCCCTTTCTTGCCGAAAAGCAGGGTGATTGTAAGCATCAATGATTGAAAATCGGTCTTTTGGATCAAGTTGTAGTGTTGCCTAAAAACACATCCAGGTAAGTTTTAATTCAACACAGTGAACAACAAAGTATGCCTGCATTTCCTTTGGCGCCTGCGCATATTAAAACACATGTAAGGCTAAAGGAAAAGTAAAACGGGCAACAAAACACGTACAACTTTTGTTTTGTAACATTGTTGAAAAACGGATCGAAAAGTGAAGTTGCGCCGCATCTTACCACCCACATTCAGGCCTGTCCGGCTTGCAACAAATCAGCCTGTTGCAGGTTGCTAAAAGTTGTTCCAGAAGGTAGAGAGTAGTTCTACCTTTTTTCGACAAAATCTGTACTTGTTGGGCGTTTTACCGGCCCAAGACAAACTTGAATATGCATTACTCAAAAGGACTTCAAACAAACAATATATTTTTCGAACAAAGGAAGGATAACTATTTGCCCGTTGAGACATTCGGTTACGGGTCATTTCAAAGTCGTTTCGATACACGTTTACTCAGACGAGGTGTAAATAGTTTCACGTCCTTGGCTTAAAGAACGAAGAATATTCACCCAAAATGTTTTTCTTGTTCACGCACAAACTATAATTGAAGTGAACGAAATTTTTGTGCAATTTCACTGCTCGAAACGGTATCGAGTAGTACTAGCGTACTGTACTCGTATCCGGAAACGACCGGTTTCCAGACAGTCGCACAGATTGTGTGCTCTTATGTAGGCCAGTCACGAGAGCAGTATCCATCTAACAGCTGGCTGCTATATTGGAAGCTTCTTGTTTGGGCACCCCTCCTTCATTTTGGCAATGCAATTGTTGATATTCTGCTTAACTATTTCGTCAATATAGCTGCCTATGTGAGCCCATAACACTTACTTGCATAAAGCTAAGCATAATTCCACTGATTACTCCAGCATATTTCCTTCCTAAAGTCTGTGGAGTAATTGTGGTGGGAAACTGTGGAAAGATGTTTCATTAACCTTTAGTGCATTGTCACAACAAGCATAAAATATTACAACGGTTGAACCTCAACTACACTTTAAAAGTCATCTCTCCACAATAAGACCCCCATGCTGGGGGTTCATTGGTCTGCCAATTGTGCATTTTAGGCCAGGGGTGAAAAGTAATTTCTACCACTATGAATAAAAATAGGTAAGTTAACCTTTTCAAACAAGAAACGATTGGCATTATTTTTAACTGGGACTTCCAATAACGCACCCTCTTCCCGCCTTCAATCCAGTTCTGCCCCCAAAAAGACAGCGTGACAGAAAAAAATTACTGTCGTTCAATACTTCTAAAACGTGACAAGGTCAATTTCTTGGGTTTCAAACATTGTTATATAACTGTTTCTTTAAACTCGCAGAGCAAATTTAGTTTCAGTTTTTTTCTGTCGGATACTGGATTTAAAGCCTTTGTAACTATCCAAGTGAATATGTTTCTATTTGACGGTGAGATCTACAAATAGCATATTCCTTTCTTGTATTAAAAGGAAAGACTTTTCACATGCAGGTACAGAATATTGCAACGAGCTGAAGCTTTTCCTGTGGGGACGTGGAAGGGCATTGTTTCTACAGCTACCGCGCAGGTTAACTACCTTATTCGAATAGTGTATTTTGATAATCATTTGGCGTAGATATAGGGCCAATAAATCCACGCAATAATTTTGAGTTCGTTTCAAAACGGACTTCCAAATCTGTTCGCCGTCCCCTCCCCGCAAAAATCGGCCCCATTGAAGGGGGAATGGGACACGCAAAGCCCTCAGGGTATTCCGCCCGCCATTTTGTCTGTTTTCGACATAGATGGATAAGGTAATTCTTGATTGGGCGTTGCCCTCATGGGCAGCCCAATAATGAACAGTTTTTTGTTTCAGCAGATGTCATAATATAGGGAATATATGTCATCAATATAACTGAATAGCAAATTGAATGAAAGCACTAGTGAGCTCTGCAAAACCCTGAAAACCTTAGTTTTTGTCAACTAGTTTTGACTCTGCATCATAATACTGTAAAATATCTATTACCTATGTTAAACAGCTAATCAGATGATTGTTTACCTTGAGCCCTTTAAATCGTGGATTACTGTAAAACATCTCCATTTGATCAGGTGGAAGAGCACCTAGAACCTGAAATATTTCACATATTGCCATTTTACACCCCTATTCTGCCACAAACCTATGAAGTAATATTAGAATTAAATTGTTTTGGTAATTCAGGGCTGTCAAATTCAGTAATAAAACTGGTTTCTATACTTCTCCCTAATTTCTTAAAATTGTAGGATCCTGGAGAATCAAAGCATATATAAAGAAAATTCTATTTCTTTCACTTTATCTTGTTTGGACATTTTAGAGGTGGCTCTGAGCACTCCCCACGATACTATCAAACTTTTTCCTTTGCTAAAACTTGTCTTTTAAATGCAATATGCTCATCACAATTTACTTTAATAACAGAAATGGGAATGACCAAGCTTGGCTATCGAAGGTTATACCATTGTTTTGACAACCTGATAAATGCTAATAAAAGGAACTTAAATTGAGTTGTTCAAAACTACCTGGGACGGTGATTTCATTTCATTTGTATTTGATGCGTCTATTATAGCACAAACAGTATAAGCAAAGGTTTAGTGCTGGTAAGATTTATAGAAATATTGTTCTTAGTCACCCTGAGTAATTAACCAGGTAGTAAATTAACCGATTATTGAGTTTCCCTTCACAAAACATAGCATGATTAAACTAATATGACTTTTTTGTCATGCACCAACCTTTTGTATTGTAAATAGTTGATCTATTTCACTCTCTCCCGGAAAGACAGGCTACCAGGAAGGACAAAATAAAGTAAGTATCATGAGATTATCATCAACAGAATTTTCAAGAACATCGACAAAAATAACTACTTAGAAGACACATTGTAAATGTTGGAAACATCTACACAAAGGCAGCCAATTTTTGCAATCTCATGACCTGAACTCTATTAGAAGCACTTAGAAGAAAATCAATATAATTGCAACTCTATTATATAGCATTCATACATTAAGTATTGATGCCTTTGTTACCTGGCCATCGCTGAGTTCTCCCAGTATACAACCAATAGCCCAGATGTCCACAGGTTTACCATAAGGTGCCCTGCAATAGTTTCCAAATTTTTATGAGTTGTAGCAATTACTATCAACCAAATAAAAGGTTCTGTGAACACTCTAAAATATTTTAGGAATGTTTATTGTGTTATGACCAACAAATGCGAGTAAGCAAGAAAACTACAGACTTTATTACCATGTTGCAGCTGCTTGTGGTTACGTTTTTGCATGCCTGATGGGCTTTTCCTTTTCAAAACAAGAACTTTTCATAAAAATAACAATATTTCTGGTGTTATTTACTTGGGCACTTCATTGCTCAACTTTCACAAAAAAATCTTGTCGGTGGCCAGCTGGCCTCCAAGTTTTCATTTTTGGTCACCAGAGCAAGCATTCTAGTCGCCAAAAGTTATACATTTTTATTCTAGTGAAACTGCAAGATTCCTTAATACAGTGTTGTGCAAAGGCCAAGTGTTGGCCCACCAAGCAATACTAGGAGCACATCAATTGCTCTCTAAGAAGGGTATTAAAGTTTGTGCCTCTTGTGTGGAAATCATTTGAGTGTCAAGCAGAAATTATATGAAAATTAAGAATAAAAGCATGACAACGTGAGGTGGCTGTTATAAAGTCATGTGTTTTCCCAGCTTACCCCAGAAGAAGTTCAGGAGACCTATACCAACGAGTAGCAACATAATCTGTAAACTGACCACTGCCATTAACAGTCATGGCTCTAGCAAAACCTGCGGTTATAATAAATATAGGATTAAATGTGGATGAAAATTACCTATGTGCTCTCTATGACCTCATACCACAGGCTTAGATAATAAACAAACATACTGATCAGTCAACAGTTGATTGTAAGACTCTACTCAACACTTGATGATGCTGGGTGACAGGAGCATTTAAAAAACTGTTTTTAACAATGCAACAGAAAGTAAAATGCATAACATACATAACATGTCAACAATTTATAATAATTTTTAATTCACAAATACTTTTCAACTTTTCCTTTTACAATCTCATCTATTTTTTCTTAAAGAATTTTATTTTATCTTACCAAAGTCACAAAGCTTCAAGATGCCATCATTGCTAATTAACAAATTTTCTGGTTTAATATCTGGCAACAAAAAGTAGAAATGAATATACCGTATAAGATTAATTCAATCATTGCGGTATCAAGTAATCGTGTTCCACCTTTCAATTGCATCAAGCACTCAAAGGTTTTTCTACTAGGTCTGTGTATGATATTATTTAACTTTTCCCATTCAAGTAATTTAATGTACTTTAAATTGTGTTCATGACTGTCCTGTCAATATTTCAAACAAAAATAACATATTCAGTACTTACTTATTTCTCTTCAAAGCACATTACAGTAACTATTGATGGCTGAATACTAATATATAATCTATTTGGACATGCTTCAAGTTGAAATGAGCTGAATATAATAAACAGCCCAACTTCCTTTTTTCATAATATAGTGAAAACCATTAGTTTAAATATTGATCCTACTAATCAAGCACAAGACATTATACCCCAGGAACAGCACTGTCCCCTACAATTCTGCCAAGAGGATCTTCCTAAGACGCAAACATACTATTTTCAGGAGAGCCAACAATCATGACAAGTTTTAAAATGGGAATAATACCTCGATGAATCACATCATTCTGGTGACACCACTTAATGGCTTTAATGAGCTGAAAAATATAGCCCCTAGAGAGAGAAAATTTAAAGCATAAGAAGTGACCTTACATGTATTCTAAAAGAGTCAAGTATCTAAAATGCATGTATACTAGTATTATTTGCAAACCAGCTGCCTCAAGGAGACAAAACATGGGAGGGTGAAAATGAAACAAGACACCACAGACTATGTTAGTAAAGATCCATGCATCAACTGATTAAGATACGTTTGCGATTTTTTCTGGTCATATCATCACATAGTTTGGCACCAGTACAAAATGCAAGTCTGTGGACTACCCGATAAATTTTAGCAACAATTACTGAAACCGCCACAATCGTAGTTAAGTTTTGTAAGAAACAATACGAGGTTAGGACCCTACAGTGTTGCAATAATTCCAACCTGCTCAGTTTTTTTAAGTGTAGGGCTGGCAAACTTTCCTGGACTTGAATATTCTATTCCTAAGAACCAGATCAAAGAACTTAAGAATACACAGAAACAAATCCATATTGGTTTACCAGGGCAGTGAAGGAAGTAATTTACATCAGAGTCCACAGACAATTGAGTCTAGAGAAGATACAACCTTCCAGTCATCTGGATCAGACCAATCAGGTCACAAGTCACAAAGTAGTGACAAAAATTTAAGTACATGCAAATGATTCAAGTGTAACAACGAGTTGTAACTTCAACTGAACTTGTGAGAGCAGGTTTGTCAGAATGTTTGGAGGAATGTGGATAAATAATGTTCAATTTAGCAGCTAAAGAATCCCATAGGTTTATTAAAAACTATGTAGGTGGTTTTTTTGGTTGCAGATGACAGCTATTTTTGGCAATCAAGATTGGAAAGGTCAAGGTTTATACAATGTAGTTCTCCCATGCAATTTCATTTCTTGGAATTTACAAATAAAAAATCCAAATCAGGTGAACCTGTGCATGCATAACACTGCAACTAAACTTTCAACACTTAGCATAAAAGTGCATCTGAATAAACTAAGGTAAAACAATCATTTAGAATTGTATGCATAATACCAAAAGACACACGATGTTAAGCTCGTTTATGGGAAGCAAATTATAAATCAGTGAATACCAATAACTAAACCGTGGACATTATGTACACTTTGTTTTTGCCAGAGGTGCTGCATGAACAGTATATACTTAACTTACATACTATACTTTTGACCCATAAATACTAATAATTACCCATTCCATACTCTAGAGAGACTCTGAGAAGTTTAAACAAAGGAGAAAAACAACCTACATGTAGGATCAGAACCCGCTTTTTATTTATTTATTTTTTAAATTTAATTTTGACTAACCTCACTTTGTGTGATGGAACTCCATTGGGCATTTCCTCCAGCAATTCAAGCATATTCTGCAAGCAAATTTTTAAACTTATTAAATCCTGTTATTACTGTCTTGTCATATGATGTTTTAAATAACCAGTAAGCAATGATTTGCACTGCATGCTCAAAATTGGTACTAGATACACTAACTTACTCTTTCCACATATTCAAACACTAAATACAGTTTTCCTCTTCTGCGAAAAGCTTCCCTGCAAACAAGGAAAAATCAAGTCAAAAGTTAAATAAATCTAAGAGCCCAGTTACAAATTCAGGCAAGTTTTCCTTGGAAGGGAAGTTTAACATGTGTAAATGGGAAAACTTGGAAAGCTTTTACTGGTAAAATCAAAACTTTCCAAGTCTAGGTCTTTTGAGCAAGCCAAGTTTTACTCATAAGAATAATGTTGACTTGAAAGGAAGACTTCCTAGTCTCGCTGCCAAAGGAGGTTTGTAATAAACACTGAGCTTTAATCACCTTGCTATGGTGTAACAAAGTGATTATCAGTCCCTACCAGGATATTCTTACACTCAGCACTGAATTAATTGAACAAGTAATTTATCAACTAATGGTGTAATTAATTAGTTAATAAATAATCAATTATTAATCCTGCTCATCAAAATTTTTTTCGAGGATAGTATAAAATGACTTTTGGGTTAGTATATACATGCTACCCACAGCTACCCAAAGGGCAAGCTGTACAACTTACTTTCTTTCCACCCTGCTACTCTAAATTTTTCTTGTTGCTTTTTACAAGTAACTGAACTGACCATCTCATCTCAAATAAAATATTGGCCCTCTTTATCACAAGGAGACACTGTATTATACTTTATTGTAATTATATTTTATTGCAATTATGCGAATCTAGAAGTTTAACAGACATCACTTTGTCATATTTCCAGGAACCCCTTTATTTACATGTACATATCTTACTGACTCATTAATAAATTATTAGAGAGGAATTGAAAGGAAATGGAAAATTATGGGTGTCAACACATTGCTAGAAGCCTTTTAATATAATTGCGTTTTATTATTCAACTTTTATCAGTAGAGTACTGTACAAATAACGCCTAAAATGAATACAAATATCTCATGGTATTTGTACTCCAGAGGACTGGTTTGACCTAACCTGAGATCAGGCTCTATTTTCGTTTCGCTTTGAAAATTACATTCCGGCGGGCAAGACGAAACGAAAAGAGAGCCTGATACAAACCTTTACCGAAATGTCTGCCGCCCACTTTTTTGACTGATTGACATTTGCCGAATCAGCCAATCAGAATTACTTCCGTTGCTTGCTTTTCTAGTATGCAAATTTTTCACGCGTGGGAAACATGCAGACTGGCTGACTTAAAAAATAGCTTTTATCTGTTAATTTTTTCAGCTAAAAATAAAGCAGTCAGCACAATCACATTTAACTTGCGAGATTAAGGGAGATCTCGAAGGTTACTTCTGTTGGCGTAGAAGGTGAAAATTTTTCAAAAAGGCGGCAACACGATGTTCTACTAGTTTTATTATTTTGGCTAGGCGCTCTGGAATTTAAAATAGTGAAATCTCTATTTTTCCGTTGTCTTGATATTTTCCTCGGCAATTTCCCCAGATTTTCAGTACATAAATCTTTAAAAACAAAAGCAAACAGCCAACGAGCGAGGACACCAGTTTTCTTGGTTTATTTTTAACAAAAAGCGTAGTCAAACAACCAGTCTGTGAACACTGAAAATTCCTTGAACAGCGATGCGATATTTTTCGTCTAATACTTCACAGTTGGCGATTGAGGTTTCGCAGTGAGCCTCCGCTTGCGTACCCCATTCAGAGAAGTCATTCTCAGCTAAACTTTCAAATGAAACCAGTTTTAAGATGGACAGTATTTTGATTTGCACCCGTTTGTTGGTAAATCAAAATGCACCTTGTTAGCGGTCAACAACTTGCAGAGGGATTCAACTCCGCGATACACTCACTTTCTGTAAATAAAGCAAATCCTGAGAAGATATGAACAACCACATGAATTTTCTGAATTTCCATGGCACATATTAGGGCATATTTTCCTACCATAAGACCATAGTACAATAAAAAAGACAGCAAAATCGATCCTTCTCTCCACCGACGGCGGATCATTCACGAAAACAACCACGCGAGGAATAAGCGCTTTCAACTTCCGGCGTTTCCGACAGCCAATCAGATCTTGTGGCATTGTTCTAACAGCCAATCAGCATTACGGCCAAAATCTGGCTGTAACGAGCACAAACTTGTAATAGTTTGTATCAGGCCCAATTTCAGCGGTAGCCGTTAGAGAGAATGTATGAGAACCGCTCAATTGGGCCTGATCTCAGGTTAGGTTTGACCAGTTTACTACAAAAGTCGCACGTGGCAGAAAATGCATTGTTCCCCGAAAGCTTGAACTGAATAAAACCATATAATTTTCTTAAGAATAAAGTTGCCTAAACAACAATGAAATGTCAACATTTATCAAAAATAGCCTGAGCATACAACATTATAAGCTCAAAATACAACAGAGAAGATGAAAACAGACCTGGGGCCCACGTAACTTTTCAAGCCCGAAATCAATTATTCAAATTGAAATATAAAGAATACGAGTGCAGTTCCTGGCTAGCAAACTATTCCATTTTGTTTCATTAACTTATAGTTTTAGTCATGTTAGATGCAAAGCCATTGAAAGCTCTATCTTGCATGCAAACAACAACAGCTTTACCGGCCCATTAATTATTGGGACTTTTGAGAAACAGTCCCCTGAACAAGTGTTATAGAGATGGTGATGGCGGCAATCTGTGACACAAACAACATCCATTAAATGTGACCCTATTTGGGAAAACCGGGCTTAATGAAATTTGCGTTGAAAAGCATTTCAACGCATTTTGAATGCATTACAATGCATTGAAACGGATTCCAATGATTCTCAACGCATTTACAACGTTTTCCTTCAAACGCAGGCAATTGTTTTCAACGTTTTAAAATGTTTTTCCAACGTTTTAGAATGTTTTTTCAACGTTGTTCAATGCATTGGCAATGCTTCCAAACGTTTTTTTTTTTATCGATAAAATTAGTCCCTGAAGTTCAACCCAGGATGCGAAAAATTATCATTAATTGAAGCCACTGATGATTAGACATCGATACGCTTGAGAACGTTCTTTGAAAATACAACTTTTTTTCAGGAACAGTAATGATACCTCCATATCACATTAATATCAACGGGAATAACGACATGAATTCGCAATGTTCTCGATCGGTTCAAATCAATTTGCATAGAACTTTGATCTTTGTGACATTACGTGTGTTTGATGTTGTTTCAAGGTGTAATATGTCAAGAGGTAATTGAGAAAAGCATGAAATTACTTTCTTGGACTTTCAAATCTGGAAATAAAGGAGAGAACAGTTTTTGAGAAGTTTCTTAAAACTGTAACAGTGTAAGGCTGACTGTTGAGGTCGTGCATTTCTTTTTGTACGTAGCTGGCTGACAGAATTTTGGGGTTGCCAATTATTTGCCCTTTTCTACCTTCGTCAGCGGCGTGCTAGACTGCTTGCAGTCGGTGAATTCTCACATCCCTTTCAAAATTAATCCGTTCCGCCTCCAAAATCCCTCGGGGAAAAGATACAAGACGAAAAAATTGGGAGAGAGCGAGACCAAAGGTGAGAAAAATAGTACTTCAGTAATTCCGACGAAATTGAAGTCGCGACGATCGCAAGCAGAAGATTTTAGAGATTAAAAGCGACGACCACATTGCGCGCTTGCTTGACAACGTTAATCGAGTGATGATGGCAAACCCTTGTAGAACCAGACATATGCAAAACCTATGCTCATGCTATTTGTTTACTATGTTGGACTATGTTTCAGCTATGTTATGTTCACTACTGCCTATGTATTAACTATGTAACACACCAAACAACATAGTCCAAAGTATGTAAAATCTATGTTGAAACTATGTTTAGGCTATTTGAAAAGCACATAGCTTTTAAATACCTATGCAAATACTATTCAAAATCTTTTCATAGTCTTGACATAGCTATGTATTTACTATACAATAGAAAGTTCTGCTTTTCCTTCCGATTAGCATCCTATGTATTCACTATGCATCAAAGTAAAATAGCTTTTACATAGCATTTCGATCTTCACTTTTATTTCCAACAAGTTTCTTAGCTTTTACATAGTGCTATGTATATTCTATGCTATGTGATGAAACATATTTGCAGCCTATGTATTCACTATGTGACATTTTCATTTAGCTTTATCATGAGAAAAAGGCTACATAGCTTTTACATAAACATATTTTTTCCTATGTAACTCATATGAAAAATATATGTAGTCTATGCGTTTCCTATGTGATATTCCAACATAGCTTTTAAGTGACTATAGGCATGTTGATGGTAGCGCTTACAGAAGGCTAAGCATACTTCCAAAGTATAAAGCAGTGTTTTAAACTGAAACACTGAAAAATCATGTACTATAATTTTTTTTGTGCTTGCATGATAGTTTCCTAGTGAGAAGACTTTTGTTAAGCATTTGAATCGCTACATCCATCATCCCTGTCTTAACTTTCCTTTCTAGCTTTTCCCTAGAGTTCTTCACTTGAAATGATACTTCCATGCATCATTTTCTTCTTTTACATTGGGTTCGATCCTTCGTCTTGATTGTGGACGTCTCCTGAATATAACTGCATGGTCAAAACTGCGAAACGCTACCTGCCTCGGTGGATGTTTGTCAGCCATTTTGTTTCCACTAGTTCCCAGGGAAGCCCGTGAGTTCAACACATGCGTATTTTGCGTTTTATGGTCACGTGGGCCTTTTCAACCAATGAAAAGGTGTGAAAATTGTCTGTTTCCACGCGGGCGCTTTCAAGTCATAGAAGACGAGCTGTAAGTGTGCGTTTTTACAAGAAGATGCTTCTTTTTACTTCAATTTACAGTCTTTTTCCTGCCAGGTTCAACAAAAAGTATTCCTAACGTTGGTAAGTGATGTTTTTCTCAATTAAGTTTCGATTTGCCTGTGTTGTCTCCCGTTTTCGCGTATCTGAACAAGGATCGGTCGATCACGCTTTGATACTCCGTCGTTTCAATTCTAAAACGTCAGGTTGTTTATATGTTCATTTGCCTTAAAATCTCCACTTTTCTGTTTGCAGATACTTATTCGTTGCAGTCAAAAGGAAACTGTATGGCACTGAAGAGCACGACATCAGCAAAAAGTCTACACGATAAGCAAACTTAAACTTGGGGTTTCGATTCTGAAACCTCCATGAAAATACTGCATTTGTGTTACTATTAGTGTTCGTGGTATTGTATTGCCATAGTTTTTCAATTTTTCGTTTCAAAACCTATTTCTTACCAATGTAAAAGGTATTCTAATTCATATTTTTATACTATTTTGGTGATTTTTACGAACGTATTTTAAACACTACATTTGCTTAAGCAGATCGAAACCTACATACATAAGAGACTATGTCAATTCTATGTAATTTCTGTTTGAACCCTAGTTAAAGCTTGTGTATGTGATATGTTTTACCTATTCAAATACTATTAAAATCCTATTTCAAACCTATGCAAAGACTATTTGTTCTGTGTTTTCCCTATTTTAATGCTATGCAAAGTATATGTCACCTTTAAAAAGGCTATGTTTTTCATATGTTTTTTCTACTTCTAGGCTATCTAAATTCTAAGCAAACCCTATTCAAAAGCTATTTAATCAACTGTTCCCTGTTCCATTTTACTATGTAAACTCTATTTCAGTCCTATGTGAAGGCTATTTATTTTCTATGATTTTTCTATGAGGTTGACTATGAAGTCTAAAATCTCTTTCCACAAGCTAAGTAAACTGTATGTATAGGCTATGTGGAAACTATGTCATTTCTTCCTTTATTCCTACCTTTAAAAACTGCATAGCTTTTAAGTAGGTTCCGTTTGACTAGCGAAAACATAGCATTTTCGATACAAAAAACATAGTCCTGGCATAGAAACGACATAGGATCTGGTTAAAGCAATGTATGAGTGATTAACATAGGTTTTGCATAGCTTTGTGACATAGCATTTGCATAGATTCTACATAGTGTCTGATTCTACAAGGGAAGAAATCTGCCAAAAAGTGTGCTGTACGTGTATAAAATGAGAGCCAGCGAGTCATGCGAGCCATGCAGTCCATTGAAGAATCAGTGAAAAAAAAAACACCATAAAAATCAAAACAGTAATACGGAAAACATTACCGCGTTGACCTTTCCGAACCCTTGAGCCGCGATGACGATAGTGTCACGCAACAAGCTTTGATCAGAAAATATTCGTGATCATAAATTTTGACATCTTCATAGCAGCTGACTGGTACAGATAAAAACCATGAATTTTTTGTGAAGAATGTCACGTTTTCAGGTTTTCGCTTTTAAAGGATACAATGTCTAGCATTTGCCAGGGCGTTCCGTGACTGAACTGGTTGAATTTGTTGAATCCCCGAGCAAAAAAACGGGAAACACGGGAATAAGGAAAAGTCGGTAAATAGTACAACTCCCCCGGTAGAAATTTGGTATATTTTAGTCTTAAAATCAGCGACCCATATCAAGCATCTGATATCTGTTAATTTTACAGGGAGCTATCAAGCAAGGTAGTCACAAGCACGCACACCGCCGTAACACTGAAAGAACAGCATAAAATAAATTCAGACCTATAACACTTTCGACAACGCGTGCTTTCAAATTTAATTCCCCTCTTTTTTGCCCTCTTTAATAACACAGACTTAAAAACTGAAAATGGAACAAATTATTGATTCCTCGGATCGAACATTTCTCACGCTGTGAAGTTTTAAACGTTTTATCCCTTCATTTATGACCGTGGCTTTAAATTGTCGAATGATGGAGCGAGTAGCCTGAGTATCAGGCGTTTCTGAGGAGATGCCTGACAGTTTGGAGCTTTTGTAACTCAGTCGTTGACAATGTTAGAATGTTTGGTGAATGTTTCCCGTTGCAACGAATTAATGATGTTCCATTTAACGCATTTTCAACGTTCGAAAACGTTTTCCAAATGTTTTGAAATGATTTTGAAACGATACTGAACGTTTCTTAGTTCCGTTGGAGAACATTGCCAACGCTTTCAAATGCATTAAGAATGTTCGCCAATGCATTCCAACGTTTCCAAATGCGTTGCGATAAAAAACGGCTCAACGCAATTTTCGTTAAGCCCGCTTTTCCCAAATAGGGTCACAAATATAATCCCCGCTGAGGAGCTTCACAGTCTTCACTTCTTGTTCTTTTAAAATGTGACGAAACTCGATATGGAAGACTCTACACGTTCTCTTAAGACTGTATGTTAGTACTAACCCCGGCGAAGATGAGGTTTCAAGTCTGTTGTTTATGAGTAGCTCTTTCAAACTCCTTGAATTTGTGGGAGATTTTTGGTCTTTCCATCGCAATTTTTGCTCTGCTCAGTTTACCTTCTTGCAGTCAGTTTTATATATAAGAACCAAAAGACCATCATAAGCCTCACAATTACTTGTCATTCCATCTGTTTTCCTGCAAATATCTGAAAGACAGCTTCCCGAAGCCCAGAAGAATACCCGAGAAATCCGAGAAAATTTAATTTGCTGAGTACTGAGTAATCTAGTTCAACAAGTTTTCATTTTAGACCAATCAGCAACAATGTTGCATAAAGCGCGTGAAAACTGGACTTGAAAAGGAGTCACATTGGTCTGTCACGCATTCTCGTTTTACGTATTTAATTAGTTTATTTTAAAACATCTTGAGTTGAATAATAAATCTCCCACTGGACATTATCGTGGGATATTTTAAATTGTCTCTTGTATTTTGACTCACCCTACGGGCTTGCCAAAATACGGCATGACTTATAAAAATATCCCATGATACTACACACTAAACCATCCAATTAAAGATATATATCTATTTATAACAAACCTTAATTCCACAATGTTCTCTTGTTTCAGCATGCGAAGTACCTTTAATTCTCTTAAAGTGGTCCTCTTAACATCCTCATTTTCTAACAGAAAGTCAAATCATAGATAAATAAAAAACCTGTTCCTTGCCAACCCTTTCATAAGTTAGAGTCAATTTAAAGCTCCAGGAGCTGATATTGTGTTCTACTTCATGAACAAAGAGATATATCTTAACTGAAATATGCCATGTTAAGGGGAAATGTAATTAAACTGAACAGGGTCTGAAATTAATTTTTTGGATATGGGTACCATCTGGCAACAAAATAACAATTTTTGGTCACTACATGGCAAAAAACAAAAGTGGTTGCCAACTTTACAAAACCAACCTTACAAAACCAGCCCTACTCTGACAACAGTCTGGACACCACTGAAGACGGCCCCATATCTCTTGCTAGCCTGCATAGCAGGTGCTTGGAAGTAGCAGACACATGAAAGAAAGGGTTGCACAAGGGAGACACGTGAGGGGAGAGGGAGCACTTGCCCAAGAGGCTCATGAAAATCGTTTTTACTTGCTTTCTGAGAGTGCAGAAAATTCGTATTGGTTAAAAGATTCCCAAGGGGATAAACGTTCGTGTTGGGCAAGAAAACTGTCAATCAAAGGAAACAGGAGATTGTTTGTAAACATGTATCAGGGCTCAAAGTTTAAATTTGAGTTTGAGAGCACTTATGCTACCAGATGTAAATTTTTACGCGCACTGCCGAAATTTTAGGCGCACAGCTGAAAATTTTAGGAGCACAGCTTATAATGTTAGGAGCAGGGTTTTCAAAACTTGCCGACGCCCGACGTAAGGTGCCGGCTACTTGCCGAGTCCGTGTCAGGTACTTTTGAGCTGAAATTTCAGATCATTAATTTAAACAGTGAAACACTACGCTTATACTATCTATCATGGCTTAAACAAAATAAAATGTAAATGATTGAAGAAAGTTAAAGAAAAAAAAATCAATGGAATTTTTTGATGATGTCGATTTTGACCTGTTAAAAATCACGTTTTGAGCCCTGAAAATGCACCAGAATACATCTTTGGACGTTCAAATTTTGAAAATTTCCTGGGGGAGGTCCCCCGGACCCCCCCTCCCATACCGGCGCCGCTTCGCGTCGCATTAGTGAGTCGGATACAATTCAATTTCCTCCTGCTACTTTTTATAAAAATGAAAACCCTGTAGGAGCATCTATTTCAAAAGAAAACGTAAAAAGCTTAACAGTGCCACGTTTATTTGTCATCTTCAGTTGGTTACTTTTACTTCAGTCCTGTGATTGATAAAACACAGCCGATTTGCTACGCAGTAATACCGTTGTGATTTTTAATACTATTTTCTCTTTTTGACAGCACAGTTGTGACTAAAGAAAACTTACACTTGAAAAACAATTCAAAACTGACAACAATGAGTGTGTCGAACGAGAATGAAAATTAATCTTTAATGAATGTGTTAAATGCGCAATGACTTACATGTAACTGAAATACGACTTAAAAAACTCTCTTACCTGGAAAAAAAGGCTCTTAATCCACACTGTTTTTGTTTTGATTGACGTTAAAACTGAACGTTCGACATGATTGTCCATTGCGCAAAAAGTACGTGTTTCGTAGCATATATTTGCATGTGTCAGCGGTATTTAATACAAAACAGAAGAATCTGGGATGGAGTAAAACATCGAAACGAAAAAGAACATTCGAGTTCGTAGAATCCATTAGGAGAAAAGACCAATTAAACATACACCGTCTTTCTAGTTCGAGTTCGTAAGTATAGTCAGAAGTAAGTCAGTCGCACTGTGCTTTTGGTTTTACAGCGCACAGGTGCGATTACACATGAATTTTTAGGCGCACAACCAAAAATCCAGTCGCATATGCGACCAGTTAGTCGCTAACTTTGAGCCCCGTGTATGTATGTACAATAAAAGGCAGTGAAGGTCTCATAATTAAATCGCTAACTGTTATAATCGAAGATCAGATCTTGGAGGTTACTAATTCAATGGGACTATATGTGGCTGTAATCCCAAAGAAAAGTTGGAGAGTTCAAACAGTATTCACAAAGGAATGATTTAATTGACATCAAATGCCCATCAGCAGAAGTGGAGACCAACAAAAGATTGGTCGAATCGTTGAAATCAAGATCAGAGGAAATATTCTCTGTTCAAAAAGAACTTGGTGGCTTGCATTGTCGATGGAAAGCATACCATCAAGACCTGGACAGGATTGATGAAATGAAACACTTAGGGCCAGTTTACAAGGAGAGAGGGTTACCCTTGTGCTAGCTATAGGGCTACCCTAGCAAGCGGTTTAAAGTTATAGCTCTGGTTTACAAGCAAATTTCACAGTTAGGGTTACCCCATCACCCAGGTCAACTTTGCAACAACTTTGCAACAACTTTGCTGATGTCTTTCGTCATGCGTGACATTCTTTGTAATGGTCCAAAATTTGAAATAATCTGGAAATTCTTTACGGAAAACACATTAAATTCATGAAAAAAAGGGAAAATGTTATCATTGTAGACAGAAAATTACTTTTTATTTTTCAGGCCCCAGTTGTTCAAACGTTGGATAGCGCTATCCACCGGATAAATCACTATCCAGCGGATAGCGTAATTGATTTCCGTAATACTTATCAGCTGGATAGTGATTTATCTGGTGGATAGCGCTATCCAACGTTTGAACAACCGGGGCCAGATGTTTATAATAAATTAAGCTCAGAAATTGGATCATACCATTCAAATTGGCATGATGGCAGAAAGTTGACCTAGGTATTCGAGTTATCCCTAGCTGAGTGTTTGCAAGACAGGTAGGGTAACCTTACCTGCCTTGAAAACATGTTGTGTGAAAAAAGAAGAAATATGCAAGTGTTAGGGTAACCCTAGCACCAGGGTTACCCTCCCTCCTTGTGAACAGGGCCTAACTAGGGGCATGAATTTCAAAAAACCTTTCGTTATTGACATTATTGGATCAAATGTGTACGACTGATGCTAATGTCTCATTACGGTAGCTTATAAAAACATCTCTGGCAGCACAGTTTGATTCCTGAACTTTAGAGCCGTTTTAGTAAGACATGTCTGCTTTCACTTTGCACAAAAGCAATGGTCATTTCCCATGTACACTGTGATCTTTGGTGTCTGTAAAGTTGTGATTTTGCAATCTCAGAGAACAATATATTAGCTATTTATAATACACAGCATGCATTCTTTGATATATCCAGTTTTTACTCTGTTTTTTCGTATTTATCGTGCCTTTGGTTAAAAACGATTTAACGCTGTGTTTGTCGCCGATTTATTGCTCCATCACTCTATAATCAGATAATGTAGCTCTTCTTTATAACAGAATTTCGACTGCGGCACTGGTATAAAAAAGACAACACGCTTTGTTTGTGAAGTTTGATCTGAATCGTTTTGTGTCAAATTTTTGACAGGTCACGCAGCAGCCACTAGATAATTGGAATGGGGGCTGGAAACGATTTTTGGGCAGGCACTCCCTCTCCCATTACGTGTCTCCCTCACACGCTCCATTCCTTCTTGCACCCATTTCTTCCAAGCGCCTGTTATGCAGGCTTATCTCTTGCACAATATAGTTAAAGAGCACTTAGCTGTCTAAAAAACTCAGAAATTGGCATTGACACTAACAAAATCTACTTATTTCTAACTTACTTAGGAATAACCTTTTTGTCCAGTGTTTAGTGCACTCTTGAATAAAGGGGGGCCATTAGAAATATCATATACATTGAGGCACTTTAGAGTTAAGTGGAAGCATTACATAATAGGCCATTTTCAAGTTCCCCCAGGCCTCTGTATCAAAACAAGGTTAAGTGCTCAGCCTTTGATGTGGAAATGATTTTTCATTCTCTTGTAAATGAAACTCTTTTTCACAAGAAAGGTTGTGCACTTGGCCTCATGTTAGAAGTGGGAGTTTTTGGAACTTGGAAGTGGCCTAATGTTGCAGGACAATATAATATGATGGGATCTTTCAGTTATTGGGCCTGTATTTCTGTTTCTCTTTTCTGGGCTCTCAACATAGAAAAACTGGCTCCATTTTTGGAGATAAACAATGAAAACAGGTCAATGAAACTGAAGATAATACTTTGAAGGATCTCCTTGCTTTTCTGCTTCTGACCAATCAACTTGAAAATTTCAACTTCGATTTTGTTTGCTGTTTCTTTTTGTACATTTCAAGCACAAAAACTTGCTTCAAATTTCAAAACACACCCTATCACAGTTAAAATAAATACAAATAAACCAGTCAATGTACCATTACTGTTATTGTAATCAACAACCACAGTTTTACCATCACTGGCTTTTTTTCTCTTTTACTCAAAGAAAAAATGAAAAAAAAATGAAATTAATAAACCCCTCTCTGGTTTGCTGATGTATTAGAGAAACATACCTTTGAAAGATTTTCCTCAAAATTTAGTTGCCCTAGAAGCTTCTCCTTTCTGTCAATTTTCAACTTTTAGAGAATAGATCAGTCTTTGGCTTTATCCTCTGATACACCAGCTGCCAGGCTCGGTTTTTTTAAAACTAAATACCAGGTGAATTGGCAGAATCAAGTTGACAGCATATTCAGAGCTCAACTTCAATTCAATGGGCCTTATCACCGTTTTGGAAGCCATCTTGACAAGTAGGCAACCATGTGAGAAATTACAGTGTTTGTATGAGAATCTAATGTCAAATAATTTCTGTAACATGGCTGTTCTGAAAAAAATATGAATTGTGAACTAAAGATTCACTCCTAACGCTAGAACCACTTTTTAAAATTTTCTGTACATTTGTCTGTAAAAATGTTTCTTACTGCCGTCTAAAATTTCCCATGAAAAATTGCAGACAAATATATGGAAAATCTAAAGCAAGCATCTGGAGAAATCTAAGCACAGTATTATGGCCCACAAAATTTGTAAGTAAAATCCTTTGCTGTGTAGCTTTAGTTTACAGTTCATATTTTTTTCAGAACAGCCATTTTACGGATATTATTTGACATTAGATACTTATACAAACACTGTAATTTCTCACGCAGTTGCCTACTCATCAAGATGGCTTCCAAACCTGTGATAAGGCCTATTCAATTCAATTCACCACTACAATTAAAAAACATAATTTGAACCAAATGCAAATTGGTTTAACTATGTGTTTACCTTCACTATCTTTAAACTTCTTAATGGCCACTATCTCATTTGTTTCCTTGAGAAAACAAATAAACAGAAACTTAGTACAGATACCGATGTTAACCAAACCAATTCCCAACCCTGTTACCAAACCAATATAAATTATTGCAATCCTTCCCCTACAATCCTTGCTCTTCAAAAGTTTATATCTTTACCCAATTTCAGACCAAAATGCTAAAATATGCCCTTTGCTGACAATACACACACAAAAAGTTAGTATCCCTCTTCTTATTTCTTTTGCTAGTAAACCTTCTCCTGGGGACACAAACATGAAGTTGAAACTTGAAACATGATTTTCATTCTAAAAAAGGTCATGTAAGCACTTCAACAAGAATAAGCACAACAATGCAGATAGTTTGCTGTTTTTCATGGCACGTCCAGTAAAAACACACCAAAAAATAGTGAAAATGATGTTAAACTTTCCCTTGACCAAGGGCAGGACTACAGAAAAAAAATAAGTAATATATTTTCTCTCTTCATAGTCACCCCAAAACTGATCACTTCACAAATGTTTTCCCCTGTCTCCTAGCACTAATTAAAGTATATTTAGGACCAGGGGACAAAGGAAAATGAGAATCAACTGAGAATAACGAATTTTACATGTGTATAAAGCCTAAAATGTTACATATGGACTCCACTACAAGTTTCCACTTGCTACAAAGTAATGTCTGGGAATTGTTACCTCAAAAACTAAGGAAACTTAACAGATCTATTACTGACTAGATCGATCGATCAAGGGTCATGAATAATATTACAAACGAGTTAACACTTCCCATGGCCCTAAGTATAAAACTAAAGGAGTATCGTACGTTGACAGTTCGGAAGTTTAAAGCTCTCACCTATCATCATGTTATTGTAGCAAATGAACCTTGACATCAATCATGTAAACAATTTGACGACATAATCTGAGCTTTGCTATCGTGCAGACAAGTATGTGTTGTAGTCTAGTTTGGCCTGAGCATCGAATTGGTCACCGAGCTTCGAAATAATCGAGGCAAGAGAAAAACGAAAACACCGATAAATGACTAAAATGCACACTGATCCTTTTTGCGTGAACTCGTCCATCATCAGGTCGATAAAACATGAAAAGCTGGCTGTGATTTTCAACACAAAACAGATAATAAAGGCTTCATATAGTTACCTTATGTCTGCATCTTAAAACGACTCCATAGGCTCCTAAGGATGACAAAAAAGAAGCTCAGATTTGAATCACCAAGCTACACTATTAGTTTCTCCACACAAAACATAATAAACTAAGCTCAAAAAGACGTTAACGTGATTACATTAAAATTACACCTAGCCTAACCCAATTTCATATTCATTACCATGCCTGCAATAACACACTGATTCAAAGACAGCATACCTTCGCCTACAATTCCAAGGACTTCGTACTTATTCATCTGAGATTAACGAACATGGCTGGGCCTTCCTAAATAATTCATCTTTGGGCTGCGTTGCCGTTAGGATAGCGTGAATCATGATGCCTACCCAGTTACAAAAATTCATCTTCATTCTTGTATAATACCTCCAGGAAGCAGTTGTCTTAGCAGGATAAATATCACTGCGGGAGATCCAGAAGTATCTACTCACATAGTTGTATATGAAAATATATTATTACAGATGTTTGAATATCGCTTCTTTCCCTCCGAAATGTTTGACATCTTTCGCTTTTTCGTAACCAACAAGACGAGGTTGTTTTTCCCACAATTCAATTATCATACAACTCAAATTCCTTGGTGATGACGTACTTGACCCCTAACTGATTTGCGCGCGAGAAATGACCGCACTGCGCTCGAGCAGACTGGGAACTTGAATTTTTTTTATTAAGTTCATTCTGTTTCTGTATTTTATATTGTGGTCACAGGCGGAGCCCAGTGAGGTCGGATGAAGTCGGTGAAGGGTTTTGGGTAAGAAAACTTTCTAGTGGGTTGATTCTTGATCATCGGAATCCTGCGGAATGTGTAGCACGTTGTGGGGAGTAATTGCGTGATGGCGACTACGAAATGTGGGATTGTCATTATAACTATTTCTATTAACAAGTAAAATATGTCTCATCGTCTTTATATAATATACTGAATCAGATGTGACAGAATAGATAACAGATTTCACGGTTTGGTTAACTATTAAAATAAGACTCACCATGCGTGGGGTACAGGGGGTACGCCCGCAATGTGCTATGCTAACTGCACCTAAGGAACGCATGCTCAAACATCTGTTGACATTTATCTTCTGTTTCTTCTTTATCTGTGAACCAGTTGATCTTCGTCGGAGTGCGAAGGTCTGATGTCTTTAACATATCTCATCTGTAATTTCAATACTTCAGTTTAAGTCCAAGGGCAAAAACTATCATGTCCAGAGAAAACTTACACGTAAGTAATAGTTTAGAGAAGATTAATTAAGGGAAGTTAAGCTTAAGTTAACATGTACTGATTGGAAACCTAGATTGAAATGGAACCGCGTTCAGCACCAATATAAAACTGCTTTCACGAGGGAACAATAAGCTTACTTGGGGAACTTCAGTTTGGGAATGACGATCTGCTTGGCACTTTTTGTTAAACTATTTGTCAAAACAGTAACTGTTGAAATATGATGATGAATAATTTTCCTAGGCCTTGCTCGGGTAAACTGCAGCCTAGGGTTGTATACGCTCTCTAAAAATGAGACTTAACTCATCATCTTTCAGGCCCTTTTGAACCAATTCTTTGTGTGGCAAGCTTTAACGAGCTGTACTACATTGTGGCATAGATGCTAAAAATGGCACTTGTCATGAGCAAGTGTAGTATAAACTGCTTTTACCATATTTTGCATGTCCATAAGAACAATACCATGTAACCAAAACCTCTTTCAAGTGAAAGAAATGGTCACTTTACGATTCATGGAGAATAATGAGTCTTTTATGTGTAAATGGAAAACCTTTACTACCCTCAAGTGAAAGGGGATTCTCATTATTGCATTTTGAATGATACCGGTATGTTGATATAATGGCTAATTGTTCTTAAATTACTCCAGCTTAACAAAATATTGATTATAATAATGTTGTACAATATTGTTATGTTAGTGTATAATGGACAGATTGGCTGCCTCATCAGTGTTCCAATATCAGACATTTTCTCATTCCTTCGACATTTGACTTGCTGAATTTGAGGGCGTGTATTAGAGGATATTGGTTCTTAAAACAAAATAGACTTTGACACATTTACATGATGTACATGTAGTAGATCTGAAAAAGTATGTGGTGATTTTTTCTTTCTTGTAAAGTAAATTTCCTTCAACTTTACATAATAAAATTTTTAATAACTCCTATCTGCATAGTGAGTTGTTGAAATTTTAAGAGCTTCATTTTATTGGTTATTCTTACCTTGATGGACATGGCATTTATTACTATCCCTTTTTAATTAAGCTGCTATTCACTTCCATACACGCAGGGTTCTCAATAGATTTTTAAGTAGGAGGTGATCACTGATAAAGTAGGAGGCTCTTCAGCAAAGCCAGAGGTGTCAAAACAAAGCAAAGAAAAGCGACCTAAACACAAAGTAAGCGGCTATAAATCCCAAAGTAAGCGGCGATCAATCGCCGGGTGCCGCCTTCTATTGAGAACCCTGTACACGTCAATAATATTCCGGTTATCTGTAAAGCTAAACTATTTCAGTCTCTCATTCATTAGTCTTTCTCATGTATGTTTTAATTTAACTGGTGAAGAAATATATAAATATGTACTTTGCTCTTTTACTTTTTGCCTCTTGAACAGTGAAAATAGATAAGTACTTGCTAAAGCTAATTTGGCCTAATAATAACCTTTTATTTATTTAGAGACGAGAGAATACCAAATCTCGCACATCTATGCGAGAAAAGCTCGTAGAGAAACAAAAGGCAGTAGATGAACATGAAAGCAACTTCACAGCTGGTCGTGTCAATGTTCAGGAACGTTATCTTCACAGGACTGGAATACGAGGAAGAAAGAGCTGGATATTCTTTGCTGTTTTATATATTCTAACACTTATTGTGATTGTAAATCTTGTGGTAAGTAGACTTAAGACTTACAGTAAAATAATTTTGGCCTGAGTGGTACATGCCTGTCTGAACTCCTGTTTTACATGTATCAGGAGTACCCCGGCCCATCACGTGTATGGAGTCTGTTTCTAGTCAAATACATTGTCCATTTAGAAAAAGTGCTGAGGAAGGTGTCACAATTGGCCTTAGGTCAGCAAAGGGGTGAAATGCCTTCAAAGACTGTTGTGAAGCCCTGTGCTGGTTGTTGCTGAGTGATAGGAGATTATACTGTTCCTTGATTGAATTCAAAGTAGACAGACTGCAAATTATAGTAGTTGCTGAAAATATATCTACTTGTCCCAACTGTTCATCATTAGGATGCCTAAAATGCATGCAATTCCACAATTGGTTTCGGCTCCATTAAATCCTATACCAATAATGCAGAACATTTTAGGAGGAGCCACCCACCGTGTGAGCACAGTCGCTGACAACACATATATAAGTGAGGAAAATAACGCGAAGCAAAACTAAGACGTTATTAAATGAACTAAATGTACACGTAACTGTATTTGAATTAAATAATCTCTGTTTTTGTGATTGCTTTGAGCTTGCTTCCAAGGTTACCAGATCCAATCACAGCTACAAGTTACAAGTAAAAATGGGCAAATTGTAACTGTTATAAATACTCTTTCTTTGTTAGAATGGTGCGTGAATGGAACAATTTGCCCCGCTACATTGTGTAGGCTGGAAATTTAAGACGTTTTAAGGCTAATATTAACTCATACATGTTTATAATTTTGTAATTTCATTCTTTTTCATCATGAATTTTTATTCCTCTTAGATAATGTTTTGATTTTTTAATTTTTATTTTTTAGGAAGTTAATTCATATAGGGTCCACCTCTTTACTGCGCCTTTCACAAACATGCGAACTCTAAAGTTCAAAAGCCGCCTTGACAATTGCATTTTTCTGTGCTGTCAATCATAATAATATTACGATCACAAGCAAAGAACCTTGAAACACAGAAACACACAAAACGGATTGAAATCTAACAATCATAAATCACAAACCATGACCTTTTGAACCCATTAAAATAAAGTTTTGCTTCCTAAGAGGTCCATTAAGATGATTGACGGCAGTGAAAAACGCAGTCGTGAGTTGGCTTGGAACTTCAGAATTCGCATGTTTGTGAAAAGTGCAGTAACTTCCTTTGTGGGGTGTCATTTCAGTATTTTCATTTTTATGATACCTTGAATATAGTATGTATGTAAAGATTTATATAGACACTGTTGCTTGCAAAATCATTTCAATGCAATTACAACAAATGTTTTTTGGGCTTTAGATGCTTGCCTTGTTGTATAATGTCCTACAAATAAACAAGGATGGTATAAAGTGCTTATCCTTTTTTGAGAATAAAATGGTTCGATGGCCATGCTCAAGTGACATGAACTCAATTACTTTGTACAAGAATCAAGCTGGAACCTTTAAAGACCACAACTTGGTTGTAGAATCCAATGAGAATAAGGTATAGTAAATTAAAATAATGATAATAATACACTGTTTTCGAAAAAAGACTCAATGTTTTCATTGGGTTGTGTTACAGTTTTAAAGACATGTTAAGACCCAGTAGATTTTCACTCTCATCACACAGAGGCTATAACTCTTTGCAGTATGCACTAACATGCAAAAAGTAGCTCTTTTTGACAACCATCCATTCCCATTTGATCATTCCTGTTGCAGAATGTGTTTAAAACAGTAGGTAGAAAACCACTACTACATTCACAGCTACTTGTAGCAGATAAAATTGGTGCATATTTGAGAACATAAAAAAGCGTCATTCAGAGTTCATGCCATTTCATTCTAAAATTTCAAGATAAAACTCAAGCATCCATGATACACTATAGAAAGCTAGATGGTTTAATGTTGGTGGAGGTTACTTCTAACAGATCAGCACTATATTGTAAAAAGGAGGTCTCTGCTTGCAGGGTAAGGGTCGAAAAGTGTCTCGTTCAGTAGTCTAAGACCAGTGGATTTTCTTGCTGGGCAAGTTACTTTTAAAACCCAGTTACCCAATAAGCAAGGATCCTGCAGCAAAGTCATCCTCCAGGGTTGTCATTAAGAGCCGGGGGCCGGGGATTTTCCCCGGCTACTAAGAGAGTGGCCTCCGGCTACTTTTATTGGAAAATAGAAGAAAAATAGAACCAAAAGAAATCCCTAGCCGTTTGATTCCCCGCCTACTTGTTGTATTTACCCGGCAACTTGAAATCTTAGTGACAACCCTGCATCCTCTAACTAAATAATCAGCTAAGACAAGTTGCAAGAGGTTGCCCTGGCCAGGCGAGCAAAATGTGAGAGCTGCTTGCCCAAAGGACAAGCTGGAATTCAGGTTCTTTTTGAGTGCTGAAGACTGTAGAGAGATTTAATTTTAGACCGGCCTCAGCTCCCATTGGAAGGTAGTGGTTTTATTAAAAGGCAGCAATAAGGTGTAACTGTTCTTTTTGTTCTGAACACTGATGTCTTCTAAAGGGTTTTTACAAAAAGTCAGAACTAGGTAGCTGGATTGGTTAATTTGAAAATGAAATCTTATCCTTTTCTCAAACTTTTAACTACAATCCATCACTACCCTACACAGGGCTGTGGTCTAGCAGTGCCTGATGGCTCCCGGTGTCTTGCTTTTGCTGTCGGGTGACTATTATATGCTGTATCATGGAAGTCTTTAAGCCCTGGGCCAATCAATTCTGATCATTGAAGATAGTCTATCGTTGACTATCAGCAACTATAATCCCTTTAACTCATCTGAAATGTGAGTACTACATGAATAATTGGACTACCAAAACAGAAAATAAGTAAAACAGTGAAGTTCAAAAATCATTGTTTTTGTAAAATTTTTGCAAAGTGTAACAGAGCATCTTTCAGTCCTTAGTTTAAAAAGTAAAAGTTTTTTTTGTTTTTATTCCTCCACAGGTAATTTTTCATGGAGGACCAAGTACAAAAAGTGCAGAAGGTACGTTTGATATTATAAAATATATTTTTTGCTCTTTCACACCACATTAGGGCTGTTTATTCGAGAGAAAATAAGGCACGGCTTACATAAAATGCGAATGGAACCATTTATACGATTATGACTTACATAAAACGCAAACTACTCATATAAATGGTTCACGGCTTGGTTTGCGGCCGGACCAGTCCAATGTTGACATAGTTTGTTTTGGTGCCTTATGTAATTTGCAGCGATGGCTGGAGTGAGCCAAAATGCGAAATGATTGGCTTTGGTCAGGAAAATCACCATATTTTACCCTGTCTTTTTCATTTCAAAGTAATGTTTCAGTCAAGATAAGTGCTGGGCTGTTGCGAAATTTGTGCAGAAACCTTGACGAAAAGCTTGTCAGCGATCAATCAATAGGTTTGAATTAAGAGATGTTCCAGTGTTGGATGAGGTCAATTGTACACAAAAGTTCCGTCTCTCTTGTGCAGCAGGTCATTTTTGCGTCACTGCAGTGCACATTTCAGAGGCTGTGCTTTAAGAAAAACTGCAGAGAGCCCAGTGCTCTGAATTTGTGAAATCCAGGTGGGGGAGGTCTGGGATATAGTATTTGAAAACAGAGTATGCGCAGCAGTCATCCACAGCTTCAGCAAACCACGAACAGCGTTTGAGTCGATTTATACAAACACCTTTTTGTCTACGGTAAGCCACAGCTTGGTTAAGCCCAGCCCAAAACTCCCCGGCCAAGGTAATCTGCGGCTTGAGCTAACCATGAACATAGATTTTGTCTTATGTAAGCCGTGGCCTATTTTCTCTCTTATAAACAGCCTCGTTGTCTTGTACTTGAATATTGTAAACCTTCCGTTTTTAAGCCCTGGGCTTATACAACTTTGTAAGAGCTTTTAAACAGGCTGCTTATATCCATCAACAGTTGGACTTGAGAAGTTTACGATGATTGTTTTAGAAACCAGTGAAAATTTTGCAACAGTCTGAAAACCATGTAGCCCCTAAAGTGAATCACAGGCAGGCCAGATATCAGCTCCATCAGATTCGGCAAAAGAACAAAGAATATTGATGATCTTATGATACGCTGCTGTAATCAGGCTACAAAGTGCAAGTTCAGAGATCTGAAAATGAATGAGTGTCTAATAGAACAGCCTGTTGTTGGAACAAAACAGGAAAATTCAAGGAAGGCTTTTAGAAAAAGGTAAAGCACTTTCACTTGTCAAAGCAATTGACATTACCCAAACACTCAAACCCATCCTGCTGCAGTTTGAACAGCTAGGAAGGGATCAAAAAAAAGATATTTATAGAATCAAAAAGAGCACCAGCAATGGTAAGAAGTCTAGGCAGTGCCCTAATTGTGGCCTGGAACATTCTTCAAGAACCAGGGAAAGTTGCACTGTGCATAAATCTAAGTGTCTTAACTGCCAGAAACGAAACCATTGGGCAAGAGTATGTTGTACAAACCACAGCAGTTCAAGGGACAGATCTAAAAACAGAGGGAATTCCAGATCCAACTTAAGTAGAACCAGAGGCCGCCAAGGAAGAGGAAGATCTTTAGATGCTGGACATAGAGAGAACAGCACAGTTGATTTAAATGAGCAATTTGCGATAATTACTTTCAAACCAATTGAAGTTGATGCATTTGATCCTCCAAGCGGGGATAATACAAAAGATGAAGTGTTTGTTAAAGTGAATATTGACCTCCACACTAAAAGCAATCGACCATCTTCACTCGAGGAAAAATTGGACACAAGAGCACAAACAAACCTTTTGTCTCTCAGATTATATCATCATATCTTTCCTCAGAATCTAACAGTGGATGGTCCTCCTAAGTGTGGAGCATGGTGCCAGGCTTACACAAAATGGAACCTGCAGGATCACATGTTAATTCTCAGGCTGAAAAGTGGTCACTACCTTCTTCGTTACTGACGTAGAGGGTCCATCTCTTGCATGTGACCTCAACCTTATTGTTCTGTTTTATGCTGAAGGGTTCAGCAGGACCCTCAGACACCTGTGAGCTAGCTATGTCCTAGTAAGCCAAGCTTGAAGGAGTTACACCCAAGCCAGCCACACCCTTGGTAGCCAGGCCAAGAGGAGCCACATGTTCACTGGCCAAACCTGAAGGAGGCACACCCTTACAACTAGGTGTATCCAGAAAACCCACCCCTCTTCATGACAAGGATGATTTGATGAACAGATATCCTGATTGTTTCAATGGAATTGGAAAATGTTAGGGCCAGTACCATATTACAGTGGATAAGTCAGTAACCCCCAGTTGTCCACACCCGGCGACATGTACCACTGAGCCTACATCGTGATATCAAGCAGGGGCTAGCCAACATGGTATCGTAAAGTATAATTCCCAAGATGAGTGAGGGCGAACCAACTGCCTGGGTTAACAGCTTGGTGTGCCAAAATTAAAAAAAAAAGAAAAACCAAATGGCAAACTGAGAATCTGCCTTGACCCCAAGGAACTTAACAAGAATATCCAAAGGGTCCCAACACTGGAGGAAATTCGGTTCCAAGGCTGACAGGTGTGAAATATTTCTCAATAGTCAATGCGAAATGGTGATTTTGAAATGTCCATCCATTACCAGGCTTAGTGCCATGACAGCCACCTTACAAGAGTTGCTAAAGGGAAGGAGTGTCTTCAAATGGACTCCATCACACAAGTAAGCTTTTGACATGGTTAGGAATGCCATCAATGAGGAAGGTACTTTGGCTTACTATGACCCAACCAAAGAAGGTACCTTCCTGGTAGATGCCTCAATAAAGGGTTTCAGAGATTCTCTGCTTCAAGACAAAAAGCCAACTGCATTTGCCAGCAAAGCCCTAACAGATGCAGAGTCGTAATATGCTGACATCAAGAGGGAACTCCTGGATGTAGTGTACGGCTGCGAGTGGTTTCACCCTTTTTTATATGGCCAAAGCATTGTTACAGGCAAGGAAATGCAGAATGCTATTGCATTATCAAGGCTATCACTTGGTGTGAAGACTCCTTTGTCTGTGTGTGTCCTTAGTTCTCCTATGTGCGCTTGCAGAGAATTCAACTGGAAACTGCCAAAAACAGAGCTTTGCTGCTCTTGAGGCAGATGAGTTTAATGATTGGCCCACAACAGAAAAGCAGTTTCCACCATTGGTTCAACCCTACTGGACCTGTCAGAAGGAGTTATCTGTCAAAGATGGTCTGCTTCTGAAAGGTCAGCAGATGGTTATTCCCAAGACGCTCTAGGGAAGCATTTAAAGTGAGGTACAACCTTAGATATTCAACCGGTCTGGCAGTTTGACAATATTATTAGTTTGCTGCGTGTCCTTTAGTGCCCTCCAGAACCTGGTCCTGAGATGACACGTTGACTGATTGGGCTGCCTGTGTCTGAACTGACGCTCTGGTTTGTTTTCAAAACTCTGTTGCTTGACTTGGCTGCTCCTGAACCTGAGCTTCTCCTTAAGTCAAACCTTACCAGTCTGTCTCTTTGGCCTTGACTTGTAGGTGACCCTCAGATCTTTGACTGGGGTGGAAACTACATAAGATCTATGAATTCCCAGGATCTTGTCTTGTATCAATGCTGGCTTGATCCGATTCCTGGGTTCTTGGGTTCTTAACTGCTACCCTCTGACCTGTTTCAAGGCTTGGTAACACCTTGGTGTGTTAAGTGTAATAGTGCTTCTTGTAACAATAAGCATTGTTTGCTAGTAGCCTCATTCCAGTGTCAACTTAAGGGACGAGCATTTTGCATATCGAGGCGGTTGGTGCAATACTTGGTGGGAGATATTAAACAAGAATTGGTTTCTTGAGCGGTGTGATTTCTTCATGACTAAACACGTCTATTGAGCTTGTTTCATCTGCAGCCTACTGATAATATCATCAGTACTTGGACTTTCTTTTTCTTGCAATGTATGACCCAAAGCATCTCTCCTGGGCCTGGTATGTTACTTTTGAAAGGATTTGTTTGAAGTCTTGAGAGTGCTATGTTGGAGTTTAAATGAGTCCTCTTGGCTTGCTTCAGGGTTCTCTTGACAATCTTGACTTGACTCTTGATGAAGCCATTGCTGCCTGGATATTATTGGGAGAAATTGTGATGTGGCTGAACCCATATTCCTTTGCAAATTTACAATAGTAGCTTTGGGAATGTGGGCCATTATTGTCCCTCACAATTTGTGGAATGCCTTACTCACTGAATATTTGCTTTGTTAGATCAATAACAACCTTACTTGTGTTCTGGTGTCTGGGTATCTTTCTTACAAAGGAAACCTTAGAAAAGAAATCAGTAATTATTGGGTATTCATCATCATCCACGTAGAACAGATCAGTTCCCACTGTATGTCAAGGCCTGGTGGTACCTCTGTCTGAATTAGCAGTTGCCTTGCCAGCTTAGGTTGGAGTTCTTAACAGACTTTGTATGACTGAGTCAATTCCTCAATGTCCTTTATTAGATTTCTCCAAAACATTGATGTACGTGCCCTAAATTTGGTCTTCTTAGTACCCTGGTGGCGAGCTTGAAGGTTTGATAAAATGATTCGTCTCCTTGGAGTCTCCGGCCTTTTAGAAGCAGACCATTTTTGACCTATAACTCTTCCCAAAGGTCCATTAGGGTTGAACCAATGATGGAAGCCGCTTTACTGTTGTGGGACAACCATTAAAAACGTCTTCACTTTTCTTAATATGCCTCCGTGTACTTTCATCATTCAACAGTACATCAGTTTTTTTTTCTTTACCTTAGCTGTTATAGTTTTCCAATCACTTTTAACAAAACAAACTGCTTGCCAACTTGCTTTCCAGTGCATGTGGGCCCTGATAAAACAGAGATTCATGCAAAACGAGGCTTCAGATTTGTTGATCCATATGAAAAAAAGACCATTCTGAACTTGAATGGTAGTGTGTGGCATATCAAACCAGAGTCAGTCAAAGCATCTACAGTTACAGGAGACTCACTGGTGACACATCGAGTAAGATCAGTAGTTAGATTCCTAGTGATAATTATACTGGTTTACAGTCTGTAGTCCTCTATTCAAGTCCTTGCTTATACCATAAACTATCTAAAAAGGGCCCCTTTTGAACAGTCAAAATAAAGTATGTTTCCTCATCCCTAATAAGCCCCTACTCCATAATTACCACGATTTGATTTGTTTCATTTGCAAAAAAAATAACCATCGTCTTAATGATTCTGTAAAGATTCCACAAACTCAAAGGTTTGACGTAAGGTAACTGACTGTTAGAACAAGTTTGCAGAACCACAGCCAGTATTCGCACAAAGTGGCTGTAAATTATCTTTCTAGTTCTATTTTTTCTTGATTTGCACATTGCCCTATGGTGATTTTCATATGCTTTGAACAGTCCTGATAGTAATATGACAAAGTTAGTTGCCAAGGGTTGCCACTTCAGTTTTCAATAAGACCCCTACAAAATTTCTCGAAGAAAATTACCCACTTCTGCCCTCCTGCTTAGGGGCAAATTAGATAGGTTATGGTAAAAGAATTTATGCAGAAGATAAAACCTGTTACACGTATGTACACTAGAGAGACATTAAGGATGCCTCAGCTGGCATTGCAACAAATGATATTTAGTTACCAGTATATGCATTATTAATACATTGTTATTTGTTAGTTAAGTACAAGAAAGCAGTAGGCAAAAATTATCATTTTAAAAATGGGTACATCGGAAAAATTGGAAAAACAGTAATAGGTACGTTTATTAGAAACATGAGGACTGAAGTCTATTAGCCAAAAATGAATGTTCCTAGCAAGATCAGAGTCTGAAAATGAGTTGTGACTAATATTCTCCTTTGTTATTGTGATGTAAACATGCAAGTATGGAGGCATTTTCAGTCATCATGTATCCTGCACCATTGAGGTTGCTGATAATCAATTATCACCGGTCTGCATTTTTCTTAAGATCTTGCAGAAGCCAAATCCAATTATTGGTTATTACTAGCATTACCATTTATGTATCAAATAATAAACTGTGAAGTATGTTTAATTCGTATGTAGGTCGTAAGTGATGAGAACCAGAATCTGACAGTGACATCTGAAGAAGCGATTTCAGTGGAGGGACATGAAGGAGTGTTCTTTGATGGTAAAACGGTGCAGTTCATTGCTAAGACAGATGTGGACATTTCTTCCTCACAAGCGGTAACTAAATTTGTGACTTGATGCGTTTATCTTAACATTGCGGTGACTCTTAAAGTTTAATCTCATCAATTTTTTAACACTGGTATTTTTCCTTCAATCTTAGGGAATTGAATTTGTAGCCAAAAAAGGAGTCCAGTTTATTGGTTTCCCTGGTCCTTCACCTGCCTTATCAAGTTCAGGTATAGAACGTTACAAACTGTGTGCCTGTATCAACACTGGAGAACTCTTTCGTGTGTTGGTTACTTTAAATGGCTCTTCATGTTCTACAGAAAAGCCTGTTTGTTAATCACGAAGGTTATAGTAAGTAATTAATGAGATGATGTCCAGATAATGCTCATGTGCTGTGTAATTTATTTTGTACTTTTTATCTTGAGGCAATTATAACTATGGGGTGACTACTAAACAAGCACTTATAGCTTTTGGGGTTTTGTTGTTCCTTGAGTTTATAGAATTTAGTATTATTTATAGTATTTTGAACCACTGTTTTCAAACCGAGATTTGAATGGTTACAATCTAAAAGTTTTATAACAACATTGTAGTAAGGCTCAGTCATGGCAACCGTTTAAGGGGTTCCATGGATAACCACGGAAGTAATGGGGAGATGTTTTATTGAATAGCCTGCTGAAGCATTTTGGGTGTCTTGCTGTCAATCACACTTGATTGTCATAGCCAATACAATTTTTGGAATGTGCTTGACTAAAAAGCTGCTTATAAGTAGTAATTAGAGAACATAGAGTATAGTTTTCAGAGGGATACTGGGAATGCAAACGATGCTGGTAAGAATAAGTGATATTCCTGAATGATACAATAATTGATGCAATTAAATCAGTACAATGACATCAATGACAAACTCTGAGATGATAGGTCTTTTTGGATCTCCTTCAACTCCGTGACAGACGTTTGAGAGTCCAGAATTGCAGTTACCCTTGAAAATGAAAGGCTTCCGTTTTTATAACGGGAGAAACATCGATCTTGACGGAAAGTTGTTCATTTAGTGCTTTTGTCCTTAAATATTTTCAGTTTGTTCCGACTGTCTGTTTTTAAATCTTTTCACTATCCCATTCCTTCTGACACTTACAAATAGATTTTTCTTCTAATGGTCTTGCATCGTTTTTGTATTTCGAGAAACTCAAGTATATATTCTACATTGTAATGGAAGAAAGGAAGACAAACTGGCTCTAGAAGGTATTTTGTGTAAAGGCTAATAGCAAATAGTGTTTCGCTAGCAGTATAAAGGATTTTCTGTATTTCCTGGTCTAAAAAAGGTGCATGGATAATAAATATTTCCTAATAAATTATATAGAGTGGTATTTTTTCACGCTTAAGGAATATTTAACATTTGTATGTATCATATTAAATTTAGTGACTTGTTAGAGTTAAAGGCCGATATTTTGTAGTCTTTTGATGTGTAAATAGATAAGTAAATAAATAAATAAATAAATAAAAGTAAATGTTTCACTCAGGGTTCATTGCCCTCGTTTGGATACTTAACAGCAAAGAGACTTGATACTTGGTAAGCGGCAACTATCTGCAGAGGTGGATCCTACTCGACGCTGTTTCCCGGCTTAGCTCGCGCGTTTGGCGAAGTGATCCGTTTGCTCGCGTATATAAGCCCAGGTAGAGAGGTCGCTTGCATTTCCTTGGTTCCTTCGCTCTCCCATGTCGTTTTTACAAGTACAAAATAAGATTGCTTTACTGAACCGGGGAGTGGCTAAATGGACATGGAGAAATGAACAAAACTGTTACTAGTAATGTGAAACCACACTAAAAGGTTACGTCCCCAGGTATTAAAACTTTTAAAAAGTTGGACCAATTTTTTCTAGTTTTGCAGTCAAACCGGGAAAACCGTGGAACCAGAAATATTTCTGGAATGTTATTGTGTTGCAAGAAAAAGCCAATCAAGTGTGAGATAACTAAACCGCAAGAAAGAAAGTTGATTAGTTTGTGCTTTTGTGGCCTTCTCGCATCTCCTGATCTTTGCTGTGATTGGTCGTAACACAATAAACATTCCTGAATTATTTCAAGAGTTCACAGCTTTCCCGGTCGCACTGTAATGCCATGCCTGTATCTACAGGAAATTATTATGGTTAGTGCCCCCTGATGAATTTTGTTAGAAGTCTCCTTCTTAACTTTACAGGAACGTTTTGTGTATGGCTAAAGGCACTAGACTGAAACTCAGACTGACGAAAAACAGCAATATCCCCGTGACATAGTTTCTTTATTAAAGTAACAATACTGGACCATTATTTACGGAATTCAATTGATGCATTTAAAACGTTTTAGCTTTTAGAAAACATACTTAGCAAAAACCGTGACTTATCCCCTTTAAGGCCATCCTCTTTCAAGCGAGACTCACATCAAGATGAAAGCATTTCTCTTTTTTTTCGTGTGTGGGCGCTAAATATGGTCCCCGGCGTTCCTAGCGGAGACCGTGGGAACTGAGGATAAGTATCTCGGCGTGACGAAAGTTATGTTCGGAAGATTAATGTAGAGCTTTTCCGGAACGAGTGAATTACTTTGGAACAAGTGAATACTTCAGTGGTTGAAAAAAAAACAAGAATCTTAGATGAGCAAAAACGAAGCTGAGGCTAAGTATGATGTAAACTTTCATTGTTTGCAAATGAGGCTTGTGATGAGCAGGGGATGATTGAAATGGCGCGCTATATGTATGTTGATCGATCACGTTTCGCCGAAAACGATTTAGACTACTGGACCGTCGATTAAAAAAGGCATGAAAAACTAAAACCAAGGAAATTCTGTTCCCTGTAGGAAGCCACGTTGTTTCAGAGGCGAAGAGTTCGAAAGCAAGTGAATTTAATTTAAATTCCCGTGAATTGAGGAATCGATGTTTTATCGTAGATTCACTTTATTGTATGTATTTAATTGATAGATTTTCGAAGTTGTTAATCGTCCCATTGAAGGGATTCCGGAATCCGTTATCCGGAACCTGGGTAAATTTTGCTTGTGGAATCCGTAATCCTTGGCTTTGGAATCCGGAATACAGCTGAAGGAATCCTGAATCATACTATGGATTGGAATTCAGAATCCAAGGAATCAGGAATCCACAGCGTGGAATCCGGAATCGAAGACTTCTTGGATTCCCTTACATGAGGCTTGAGATATCAATGACTCAACTTCAGCTATTCATCACGGATGTGTTACCAGTAGCTTTGTACGTTTTGTCACACACTCTGCTTACAGGACTTCATTTCCAGTAGAATCTACTAGTCTGCAAATTGGAATAGTATTTTTATTTTTGTAGTAGTGTGAGAAATGTGTTTTTATTTTTCATACTGACGTCTTCGTTGATGTTTCCTCGTTTTCATAGATTTGCAAGGTCTAGCCTCTTTGCTTCATATTGCCTTTGATTGTGGAAGACTCCTTTAAATTACAGTGTAATTACCTAGACATCAATTTTCACTTTAGATTTATAATTACTGCATTTTTCATTATTAGTTTTTAGCAGCTTAGTATTCTTTTGCTTTCGACGGCTAACACTAGAACACAAGGCATGAGAAGTAAATGTCACAACATAAGCAGATGAAGGGCGCCCACGGTGTGGTGTTTCTATTCAGAAAAAATAAAATAAAAAATTTAACTTTATAATAAAAATCACGTTTAAGCAATCTCATGGTTTTTTTGAGGTTTACCCACATAATAATTAATAGTTAGCGAATGGGCGCAAATTAAGTTACCCAACTGTAACATTATAATTTTCTTCCAGTTTTAAAACGGAAGGCATGCGAAGTCTCTGACTATTGTGTGTACCAAAGGCAGTACATGGTTACTGTGTAACCTGGCTAGCTAGCATTTTTCTCCCTCCGCAGATAGTCCTTATGGCTTACTACACGCCCGGACACAGGCTCCTTAAGAATTAATTGCCTCCTCATTTCTTATCTTATCTCCAAGCATGGTCGAATCGACGTTTTTAGAGCGTCTTGTTTCTTGTCAAATCTCCAAGCAAGCGAGACTTCACGCTTTTAAGAGGGTTCTTGTTTTTTTTTAAAGCGCACGAGGTGAGAGGGAAAAAAATAACGCAGAGACATAAAGCGATTATAAGGGAGAGGGCATGATCTCGGGCTGGTCTACTTTACACTGTATTCACCCGTTTTTCAGGGCAGTTTTCCAAAATATACAAGAGCGTACTCGTCAACCGAAGTTTTCTTGCTAGAGAACAATTTCACTACAGTATCGTTCAGAAGTAATACTAAAAAATCAGTGATTCTGATAAAACACATGTAAGCTTATGAATTCGATTCACACGTGTTGATTTTATACAAATCTCCTTTTATTCAGCGGGTGTAAAATACAGGTCACTTTTCCACAGGTCAGAGGACAGGTCACCATGATCATACAGATAAATGAACGGCATTAGTCTAAAAGTGTCTCCTCAGAAGCCCTATTGGATCGAGGGTAATATGTTTGGTTTGGTAATTTATCGATGGAGCAGTGACCTGTACTTCTGAATTTTTGACTTGTGGAATGTGACCGTAATTTAGACCACGACATGATCTGTGACATGTTAAAGATGAAACGTAATCTATGACGTCAAAAAATTATTTCGAAGAAAACAACAGAACGACTAATGTCATGATCTCAAAAGGTCGTGTGAAATATCAGGAATTAAAGGAAAATACATAGATTTTTTTATCCGAGTTTTGTGGCTCACAGCCACTTCGAGTTTTAACTGCGCTTTGATTACCGTTCAACTACTTAGCGACATAAACTATTTTGACTGCGCACCATGTAACCAAGTCTACATGAGACGAGTCATTCCGCAGTCACTTCGGTGCAATATACTCTTCTAATTTATGCCACAATTCAGGGAACACAGTTTTGACTTCTGAGGGGCTAGGGACGTGTCGATCCCTGTAGTCAAAGCCAGGAGAAACTTGCTCTGAAATTAAAGTAAACGGTGTTTCACCTGGAAACGTGGCTGATTCTTCTTCCTCTAAGATTTTACCAGCCTTTAGAAAACCACCGGGGACCCGAAGCTGTGGTACGTGCCCTTTTGAAGTATTGCGACCCAATACATATTCCTCAACATGACCTTTTGGCGAAACAAGGATGTACTTTGCTGGCCATCCGTCGTGAAAGTAATGCACGTTATCGCTCTTGTTTCTGTGTAGATAGTTTTTGCCACCCAGTTCTGGTGAAATCATGTAGTAAATTGTGGTGAATAAATTCCGCTCGCCGCCCTCTCGATCTGGTGTAGAAATTGTTTGAGGTGATCGAAAGGTTTCCTTGAAGTAACCCCCTTCCTTAGACAAGGGAGTTAAGCCCATCTCTTCAGCGTAACAATCCTTTCTATGATACATTAGGATAAGGCGTAACTCATGGTGAGTACTTTGACTGTTTTATAAAATCAGAGTCAATTAAGCTATCCAAGTTTCAATGAATCATGATGTTATAATTACTGCCATAAAAGGAAATACTGGAAAGGCGACCATGATCTGATCTGGATAATCATTGGTCAATATTCTCTCTGGGGGCTGGGATCGGCAATATAACCCTAAGGAAGTCCACGCTTCATGAAAACAAACACGACAATATTAGTTAATCAATTTTACGGTGCGACTACTATAACCCTTAACCTAGACAAAGTTGACCAATCGGATTACAGGAAAATAACAATACATTCCGAGAAAGTTAGTTGTCAGTCATAACTACCACGAAACGACATAAACAGTAAGGATCAAAATCAACCAATCACAACCTACACACGTGACCTTTTGAACCCGCTGAGGAAAGCCCGTGATTCCTGAGAGGTCCGTTAAAGAGTGTGACGAAGGCGAAAAATGTCAACTTGGCGTTAGTTATAATTTGACTTGAGGTCGCGTGTTATTGTGCCTCGAGTAACTTACTGTTTTTTACGAGCTGCTTATTGGCCCACAACCAACTGTCTCGAAATGTAAGTTGTTTAGCATATATATAAAAAAATTCCGGAAATTTTGGTTAAAATTTTCGGATTATCGCGCTGCGCTAGACTGGATTCTAGTTACAACATTAAACTACAATTGACTCTCGATAACTCGAACCCTCACTAACTCGAACCAAAATCGATTTCCCCTGGATTTGCGTAATACATTTTCAGTAATTTTACCCTCAGTAACTCGAACCCTCGATAACTCGAACCTCCCGCTAACTCGAAGTAATTTTTGTTTCCCCTCAGATCATTTCTATGTAATTTTACCCTCGATAACTCGAACCATGTTTTGAGCCCTTAAAAAGTCGGGAAAAAACAATGTCATTGAATTTTGAATTTCCCATTGACGTGTTGTACATATAGTTAAACTACTAGTGGATCGATAGTGGAGGCTGATGTTGTTTGTCACAAATCTAACGTGAAATAGCTTTACTTCTCAAAAAGTAAACGGCAACATTTTGTTACTTTACGTTCTGATTTATAATCTAAAAGTTTCTTTCAACTTTCACTCAACATTTCTGTGATTAAAATGCTCACTGTGCAAAAACTGTGTTTTTCCTTACTCCTTGCAATTTTCTTTGAGCTCCCGATAACTCGAACCTTTTTCGATTTCCCTTGAAGGTTCGGGTTATCGGGTGTCGACTGTAGTACGAAACTCAAGAAACTTGTAAATGGTAAACGAATTTCCATTCGGAACGTCCCAATCGGGAAAATGGGACTACCTTTTCAGAATTTCCGTTTGTCCCGCGAATTTTCAGTGGCACAAACCAAAAAATCGTTTACCATTTACATCCCAACCGGGATTTATGGTAATCCAATTGGTCAACTTTGTCTAAGTGGCCCCAGTTACAGTAGTCCCACTGTAATTAATTTTTCGAGATATTTAATTTTTTTCTTTTAAATAAGTGTACCTTTTATGTTCACGATCTCAGCAACAGCAGCTACTGACAGTATTTCGTCTCGCTTGCGTAAGCAGCGAGACTCATAATCTGCAATCCGTTTTTCTTCTTCGTATTTAGGGACTTGTCAGAAATTAGCAGGGGGAAAGGGGGTGGAAACAGAGGGAGGGTCACAAGAGAAGGGAGGGGTCATGAAAAATGGGCCGTTAAAAGGGGGAGGATTATGCAAATATGTGCCCTTGATCATGTAGAGGTTCACCCACAGAAGAAAAAGGAAGTTTTTTATTTGGTAAAAAAAAGAAAATAAAAGAAGAACAATGGAACATTATGAATATAAACTCTGAAGTACTGTTACAAGGATTTAACTAAACAATATAAATGAAAAGTAGAATCTACTTTTCATTTATAACAATGCTATAAAGTCTTATTGAAATTTTGAAGAATGTTATTATTGATGTTACTAGAGTTTTGGCTATCCTGTTCATCACTGTCTTCAGTATCACCATCAATGCTGCTGTGAGCATCTTAATCATCATCATTTATGTCATCAGCATTGATACAATCACTTTCATCATCATCATCATCATGATTTTCATTTAAGGTGAAGCATAGATATTGTTTGATAATGTCGTGTGATTCACTGGTGAACAACCCCTTCTCAAAGTCATTTGCCGAGAGTACATAAACAAACAAACAAACAAAGCTCCCTCAGTGTGGAAGAGGTGGATGATCATGATGAATGTGAAGAAGATGAAGGGGATGAGGCATTACACACTTGTCTTAG
>OZ037784.1:14542960-14552960 GCA_964035525.1 Porites cylindrica
CTTCTCTCCTTTGAATGAAAAGCTAGTCATCAAATACAAATAAAATCATCGGGTCACCAACCTCGAAGTGTATAATAATATTAAAATATATGTTTGGGGTGTGTCTTAACATGAAATATAGACTGTAGACTGGTAGCAGCAGTTCCTATTCGGAAAGTAGTGGCCAAGCCGGCGGAACTAGCAGCCGAGTGAGCTGAGACGAGCTACTGAACAGACAGGGAACCCTCCTTTTTATTATCGTTTGCTCATGTCCGTCCCTTAATTTATCGCTCCTTGACAATCAACAGGGTCTCCTAAGGGATGGACCATTAGAAAACTTATGGGGGCGGAAGGGGAGGCGAGGCACAAAAAATACATTTGCGCAAGGGAAAATTAAATGAAAAAATATTTTGCACGCCAATTAATCCTACAAAATTTTCATGCTATGGCCTAAAAAAAATTCATACAAGGAATTTGATAACGCAAAAAAGTTCCTGCGGCTCGAAAATTCCCCTCCCCTCCCCCATAACTTTTCTAATGGTCTGTCCCTAAGACAGTCTAATTCTGATTCTTCGCACCAACTGAGTCAAGTAGGTCAAACAGTAAGTGTTCTGGTAAGTCATGGAAAAATGTTCATTAAGTTCTATTTAAAGAGGAAATTAAATACTAAACCGACCCAAGCAGTACGTATCCATTTCACTAGATTGGTGTATCAGTTCAAAATAATTCAGTGATGCACATCGGCGATAGTAGGGAAATGGCCATTAATTTATCTTTACTTACTTGTTTGAAAATATTTACCACCATACTCCTCTTTTAAGCTACCGTCTAGCTCGTTCCAGAGTGTATTCCACTGCTCTCGCAAGTTGTCTTTACTTGTAATATTTGTCCGAAAAAATCCTGGCTCTATCACACTGACTTTCAAACCAGACGGGCTTAGTTCACGACGGAGAGCATCTGAGAATGCTTCTACTCCAAATTTGGAGATAGAATACGCGGAGGCGTGTGGCAGTGACGCTCGACCTACAATAAAAAGAAGAAGAATCAAGAAGGTGTACTCGATTAGGCCTGGTTCAGGTCGACACTGCACTTCACATGAGCCGAATCACATTTAGTGAATATGAAAGTTCATGTGAAGTACGCCGTCTGAACTTTACCGGGTGTGGCCAAATTTTTAGAAGTGCATCGCGAGCAAAATAAAAGTGGAAAGTGAAATGTTTTAACAAAACCTGGCCGCAAAGATTTTTATTGTGTCTTAAAGTATCTCAATTTTTTGACCCTACAAGCCGACTAGCAAAGAAAAAAAAGATGAGGTAGCTATCAATATATTCAAATGGGGCTTGCAGATTATCGAGGTTCCGAGATTCGCATCTGATGCATGCGAGACAAAGTAAAAGCTGCCGAGATTGCAAAGTACTACTTTCCCCCTCAATTTGAAGCAAATAAGAGCAATTATGATTCTCCTAAGCTAAAAAATTTATATGTTGAAGCAGTGAAAACTAAATTACCTCCAATACTGGAAATATTTATGATACGTCCTCGCTGTTTCTTGACAAGTGGTAAGAAAACCTTTGTGACGTCAATAAGTCCCCACAAGTTAACATCTGCTACCTGTCGATAGTCATCCAAGGTTTGCCATTCGATTGGTCCAACCTTGGCAATTCCAGCGTTGTTAATTAGGCCCCATAGACCTGCATAGCAAGGAAGTATTGTCCATAAATACAACCCTTGATTGTGCAGAATGATAGTACGACCAAGTGAAAGCTAAGTAAAAATTACTGTGTTATGCTTGTTAACGCGCAAAAGAAATACAGAATACTTTAACTATGGAACGCGTGCCTACATTGTAGTCCGAGCTCGGACAAGCCTAGTGGACAAGCCCCTGTATAGCGCCTTGTCAGATCATTTTGGGGTGCTACCATACTCAAAACAACATACAAAATAATGAACAAGGGGCCCAAGCCGAGGACGAGGGAAGGAACGCAACTTGCTGCCAGCTGTGTAGTACTACGAGTAGTCCCTCGTTTTACTTCATGGTTACCAGTGTGACTGAAGGTTTTTCCACTTTTGAATGACTTTAAGGGCTAAACGGGAAACTCGGAGTTTGAACTCACGATAAAACTGGAGAAACTAAACTCAAAGAGCAACTCGCTCGGGGGTAAGAGCCGACACACTGAACTCTTAGGACCGGAATCAAAGAAACAAACTGGAACGCAGCAGAGAATAATGCAAACTTTACTTGGGTCCAACAGCGTTTATTCTTGTACACGTACTCGAAGCAATCGGTGTAGTTGACAAGGAAATCGGTGTAATCAAGTATGTAATCAACAGGATGTCGATGTAATAGATGTAGTCAAAAAACACTACAAACTATCTTACTTATATCTCATTGCTACAGGTATTCAACACAATAGATATACAAACAAAGTCGTTTGAAGTCAAGGGAAACTGATTGTTGTTGCGGATTCTATTTAAGGAGTAAAAAGTACTAGGATAATAAACTAGCAAAGTTTGCCAAGTCAGCAAGGCGGCTTTTAACCACCTGCCTCATTGTAGTTTTTCACCTACAACAAAAGCAGACATTTTCCGAATTTGCAGGTCAGCAAAACTTTTGAAATTCTAAATTTAGACGAAGCGACTATTCACGGAAGTAAATTGCAGTGAAACTTCGAGATCGCTCAAAAATACTAATTAAAAACTGGCTATATTCGCTTAACAAGGTGTTGCAGTGAAAGGCCGCTTTGTTGTAGAATAAAGTTAATTAAGAAAAATAAATCAAAGCAGAGCAACTATTATTGAGAAAACCAATAGTATTTTTAGAAATCGTTACTGAAGTTGAACTAATACAATTATATAATCTTAGGAACGAAACGGAAAACTATTAAGTTTGTTCTGTTTGTAGGATTATTAAACAAAGCATAAAACAAAGGATTTCAAAAATAGCACGAGCCCCGAAGGCTAAATGCGGCTCATTGTAAACACAATAAAATGTCTCATAATATTTGAAAACTAGATATGAAACTCGAGGTAAATAAAGAATTCATGGGAAACCTCTCCTTATACTAGGGTAAGCGAAATACTCGAACGCGCCTATATATTACCTTCCTCTCGTATGACATTTTTTTACGCGCGCTCGTGCACTGTTTGCACTGCATGCAGCTAACCATGCAGTTCAAACGTGAGGGGCTGCTCATTGTCTAGCAAGCTTAAGATTTCTGGTCTCACTGAAGTTAATAGTAGTTGACTTGGTCACTGACGCCCTCATGTTCCACTAACTTCAGGGTCTTCATGAGGGACAATTCTTGCGGTAACTTTTAAAAAATAAACACGAAACCGAAATCTGATTTAAAGATTTATGACTTTGCCGTCGTTACAGCACAGCAGAGGCTTCTTCGTGTATTCAAAAGCCAAACACAAAAAATAAACTTAAGCAGCCAATATATTAATCACAAGTGTTTGATTGGCTCCCGTAACTCGGGACAAAAATCAAAATGGCGTCTCGTTTCGTGAAAGTTTTAGAAGACTATTAAAATCTTAGTTTATTACCGATAAATGAAGCAGCTGTACTAACAAAACCAAGAAAGTGGCAGTAATTTCTGGCAGTTTAGCAAGTTATTCTTCCTGAATTCGCGACAAAATCATAAAAACGCATTAACCAAGAAAGATAAAACATCCCCAAAATACTTGGCAACTGAGCCGTGACGTCTGTAGCCTGCGTGCGGACGATAACTAAACTCTGATTAGTACGGAGTTAACCAGAGTTTAATTTCGTCTGCGCGCAGGCTATGACGTCTGACGTTATTTCCAAAAAATACTTTTTCATTTTTCTTCAGCTAAATTGATAAATAATAAAACAACTATGCCGCCCGGATACTATGTAAACCTCGGCACCTCTTCCACCGCTATTCACCTCCCCCTTGAGCGATAGTTGCCGTTGGTGGTCTTCAGAGTGCTCGGATCGATCGGAAGTGACGTGAAAACTCCCGCTAGTGCACGTGCTTTGACTTCAGTTTGTAAACAGGAACAGAGAAGTATACAAAGTATACTACGTTTGCTGAGGCTTTCTTTTGAGACTGATCACCAGAGTCTGCAATCCACAGTTTTGTAATAGAACGTCAAAAAAAATAGAATGGTTCTCTCCTTTTTAAATAGCGGATTGCAGACTCTTTGCTGATCAGTCTCACTGAGTGAATCTTGCTAAGCACGTAGAGTGAGCCAAGAGACGACAAGGGTGAAAATGATAACCTTGTTGTTGTTGTAAAGTTCTCTCGTTACACAAAGGTCACACTCCTTCAGGTCCTCAGTCTGCGGGGGCTTCAGTCCAAGAAGTTTCAGTTGAACACCTGGAAAGATGTTCTCATCTTGCTGACAGCTCTCTTGAGCTAATATTAGACGGTATTAAATTAATTCACCGATTTCTATATTTATATTTTTTGTTCCATCTGAGAGGGTCATCGTTGTCATTCGTAGCGGCCGGAAAAAGCAAGGCGATGAAAAGGGCTTATTGTTCCGAGAAGCTTTAATACGATCATTTCTGGTCAGCTAAATGTGAAAAATGGTGTTAAAGGAATTTTTGGGAAAATATGTGGGTGTTTTATGGAATATGTAAGAAATTTGCACGGAGGTGAAGAGTATTCTTTGTTGCAACAAAAAATGACACAAAAGTACTCCACCCTTTTAGTAGACGGATAGTCACGCAAGAAAGTTGAGCAGATTAAAGCTCGCGCGCGCATGGCAACGAGAGACAGTCTGTGCTTGAAGTGTGCTTCAGTTAATTTCTTGTGTCAAAGTCCTCTAATATTCTAAAGAGAACCCTTCAAAAAATAATTCCTTTTTCCCCGTGTTTACCTTAGAATAATATAGTAATATTTTAGCTATATTTAAATGACAAAACTGTGTACTACATAGACTACGAGTAGTCCCCCATTTTTCCTCAGGGATAGTAGGGCGACCGAAACGCGAGCGCGCGTGAAAATCACCCCGCAGCGTGTCACCTTTTCTCGCATGGGGTGATTTTCACGCGCGCTCGCGTTTCGCTCGCCCTACTATCCCTGAGGAAAAATGGGGGACTACTCGTAGTCTATGTACTGCATGACAGGAAATGGCAAGATTACCTCTACATTACTCTACGACAAATAACCTACCACATGCAGAGAGGGTCTCGCGATCCTTTGAAATCAATTTCATGGGCATTTGTTTTTGTAATAAACAAACACAGTGTACGAATAATGGGCACGAATAATGGATTCCTTTTCAATGAACTTCGTAAATATTGGTTTTTATACTGTTTAGAGTTTATATAAGCCATGTTTACATTGTGTTTATAACAAGTGACACAAATAACTGATCTGAGGATTTCTTCAATTCGACAATTTCAAATGACTAAACCTAGCCCTTGATCTTTATTAGACACTTATTTATTAAGACGCTGTATCCTTTTTCATAGCAACATACCTGTATTTTCTGGTAAAGATTGCTCCACGAACTTGTAAGCGTTTCTGATTTCTTGTGAATCTGTGACATCCAAATGAATAACCTTAAGTCTTTTGCTGCACATGGCAGTCAAATCTGCTTGGCCTTCTCTCGTTAAACATGTCGCAAACACATTGAATCCTAAACTATCAAGACGCAGTGCTGTTTCTCTACCGAAGCCAGAATCACAGCCAGTCAAAAAGACGTACTTGCAGTAAAAGTATGACGGGAGTCGCTCCACATATACTCGTTTGATGAACAACCACAGCGAGGCGACAAGCACTGCCGCAAACAAAATAACTTCTTCATTTTCCATGATGACTTGCCAGTACATAGATTTGTTCCTACCTTTTTCTTCGAGGATGACACTAATTTTTACGGTAAAAAAGGTAACCAAAAAATTTATAGAATTATTCACTTTGTGAATGTAATTCCCGTTTTTATGTCGGCAAGTTTGACACGATTAGGAATTTAACACCGGTAATTACGCCGGAACTGAGGGACATGTACAGTGTCAGCAGCTAATGTCAACAACATGCTGTTCGCGCTGAAGCCTATGAATGGAAGAGAAAAATATTTTCAAGTTACGCAACATTTTTGCGTAACGGAATTTATGTAGGCTTGTTGATGTCGTGAACTTGAGCGATATTCGGTTGAACCAATATATTTTTTTAGCGCGCAAAGTTCGTTGCAGGATTCTTCCGTTTATAAAAAGCACAGCTCTTATTGTCCATCTCGATACCATTTTTTTTTTGCAATATTAGATATTTGGGATTCGTTTCTGACCTGTTTAGAATTTGCTAGATTTGAATTACCATCAATCAAAGGATTTGCATGTGATAACATTTTGCGCAATCAGAACACTTATCCTAATAGCTTTTATTGTTAATAGAATAATAAAAAAATCTTAATAGCTTTTATCATTTCAAAAGAATTCGAGAAATTTAATACAGCCGGCCCGAGCTCCATGGTATCTGCCGGATGACTCACCAACGGGAAACAAGACAGCAAAAAATAGTCTTGCTAAGTGCTACTCTGCTTTTCATACGATACGATGATTACTCCATGGTATTGTCTCGAATGCCGCTAGCCGCTTTTTGTCTCGCCGTTGAAATACATTTCGTTTTACGACTTCCTGTTTTAAAAGGAACTTCCTTGTTTTAGCGCAGTCCCCAGAGAACTGTTAGTTAACTGTTTAAATCTATTCAATAAATTTTTGAATAAAATAGCCACATTTCTTTTGAAGAAATCCTCTGTTGGGATGCTTCTCTGGTATTGTATTCCTCCAATATGAACGGCGGCTGCGGCCGGCCGCAAAGAGTTAAGAATATGAAGTTGGCCTTTGCCGGCTTTCTTTGAACTTACTTGCTTACGCGTTTTGTTTTTTATCTGTTACCAGGATACCTTAACGGTGATTTCAGCGAGGTTTTTGTCATTGTAACGGAGAGAAGCTGAGCCGTGCCGATGTTGAAAGTGAATGAAACATATCGGATAGGTTTCTGTGCCCGGCCAGAGTGATGCCCGGCACTCCCGATCCCAGTTTGGCGCAGTGTGAACGGTTGGCCAGATGAAAAGCTATCCAGAGTAGAGCAGACATAGTGTTAGATAGGGTGCCCAATATCACTTTACCACCTCTAACTGTGGATTTGATTGAAATTATTGCCGAATTTACTAAAAGAAGGTATTCAAATTGCAATTGAAGTCACCCTGAGAGATTCAGTGAGATTACAACGAGCGGAATAAATATTCTGTAGAGATCGTACAAGTGACTTTGCTGCATTGATTTGATCAACAGTTCCAATCTTAAACAAGGCAATTGTCGCTTTTGCTTTTCTTGCAGTCAATGCATTTCAGTTATGGTATCAAGAGGTCATTTCTATCAAATTATTTCTTGAAATAATTACCGATCAAAGCTCGAATTTTTTAGTATTTTCAGACAAACACTCTTTTTTTCTTTAAAAATTTATTTTATAAGAATGTCGAGGCTAAAATATGCGAAATTTTTAGATTATTTAAAGAATACACCCGAGGCTGAGATTTTGAAAGGGATATAAAAATGCAATATGTGTTTTTATCTCTTGCTAAAGCCAAAAGTTCAATGCTAAAAAAAGGTTCCGGCAAGAGCGATACATGTAGTACTTATGGACTGATACTATGTACTAAGCTTTCATCTAAGAATAATACAGGAATGTTTTCAGCCTAATCGGATCTAATCGGCAGAAAAATAAGAATATTCAGCCTGGGCAGGAAAAACAACATTCTAGCGTAAAGCAATGTTCAATAAGATTCATCAGAACATAATCTACTTATACCCGGTGAGCAGAGGCTACCTTTACGAGACATGTACTGGCACAGCCGAGTTTCTATCCTGCACGCGTGAGTACGACTGGGTGGATGAGTCATGGATATGATCGGGTCCAATTCGGTCTGATTACAGCCCGAATTGAACGACACCAAGTTCTCTTAACAATTAATCATAACTATAACAAAATTTGTGATATATATAATATATATATATATATATATATATATATATATATATATATATATATATATATATATATATATATATAATTTGCACGGAAATTCTCTTGCCAGGAGAGGGGGTCTAGATCCTGCCCGCTTCTCAACTCCTTTAACGGAACCTCCCTTGCGGTTTCGCACTGGAAATTAAGGATGGACACTTATGGTTGGGTGTCGATCCAGCCGTCTCAACCAAAACAAGCCATTCTCCGGACCGGTTTCGACTTTAATGTCTTCTTCGGCGGATTTTTAACAGTTTCAGCTTGTCCGGTCGCTTACGCCGTTGGACTTAATGCATTAACTCGTTATCTACAGTCATTTATGTAAACTGTGCAATTAAATCATTACATCTATTACGTCAGTGTGACGTCACTAATTTGATCAACAAGCAGTTCGAGTTCCAAACGAAATGTTGTTTCATTAAAATAAATGTCTCTATTCTGTCCCTTGTCGGACCCTGCGATCGCATTTTGTCTCTCTTAAAAATAATATTCTTGCTGCTTGTGCCTCTTCGTCGTCCAACGGCGCGTAAGCGACCGGACAAGCTGAAACTGTTAAAAATCCGCTGAAGAAGACATTAAAGTCGAAACCGGTCCGGAGAATGGCTTGTTTTGGTTGAGACGGCTGGATCGACACCCAACCATAAGTGTCCATCCTTAATTTCTAGTGCGAAACCGCAAGGAAGGTTCCGTTAAAGGAGTTGAGAAGCGGGCAGGATCTAGACCCCCTCTCCTGGCAAGAGAATTTCCGTGCAAATTATATATATATATATATATATCTGTCTGATTTTAGAAAAAGGTACCTATCTCAGAATCCAAACCATTGGCTAGTGTAGCTTTCTAACTCACTGTCGTACCGGAACGGTCAAGCAGCAAACAGTAGTTTTCAACAACAACAACGATTTATTTATTAGCGAATGATAAAATGGTGCTATACAGTGAAACCCCTTGCCTAAGAACCTATATTTTAAGAACCTGTTTAGTCTAGAAATTGAAACAATTTCTTAGTTTCTAAAATCTCTGAAAAAATTTGCCTGTACCCTTGGGCAAAAGTTAGATCAGTCACTGTTCAGAATCCTCTTTGAAGACATACCTGCATTATCGCTCTAACTGGACTGTTCAAATGCCAATGAGGTCAATACTTATTTGGTGTGCAGATTTTATATGAGGAATAAGTTGAACCACTAAATTCTCTTGGCTATATTGTATGGTTCTTATTCAGAACATAACCTATGTAAGAACCTAAATAGCCTTAACCTGTACTAACTACCATTTATATATTAAAAAGAATAACCTGTTTAGGATAACTTTGAAAAATCCAGGTTCTAGGCAAGGCGAAGGAAACTGAGGTGCTGCGTTAAAGAGGAAGCTAATTAGGACACGCGATTAATGTTCAAGTGAAAGGTATATAATGATAACCTTCAATCGTCAATCTCGCTGCCCTCTTGGATACATGGTAGGGCAGCATAAAAACGCTCGGCACGTTCACTTAAATATTTTCTAGCTAGATTTAGACACTGCTGCTTTACATCTTCACGAATTGGCCTTAGTTCCTGTCTCAGTGTGGTCAGTAGGTCTATTCGCAGTGGAGTTGCTTGCCTTTTCTTTGTGTACGAAACTAGCCTGGGTTGCTGTTTTGGGTCAATAGTGAAACGCACGAAGGCGCAGTCGGGATGATCTACAACTTTCAGATTGCCCCTGTCATCAGGCTGTTCCCCAATTCCAACATTAATCCACGCGATTTCTTTGACCTCAAATTTCTCGTGCTGTAAATCTTCGTTTCTACTGACGTATTTTAACTTTAAAAATGACTTGTAGTCCTTTATCATGTCCAGACCTACCCAATAGACCTTGACGTTTGATAAACCACTGCTGACTAGAACGTTTTCCCAGTCTTTGGGTGTTTCAATTTTCTCTTGGGCGTTAAAAACTTTTTGAATGTTTCCAAAATATCTATCGCACACACTATACGAGTGGCCCTCCAACAAAAATTTTAAGTCTGTTCGTAGGAAGTCTCCTCTTGTGAC
>OZ037784.1:14560460-14562960 GCA_964035525.1 Porites cylindrica
AATTTCTTGCTTGCCTGCCTCTTAGGATTTTCGAACATCTAAAAAATGGTAAAATTGCCCATTTTCAACGGATTTTTACCCTAAAAAGGTCACCTAGAATTTTCGGGAGGCTTTTTTCTGGCTGAAATTTTTAAACAGGTAAGTTTTGATCCCTAAAATTTTCGGATCACTAGACTTTCAGCTAGGAAATCCGAACAGATGGAAAATTTATAGGGGATAAAAATATGCCTATATCCACCGTTTGAATACTAAAACACGTTTAACAATGCTATGTTTAAGTGGTTTTGAACTATATTCTCGTTGGGTGCCCCTGTTACACAGAAATTTTTCACTTTCTACGAGTTTACCGTTACAATAAACGGTACCTTTTTCATGATCACCAACAACAATGTATTTTATTTAAGATCCATAAGCTTACAATATTTTATGCCCTGCAAGTAGCCATAGTGCTAATCTAGGCAGAACAAACATTATAAATAAAGGCGTTATTAAATGACATATTAAGAAAAAAGGAAAAGCAAAAAAGAAAAACCCCTCACACAAACTCAAGCATAGGGGTTTTGTTATTAGAAAAAATAGACTAAAATTACAATGGTTCATTTTCTAGGTTGTAGAGAAATAGAGAAACACTCCTTGGCAGATAATCGCGTTTTATAGTGATGTTTTGTGCTGAGTTTCGCAAACTTATTGAGGGGACTTTTGGAGCTGTCTTAGCGTGGACGTCATACAAGAAATAGCTTGGTTGTTGAAAGAAAAAAGACTGTAAAGGAAGACTGTGAGGAATTTTCCGATTTCCCTTTGTAACTCATTTTATGTCAGTTTCTTTGCGTAAATCACGCTCGAGATTCGACTTTTTAGTCTGAAATGCAATAATTCCGCTAATACTAGACATATGCAAATTTCCTCACACCCTTTTTTAGGTCTTTTATCTGTCAATCAGATACAATAAAAAGGAAGTGAATATTTAACAACGCGAAAGGGCTGGAGCTTCAGCAGTAAACTCGATACCTCTGAGTTCGAGAGCAAAAAACTTAAGCGCCTTTTGAAATTGGATGAAATAAAATCTTTCATAAGGTAATTTAGTCTTTTAGCTTTAATTTGATATATAACTTGCCTTTGTAGCCTGTGGGCACCTCGTTTTCCTTTACCGAGACCTTAAATAAGGACTAACAAGTGCATGATATAAATTCAGAAGAAGCCGTGGAATGCCTTCAAACCATGGTAATAATTAAATTTTTCAACTGTCCAAAACAAATTCCACGCAACCTTATTCCAATGATTCTACAAACAAAAGTTTGCGTAGCAGACATAACTGAAAAATGTCGCAGACATTACATTTTGGGAAACACATTTGTTATCATTCACTTTTCTTATCAGTGTTGCTGACTGTGGCTATGTCAATTTTTCCTGTAGTTACTTGTCTAAACTTGAAGCTGTGAAATGATCATTTACTTTATTTATGTTCTATTAGAATATTATATAATCTCCTGCTGACCTAGTGTGAAGCAATACCAGTCAGATTTTTTTCTGCTATAATGAATCCTTAAAATAATTTCCACATTAATTTCGTCACATCTCAAGTAAATGTTGTGAGGAAAAAAACCCTTTCAGTAGTGAGGAGATTATATTTTTTTCCCAAAACTGATTTAGCTACTAAAATTATCATTTTTTGTCGTTCAGTCTGACTTAAAGACAGATAAAATGTAAATTTGCACTAAAATTTCACATAGTTCACGACATATTACATCACAAATTGTACTTAAAAAATAATACTCATTGTTGTTTTGGTGGTTGTCAAATTCGCCCTTTATCCCTGATCCATCCTTGATCGATGCACTTGACAGCTAGAGCACAACTCACAACAACAGCAGCGGCAGTCGCATCTAACCCTGTGGCAACTGAAGAAAAGAGAGAATTTTGCTTATTTGTTGACACAGATTTAAACTATGAAAGTTGCTAAGACCTGAATCTGAAGCTACACACTGAATTCCTATACTTTTCGAGCATATAACAACTAATCCAATTGATTATAAATTTCCTGAAATGTTGCGTACACACGGCTCCAAATGACCAATTAATGTCAAGGGTTGATTTGATAATTATTCACGGAGTTAAAATTTTCTAATGGCCGTCATTTCTTTACCGCAGGTCAAGAGCGAACGGCGGACTGTTGTGTTGGTAGCCCCATGAACCTAGGACCCCTGCGCGCGTAATGTACTGTCATGAACATGGTTGTATACTCACTCACCTATGTAACTTCCAACATCAAGAACAGCAATGACTATAGCAATCTGATCAACTTCATTTGAACCAGGCTAAAGTGGATGTGAGCTGTGAGAGGATCAACAAAAGTAATTATTAAGTTAACATAAGGTAACTTGACCACAAAGTCACCCTCTTGAGCGTGATACCTTACAAAGATCCTCACAAGATATTCTACGTTGTCAAGGAAAAACACATTCATGAAGGAAATGCCTAGTTCTAAGACTAACACAAATTG
>OZ037784.1:14565460-14622960 GCA_964035525.1 Porites cylindrica
TCAAATGATAACAACTCCTCAACAGATATGAAAAATGTCCAATTAACTATACGTGAAGAACTGACTTCACACCAATATAATCTAATACGAAGTAACAAGAAACTAAAATTTTACTCAGTATTCAAAATTGACTGTCACAAAAGTGCATGATTGCTTGAGCATAATCAACATAAGTCCCCCCAGTACCGAAAACTCTAGAAAATTTTCGCATTTGCCCCTTCCATAGTCTTCGATCTAACTTTTACCGAGACATTAGGATTGGACATCCCCTTTTTAAGAACTTTGACAACAATGAAGAAACCCTCTTCGTATTTGACAATGTCGATCCTGATATCTGCAGACTTTCATCTCCTTGCATGCAGTCATGTATGGAATGTAGACAAAAACTTGTTCTTTCATATCATAGCCTTTGTTTTGATTTCAGATTTGTAACGAATAATGTAGGTAATACCATGCACTCACGTGGGAATACTGAAATAAAGCTGTTGTTGTTGTCGTTGTTTCTGATGAGTTGAATTCACTTGTCAATGTCCGAAGAAGGAGAAGAAATTATCCACCACACCTTGGATTACTGACGAGATCTTAGCTAAAATCAACTACGCACCCACCAAGACAAACTCAAGACCCAAAGGTGCTTATTTTGACCCAGAATTTCTTCCCCCCACCCCGCCGCCAAATCAAGGAAAACGAGACACGAATAGTGCAGCTAAAATGGCGGCGGCTATCATCACACGCGGGCCAATTCGATCAGCCACCCGCTAACTCAGTTATCATGGTAACTTACCCCGCCGTAGAGGACATGTTTCTCCTAAGCTTTTCTTTTGTCAAATTCGTATGGAGGCGACTGATGATATTTCCAATTCAAGCGAAGTTGGATTCCGCAGTTTTGTCTCTTACTGCGTCGACTCTGGTGGAGCCCAGGCCCTCTCTATTGAAGGGCGCGCAAAATAATTGTCCGTCTTTTTCTAAATAGCGTAAAACGGCGTAATCCGAGATTTGTTCGGATCGTGTTTTCTTAAGAAATTTGTTCACTTTTTTCAGTGTTCTTGTTCTGTATAAAAGTACTCTTTAGAGCGTAGAAATCAGTGCATACTTTTTGTTTGTTATACTCCTCCCATATTAGTTGTTGGGACAAGGGCCTCGGAAGCAGGTGGAGGTGGGGGGTGGGGGGGTTTGAGGGGAAAGGGACGTGATTCGCTGGCCAACCTCTACCACACTTGAACGAAGCTTAGCCACTCTAAGGCCTTTTTGGTAATTCAGAAGTTAAGTCAATTTTGGAGACCACAGAAAAGACATCCATTTGTTACAGAGCCTCTTCTGTTGTAGGGTACCTTTTTCCAAAATCAGACAGAATTAATTATTAATTTAACCCTAACAGATAAGCAATGATGTGTGTACTGCTTCAATATTCACTGCAGCAGATAGGTGGCCATTAGAGAAAGTGGATGAGTATTCATTGGTGCAGTTAGCTGCATGGTCGTTTGGGAAATTACCACGTATTGATTCACCCTAACAGATAAGCAATGATTTGTGTACTGCTTCAATATTCACGGCAGCAGATAGCTGGCTATTAGAGAAAGCTGTTGAGTACATTCATATTGGTGCAGTTACCTTGTCATTGGGAAATTACCACATATTATTCACTGTAGCTGGATAAGTAATGATTTGTGTACCGCTTGAATACTTACTGCAGCAGATAGCTGGCCAGTGGAGAAAGTCATTTGCGAAATTACCACATATTAATTTTCTGTCTGATTTTAGAAAAGGGCACCTTTCTCAGAGTCCCAACTATTGGCTAGAGTAGCTATCTAACGTTCCGTTATACAGTAGTGGTCATGCACGCAAGCATTGAAGTCATTGCACGCTGTTAGTTTATTGTTTTTCTGCTCCGGCCCATATAAGCTGTTACGACAAGGGCCTCGGATGCAGGGGTGAGGGGAATAGGGGGAGAAGGGGTGTGGCTCATTAGCCAATTTCTACCATACTTGAAAGAAGCTTGGCCACTCTAAGGCCTTTTTGGTAATTTAGAAGTTAAGTCAATATTGAAACCACAGAAAAGACACACATTTGTTACAGACCCTCTTCTGTTGTAGGGTACCTTTTTCCAAAATCAGACAGATATATATATATATATATATATATATATATATATTCTTAATTAAAACACAAGAAATTCCGTACACTGTGAGCAGTCTCTTATTTTTCTTTGCAAAGTTACTGCACGCGAAACCTAAGCACACGGGCAGCGAAGCCGCGAGCCGTGAGAAACGAGGGCGTCTCAATTATAATAATAACGTCGTGGTTTGCAATCGCGTTGGATGAGATAAGAACTAGACGGATTTTATGAGAAAAGGCAGACGCAAGCAGTCTAGAAATTCCGAGGGTTTTTTGCTGGCAGCGAAAAAAAAGCCATTTTAGTGCGCGCGTGTGCCATGCCGCGTACCGTCCGAATTACTAGGGAGTTACCGCAACGACGACGACGACGGCAACGAGAACGGCAAAAAAGCAATAGGTTAAGACAAGCAAAACAACAACTTTGCACCTGCATCACGCTTTTTTGTACATGTCTCTGCCGTCGTTGGACGACTACAACTACGACTTCTTTTACTTTCTTTTTCTTTTAATGCAGTCTCTTAGAATTCAACTCCAAAAAAAAATTGCCGATATCTGACGAATTAAACGAGATAGAATAAGCTTAATAAAGTTTGAGGCAGAGCAAATTCACTTTCGCAGCCGTCGCCGTCGTCTTTGCGTAAACTCCCCGGCGACTTGGGCATGACGCCTACTCATGGTCCTTTTACAATGTCCTATTAGTGCTGAAATCAGGACATTTGATAGCCAAACAGATTTTAGAATTTTGTTATAGTTATGATTAGTAATGGTAACAGGGCTTAGTGGAGTCCAATTCGGTCTCTAATCATACGAGTGATTAACAAAATGGGACGATTATATGAATAAAACGTTTGTGTTTACCTCTTGTACCCTTGATCGCTTGTGTGCTTGTTTCGGTTTGGGGTTGGTTTGCGATCTGAGTCACTGATTTTGTTTCTACCTCTTGAAGGGTCTGAATGTTTCCCAAAGAAATGCCGAAGTGGCAAGAAGCAGAGTATCAAAGCATAAGACATTGATACTTTCATGGCTTTCAAACGGGGATATTTTTCAGGTATAGAGACCGTGAAAATGCGAATAACTTTAAAAGGACTCCGTCGACCGATGGCCTGAAATGGGCGCTTGTTATCTACGAGACAAGCAGTTACACCGCCGAAAAACCGATCGAAAATTGCCGGGTATTTCTTTTAAGTGAGCCGGTAGAGACTCGTACGAGAGGTGAATAGAATCGTAACAAGTGAAACTATATAATTGTCGCCACCATAAAAATAACAAGGTTTTAAGCGAGTGTAGGACCGAATCTGCTAGTATTTGCGTTTTCTGCACTATAGCATTCTGATGACCAGTCACAAAAATTCCTTTTTTTTAAACTGATTTCTTTATTTTCATGCTTTAAGCTTGAATGTAAGGCCGAATTAACCTACCAAACTAAGACAACGGTTATTATTTCTTGACTGGCTAAATATGTCAAAGTACAATACTGAAGGCATGCTGCATGGAAGCTTATGGCGGTCCAGGCTAACTGTGATGGCTAAATGTCAAAACGAATAAAACACCTAAATCACCGTATTAGAGCGGTTTTCACTTGACTGTCGTAAAACCAAAACCAAAGTAAATACACTAGCCAACCAAAGGGCGTAGTAAAACCAAAACCAAAACCAAAACCAATCCCTTTCGTCAGTCAAGTGAAAACCGCTCTATTGTTGTAAGACAATGATGAACATTCTGTTCGACAATTACGTAAAGAAGGAATACTAATTTTAAAAAAATTAGTTCAAACCCAGCAAAGAGAAAGGTAAGTAAAGGTCAGTAGGTCTAAAATGAATAATGATCGAATCATGCAGAAAAAAAAAACAGAGAATAATATTTAGAAATTCAACCCACGTAAATAAAAGGAATAGTATGCTTTACTGATAACTTACCCGCTTTAGCCTATATAGTTAATTTCGTCTTGCAACTTTGGGCGGCCTCGACTGATCTCGAGTAGTTGAATACTTGTACTAAATTTCTACGGTGAGTCATTAGGTTTTAAGGTATGAGTAGTATTTTTGCTTTTCTAATTTTAACTATCAAACGGGAAAATCACCGGCTTTGAACAAGGATAAAAAAATCATCGTCTAATACGCTTATTAATCATAATGCTTGAACTGCAGGATCGCCGCAGGTCTCAAGCGAACCTGCAGAGCAGATGGACGTCATCATGATTTTGAAACCGTGCTATCGGGCTGTCACGATTAACATTCTCGAAAGTATCTCGCTTTCACAAGTTTTGCAGTTTGATTATAACGCACTGTTTTCGTAATGGTTTTCATACGATTGCCAGGATTGCCAAGGAAAAAGTCCAGCGATCGCAGCGATTATATGGAACTCTTCAACGTTCCTTGAGACAAACGTCAGTTGTATCTTGTTCAGTAGTATTCTACGTATAGGACTAAGAAGTAAAGTGATGTCAAACGAGTATACCTCACGATCGGATCGTACATATCCCAGGTTTTTAATTACCCTACCCTACAAATCGCAAACATGGAATCACACTGACTTATTACTTTGCGTTCAAAATCGCCATTTTTAACATTCTACACATTTTTTTTTAAATGCTGAGTAATGAGCAATTGACCTGTCTGGTGAATGAACAACTGAATAAACATGAGAAGAGATAAACGACCTGCCAAAAGAAAGTGAAGTTACTTGACCACCCGTCCAACCAGGTCGTCTCATCTTAATGGGGTGCGGTTTTTCCCCGAAACTGCTGAAAGTGACGGCTATTTCCTGCAAGTTAGTTCCACATTGACTTAATATTGTCAAACATTCACGCATTTCCTAGTTCTATGGATTTCTGTTAGTATTTGTACATTCTTTCATTGTTACGTAAACTCACTTTTTATAATCACCTTTAATTCCCCTTCCCATCTTTCCTGTATGGCAAAAATGAAACAAAGAAGCTGGGAATTACGTAGAATAAGCATGGCAGTTTACAAGAAAATTCATCCTTCTGTTACCTGTAACAAATAAAATATGGGTATAGGTCTCAAGATATTCGGACGTCGACGACCCTTGAGAACCTTGATGATCAGTACAACAAAGGGACTGTACATCAAATGCGAAACTCAAAAACAAAAGGATTTGTATGTTAAAGCTGCAGAGTGGGTAAAGACTTCTCATCTCTAACATCTATGTTGAATACTGGGTATTCGTCTTTTTCCGAAAACACTGTTTGCTATAAGAACAGGAGTAACAAAAACGAAAACGGTTAACAGTAAAACCAAGTCAAACTGTTACTCAATGTTTGTGACTCTGTTGAGGCTTTCCGAGAATCTTAACATTACAAGCTTAGTCACATGCAATTTTAAGAAAGCAAAAGAGGATGCAAGTTGCAAGAACAAACAGTCTCTCACCTTGTTATATTAGGAACAAACGAACACTCACCCTGATTTTAAACGGTATAAAATAAAACGAGGAAAATTTATAACAATCTCATCGAAATTTCAACTCGCTGTACTTGCAGAGAAGCGCACGCGCCCATTATAAGTCTTCCTTCCAACTTCCGACTTGAGTGCGATGTTTCTTTCCATAAGACTGAAAAAGGAGAAATACTGAAATACCTGCTTTCGCAAGAAAGTCGGCAAATCGTGGCAATCGGTATAAGCTTTCGCACTTCGCCGACTTTTACCCACACATAAAGAAACGAGACCGTGTGGTACTCCTAGGAATTTCTGGTTGGAGTGTGCCGCCCGGTTATCCGAATCCTGACCTTATTTCAGACCAAAAAACGGTGATTTTCCACACCCGTTTTCAGACCTGGTCTCTAAGAAGTCGTGTCTTCATTACTTAGATTAGAACGCTAGTAAAAAGATGTCTTAATATCCATTTCTAATTTACATATCACTCTTTATTTCTTAATTGAAACGATAAATACACTCATACCTCCCTCAAAGACCATACCCGATTCCAGACCAAAATGGGCAAATCTATACGCGTTTTCAAGTTTTTTCAGACGGTTGTGACTGGAATGGATACCTCAAAATCAGGTTGGACACCTTATGTTTATTACACAACGCTATACTCTACACCACGCTATACTATATTTAGGAGAATTTACTGGGCACGAGAACTTTTAGAAAAGTGGGGAAATCAGAGAGAGACAATTGAGCAAGAAAAAGAGTTGAATACAGTGTTTAGCACCGAAGTACAGTAATAAGGGTTAGCTTTCAATAATGTAATGATCAACGCCATGTAAAGTACGGTAAAATTAACCGGTCTTTATAGCAGTTAGCCCTTCATGGTGTAATACAGTACAAACATGGATTATACCTCAAATGACGCGGGTTCAAGTCCTGCATACTACCTATTGTTTTCTTTCTTCTCTTATTTACTACTTTAAGTTATAAGACTCCTATCATGTATTTTGAGTGAAGATGACAACCTGACTTTGGGGTATCCATTCTAGTCACAACCGTTTTCAGACCGAAACGGCGGAAAAACCCTACCCTTTGGGGCAGCACATACCTACATGGCTTATATAAGAGAGTACCCCCCCCCCCGGGAATGAGATCAAATCACAGGTCATAAAAGGGCTTGATCACGGGTTAATTCAATGGTTTTTTCTTGTTTCGTTAAATACAGTGAGCCCTGAAATTGCTTTAAAGGCCTCGTGCAGTCACTGTGTGGCATTTCTTCATTGAAGGGTTGCAACAAATAAATTAATATCAATGGTAGTAGTAGCCTATCTAAATAACTTAACATCCCCAACGGGCTTTTGGGAAACTATTTTCAAGTAAATGTGAATAAACTTAATAAAAGAGTAAGAGAGTAAAACATCCTCCGAGTGTAAAAGAAGCAAGACGCTATGAAGCGTAAACTTCGGCGTGATGGTTGTGGATTAATTGTGAATGTGGAGGAATAGTAAGAAATGATATTTTTCTGGATACCCCTCCATAAAAATACCCCTAATTTTCTCCTTTTGTGTTACAGACGTCTTAACTTCTTCACCGGAAGTCTGCTAGGTGCATTACCGCGTGGCTGTAATCCAATAGACCTGCCTTTTTACCGATACGGCGGCCATATTGAATTAATTCGATTTAAGGAGTATTATGGAATGCCCAGGGGAGTGATACGAACTACGAGTCACTATTTCAAGTTCGCGATAATTTATAAATGTTATTTTCCTTTCTCTGTTTGAAATTCGAAAAGTTTAAGGTTCAAAAATGTCTAAGCAGAAGATTAAGAGCGATTTTAAGGCCAAGATCATGGCAGAACCGTGCAGGAACGAGGAGTACTTCTGGTGGAAATTCCCGCCTCAGAAGCTAAAATGGTTTTAACATTGGAACTAAACTTCGGTGATGTAGGCAAATTTCATAATGCGTAAATAATTCACATTTCAAAATTCATGATCACACGTTATTACTTTCAAATCCATTTTGCTAAAAAGACCGTTTGGCCATTTGTTGTTCGACATAAGTTCCAATTGTATATTACGGCAAACAGGGACTCGAAACTTTTGATGACGGTTTTGTTAATGGTATTTACTAACTGCTAAGTTGAATCAAGAGGCTGTTCACATATCTGTAGCAAAAAAGTGCAGGCTTCCGTGAACATGTACTGGGTTTGTATTTAATCGTGAAGATACAAACTTCAGGCAAGTAAGAATAAGCTATAATTATATTTAGGCGCGTAAAAGGCGGTCGAGACGAAACTGTAAGCCGCTGCAGTATCATGAATTATAAGTGTGTCTGCATCATTAGTTTCATTTTTTCCAAGTTTAGATCCATTGGGCAAAACCTTTCTTTCAACTGAAGAGGAGATTTCCACGCGCTTGTTGAAGCTCAATGTTCCGGCGAATATTTTTCTTGTTTTAACACACTCGAGGCGGATTAAGTCACTCCTGATCTTCTGCTTTGACGGTTTTAACCTTAAACTATTTGATTTTCAAACAGTGAAAGGGAAGGAAAACGAGAACTTGAAATAGCGACTCGTAGTTCGTACAAGTACAGTATGTGACAGGGAACGGATGTCCGAACTTTCAAGGTTTGTTTACAACAAAGGTCATCAAAAATCACGTGAACCTACGCGTGAAATCAGCTGACGTTCAGAGGGTGAATTCGGAAAAAACACGGATTTTGAGCAAGCAATACAAATTCGTTGCGAGACATTTCGCTTATCCCTCGGCTCCAAGAAGAGCAAACAATATGCCTGTGATCTGTTGCAAAAGGAAAAAGAAGCATTCAAACAAACTTGCGTACCGAATCTTTAACCGTACCTCGTGCATAACTTATTGCTATTTTTCACATCTTAAATTACCTTGCGTCGCAGTGGCGCAATCGGCTAATCCCTCAATTTAGAGTCTCATCTGCTCTGACGGGTCACACGTAAGCCGGTTCAAACCCTGGGCAAGCCAGAAATAATAATTATTTCTTCTTTAATTCTTCCAAAAGTAATGATTATCGCTTCCTCATAAATCAAAGAACTCGACGATATCTCGAACAAATTCCGAAGCAACTTCGAGACCTCTGGATGCAACTTTGAAACACTCCTGAGCTGCGCGAATCCTTTATTTCGAGCTCCGCCGAACTTATCACTTACTCAATAAACTATGATAAAATTACAAAAGTTTAGGTTAACTGCAAATAAATTACAAATTGCACTGAGCATGAAGATATTCTTTCATGGATGCCTGCAAATTTGCTACCGAGGTAGCTTGGAGCTAGGTCATTTAAATATATATAAGCCAATAAAAGAGTTTTTGAGTCGAAACTCGCTTTAGAAAAGCAGAAGAAGACTACCTTTGAGACGTGATCGTTATAAGTTACATGTGGGTCAAGAATGACACCCAAGTCCTTGGCGGAGGCAGATGGCTTTAGAGGCTTGCCAAGAAAGGTCACAGTAGGACTGGAAGGTAATCCACTTATCAGCTGCCTGTCTCCGATGAAAAGGAGTTTGGTCTTGTCCGGGTTAATCATAAAGTTGTTATCACAGCACCACCTTCCTACGTTGCGCAGGCGAGTGCTCTCAACTTTGCGCAACCATTGTTCCCAATAAAGAAAACTAAAAACGAACAACGTTACTGAGCTGGACAGTATTCCTGCACGCTTGCTTAAGAAAGGAGCCCCGGTTATTTCGGAGTGCTTGACTCACATAATTACCCATTCCTTTTCATCAGGAGTGCCGGACGATTGGAAGACTTCAGGAGTTGTTTCTTTACTGAAGTACGGTAACAGAGAAGAAATTGATGACTATCGTCCCATCTCTATTCTCCCAGTGACCTTCAAAATCGCTGAGAAAGTCGTATATAATCATCTTTTTAGCTATTTAAATGCTAACAAACTTCGTCCTGTCAATCTGGCTTCGTCCTGTCAATCTGGCTTCCGGAAGAATTTCTCCACTGAAACAGCTGTAACCATTTTTGTGGATGAAATCCGTAGAAATATAGATAACGCTCTTCTCACTGGGGCGGTCTTGAATGATTTCAAGAAGGCTTTCGATACGATAGGCCACCGTATCCTTCTAAACAAACTTCAGAGATGTGGCGTAAGTAAGAGGACTTTTCTCTGGTTTTCTAGTTATTTGCAAGGCCTTTCCAAACACGTAGAGGTCGACAAAGTTCTCTCCTCGCCCCTGGTTATAGCTTCTGGCGTCCCTCAAGGGATCAATTTTGGGCCCCGTGCTCTTTATATTGTACATAAATGATATGCCCCCTCTTATTTGTTTCTCACAAGTTCTGCTGTATGCTGACGATACAGTGTTGTTGTTTTGGCTCTAAAACTGCTATTGAGCTAGAAGCAAGCCTTAACACTGACATCAACCGTATTTCTTCGTGGATGCAAGAAAATAAGCTATTTTTGCACATGAGCAAGACTGAATATGTGGCACACCAACGGCTCAAGCGGGAAGATAGTATAAGCTTATCCTGCAATGAATCTTCGTTGACGGAATCCGAGTCTTTCAAATACCTTGGCGTCGTAATTGATCAGCACTTGAGTTTTAACAACCATATTCAGCACGTAGTCAACAAAGTTTCGAGAAAACTGGGTGCTCTTAGGCGTTTGAGAATCTATGGCTGCAGCTGTACGCCTCTACAATACGATGATTTTACCCATTTTTGAATACTGTGACGTGGCCCGGCACGGGTGTGGAAAAGTTAACTCTGATGCTCTCGAGAGTTTACAGCATACAGCCGCAAAGTCTGGTCTTGATACTAAAGAACTGAATGCTACCTTGGGTCTAGTGCCTTTGATTAATAGCAGTAAGCTTCACATTGTCTTGTTAACAAAAAATCAGCCTCGACGGTTCAGTTTTACCCTACTTAAATAATTATTTTAATTTAAATGCGTCCGTACACCCCGTAACAACTACTGTAGACACTGTAATAATATTCATACCCCGAAAGTGAACCTAGAGGTCGCAAAGAGATCGTTTTGCGACGGAATTTAACAGCCTTCCTACTTTTATCAAATTAAAGAAATCGTTCCTTGATTTCTCACGAGAAACTATAAATCTTTTTCTTAGTTAGTTAATAAATTTTATCTGTTTGATGTATATATATTTTTTATATCTAGGCCGTGCACAATTTTCTTGGATTTTACCTTTTAGACTTTTGTATTTTCGCTTATGCATTTTAATAACTTGACCCCTTTGATAAGTATAGGTAATAGCATGATTTGTAGTGATGTTTGACATAAATACCACGAGAGATATTTCGAAATTGTTATACGTAATTTCACGAGCCGTTAGGCGAGTGAAATTTGAGACAATTTCGAAATATCACGAGTGGTATTTATGCCAAATATCACGTACAAATCATGCTATTATTTGTTTATACTACTACCCGCAAAAGGTTTGTAATTTTCACATGCAGGTATTTCAAATTAAGCTGAAATACCACTGCTCTAAGCCAATGAAATTGCAGAAATTTCTCATGAGGTAGTATAACAGTGTTTATTACACCGACGAGGGTTATCCTGTAGGAATATTATCATTATTACATATAATACAAAGCGTAAAGGTCCATAACTCACAAAATACACGGATAAATCCAACTTTGATTGCGTCTGTTGGTTAAGAATATAAGATAGGCGATAGTGATTTATTATGAAATTCTCCCTTTTCAGTTTAAGTGTACGGGGCCCACTTGCTCTAAGAACTTTACAGTGAAGTCATGAGAGGGGGTTAAAAATCGCGATATTGTCCGTACCTTAGCGGAAGTACGAATGTTAACAATTTGAACCGGCTTTAATGATATTTTAACAATTAAAATTGCTCTCACAAAACGCATTGTACAAAGATCTGTTATCGCTAAGTAACCTCTGTCTGATGAGGTAAAGATGGGAGTAAATTGTAAGATGGACCCATACTTTCCCCAACGGATGCATGTCTTGGCACGAATGATCTTATATCTGTGCAGTTCCATGTTACGTATTTCGTTCCCTGACAGAGACGGAGTTCTTTATTCAACTCTTTCTCTTTTTGATTCAAACGCAGCCCAGTCGGATTGTTCTTCCGGGAAAAGAGGAATGGCAGATGATATGATATCGGCGAACTGAAGTTCCGTAAATTTGGAAAAACATGACCTGTAAAGGAAAAAATAACATAATGAGAAAAAATAGGATAAAGCAAATAATGTGTTCTGATTGGCTACCCGAGTGGACAAGATGGGTCTATTGCCTGCTCGCCGGGATTTCCCGCGTTGGTCCCGGAAGAATTGTTCTGTCAAGATGGCTAGATATTGGGCTCCGTTTTTATTGACCTCTTCTTCTCGGTCCATAAAGACGCAAAAAAGAACTTGGTCAATAACCAGCCATTTAAACCTCACGCTTGCCTGCAAATAACCAATCTGCTTTAACATGCCCTGTCTTTTTCCACTGTCGCATCAGCCTTACAGTCTGAATGTACTGACTACAAATAATCTTTTGTCACCAAAAAAATACCTTCTGACTTCACCGAGATTCTGCGAAGGACCGAGAGCGACAGCAATTTGATGCTAAATAAACAGTGAAAAGAGGAGAACTTATGTTACTACATGAAAGAAACGCGGTAATCTTGCCAAATAAGAAAAGACGAGGCTCAAACAACAAGGACGTTTATGTTACCAAATTGTCCATTTTTGTCTCCTCAAATCGCCAACCATCCATCTCTAATTCATCCAAGAAAAATTGCGTATCGCATGTCACGGTCTAAAAAGTAAATCTTGACATCAGCCTAACATTCTAGTCACCACACTATCCTAAAAATACACTTTCTTTAGCGACTCTAGTATTTGATATTGTCTACTAGCAAGCATATTGTTTTAATAAATAAGGAGTAGTACAAACTTAGAAAGATCTACTATTTACAAGCATTCAAGCTTTGACACACGTTTTTAAAGATTCCAAGATATGTACGTTCATGAAAAGCTAGTAAGAATTAGTACTTTTATTTCCAACCGTCTATCACGTCGCTATACAAGGCGGTTCTTCTAATTGTTCAAAAAAGGTAATCCGCCAAATGACTCAGTCCGGATCCCAATGCATGGCCACTGATTTAAGTAATCAAACAGAAATTTCTCGTTGAGCACAATAGGGCCATTTATACGAGGAAAAATAAATAAGACGCGAACTTTCCGTATAAACGGCACATTTCGTCTAAAATAAGACGCGGCTTAGCTAAGACGCGTCTTATCAGATAAGACTTGTTCGTATAAATGGTACAGTTCGCGTCTTATTTAAGACGCGTCTTATGTAAGACGCGTCTTATTTTTCCTCGTATAAATGGCCCTAATGTTTTATTAGTCAGTACCACAGGCAACAAGAAAAAAAGAAATCTGAGATCAGAAGAGGTCGGGTTAGACTCCTGTTACAAAAATACATTGGGACTGGCCTGCAGTTAGCGAGGCTATTCGAGGCAGGCCACGCTACATAATGTACTACAAACTGGATAAATACAAAGAAATTAGACGTTATATAAGTATATATTTTACAATAAATTCCATTCTACTTAAATACAAGGAAAATTTATGAGTGAATTATAAAAATGAAATATAATGAAAATAAAAGACAAGAGAATTACTTTTTCATTTTCACAATAATCGTATCTACATTGATTGTAGGAGTCTTCAGTTTTAGGTATCTCGTTCCCAATTTTGACCCAACACGCGAGAAAGCATTTCGTTTGACGTCTACTCGAGATTCTTTAGTATAAAAATGTTCAGAGGTTGAGGCACGTGTGTTGTAAGTATGAACACTAGAAACGAGAGAAGAGTCTCAAAATATTATCCGGAGCAGTGTTTTTATTTACATCATACGTAAGATTACAAACGGATTCACAATATAGAGACTGTAAGGTTAAAATTTTTGCATTCACCAAAAAAGGTATTGGGCATGCGTGGTCGTTTGTTTCAGCAAATTAAACGCAGTGCGCGTTTTTCAAAGACAAGCATTTGGTCAAGGAAAGTTTTACAGGCGTTGTCCCAAGAGATAAGAGCGTAAGTTAGATAAGGTGCAATTAGTGACTGATAAATATTTAGGAGGGTGCAAGAGGAAAAAATATGTCTTAATCGCGCAATTAGCCCAATATGGGTCTTCCATGATAGATTTTCATCGATTAACGCCCAAGATATTTAACAAAGTTTTTACGTTCAAGGGTAACCTTTTTATTGCTTTCATTGTCAAAAACATTAACCTGGGGATCATAGTTTAGTTTTTTTTGGTATGGACGAAAAATTACATAGTTTGATTTTTTAACATTCAAAGAAAGCTTCTTTGAAGTCAGCCAGTTATACAAGCTATGTAATTCTGCATTTACTGTAAGTTTTCAGTGTCCTTTAAATCTTTTTGAGGATAAAGAGCGTTAGGGTCGTCAGCAAAAAGGAAAAATTGGAGTTTGCTCGAACAATATTGCATGTCATTTATATAAAGCAAAAAGAGAAGTGGACCTAGGAGAGATCCTTGGGGTACGCCCCATTTGATATTTCGTTTAGTAGATATGTGAGAGCCAATTTCAGTAGTTTGTGTGCGATTTGATAGATAAGAGGAAAACCATTGATTGACAATTCCACGGAAGCCATGATAATTTAGTTTATCAAGTGATATATTCAGTGTCAAAGGCTTTTTTTAAGTCAATAAAAACTCCACATAAAAAGAGTATTTTGTCCATATTGGTTTGTGTAGTTTCTACCATATCAAGAATAACATGTTAGGTTGAGTGACCTTGACGAAAACGATATTGAGACGAATATAATGGGCTGTGCTTTTCAATTAAGTCTTTCATTCTATCGTACATAATTTTTTCGAAGATTCTATTGAAATTTGATAATAACGAAATTCGCCTATAATTACAAGTGTCGGTCTCGTCGTCAGCTTTTAAGATAGGTATAATTTTTGACATTTTAGTTTTTTTGCCAGGTAGGCCCCAAGAGAGACAGATGTATTGAGAATGTCTGAAAGAACTGGAGATATGACGTCGCATGAGTATTTAAGAAGTTGAGTAGGACAGGAGTATAATTCATGCGATTTGCTTTTTGGTATAGATAAAATTTGAATTTTAACTTCAGATAGAGTCACAGGTTTGAAGAAAAACGAAATTTTTGGCGAATTTGACTTTCTTAGGTACTCTGTGAAGGGGTGCTCTGCCGGTGGTAATTTGCTTGCTAAGATGTTGCCAACATTTGAAAAATGTTTATTTAAGATATTAGGTATACGTGAGGAATCATTAGTAAGGTTATTGTTGTTATCTTCTGAAACAAAGAATTGCTAAAAACGGATTATGTGCTCTAGTTTATTAACGCAACTGCACGTAGCTCCCCTCATCCGGCCATTATTTATTTTCCTCTGTTTTTAATTTACATTTCTTTTGTTTCTTTTTTATTAACCTTTGACATTCTTTCCGGTACTTACATGCGTACGTGCGTGTCCCTGAAACGTGTGTTTTTATGGTCAATCTTATTACCACAACGTGAGGGCGTGCGTGGTCGAGCGGTTAACACCTCGAACTCCGGATCTGGAGGTCCGGGGTTCAAACCTCGTCCTTCGCATTGTTTCCTTAGACAAGGAACTTTACTGCACTTTGTCTCTCTTCACCCAGGTGTATAAATGGGTACTGGCGACATACTGCGAGGGGTAACGTGATGGAATAGCATCCCATCCAGCGGGATTAGCAAAACTTGTAGGCATTCTACATGCTAAGGGAACAAGAATAAGCTCTGGCCGTTTGGGCCTTTGGCTCGTGTGTGCCTTTACCTTTTTACCTTATATTACCACAACAACAAAAACGGCTAATTAACGCAGTGATGATCCACAAGATTAGGATAGTATAGCTGATATCAATTCGCCTACCTGGGGAGATAATTCATTAGTTTTTATGTTGAATTCAACAGACTGTAGATCATGCCCTATACCAGTTCCAGTTGCCTTTACATAACTCTCCTTCAGGCACTGAAAAAGAACCAAAGGCATAACAATATAGTAACACTGATGTTTTGGCAGGGTCAAAAGTTGTCGCATTTCGTATTACCCAGTGTCTGTAGAACATCTCAAGTTGTTTCCATTCAGATTCCTGAGATTTGATTGTTTGCCATTCATGCGCAGTGAACTGTTTACGCATGGTTTGAAAAAACCCAGCAACTGTTGCAGAACCTGTCGGTTGCAACAAAACAAAAGGTTCTGTTTAATTACTGTGAAAGTTGTTTGTTAAACACACCAGGGGCTGTAAATTGCTCGAGCAAAATACAGATGTAACAAAGCTACAGTCTAAATTAAACATTTCTCATTTTTGCAATCCTATCGACTGTTTTGTTTACTGTCCACAGTGTTAAGAAAGCAATTCCAAAGAGAATAAAAGAAACATACTGATTAACATGACTAAAATGACTCACAATAATAGGTACAGGGTTTTTCAAATTTTCCGTTGTTTTGCTTTGTCTGAAACAATACTGATTATTAAATGTGAAAAGTTTCTACATCGTCACAACACTGGCACTTACTTGGGTAAACAGTTTTCATGATATCTACACCCACTAATAAAAAAGACAACAATAACAGTCATCATTAAAGGAGCAACAGTTTTGTACAATACTTGCAAATTAGTCACTTGCAATCTACAGCAAAGATGTACTGGATCTTGAGTCTTATAGGAGGTGTCCACCATTGTATCGGCCGACATATCAGTTGAAGTCAACATGTTGGTCAATATATTGATCAAGTCTTGTTTGAGTGTTGGGCAAGCATCAGGCAAGTATCGGTAAAGTATCAGTCGATTATTGGTTGAATATCAGTCAAGTGTTGTTCCAGTATTGTTTGAGTATCAGGCAAGTGTCGGTTGAGTGTCAGTTAAGTGTCATTTGAGTATCCATCCGGTATTGGTGGAGTATTGGTCAAGTATTAGTCATGTATCAGTTGAGTGTTGGTCGAGTGTCGGTGGAGTATCAGTGGAGTATCAGCTGAGTATTGGTCGAGTATCAGTTGAGTGTCTGTCAAGTGCCGGTTGAGTATCGGTCGAGTGTTGGTTGAGTGCCGGTTGAGTGTTACTTGAGTGTCGATAGAATATCGGTGGAGTATCCATTGAATATATGTCGAGTATCAGTTGAGTATGGGTCAAGGATCAATTGAGTGTCGATCAAGTGTCGGTAGAATGTCAGTTAAGTATCAGCCAAGTATCGGTTGAGTGTCAGTCAAATATTGGTTAAATATCCCTTGAGTATCGGTTGAGTATCAGCCAAGTATTGGTTGAGTATCAGTCGAGTATAGGTCTATTATCAGTCGATAATCAGTTGAGTGTAGGTCAAGTTTTAGATGAGTGGCAGTTGAGTTGTGTAAAGTGTGGGTGTGTAAGTAGCAGTTGAGTGTTGGTTGATTGTCGGTCAAGTATTAGTGAAGTATTGGTCAATATGTGGCCAGAGGACAGCCCCTATAACCTATTGGTAGATAGTCTGCTGATAGTCAGTTGTTTCTGCCGACAGATCACTGGCATGTCAACGACACTTGGTTGACTGTCGATATGTTGACCAAAACCCCCTAGAAGACACAAGATCTGATGAACCTGCAGTCAACCAAGGTGTAAAATAACTTTTATAGTAGCATCAGGGTACAAGGATAAGGGTTTATACAGATTAGCATGACCTAATTTTAAAATCATGGTAATGAAGGTATGAATAAAATGGCTGTTCACACCACCTTGATTCCAGGTGTTCCTTACTAGGTCTTCAAAGAGGACAAAGGAAGGGGGAGGGGCTGGGAGAAGTAGTCACCTTTAACTGTGGTTTTTTCATTAGGGAAGCGGTATTACAGGGGAGCTAACTAGACCGAACCTTTAGGCATGAGCATTTCTAAAGGAGAACATGATTATGTTTTCCTAGGTTTTTTCTCTTCATGCATTTCAATCACTATGCATTCTGTAAGTTTAAATATTTCCCATTTTGTGCAAATCAAAGTTTAAATTCTGCAATGTAGATGTTAATGTAGCTTCACCTTTAGTTTTGGGCTCTGCAGCTAAAACTGTGTAGTCTCCCTGGCAAAAAAGGTCAGAGATGTAACTTGGTGATTTTAGATATCCAAATGTTACAGTTTGAGGTTTCATTTACACATTTTTACAACAGCAAGTTAAAACAAATAGAAATACATGGAAATTCAATATGTTACATTTGTTAAAAAAAAACCAAAAACTAAAGGTTAATAATATTATTTTTAAGTATATACTAAAACGGTGGATTGTGTTTTTCACGTGCTGCGATTGGCTACTCAATCAGTGAATATCCTGCACTATTCACTGATTCACCTCCAGTTCCTCTGAGCGAGCGACACCAAACTCACTAAGTTGCATGCAAAATGCCTTCCCAGTTTGCTGCCGTAACAAACAAAGAAATTTCACAAATAATCAAGCAAGCTCTTCCTGAAATACACAAAGGTGACGAAGTTCAGTTTGGAAGTTTTAACAGGTAATTGTCCTTTTGACTTGAATTTATTGATGAAACCGGTGAAAAAGTTTTTTGTTTACAAATGCAAATTAAGCTTAAGTCTTGCATTACTTTATTTAGTTGACTTGTTCATAAATAAGCTTAAAGCTAAATATAATGATCTTTTTTACAGAATGATTTTAAATACAAAAAGAATTCACAACTCCTTTTGAAGAAATTTCCCCGCAAGAGCTAAACAAATGCCTTCAAAAATTTTATTTGTTAGCAAGAAACATTGACCAAAATTGTGCACGAAAATTGTAATAGTTGGCAACAGCAAATGAGTTAAAAATCATCCTTTAAATATTGTGTTCAATTATCTCACTGTTTTAGTACATACTAAAACAATTATTCACCTCAGTGTCAGTGGCTAGTGGTGGTTATTTACCTTGCCGCTTCGCGTCTCTGAAAATAGCCACCACTACCTACCTCCACTTTGGTGAATTTATTGTTATTTGTTAATTTTATTATATGGAGAAAGGAGTACCTGATGTGATATGTTAAAGTTAAAATTTTTCACAGATGGTTCACTGATGTTAGCCTGTGAGAAAAAAAGCAAATGGATGATGAAGTTCCTCCAAGATGATACTCATTAAGAAAATTGAAACACCCCTTTAAGACAGAAACTCACCTTGTATACATTGTTTAATTTTTTTCAACCCCTCACAGGTAAAGACACAAGATTTCTGAACTGACTCTTAAAGAGTCAATTTTAGTTTTAATGATATGATTGACTTGTCAATCAGAAATATTGGTGTGCTCAAAACATCCCCCCAGCCCCTAACCCAGGGTTTAAGCCAAACCCTTATTGAGCCAGCCCAAAAGCCTTTAAAAGTATGTATAAGTCAAGGAGCCATAATTTATTTTTCACAGCATACCCCTTTTTTCCAAACCCTGATCCCTGTTGATTAGTTAAGGTAGAGAATATGGAACATGACAAGGATCGAACACAACAACATCAGTTTAATGGTGAGCTGCCATTACAAGAGCACATGGGCCAGAGAGAGTATGACCACATGAATACTAGGCATGTAATTTGTGTACATTACGATGTTTAATAACTCAACAATCCCAGTTTTGGACAAACTCCTTACCAAATAAGGTTTTCCTTTTTCTGTCCGTTTTAGTAAAACTTCATTATAGGGAATCCTTAGATGTTCACTTAAGACTTTCCGTATCAACAGCCTCCCAATCTAAAAGATAAAGTGACAAGTTAGACAGTAAGCTACAGTAGAGACTGACAAGAAAGGCGGTATGGCTTGGAGGAGGTATAAGTTATATGCATTTGTACTTGCCAGAGCAGATTTAGCATCTTTCTTGAATACAAATCTCATGATCCTCTGTTTTTCTTCTGACTGAACACAGGATATTCCAAGAAGCCATTCCTTGAACAAAACAGATATTTTTACTGTATTCAGTAAGCCAATCAATAAATCAATCATCCTGGAAAACAACAAACAAACTATCCAATCAATCAACTGACCAACTTATCATATAATCTCCTGACCAATCAATCAAACAGTTAATCAATCATTCAATCAAACCATTAATTTGTATACCCTTAACCATCACCTGGTTAGCTCAGTTGGATAAGAGCTGGTCTGCTGTGCAGGAGGCCGCAAGCTCAGCCATTTAGGTTCTTTAAATAATGGTGGAAAAACCGCCGCCTTTATCAAAACATCTTCAAACCATTAGACTTTTGAGTCTTCTTGAATAAGAAGGATAAACAATAGGCCCTGTTTCACAACACTTAACAAAAAATTCTGTGGGACGTTAAAAAACCCATACACAGTTTGTAAAGAGTAATGTCCTATGTGGTGGCCTTGCCTGTCTCAGCCAGCATGTTGTCAGCCTGGTTGGGTTAGCTTGAAGGGCTTCTGAACAAATAAGAATTACATGCATAATATCCAGATGTCAGCCTGTTTACTAGGTATTAGAATCCTCACTCAGGAGCCCTCTCCTCCGGAGAGGTACTCCAGATTTCAACTGATGAGGATGATCATTTATTTTTTAAGGATTTTTTGGGGTTTCAAATTTTTGATTCTGGGATTCTTTATTTGGCAAGTCCTTTTCTGGGTGGTTTGATTTAAGTACGGATTTTCAATCATCCCTTTCACTTCAACTTGGTGTATGACATTTGCAGACTGCAGACCCCAGACCTGCAGTTTGTAAAATTTTAATGACACTGAAATTTATCCAAATACAGGTGACATCATAAAAAATATTACCTCATTTCCAGGCATCTAAGAAAGTGAGAAAGTAGCCTTTTACCGCGAAAAATTAAATTAGCCTCATTTTCAAGATGCTGTTGGCTGTTCTTCACCAACCCTTTATTGGCTCGTATCAGTAATGTCTTAACTTCAGGTTTCAGTACGATTCTTTCTGCCTCTTCTTGGATTATTATGTGATAATGACAAGTAGTCATGCCAACTAATACCTGTCTAAATAGTGGTCTTCTGCAAAGAACGTTTTTAGATCATGTTCATTACAGTTATGTAAAAAACAACTATGAAAGATCAAGGATATTTAACACCTTTTGAATAAAACACAAATATTTCATCTTGACGGTACGTAGGGGTATGCCAAAATCTAAAATGAATCTGACTCCATTGATACTGAGGCATGTTTTTTGGTTGGGGGGAGGGGGGGAGGGGGATTGTGTGCCTGCAAAGGACTCAACGAATCACCAGAATTGCATTTCCAATTTCCTTTCAAATCGACAATGGCGTTTTTATAGCCAAATTTGTTGTATCGCGCTGCGCGTTTGCAAACTTCCAATGGGTTTTTCTGTTCTGTCAATCATTTGAGGTGGGGGCGGTGTTAATCACAATGCAACGCACTCACCCACCTTGGCTCGTAAAAACAAAACTGAGAATGACTCTAAACTGGTCAAGATTAGCGAAGGAAATCGCGATGATGAGTGGAATTTTTGATGAGAGCAGGAGGCAGACATTGCTTTATTCTTGCAAGAGATAAGAATAAGAAAGAAAACTAGTCAATTATAGCCCAAAACAGGGCGATTACAAGCAACAAATCAAACGAACCATGAAACACAGGAACAAACAGACTGGATCGAAATGCACCAATCACAAGTAAATGTACTTCCTAAGAGGTCCGCTAAGATGATTGAAGGAACAGAAAAACCCAAAATTCCTTTGAAGTTTGCAAAATGCGCAGCGTGATACAACGAATTTGGCTATAACAGGCCAATCATTGCACATGCTCAAATCCTGGTACATAGGTGGGGGCCTAGGACAAGGATCTTGGTGCTGTTTCTCAGACAGACTTAACCAGAGTTTAGTTTTGTCTGTGGTGCAGGCTAATAGCAATATTATTACTAGGCTGTTGCTATGGATTCATGAGTGAGCTCGTGACATCGGCAGACATTCTTCAGCTCTTTCAATACGAGAAGAACACAAGCCAACAGCTTCTTTGGGAATGAACAGATGTAATTTACGTGGAAAATATCAAACTTTCTCACTTTGTTAGAAGCTGGGGAATGAGATAATGTCGTTGATGACACCTCCTTTATCACAATATTTTTGGTGTCATTCAATTATTTACATTTGTACAGTTTGTGGTCTGCGGTCTGCAGTCTGCAAAATGTCATACACTACTCAGATCTCAGGAAACCCTTCAATGTTGCCCAAACTCCTTCCTCTCCTAGAGAATGTGAGTGCTGTTGGAAAATTACAGTTTTGTTCTGTATATTAAAGTAACATAAAATCATGCATACGAAAATTAAGGTAATAGGAATGATGCAATGATAACCAATAATATCAATTTCAAAACATTTGCTAAATTCGTAAAATTAAACAAGACCCCCATAGTGGGAGTTCATTTGGAAGCCGTGGAGTGGGATAGAGATAGCCTTTTAAAGCGACAAGCAATCGAATGCAATATGAGACAGAAAACTAAAACTTAATTTGCTTTGCGAGATTTAAAGAACAGAAATTACTGTTAAAAAACCACCAAAACTGACCCTGTCAAATTCTGTAAGCATAGAATGACAATAATTTTTGGAATTTCCGGTAAGATCAGATTAGTCACGCTAATACTGTCATATGCCTTTATAATTATTGGTGGAAGAGGGATGGGGTAAGGGGTAGCCTGTGTACAGACCCTTCCCCCTCCCCCCAGGAAAAATCTAAGGGGAGGGGGAGGGTCTGTACACAGACTAGGGAAGGGGGTGAGTTGTGGAAATGTCCCAGTTAAAAATAATTCCAAAGTCCTTCAAACTATCCATGTGAATACAAATACAAATAGTATATTCCTTCTTGTGTTTACTTTCGATCCACACAGAGGGAGAGAATTGCAACAGGTTAAAGCTTTTCCCTTAGGGATCGTGGGATGGCATTGTTTTTCCTGCTCCCGCACAAGCTGAATACTGTATTTAGATAATCATTCAGCATAGGTATAGGCTTAATAACTCCACACAATGATTTTGTGCTCGTTCCAAATCAATCAATTTGGTTCCCCAGATGATCTGAAATGACCTGTCCCCCTGGGGGGGGGGGGGGGGGTACTGCCATATATGGGCTATATAGGTATGTGCCACTGTGAAGGGTATGGTTTTCAAGCAGTTTACTCTAGGATGAAACCAGAACATTTGGGTCTAGAATAGGGTATCATTTTTAAGGAAACTGATCAGTTGGTTGAAGATTTTATCTAGACTAGCGAAACAGCTACTCTAGGATAGGGGGGATTTGGGGAGTTTACTCTAGTATAGGGTAGCAAAATTTAGCTGAACTAGCTCTGGTATAGGTTAAGGTTACCAGGGTCCCAGCAGCACTTCCCCACCCAGAAATTCCTAAAGTACCCCCCCCCCCCCCCCGGGCCTGTCCCCTCTTTGCAGAAATTGGCCCCATTGATAAGGAATGGGACACACAAAGCCTTCTGCGACGGAACTCCCTGCTGGGAGTTCCGTCCGCCATTTTGTCTTTTTGCTGCACAGATGAGGCGGCCTCCATTTTATGATTGGGCGTTGCCCTCACGGGACGCCCAATAAAACGGGGGACAGCTATTGGACGCCTTTTAAACTTATTGCACTGACCTGCTTTGTTGGTTTCCAAGAACCAAATTTGAAAGCTAAACGAACGCCTTCCATGCGCATTAGGCACATTCAAAGCCTCTCAAGTACCAGGAGATCTATATCAACATTGACGGCCATAAAATACTGATTTTATAGGCACTGCAGGGACGATGCATATTACAGAAAACTTTAACTTTGTTACGCGGTATCTCACGACTACTACTTGGTGTAAGAATGTTTGATTGGGGACTCAGCACCACAACTTCATGAAGTACTTACATCGGACGTAAAAAACCGCTGCTTGAAAAAGCGCAGGCGAAAAAACATGGCGGCTCTGTAAAATGGTAAGCACTGTACAATGGATCGTTTCAGCTGGACTTCATCTTCAAATCTGTGTATTTTGCAGGGTGAATCTGGCATTCACCAACAGTCTGGCGTTCGAATATACGATGGAGACAAAAAGGTCAGGACTTATTGCCTTAAAAATGTAAACAATTCATATTTTACCTCTACATGTAGGGTCCGCGATAGAACTAATTACACCGTAAGTGTACTCACCTCGCCTTACAGCAGCATTCGCCACGAAACAGAGACACCTGTTATGTAGCTTTCAAGAGTATTATGTATAATATTCAAAGTTAAAACATATGGATGACTATGGAATAATGTGTTCAAAACTGGTTTGTCGCATTGGTGTCTTTTACCTATATACTAGTACATACTTGGATGCAAGTTAAGATTTAAGCAATAGAAAACGTTTTCCATGTTAACATAGCCTGATATAAACATGAGACGGGCCGGGAGAATTCGAGACGTCTCGAGTTTGCATAAATGTCGAGAATTCTCCCAACCCCTCGCGAGTTTATATCAGGCTATGCAAAACAGGAAAGAAGTTTTCTTTTGATTTTTTAAATTAAATTTCCCAAGAAAAAATGCAAAACTCTTTGTCATGGCACTTATTAAAAGAGAGATTCTTACTGGTCAAAGTCTTGTGTACAAAGTCTTGCATGCGTAATCACTTCATATTTTGCAATAAAGATGTTTTCCAAAATACTGATTTTTGTCCCTTAAAATGTCAGCTTAAGCAAAAAAATTGACACAGCTTGTTTGTAAAGAGTTTCAGCTGATGATGGAATGGGTGAATAAAGCAAAGTTGTTGAGTTTTCCACTCAAAAACTTTTAAAATTCGTACTTGCATGATTAGCATGTGAAAAGCAAAACATCTTGACTCCACAACCATGTTTACATACTCTCATGTAAACAGGCCTCTCGACCAATCAGAGCATGTCTACTATCCTAGTTAATACATTGTCACATGTCGAGTAGCATAATGGCTGCCATGCGTTTTTTCACTCCAGTTTTTGTTTGAAACTTTGTGTGTACTAATGATGGCCAAGTGGTTAGATTCTAACGAAGAGAAGTAAGTCCCAAAGAATATCTGGTTATTTTAATGGCAAGTCTCTGGCAACAAAGGATTATTTTTATCGTGTTGGAGCCGTTTGGCATTGCTTCTTATGGGTGAGGAAGAATAAAACAATCATCAATAATTATCAATGCGGCTGGTCCATGTTTTTCCACTTGTCGCTATTACGGGGAGGAGATATTGAAGTGAACCCTGGTGAAGGGAAATTTCCTTGTGGTATGTGCTCAGAGCCTGTCAAGTCAAACCAATTGGAGATTCAGTGAGACAAGAGCAAGCAGTGGGTTCTATGTGAGGCCTGGTTGTTGCAATTTATTGCATGAGGTGTAGTAACGAGATCCCAGCAAACTCATCCTGCTCCTGGATTTGCTCTCTTTGTAAATTGCCAAACTTTTCAGTCTTATTCTTTGAAAATTCACTGGATTCACAATGTGATAGTCGTGGGCAATTTTAATGTCCTGAATATTTCATGGGATAATCTCAAGGCCTCAGCCAACCTTTCTTTTCCTTTAAAGAAATCAATTGAACTGACCTCATGAATATAACCTAGCGCAGTTCATAAAAGAACCAACCAGGCAACAAGGCAACCTGAGTAACACCATGGATCTTGTTTTATTTAATCACCCTGACATTATTTGCAATTTCAATTGTATAATCAGGAATCAGCAATCATGATATATAGTGTTGTTTACACTGAAGCCATCGTGCCAAAAAAAATGGTATGACAAGTGCAAAGTTTACATCAGAAAGTGATGAGCATATTAAATTGGAATTAAAAGCACAATACTGCAAAGCTCAACACTCAGTATGATAACAAATTGGTGGAAACAAAGTGGAATGATTTTGGAAACATTGTTTGCAGCATAATGGGCTCTTGCATCCCGAATAAAATGACAAGCTCAAGATACAACTTACCTTAGATTGTCACCAAAGAGAGCAATAATTAAAGCAGGGTGAAACAAAGAATATATAACAAAGCACAGAAAACAGGATCTGCACATCACTGGAACATGTTTTGTGCCACCTGGAAATGCATGCACAATAATCTTATGTCTGCAAAGGAGTATATCAGTGGCCACCGTAATGAGGCAATTAAGAATGTTTTTGGTCCTACGTAAAACGGCTTAAGGAAGAAAATCCAGGGACAGCAGGCTTTGTAGTTAAAGTTATAAGTGATGATAGTCTTCTTAAACAGCCAATTTTCAAGTGTGTTATTTACTAAAGAGCACCTTGAAAACATTCCTGAAATGGGCTCTGATCCTTAGCCTGGCTTGGGTCATTAATTATTTCAGCACATGGCATCTTGAAACGGCTGTCTTCATTAAAACCCTAACAAGGCCTGTGGCCCAGTCCTAATTCCACCCTGGTTTCTCAACGATTATGCTGCAGAAATAATAATTATTTCTGCAGCATAATCGTTGGACCAATTATTGCTCCAATACTAACAGACATCTTTCAAGACTCGATTGACAGTGGCAGTGTCCCCCGCGGGTGGTAAGAAGCTAATCTGTGTGCAGTTTTAAAAAAAGAAAAGAAATCTGACCCAGCTGACTATAAACCTATATACCAGTATCTCACTTGTGTCGCATCGAAGATTCTCCAGCATATTGCTCACAGCTTTATTGTGAAACATCTAAACAACTATAATATCTTAACAGACTGTCAGCATGGTTTTCCACGTGGTCATTTTGGACTTTGCCAAAGGTCCCTCATAAGCGACTCCTAATGAAGCTGCAGTGCTACGGAATCCAAGGTCTGCTCCTGAATTGAGGGTAGAGTCTTTTCTTACACAATGTTTTCAATCAGTTGTTTGTGAAGGCCAAACGTCACGTCAATGTCCAGTGACTTCTGGCATACCCTGGAGTACAGTCCTTGGCCCATTGCTCTTCGTATTATATAACAACAACCTACCAGACAACATGCAATCATCAGTCATGTTTTTTGCGGACGATGCCCTACTTTACGGCATTGTCGCAAGTGATACGGTTTGTGACCTTCTCTAATCTGACCTACACTGTATGCAGGCTTGAATCTTGGCAGTATCATTGGTAAATTTAATCCTTCCAAATGCAAAATTGTCACCGTCTTCCATAAAAACAATCCACCCCAGAGAAAATATGTCTTCTGAAGTGTGGAGTTGGAACAAGTTGGTAGTTTCCCATACCTTGGGGTTACAGTTTGAACCATCAGTAACAAGCTCAAGTGGTCAGCCCACAAATCATTCAAGGGTATAATACAATGCAACCGTTGGAATTGCCCCCAGAATGTGAGAGAAATAGCATATACATCCTTGGTACAGCCAAAACTAGAATACGCAAGTGCGGCTAGGAACCGGTTTTCAAAAAAAGATATCAGTGCACTGAAAAGGATTCAACACAAAGCAGCACGATAGTCGATTCTGCTAACAGAATTATTATAGGTATGCAAGTTTTACAGACATGATTGAAGACTTGAAGTGGGATACGCTGGAAATGAGAAGAAGACGGTTTAGGTTAACACTTATGTATAAACTAACTCATGGTCCTATTGATATAGATAGCCAAAAATATTTCATTCAACACTCCGAGAGTCACATGAGGGGAAGCCATCAATTTAAATTTAACGTGCCCTATGCAAATAAGGATATTTTTAAATTTTCGTATTTTCCGAGAACTGTGGTTGACTGGAACTGCCTCCCCGAGGCCATTGTATCATCAAGTTCATTAGTCAGAGTCTTTTAAATCTAATTTATCAGATTTTCTTTTTAATAAGTAAGAGGTATATAGTTCTCTTTATTTAATTTTACATCATTATTTTGTATTATTTTATTTTTGGTGTGATGTCTTCGTAATTTTGACTGACCTAATGGATGTAGAAGTAGATTTAGATGTAGATATTATTCTATAACATAATAAATTATATATATTTGTTAATGATGGATATTACCAGTATAGTTTGCTAGTGAGGTATCAAGTTAGTATCTGTGTAAGTTAGCCTCACAAGGGTCTAATTTATTGTACAGTTAGCTATCTTCAGAACTTAGGGGTGGTGTCTTATGTTGTTTTTTGAAGGCCGGGTAAAATAGTATAGAAATGATCTGAAAGGAAACAAAAATTACTTTGAGTTAGTGTGATTGAGGTTCAAGTTACCAACACGGCTTTAACCACGGCAAGTCGTCTCTCTCTAATCTTTTGGAAACAGTGCATGAGATCAATGCCATTTTAGAGAATGGGGAAGTAGTAGACCTAGTCTACTAGGACTTTCAGAAAGTGTTCAACAAAGTTCTACCTGAGCAACTCCTGTTGAAGTTAAAAGCACCTGGGATAACCAGCCAATGCAACAACGTTATTCAGAATTTTATTACTGGAGGTAGAACAATGGCAGTCCGTGTAGGAGATGAATTATCCACATGGGAACCTGTACTATCTGGAGTGCCTCAGGGTTTTGTTTTGGCGCCCCTGCTTTTTTGTTTTATTTATTAACAATATGCCTGCTATCACAACGAATATAACCACGCTATTTGCTGACATCTCAAAGCTAATAGGGAATGCACAATCAACTGCAACCATTTAGTTGGACTTACAGGGGCTAACATGTGGCAAACGGAATTTAATGAATCTAAGTGCAGCATTTTGCATTTTGGTAAAGACAACCCTAAGAATGACTACATGATGGGTAAGTAGTTGAAAAGGAAAGAGATCTGGGAGTGGTTGTTTCAGCTGGTGATACCCTTTGTTGGGAGGAACGAATACGAGGAATGACTGGAAAAGCAAAACAAATGACACCTTGGATCATTAGGAATATACCATTTTACAAAGCTTTTGTCAGACCCCATATGGGATACACAGTGCAGGTGTGGGCCCCAACCGCGCACAAGACACAGAAACTGGGGTATTATAATGGCAATTGAAGACTGCCAAAGACGGTTTTAAACCAGGACAATTGAGGGCATGGGCCTACTCCCTTGTCATCAAGGGTTGCAGCATCTCAGATTAATGACTTTACTGGAACAACGAATGCGTGGTGACTTAATCAAGACTTTACATCTTATCCTCCTTCAGGTCCTCGAAGCTGATTTAAACTTGCTTTTGCTACAGAGAGGGAATTTGTTGACGTTTTATGCTCTATGGCCTCTGGTGTTAACAGTCCCCCGTTGGATGCTAATGGTGTGAATCCGAGGAATCTGGAAATTTTTTAGCATGTCAGGTTCAAACTTGTCACCATTAATTTTGCAAACATTTTTGAAAAACTTTGCCAAAGTGGTCAAGGTCACCAGCAGGTAAATCCAAAACTTCTTCATTTCCCTTGTTTACTGAAGATAAATAATGCTGAAATGTTTTCATGTCACTGAAAGTTTTCCTGGTCGTGTTTTCACGTTTTTGCTTGTTTACAGAACTCTCAATTTGCTCTCGGTTGTTTTCATAAACTTGTTCATAACCAGATAACGCTGTGTCTTCATTGTTTTCCTTATGAGATTCATGAAGCTCATCAGGGTAATAGAACTCGCTATCCGAGTGTTCATCCTCACTCATTGTATTTGTTGAAAATTAACTTAAGAAATGAAACAAGTGCAGCCTTTTGATGAACTTTGGTTTGTTTTGCTAATTTGCATAATCGGTAATGGCCCATGGGCATTACGGGAAGCCAATGCCCTAGCAGCTAGCCAATCAGAGCACACTTTTTATCAGCTACAAGCACTAGCCATATAAAAATACAGCTTTAAATATCGAACTTGTAATCGTAAGGTCACTTCTCATCATCCATTAAGATCAGCACATGACGTCTTTAACAATAGAGTTATTAAATGCTGGAACCAGCTGCCACTATGCGTGCGAAATCAACAAGTATCAACGCCATTAAGGCTGGTCTTGACCTCTTTAAGTTATCTAAACCTGATTCGCCTAATGCATTGCGAAAATTATTGGAAGAAATCTTTAATAGAATAAGGGATAAAAGTGCAGAACATGTCAATTATTTACTAGCCAATTGCAATGTTGCCATTTGCACACAAGAAAAAATAACGGATTCCCATTTTTGGATATTTTTGGGTATTTAAAGAATACCCACAAAAATCCCAAATTTGGAAGAGTGAGACAAGTCCCAATCTGGGAACTTGGTTGGGAATTCCCTGGTTGGGACTTGTCTCACTTTGCCAAATTTGGGATTTTTGTGGCTATTCTTTAACCCATTCGCTCCTGGAGATTTTGCCGAAAAACGCCTTTTGAAGCTAGTCGAGTGGTTTTCTGGTCACTGTCGTGCTATAAAGAGCTAAAACTTACCACAAACCGGTTGACAGGGCGTACACTTGGCGGCCTTCTGATCCAGATGCAAAATATCAGCTTACGAAGTTCGGGCATGCGCAGAAAGCAAAATTTGGACATAGTTTTTGGGTTTAAAAGTGACACAGCAGTCTTGACTTTTACTTTCCGCTTTCTCTCCTCCCTTCTTTTTTGGCTTTTCTTGCCTCATTTTTTTTTTCTCTTGCTGGGCATTTAGTAGGCTTCATTTTGGTGGGAAGAGTTTTTAGGAAAGCTTTTAGGATCTTAGGATTAGGTGAAAGGAAAGGTAGGTGGGTAATGGAACAAGATTTTCATGGAGATTTTCAGGTCCTTGTCACGTGGTTTTTTGCTTCTTTCTCCGGTGTCCTTGACTGAATTGTGCTCATTCTGGTATGGTTTGAAAGATCTCTTCACCCTGCACAAGTTAGCGAAGAAAGTTGTCCTTGACCGTTAAAAGTGATGACGTCACAAAGGGTAGAAAGGACCTGGATCCGCACGGGCGGTTACGGGCGGTTCAGGGGCGAATGGGTTAATCAAAAAACCTAAAAATGGCCTTTTACCAACTTTTTCACCTGATTTTACATGAAATAGACAGATTTGGTTGTTTTATGCTGAAAAGTGGATTTTTTTCAAAAAGCTTGGTACTCTGCTTAACCCATTCGCTCCTGGAGATTTTGCCGAAAAACGCCTTTTGAAGCTAGTCGAGTGGTTTTCTGGTCACTGTCGTGCTATAAAGAGCTAAAACTTACCACAAACCGGTTGACAGGGCGTACACTTGGCGGCCTTCTGATCCAGATGCAAAATATCAGCTTACGAAGTTCGGGCATGCGCAGAAAGCAAAATTTGGACATAGTTTTTGGGTTTAAAAGTGACACAGCAGTCTTGACTTTTACTTTCCGCTTTCTCTCCTCTCTTCTTTTTTGGCTTTTCTTGCCTCATTTTTTTTTTCTCTTGCTGGGCATTTAGTAGGCTTCATTTTGGTGGGAAGAGTTTTTAGGAAAGCTTTTAGGATCTTAGGATTAGGTGAAAGGAAAGGTAGGTGGGTAGTGGAACAAGATTTTCATGGAGATTTTCAGGTCCTTGTCACGTGGTTTTTTGCTTCTTTCTCCGGTGTCCTTGACTGAATTGTGCTCATTCTGGTATGGTTTGAAAGATCTCTTCACCCTGCACAAGTTAGCGAAGAAAGTTGTCCTTGACCGTTAAAAGTGATGACGTCACAAAGGGTAGAAAGGACCTGGATCCGCACGGGCGGTTACGGGCGGTTCAGGGGCGAATGGGTTAATCAAAAAACCTAAAAATGGCCTTTTACCAACTTTTTCACCTGATTTTACATGAAATAGACAGATTTGGTTGTTTTATGCTGAAAAGTGGATTTTTTTCAAAAAGCTTGGTACTCTGCTTAACCCATTCGCTCCTGGAGATTTTGCCGAAAAACGCCTTTTGAAGCTAGTCGAGTGGTTTTCTGGTCACTGTCGTGCTATAAAGAGCTAAAACTTACCACAAACCGGTTGACAGGGCGTACACTTGGCGGCCTTCTGATCCAGATGCAAAATATCAGCTTACGAAGTTCGGGCATGCGCAGAAAGCAAAATTTGGACATAGTTTTTGGGTTTAAAAGTGACACAGCAGTCTTGACTTTTACTTTCCGCTTTCTCTCCTCTCTTCTTTTTTGGCTTTTCTTGCCTCATTTTTTTTTTCTCTTGCTGGGCATTTAGTAGGCTTCATTTTGGTGGGAAGAGTTTTTAGGAAAGCTTTTAGGATCTTAGGATTAGGTGAAAGGAAAGGTAGGTGGGTAATGGAACAAGATTTTCATGGAGATTTTCAGGTCCTTGTCACGTGGTTTTTTGCTTCTTTCTCCGGTGTCCTTGACTGAATTGTGCTCATTCTGGTATGGTTTGAAAGATCTCTTCACCCTGCACAAGTTAGCGAAGAAAGTTGTCCTTGACCGTTAAAAGTGATGACGTCACAAAGGGTAGAAAGGACCTGGATCCGCACGGGCGGTTACGGGCGGTTCAGGGGCGAATGGGTTAAATACCCAAAAATATCCAAAAATGGGAATCCGTTATTTTTTCCTGTGGTGGCAAAATGTCTTGTTTTAATAATTAATTTTGTCATTCTCTGCTTTTAGTATCTTTCTGATTTTAGTACTCTTTATAATAATACATTTTTTATTTTTATCATTTGTTCATAATAATTTGTAAATAGATTTTGTAAATAGAGATATCCTGAAGTGATATAATAAAGTTATCTTATCTTATCTTACATGCATTGGAATGAAAAAATAAAATGATCGAAATTAGCTGACTCAAAAGAAAAATAAGAGACTGCTTACAGGGAAGAGGCAATCATGACTTTGTTTCCTAATAACCTTAATGATTCATTATCATATAAATACTCAAATTGATTTTTAACTTTACTCTTCAGACAACATTTGAAAATGGAAATTTAAAGCTCACTACACACAGAATAGTTTGGGATGATTTAGATCAGCAGGTAAGTATTAAATTAATCTAAGATTTATGTCAACATTTTACCTCTTAAAACTGTAACAATGTAAGGATAGTTTTGACAATAGTGCTGACACTTCCACAGTTTCTGTTTTAACTTTTTTTATCTTTTTAGTAAAAAAAAATACTGTTAACATAATTTCACCTCACAGCTGTCGTTACTTTTCAAAACTAGAATTAAGAAAGAAGAAGGCTAGGATCATGCTATTATTGTTCAATATGTTATTTTTTGTTTGTTTATAGGATAGAGCCATATCAGTCCCACTGCCTCTTGTGAGTAATGTAGAAGAACAATCTGGCGGTTTTATGAGCAGGTTTGTTTAAGAGAATGTGTATTTTAAGAAGTAACCAATAACAATTATTAGAAATAAACTGTGAAAGGTCAGTTGGTGTAATAAAACCTCCTTTTCTACTCTTCTAGAGTCACAGTCTTGTTAACATGAAAACTTTTCTATTTTTGAGACCATTATTATGATCATGCGTATGCCTTTTGCTGACCCTACCTAAAATGTCTGTGTTTTGGATTCTAGTCAAAGGGATGGCCCTTCATGAAATTATGTTAAACAATTATTCCTCAAGCCAAGATGGGCTCTGAGTTTGTAAAATCCAACTGGTAAAATATCGAGACAAAACAACTTTAGCTAGCAAAATGCGATTTAGCTGCTGTAATGTTTTGGTTTTCAAAGCTGGTGCTTTTCATTACTAGTGGGCTATAACAAATAGCCTAGTAGTAGCTGAACCAATCAGAATGCAGCATTGATAATAGACCACTAGTTGGATTTTACTAAAAGTCAAATGCTATTATGCAACACCTTTAATAGCTAGTAGTTTTCAAGGTAAATGGGGGCAGCTGTACACAGGCTAGGAGATTGCGAATTAAAGTAATCCTATTTCTTGTTTAAAAGTTATTTTGGCCAGGATATAAAATTAATAACTCTTCAGAGAGGCCCTGCCCGATGTGGGGGTCACATGTCGCTCATCTGAATTTTAAAATGTCTCGTTTCGGTGATTATAAATGGAAATTGAACAAAAATTCTTTGTCTTTGTTGGAATTTTAGAAAAGGGGATAGAGATGCATTACAGTTCTGCAATTTCTCAGTTAACATGTCGCATCTATACATCGCCATTCACAATTGAGTGATCCACATTCAACATTTTGAGACCAAAGGTGGATTTCCACAGTCATGTAACTGGCCACATGCATGACAACTGTTGTCATGCAAGTGACTTGATTTTGTAAATGATATGAAGTTCAGGAAGTGTTCAGGATGAGTATACTAATCTTGTCTGATGATCATGTTCACTGATGTGGGAGTTTAAGTATCAGAAATTAAAATTGTTTATTAATGGAGTGTGTAGTGACTACATGTAAAGGAAGTTCAAGGATTGAGTACCACATCAAGTGACTCACTTGTTTACTTGAATAAGTGTTGCAGTGCTTGTTCAAATTTTCAAGCCTCAAGTGTGGCACTTGTGGGAGAGGGACACCACAATAATATTATAGTATTAATGATTATTGTATTAACTACAGTATTATATTATTGTTTTCCATAATAAACTAAGAGAATTTAAGTCTTTTGATTTGGATTACATTAGGGCCATGATGCTTATTCGGGGGGGGGGGGGGGGAGTGCACTTATTCAAGGGAGGCCCTTAATTGGGGGCGGTACTTAATCAAATAAGTATGGTAATTGACACTCTTTCATAGTCAGGCTCTCAACAAGAGAGAGCTGATTTCTTTTCAAAAAACCTGCTGTTCGGGAGAGTAATAAGTAGCTGTTAATACAAGTTATTTATGTACAACTGTTGCAGGACTTGATTTTTTGTATAAGTATTTCTCCTTGCTTTAATATTGCTGGTATTTTGTTATAGTGCAAAGGTGATTGTCAGCTTTCACCCACCACCAAAAGACAAAGACCCTGGACCATGTGTCTCAAGCCCATACACCTGTGTCAAGTTCTCTTTTAAACAAGGTGGTCATTCTCAGGTATGAAAGTTCGAAGTGTAAAAATAATTATTGAATGGTCCTGTATGAATGAAGTTTCTGGTCAAATTTGCTGCTGCTTGAAAAATTCATGTGGTGCCTTGTGAACTTAGCCTACATGTAAATCATATTGACTTAGTATGCTTTTCTCCCACTACATGTACATACATGTATAACATATATAAATCATGTTCATGTCAACTACAAGTTTTAACACTTATGATTAAGTCAAACCTGAGCTGTTTTTCAGGGAACCTTTTTTAAAAATGTTGGGTAAGTAGTCAAAACTACTTACATTAAGTTGTTAATGCCATGGTGGGGGCAATAATTATTGATTGTCATATACCAGTACTTAATGTCTTTTTAAAGAAAAATTATTATAGTTATACTACTACATGAGAAATTTCTGGAATTTGATTGGCCTAGAGCTGTGGTATTTCAGCTTAATTTAAAATACCTACTTGTGAAAATTAAAAACCTTTTGCCAGTAGCAGTATAAACAAATAATAGCATGATTTGTACATGATATTTGGCATAAATACCACTTGTGATATTTCAAACTTGTCTCAAATTTCATGAGCCGTTAGGCAAGCGAAATTTCGTATAACCATTTCGAAATATCACTTGTGGTATTAATGCCAAATATCACTACAAATCGTACTATTACGTATACAAAGTCATGATTGCTAGATGAAACAAATAAATAATGCTCTTCCATGCCAAAATCTACCTCTTTACATTCAGTGCTGTTTTTTTTATCTTCCTCTTCATAGAGATTAATACTGATTTATGAAATATAATTACTTCATAATTCTAACCAGCCTTGTTTTGCTGTTGACAGTTTTTTGCAAAGTTGCAAGAGCAGTTTAAAAAGAAATCATGGTTGCAGCAAACCACACATTCTTCCTCCACAGGAGCGACAGGAAAAATGCTGGTAAGTTTATATATATACTATTAAATTGAATGCATTTAATAACTCCTTTTATTCTGTTTCCCTCATTCAATGTTTTGTTTATTTTTTTCTTCTTTTTCTTAGAATCGGCCAAGGGGAGTTGGTGGAATAGTTGGAATTGAGAGGAAACTGGAGCAGAAGTCTAAAGAGACTGATGACTATATTCAAAAGGTATAGTACACAGTATTAGGAACTCAAAAAATGACTTTTTTAATGGCCTTTTCTAACAGTTCTTCATTTTTTTCATCTTAGGCATTTAAAGATTTAGATGCTCTTATGGAAAAGGTATTTGATTCCAAGCAGGGTATTTTAAAGCAACATTTCACAACATTTTAGATTCACTGCCACAAATTAATGCAATAGTTTGTCCAGAGTCTTTAGAAAACATACATGCATGCAGGCTATATGAATCTCATAAATTTAAATTAATCTTTGTACTTTATTTCCTCATCCTCACAATGTGCATTAAACCACCAGCAATGCAAAGCCAAGGGTAACCTAGGTAATGGGTTACGTATGCAAGCAAAGGGAATTACATCGTGATAGAACTATGAAGGATATGGCATAGTGGTAGGAAATTCGAAGTCGTTTTGTGGAGAGAACTGGTGGTTGACCTTGGTCATGGTGCTTAAAAAACCATCCATACTGGATGCAGGAACATTCCCTTTAGGAAAAAGGGAAGTCAGTTGGAGCAGGTGTTGGTTGGATAGCTTCTTAGAGTGGCAATTACTTCAGGTATCTTGCGTGGGATCACACAAGGTGGGTGTTGAGTGGCAGAAGAAACAGCAGGTTCCTCTTGGATACTCTTGTGAGCATTGGGACCAGTGGCGACATGTCAGTTTATGTCTGTGGTCTAGAACATGATACAACTAAGAAAGCTTACTTCAATAGGACTTAAAATGAACCTGCGAAATGGTAAACTTCCGTACACTAATTGCACCACGAGCTATCAACAGAAACAACAAGAGATTGATCTTGGGCATTATCTATGAGTTGGTGCACTGATTATGCAACCACATTTCCCAAGCAGATAAGCCTTTGTTACAGATGTTGGTATTGAGCTCGAGGTTAGTGATAGTGAGATTGGGCCTCCTTCTGGACAAAATATTAATATTAAAAGATCTCATCACCAAGTTCGGCAGTTTGCTTCGGCAACAAGGTTTTTGTTTGGGTTTTGATACAACTCACATCTACAACAATAGCATACTGATGAAGGGTTCCATTGATGGACAATGAAGTAAAGTTTGTAGGGGCATAATAATGGCAGGGGGACTGGCCAGAGGACACAGCTCAAGGCAGAGTGGGAGGAAAATATACAAAATAATAGACTCACAGCACTCTTCATCCTTTAGACAGGTGGTAGTGTAGGACGTGGAAGTCTTGCAAATGAATCAGTGGATGATCTCTTGATTGGACCAATAGTAGGGAATTTTAATTTTGGACTTTTCAGAACGTACGTCATGAGCCATACAGCCAGATCCTCTGTGTCTGATACAAATGAAGGTACTTAACGGTCATCAAGGGCTGGAGCACTGCAATAAGTCAAATGCCAAGATAGTAGAGCCAGCTTGGTGGAGCAGCAAGACCTGTTAACGATGTAACATTGAAAATAGTGAATTCTCACAATGGCTTGAAGAGAATTGACTACAGTAAACTCTTTCAAAGGCCTCGATAAACAACTTACTGTCAGCCACAGCATAAGGTTAAGTAAGTGGCAAAGTGCTTAACGGTGGCTGAAGTTGATAGTAACTAATTCACATTCGCATAAAAGCCACCTTATGCCTTTTGATGGATAAGTTATTGGTGAAAAATTTTGCATAAGGTATAGGGTGGGTGAAAATTTGCCAGCGCCGCTGAAGGGGAGGAGGGTGGGGAAACTTGCCTGCCCGTTATAGAGCTTAGACTTGCGAGAAGACGGCGAATTTGCTTGCTAAGGTGTATAAAAGGCCTAGGGAATTTCCCTGGGGACCGTAAAGGACCAATAGACTGCTTCCCGAGGGAGCACGCAGTAATCTAGTTGATTAAATCGTCACGCGGCGGCTTTTGTACGAATGAGAATAGTTTCTCTATTTCACATGGCAACTAGGAGGGGTGGTGGAAAGTGTAACTTTTGCTGGCAGAGAATAAAAAGAGTGGCAACAAGGCCACTATTCTTATGGGGCATGGACCCATCATTCACGGGTTTGGGGAAGGTGATGAATGCTAAGAGGTTATCAGACCATGTGACTGTATCCTGAGATTGACAACCAGCAGTAAGCAGTCTTTGGGGTTCACCGAACAGCAGAATCGCCATGAGATGTGGTGTAGCACATCTTTGGACCATTCCAGCTGTAGAAAGCAGTGGAGACAGGACAAACAATGGACAATGCACCAACCTAGAGCAGAACGAACTTTCTGCCAGTTTGCAAAGACCTCGTGAGGAGAGTTACCACCACAATTTAAGTCCTCAGCTATCTGGATTATCTTTAAAGGAGATAACTCAAGATCCAGAGCAGTCTTGTGAAGGGTTTGTGAACATCCATATGGCGTAATGTGAGTCCCGACGATAAAGAACTTGTGTTTATGAGGGTGGACAGGATTGTCACTGGAAGCCATGAATGGGAGTCCAGTGAATATGTCTAAATCAAGATCTTGGACAATGAGAGCGTTAATTCAAAATTGTGAGGGGTCCTTGATGGCAGATCAGAGGGATAATGGCGTGTTGGCAACTATGGACATGGGCTTGCACAGCAATCTGGCAGCAGCAACTACTGGAGTGTACATTGAGCTCCTTGGGGGATCACAATTTCTAGAAACCACTGTGGAAAGTTGCTCAAACAAGCTTTCTTTAAAACTAATGAGTTTTAAGTACCTTTACTCTGCTTACTTCTCAGTTAGAACTGGCCACACCCAAAGCCAAAAGTGGTGAGCCTCCATACTATGCCCATCATATCTTTACTACAACTGAAGAAATCATCACCAGCTCTGAATTCTTTGGTTGATTCTTTGCAACAATAATTATTATTGTCTTCCACCTTCTTTTTTTCAAGGCAAAAGAAATGGTTGCTATGGCAGACAAAGTGGCTTCTAAACTTGAAGAGAAGAAAGGATCATTCACAGAAGATGAGGTAATGAAGCATCTTTCTTTCTCTCCTTTTCATTGATGTCATCCATTTGAAACTAATGGTTATTTTGGTTGTTATAACATGGTGGAATGCAGGGTGGGAGTGGCTGAGGGAGCTTTGTATTGTATTCTTTAAGACTTTAATTCTCTAGCATCCCCTGGTGCTTGGAATATGTTTCACCATCCCAAGAAGAGCAATTTTTTGTTTAAGGTGGTTCCCTGTCAAACTTCATAGTAACGGTAAAATGCATTGCATATTTCAGACAGTGATGTTCAAGTCTTACCTGCTAAGCATGGGCATAGCTAATCCTGTGACAAGGTAATAATTATGTTCAAGTTTAAGGTGTTAAATGAATTAGGATGTTGCTCAATGTACATCTAATGCACCTATCAAAGTAAACCCCGTTGGGGGGGGGGGAGGGGAGTGCGGGCAAGGGGTGGGGATTTGACAAATTTTAAAATTTTTTGATCAAATTCCCCAGGGTGGGAAACGAAAGGTCAATCAAAAGTGTCAAAAAAGCCCCCACCCCGGGGGAAAAATCTAAACAAACAATACTATAATACTATTTAAAACGAATAAAAGAACATTTCAAAAGTACGTTCTTACTACTTTTATTTAAGGTTAACGTAAGTTCCGTTAAATTACTTGCTGTAATTAAGTATTTTCTCTCTCCACTAGCATCTCTTATTTTGAACAACATAATCGCTCCAGGAAGACTGACCGTGCTATTATATTAATGAAACGTAAAATGCTTTATAACATCTGGTCAACATGTGGGAACAGGTCGGATCAGTGACCCGTAAAAAATCCTCTGACTTTCATGATAAAATTCGATTTCAATCGAGGTTTACAATCAGATGGGAACTTGAAGATAAAAACTTTCTCAAAATAGACATTATCTGTTTAGATGACAGTCTAAAGTATCGGATTATGGCGATTAAAACAAATGAAAACTTCATACCTTTCTCCAACAGCGTGACTTTCAGAAAGCCTTGAGGGACGGACTTGGTAACCGCTTCTGAATTGATACTGGGCTTCTATCAGTCAAAGTCAAATGTCCCGACCCCGGGGTCGCTTCACGATCAAAAGCCCGACATGGGGATAGTCTCAGGCATCAAATCCCCTCCCCTTGCCCGCACTCCCCCCCCCCCCCACGGGATTTACATTGATAGGTGCATAAAGAGTAGTGATGGGAACAATCCCCCTCCCCCACCCCAATGAAAATTTTGTTCCTGTGGTGCTGGACACATACATACCCAGTTTTATCCATGGCTGCACTTCTGTATCATAATTATTTTTGATATAATGATTTATTTAATTTATTTAATAATATTGATAATTTTTATTGGTCTCATCCCAGTTGTTCAAAAGATGGATAGTGTATATTGCTGTATATCCATCAGCGTTAGGGGAACCTTGCCTAGTCCCTGTTCGGCGTTTTCCCAGTCCCTGTCGGTCAATTCGCTTCGGTGACTTATCCGAGGCGAACGGGCGGGGAACACATTTTCGCATGGACCACGTGACCCGAAACGCTTTGGCCGCGAGGAAAAATGAGGCCTAGGGACTAGGCAAAGGGGAACCATTGCGTTATCCATTAAATAAAACTATTCCATCTTTTGAACAACTAGGGCCCTTTATACTTAGAAATACGTTATACTCACACCTCACCAGAACCGGGAAAATCTAGATGTTAAAGTTTTTGTCGTAATATAGGTGTCTCGATATTTTTGACCAACTAGTTGGATTTTACTAAAACAATTATTCCTCCATCCTCAATGGCCTCTGAGTCAATAGCCTATGAGGCCTTTCTATTGACTCAGAGCTCATTCAGGCTCGAGGAATAATTGTTAATGAATATAAATCATAAATGCCGGTATCTTTTCGTGCGTTGTTTTAAATAAACTGAAATAAAAAATTGCTTTCCATGAACACTACCTCAACACATTGTTGTTTTGTTTTATTGGTGTTTTTTTTGTATGTCAGGGAGACACATGGCTCGAGTGCCAGCTATCACAAAGAACTGGCCAAAGAGCTTGGTACGTTCTTAGAGAAGATCATCAAGGTACGTATTCAGTAGTTATATGAGGGCTCGAAAAATTCCGGTTTGGTCTGGTCTGGTCTGGCCAGTCCGGGACGAGTAGGATTTGTTGGAAGCTTACTTGCCTGATGGGCAAGCCGGGGTCCAGGCAACTTAGCTAAGACAAGCAATAGTTGCCGCCCACCCCCCTCCCCGGGTAAGCAAAATGTGACAGCTGCTTGCCTGAAGGACGTGCCCCGAGTTATATTGCACACCTGATCCTGTATCAGCTGTACGTGTACAGTAAAGAGGGGGTGATTTGGGCATTTTGTTTAGCAGATTAAGGGTTTGTGAATCACTACTTCGGTCTACTTAGGGAGTTGAACGTACTCCTAACGTTTAGTATTTTAAAAACGTTTCCCATGGAGGTGAAAAAACCACCACATCTGAATGGGTCCTTTACTATGGTTATAAGAATAAGGCGTTTGATAAGAGTGTTCTTCTAAGGACTTTAAACTTTGACTGGAACTCAGAGTTTACACTCGATGCAGGTCGTTAAAAGTAAATCCAAGCCGCGTACTGAAATGTTGTGAAGGACCAAACTGAGCTCTTGCGATGCAGCTGTCGAAAGTTCAAGCGAAAGATTAGAACAACGCATAAATTACTCATTGAAGTATTCAATTTTTTCAGTTGATGAGAAAATGTTCTTTTGTGATGACTGTACAATTGATGTGTATATGACATAGCCTGGAAATATAGGAGAGCTAAGTCGTTTGCAAACAAATACCCTTTATTTACCAGGAAAGGATTCTGCTATTTGATATTTGTCACTACATATTGAACTTAATATAGGAAGAATTTAAAAATCTAGCAGAATCTAATTACTTGTGCATGTTGGCATTTTAAGGAGGAAGGGGGCATGATGACTTTGAGTGATGTATACTGCAGATTCAACAGAGCAAGAGGAATGGAGGTTTGTGATAAATCTGAGAAAATGCTTTGAAGCCTGCGCTGGAACGCAGTGAAGGACTCGCTGCATAACAGGCGACGAGGAGGTTTCTTTTCTTCCATATCCTGTCGTGGCTGATAGCCATGAATGAAGTTCACTGCACTTGACTGCACTGCGGCAAAACATGACAAAACCGCCAGCTTCAGTATGCAGGCTAAGCCAGCTGTGAGGAGACATCCGTTAGCATTTCTAATACGTTTGATCGCCATCCCAGGGGGGCCTAGAGTCAAACCAGGATCGTGCTCTTGTCGTAGATTTTTGGCTTCGTCAGTGAGATTTAGACCTGTACTTCCCTCTGCTAAAATGGTGAAGTCAAAAAAGAAGGAATCAAATTTTAGATAATAATAATAAAAAAAACATCCGCCGGGAGAGTAAGCAAGCGAGGGTTGGTTTGTCTAATTCGTGGTGTTTTTTTATTGCAGCTGGTTTCTCCTGATGATTTAGTGAATGCAGCCAAACTGTTTTCATCAGTGAAGATACCATTAAGGTAAGCCACTGTCCTCCTGCGTAATGGCATCGAAGTCATCAGGTTTCTCTGCCTTACTTCCTGTGTTGTTGTCGGTTATTAACCCCTTAGTACTTTATGTGTTTTCTCGGCCTTCTAGATTCAGAGCTTTCGAAAGTGGTGTGTTAGTTATTCAAGCGTTGTCTCATAGTGATGAAGAAGTTATACGAACCACTAAACAAATTGTAAGTAAATGTTCTCACGTATTCATCATTCCCACACTCCTGATAGCCAACCCTGAGCTTTCGTGTGGCGTTTCATGTAATTAAGTTATTGCTATGTTATCGATGATAATTTTATTAACAGATGTTCAGGATTTGCAAAGGACGTCGTCTATTTAAGACCCTTACCTAAATGAAAGTCTACAGAGTTTCATGTAATTGCAAAATGTTTGTAACAAGTACCAATTCCAGTTGCCGTTTTTCTCTTAGCTCGATGAAAAACATTCAGTTACCGCAGAAGAACTGGCCCATTTGATCAATATATCGGTCATGTTAGCAAAAGAAAGGTGAGCACTCGTTTTACTGAAATATCAAAATTTTAAATTAATTATGAACAGTTGTAGCTACTATTGCTAACTGCCAACCAAGGAAAAAGAATCCGATTTAAATGTGAAGTTTTTGCATCTGTACGGTGTAGGTCGCACGTGTCAAGAAATGGAGTGGGGGACCCCGGTCTAGTGGGGTAGGTTTCTTTTGTTTTCACGCTGTGGCGGACACAAAACAAAAGAAACCTTCCCCACTAGACCGGGGTCCCCCACCTCCATGTAAACAAGGTCTAATACTCGAGTTGTCACAAAGGTGGCACACTGGCCAATGAGCACTTGGTTCACTTTATGAGGTTACTAGCTTCTGATTTTGAACGCGCTGGTTCAAATATAAACCGTCTAAACTGTGGCACGCTAGCCAGTTTAACTACGAGTTTTTTTCAGCTTTGTTACTGAAACAAACATCGTTTATTGTTTATTGTTTTGTTTGCCATAAGTTATACAAAGCAAAAAAAAAAAAGATGATGAAAGATGATGTTGAAAGATAGCCTCAATGCACATAACATTGGAAGTGACTCAGTGTAAACTAATGTGGCTACGTATCAACAAGTAGCCTGCGAAAACATCCGTTTCTCCTCGCTCTTCGCCGCTGGGGACGTTTCGCGAGGAGGAACGTCTGCGACTCAGCGACAGAAATTCCATACTGATGACGTAAAATCTGTCCGGAATCCGGTCAGAAGCGCTGATTGGTCGACGGAGTAGTTACATTGTTTTAGCTATTGTTTACGAATGACAGACAAAAGACAAAAGGCCACAAAGGTCAAATGTAAACGAGAAGAATCTCTAACAAAACAGTCAATATTTCTGGAATATAGTCTTCTCTAGAAGAAGCATTTGAGTTTTGCCGGAGCTCGTTGGCAGATGAACACAACACTTCACCAAAATCGATTAGAAGACACGCAAAATTGGACAAATTTATATTCGGAACCGCAAGACTACCGAATTCATTATGTAAAAATTGATTTGCGTCATCAGTATGGAATTTCTGTCGCTGAGTCGCAGACGTTCCTCCTCGCGAAACGTCCCCAGCGGCGAAGAGCGAGGAGAAACGGATGTTTTCGCAGGCTAATCAACAAGAACAAACTACTCGTAAGGTGAAGTTGGCTTGATTATCGCATCCAATAGAGGTAGTTAATGGTGGACACAGCTCGTTCTTTTGGATCGAGTCTGTGCATGGACTAATTTGAAAATTCTCTTAAGCGTAAGGAGAGGTCCATCCTCAGAGACCGAGAGTCAGTTGTTTGGGACGAAGTATGAAGGGACCGGCGAAGTAATTATTTGCCCCTGGTCTCTTTAGGGCACAAGAGGGACTGCTCAGGGACTTGTACAAATGGAGGGTACATGTAGAAAAAGCAGTTGCCTCTAGGCTGTTCACAGTCCTCTATTTTTCCGTAAGATCATCGAGATCGAGCGCTTTGCGTTACGGGCTGCCATCTTGCACGAGTGTTAAAACTACTTAGCCAAGAGCTATAATCCCCGACGCCCGCACCCTCGGTACATTTGAAAATCATGATAGCCGTGACGGTAAGAACGATCTCACGAAAAAATAGGGGAGTGTGAACAGTCTACGTTGCCTCTCATTGATTAATGCAATGTATGTGCAAAAGAAGAATCGGTAAAAGTAATAAAAATAGGCAATATCCAATGTCTTCCAGGAAGCAAGCGACAGGCCAGCTGAGTTTCAAATTCAGTATTAAGGTTCATACTTGGTTCCGAGAAGGGGAATAAAACAAAAGAAATGCAACTGAGATTCAAGGGTGACTAGTTCATTACTTTTGCTTTACTCCCCCCATCCCCGGAGCCAGATATGCCTTCAATATTTTCTGCAAATCGGTTACTGGGTCGACGTGTCCAGTTTAAGAATGCTTTTAGTGTAGTGTCAGCCTTTTCACAGAAAAGGACAGTCTTTTTTAAGGTATTGTTTCTCTATTAACAAAGTTTCTATCTCTTGGCAGGCTTTTAGTTACGGAACAAGCTGGCAAGGCATGTCGGGATGACAGCGTGGAGGGACTACGTTTTTACCCAAACCTGTTTCTCGACAGAAGAGATTGATAAAACACTCAAGAAAGATGGAAATGAGAACATTATAGTAATGAGATGGGCGCGCATCCTTTCAATGTGCGACAACTAGAAAAATACGCCATGAGCACGTCATGGAAAAACCAAATAGCTTTTAAAATACGCCTGCGCTTGAGGGAGGCGAGACGTTTTGTAATTCACTTTTCTTGGTGAATAAAGGAGTAACCTACTCAGTATCGTTTCGTGTCTCTCTTGTTCGTGTTCAGTGCGGGGCAATCCAAGTCATTCTAAAACAGGTCCTACTTTTAAGGCATGCTTAGCCCACACCTATGCAAAACCAAAACGAGCATGCCCTCGTCCGGGCTAGAACGTTGAGTCGCTGTCGTCGCTTGTTTGATACGGGCGGATTGCCAAAAGACAAACTGGCTACAAACTGATAAAATATTTTAATTTATTTGTAATAAACTTCGTTGTGAAGTCCATTCTTATCCTTTTTTGAGCGGAGTAGCGTCCTTCAAAAGGCTGAAACACAACACCCTCTTATTGACTGTCAAGTCCGTCCATCATACCAAGATGTCACCATCTCTCAGAGTTGTCCAGCACCATTCAAATTTGTAGAAACTCTGTTTTCTTTTCCATTTATATTATTACTTCTCGAGTTGCTTCATTTGCCAAAGTCCATCATTTAAGAAATGAATTACTTCAATGCCAATGCCTTTGTTGGTTTCACGTCTGTCGAAGAGAAAAAATGAAAATTAATTCAATGCCTACTTTCGTTTCACTTGCACTGGCTGAGCTTTGAAACTGCCTCAAAAACTTGCAAAACATGATCACAGGAACAATAAAGGTGACGTGTGGTATTTTATGAGGTAAAGGCTTCGCATTCCCTTCCGCCACCCACCTTCAGCTTTCAGTGTTGACATGCGTTATGTTTGTGGTCGTTGTGAAATACTTACATTTCTTCTGACGACATTGTCATTTTTCCGATGGCTACTGCATGTTGTTTTCCCTCAGCAGTTATTGCCTGAAGAGAATGTTAAGGTAACAATGTTTATTTTAGATACAAGCTTAACACTACTATCCTTTGAGCCATGAATAAATCATTATTACTGTACAGGCCTTTCTGGAATATCGTCGTATTCAGGGGGATCTTGGCGCAAGCTTGTGCGAAGAATCAACTTTTCAACAATTTGCATTGTACCCACACTTGCACACGTATGCAACATTTCAATTAATAAAGTCTAATAAATGTTGGCTTGAAGTGGCTCTGTTTTTTTCTGGGGCAGCACCTCCCAATTTTGAGCGCAAGCTACGTGCTATTAGAGTAACACGGTTACCACAGCTGTAAGTTGAAAATTCGTTTTGATCATTGTCATATATTGACACCGGAGTTCTCGTAGCAGCGTAATGACGTCAATGCTTATTCTACTTGTCATCGTATTCGTCCTCCAATAGCTGCCTCAATGTTTGTAAAAGTTTGACAGGAATAATGCGCGTTGTCAAACATACCAACGAAGCGGATCAAAATCTTTCAAAGAATAACGGGCGTTTCGGTTCTTGCCGACGTTTACACAGCAGACCCAGCTGGAAAACTATACCAAACGTTGAGGTTGGGGCGACTACAATGGAATTGCACGATTATTGTAGAGCCTCTTTTTTGCCTCTTCTTTAAAGACAAAGGTGAGAGGCTCTGTTGGCACTAAATGTCATCGCTTCTCAGGATCTGTCTCTTCCCGCCTGTCTTTGTGGTAAACAATTGTTTGATCTCGTCCTGAGTAGTATAGTAGAGATGAAATTATTCCTCGCGGGGAAATCTCAGAAGGAGGAGGGGAGCGGTAAGTAAAGAAATCGTGTTTCGTGCCCCAGTGGAACCTTGTTTTAACGAAATCCTCGTGCGGAACTTTCCCTTAAAAATAAAACTTACACACAGCGCCTTACAAACGACTTGTAAAGAAATTAAGCAACGCCAATCCGACTTAACAAAAATTGACAAATTTGACTTACAATACAGTTACAGATATAAAAATAACAAGAGACAAATAAAGAGTTTGCAAAACCAATGACATCACAGCTGACTGGTAACTTATAGATAGTCAATCAGATCACAACCTAATTGACCAATCAGGTCAATGGATAAAGTTTAAATACCACCACCTGGTGACACTGTAGAAGAACAAATCATTGTCAGACAGCCAAGACAGTGCTCCAATAAAATTGTTAAGAGCCCAACAATTATTTCCTGGTTGCACCAAGGCCTATTACACATCACCAGCCCTATTCAGGATTACATTCATATTTCAACTAACAGTTTTTTTTGTTACTACTATATTGGTGGCAATCAAGGATACAACTACAGTTCCTTTGGGTAAGTCAGCTAGTTTAGCACCTGGACTTGTTAGTCCTCTGCACATTACATTAGCACCACTTAAAAGAAATTTGATGGCGCCCTTGTCAACTTGCTGCTGAGGCAGGATTAAAGGATCTAAAATAAAGCGAATAAAATGTAATGTTAGATACACAAATCTATGGGATCTGAAGCTAACAAGAGGTAGCTATTTACAAAACGTTCCAACCATAAAGCTTGATGCTTTGAATACAATGTACGTGGTCATTTATGATTCCCTTGTGTTACAGTTACATGACTGTACTGTAACAAAAAACTGCCAAAACAAAAGGGACCACTTGCTCAAAGACTGGTTAGCACTAATCCACTTAAGTTTTTATTTCTTAAAGACATTTTAGGCTGCAACTGTTGGGAGATCAGTATGTCTGGGTCACAATTCAAACTATATACACAAACATATAATGATTCCTCAAAACGCCCACAGCGATTGTAGAATTGATAGAAGTTAAGAATGAATTTGTCAAAGAGGCCTTGAGATTTCTACCACTAGTCTCACACAATGCTTTTTAGGCCCTGTTACATCTTCTGGATGACAACATTTAATAATGCATTATAATGATTTGAAGATTTCTTTGGCATGGCTTTGAGTTCATTCATCTTATGTCAAATGATTAATTTGTCATAAGTATGTGTGCAAAAGCTTCCCAAAAATTGAAAAAGCCATGGAAAAGGTCTATGCAGGCCAGCATTTTTTAATACTGCCTTAAGCCAGTGCAAACAGATGCAACATTGTTGGCAAACAACTCCCAACATTGTAGACTGTTACATGTTACATCCTTTTGCACACCCTGTTGCATGTTGTTGTGTGTTGTTGGAATTAATACTTAAAAATAAGAAAAGACTTGAAAATGGACTGGGGCAAAAATTCTAATCTTTATTATTGACAAAAATTAAGCAAACGAGCCAGAACAAGTTTAAACCTCCCAGGTAGGGAGGGAGGGTTAACGCTGATTTGCACGATACATTAAATGACTGCTAAATGCAAAGGTTCACATAGATAAGAGCATACAATAAACAAAGTCCTATTGATGTTTAGGGTTACAGGTAAGCCATAACCTAAATCATCTTAATTAACTATTTTTGACAATTCAAAACAACCAGAGTTGTGTCACAAAGTTTGAAACCAGCCAAAATTTTAGCTACCTGAAAATGGACACAACAACTCCCGACATTGTTAGCCAACAAAGTTGGTAGTTGTTGCCTCTGTTTGGACGTAGCTTTACAATAGAACAAAAAGATGAATAATATTATGATTTCTTTTCAAGTCACTTACATTTATGAAGAAGTCTCAGTGATGGTAAATAATCCCCCTCTCTTTGTCGGAAGAATAGAATTTCTTGATTGATTGATAGTATTTCAATGTGTTCATGGCTACGAAAAAGGATTAAAAAAAAAAAAATTAATATTTAAACTTTCCAATGAAAAACCTGTATTTTTAAACCCAGCGCAAATATCAAACTTTTCAGGTGACAAAACAAACTGAGCGAAATGAGTTCATATTTAAATTCAATAAATTTAGATCATCTCAGTTACACTGTATGTTCAACTTCATACTTTGGGGACAAAATTAATATTATGCATATCTCAAGAGACGAACGAACTCCATGAATAAATTTAAAATTTGCATGATACTGTAAAATATTATTTGATTGATAAATTTTATCCTCATCACAAAAACATTTTTTGCAGTTGATCATGTGCAGTCAACTTGTATTGATTCTTATCAGTCCTTCAAAGTCAGCCGACTGAGGCTACAACATGAGCAGTCATGAAAGGTTCAAGGTTTTGTGAAAGATAAAAAGTGCCCTCTACAGTGTGAGTGCTATCTCAAATTATGAAGCATACAAACATCAAAGGGTACATGTTAAAGTGTGCTGTCTATCTGTACAGTTTGTATGTCTGTATCAAGCCATTTGTTAAAAAAAACTGTAAGATTCATTTACCAGGACAAAGAAAACTGTCTGTTATGTTAGCAAATTTCTGTAAAGTGGGATTCCTACAAATGAATGTAGCTGTTTCGCATCATGTTTGTTCCTTTGAAATTAGTTCAATGCTTAGTTAAGTTCAACATTTGACTCTGCAGAACCGAACTCAATTAAAGTTGACCCAAATCACAATTTGGTTTGTCTTACGAAAAGTTCAATGTCTGGCCCCTGCCTGAGTTATTCTTTAGGCATAAAGGAAGAAATCAGTACAAAACTGTGTTTATGATTCAGAAAGCAGAATTACTCTATTTTTTTATATATTCAATTTGTGCAAGAGTTCAGACATGTGCAAGTAAAGATATGCAGCTAGGTAGGCTAAGTTTTAGAATTGACTTTTTTCCTACGTGTATCTCTTTCCCATATATTGCAATGTTTATTAGCTCTTTATCTAAAACAAGAATTTTGGGATCCCCTTGCAATTTATTTTAACTGCAGCTGCCTTTGTTCAGTTGGTAGAGTGCTGGCCCCAGTTGTTCAAAAGTTGGATCAAGCTATCCACTGGATCAATCACTATACAATAGATAAGTGTTAGGCGAACCAATGACGCTATCAAGTGGATAGTGTTATCCACCTTTTGAACAACTGGGGACTGGTCTGCAGAGTGGGAAGTCGCAGGTTTGATTCTCTAGACCAATATTTAGGGTCTTACAATAACTGAGTAACTTGAGGGTTCTGCCCTTGCCTGGCAAATGGTTAGACCTTTGCTTGGCTCAGATAATGACAAAGAAGTGCTCCAAAAGAAGACATAACACAGTCCTTTGTACTACCAAGCAAGAACAACATTTTTTACAATACAAGTGACAATATAAGGTATTGTTATTATGTTGGCCAACTTACATTGTAGCAACTAGAGGGAAATAAGTTTCTCTGTATATAAAAGAATATACATAAAAGAATACTCAAAGTTGTCAACAGAATGATATCAAAATAATTATTACATTCAGTCCTTCCTCAACCCACTACTTCCGTAACAATCCAGGTTCAACACTGGTAGGTCCACCATGGCACAAATCCTGACACTAAGAAAAATTAATGAAGGGATCAGAGCCAGAAACTTGCTGGCAGTAATTACATTCATTGACTTCAGAAATGGCTTTGGTTCTATGAACAGGAGAAAGATGCTTCAGATTCTCAAGGCCTATGGCATCTCCAAGTGACTGGTGGATGCAATAATGGTATAACCCACAAGGAAACACAAGCTACATGTACAAATTGTAATCTCCTTTCCCCTGACAGTGCAGAAACTGAATTCTTCAAAATCACCACAGGTGTGCTACAAGGATATACTCTTGCCCCTTACTTGTTGATAATAGTATTGGACTATGTAGTCCGGGAGGCTATTGATGGACAGGAGGAGAGCCTTGGACTAACAAAAAGGCAAGCAAAGACAAGGTCATAGAGTTTAGGCCGAAAAAGTCACTGAATCTAAAATTTGCAGACAACATTGCTCTTTTTAGTGGTCAGTTTCAACATGAGCAAGAGATACTCAGAAATGTTGAAGAATTATCAGTCAATGTTGGTCTTCTACCAAATGCAAAGAAGACAAAATAGACATTTTTTGACCATCAGCTGGGCGCAAAGAACGAGACAACAAAGTAATTGAACCTCTTGAGAACTTTAAGTACCTGGGTTCATGGATCAGTGACTCAGAACATGACTGCAAGTTCAGAAAGGCTTCAGTTTGGATAGCTTGCAACAAAATGAGAAACGTATGGACCTCAAAGCTACCACGAGCCACAAAGATCAGACTATTTCAAGCAACTGTGGAGTCTGTCTTACTCTATGGAAGGGAAATGTGGACCCTGACAAGGAAGCTGGAGAAGTATCAATGAATAGTGTGAACGGCCCTGAACGTGCACTGGCAACAACATATGAACAACCACGAACTACATGGGAGTCTCCCAAGAGTCAGTAAAACAATTTTCATGCACAAAGATTAAGATAAACTGGCCAGTGTGCTCATCACAATGAGGAGACTACTTCAAAAATGCTGCTTTGGGAACCCCAGCATGGTCACCCAAAGTGAGGTAGATCAAGAACTACATACATTGAGAACATCAAGGCTGACTGTACTGGACTGGACAATACAAAAGAAATAAGAGATACAATGCTCGATCAGGTCATGTGGAAATATTTTGTTAGCATGGCTCAGGATGAATCCCGGCCTAAGTAAGTAAGGGAATCCTGCAAATGCTTCTCTCTACATGGAATGCTGAATTAAATGCTCATGACAAAACAACCTTAATTTCTCAACTATTACTAGCTGGCCCACTATAACTAGTCGTAGCTTTCGCTAAGTGCCAACGAAAGAAAAAGACTTTGCCTACATCATCGGTTTTAGTTCCAATGTTTATAAAACCATGTTAGCTGCTGAGCCGAGAATTTCCACTACAAGCACTCGTTCCTACATTTCTGCCATGCTCTTGGTCCTAAAATTGCTCTTATTCTTATGCTTAGACATTTTTGAACCTTAAACTTGTAGAGTTTCAAACAGCGAAAGGGAAATAACATTTATAGGTTAGCGCAAACTTGAAATGGCGAGTTGTAGTTCGTACAAGTACAGTAGTGTGGCAGAGAACATTGTCCGAACTTTGAAGGTTCGTCCGTTTACAACAAAGGTCATCAAAAGTCACATGAAACTACACATGAAATCTAACGCCACTAAAATCCCTAGGGAATTTACACCTTACATTACACTTTTCACAGCAGGATCGAGAATTTTTCTGCCTGCTGCAATATTTTGCGTGGCATTAAGCTGGCCGCCTCGCAAGCCGACTGTCTGCGCTCGGCTTGCTCGTTGGCAATTAGCCGCCCTGACCACACTAATTCACTTTTGTTTGAAAACACATACATTTTGATGCATTAAGGCCTGCCATCTGCACTAATATGCTTAGTGTTTTCATAAGAAATGCATCAATTTGAAAATGCAAACAACTGTATTAGTGTTGACAGCCAAAAACGGTAGAAAACACATCAGACCGAAAACAATGGCGTCATATATACCACGTGTGTTGAACCTGGGCATACCCGAGCATGCGCATAGAGTTTGACTTACATCACACATGCAGATCTAACCTTTTTGAATGTTTTAGTTTGGACAGTCAAAAATGCATCAAAACGGTACTGTGGACGCAAATTGATCAATCTGTTTTCAATGACTATGAAAATGCATACTTTTGAAAATGTATTTTAGTGGACAGGGTGTCAGTAACTCCGGCGTTTCATAATGTAACTTATTTAACCCTTTGCGGCCCAATGGCCGATATATCGCCCATAACAAGAAAGAGAAGATTTTGGCTCAGCGGATTCTCCATATTTAGTCCCCAGACCTCTCTAGGCTAAAAAACTCATTCGCCATCTTGGATACTTAGATTTTCGTAGTTTCAGACGATTTTAGCTTGCTTTAGTGAGATTTTTTTACTTTCTTCGACTGTCAATTTTCCTGGGAAATTTTAAAGGTCATTTAATCATGGCAAGCGCTAAACGGCGCTACACTGTGCCAGAAGTATTGGACTATTTGGACGGTAACTTCGATATCCCCGACGATGGAGTGAATTCTGACATCGAAGGCCTTGATGATGATTTTGATGAAGAAAATGATCTGCTTCCTGAAGTGGCCGTCTCTGAAGATGAAGGTGACGAAAATGTACACCTCGCCGCTCTTGATATCGAGGAAAACGGTGATCAGGATAGTGGCAGAGGAAGACCAAGCAATGTAAGTCTAAATGACTTTGAATGGAGTAGTGTGAGAAGTGACATTGATATTCCCAGCTTTTCGCAAGCTGTTGGACCAGCGAATGTTATGCCCAGAGAGTCCTTAGCTGTAGACTATATCATAAGAGAGACAAATCGCTATGCCTGTCAGTTATTACAAGCTAGAAACAAAGATGTTCCTAGCTGGAAAGAGGTTTCTCTTGAAGAACTGAAGGCATTTTTGGGCCTTCTCATTGCCATGAGTATTCACAGGCTCCCAAGTTTGCGAGATTACTGGTCATCTGACTGGGTGCTGGGGGTCCCAGAATTTGCAAAAGTAATGCCTAGGAACAGGTTCTTGGAGATCTGGAACAACCTCCACCTTTGTGACAACAGCAAAATGCCACAGCGTGGGGAGCCAAATTTCGACAAGCTTTTCAAGGTGAGAGAATTTCTCAATGACCTGAACACTAACTTTCGAATAAATTACAATCCCCACCGTGAGCAAGCTGTTGATGAGGCGATGATAAACTACAAGGGAAGGACCTCCCTGAGGCAGTACATGCCTATGAAGCCAATAAAGAGGGGGATCAAGATGTGGTGCAGAGCTGACAGCACCAATGGTTACCTGGGTGAATTTGACATTTACACAGGTAAATCCCCACAAGGAGTGCAACATGGCTTGGGATACTCAGTGGTCACCAAGCTTTGTCAACATGTTCAAGGCCACTGGTATGCAATTTTCTGTGACAATTTTTTTACCTCATACAGGCTTATTGAGGAATTGTATCTCAACAAAATACTCTGTTGTGGGACTTTGAGATCAGGCCGAAAAGAGTTCCCTGCATGCCTCTATGACAAAGCAGCGATCTAAAGAATGAAGAGGGGTGATGTGGTGTGGAGAATGAAGGGTCCAGTGTTGGCTTTAACATGGATGGACAAGAAAGCAGTCCATGCAACTGGCACCTACACCCAAGCCCCTGCACAGCAACTTCCTGACGTGAACCGCAAACAACAGAATGGCACCATTGAGAAAATACCCTGTCCCGAATTGGTTTCATCTTACAACACTTACATGGGTGGTGTGGATAAAAATGACCAGATGAAGTCTTACTACCCCATCCCAGTGGCTGGAAAGAAATGGTGGAGCAGAATCTTCTATGATCTTATTGATAGATCCATTTACAAAAGCTTTGTACTTGAGCAAGAATCTACACACCATGCAAAACGGAGTCAGAAGCTGTTCCGGATTGACCTTGCCAAACAGCTAATTGGCAATTTTTCTTCACGAAGAAAGCGTGGAAGGCCCTCTGATGAACATTTATTGGCTAGACATATTGAAAGACATTTCCCTGACTTTTTCCCAACCAATGCGAAGGGGAAAAGATTAGAAAGGAGGTGCAAAGTTTGTTATGATGGAGGCAAGGTGAAGAGGACCAGCTATTATTGTCCTGACTGTGACGTCGGCCTTTGTGCTGCGCCTTGCTTTCGACTTTACCATCAGCCATAGACTCTTCACTATGTCAAAAGGAACACAGGAAATGTTTCTAATGTGTATATACCATTTTTTTTGTACTTTCATTTTTTACTGCAAGTCAACTTTTTGGTTTTGCTGGGTTGCGTGACATGTCACGTCGCTTGACAAAATGCTATGTTCTAAGGGTTTGAAATTTTAGAAAGTAGTTAAATTTGGTGTTAAATTGCTCAGTAGACATTTGGCTTCGTTTTGTACTACAATCCTTAATTTTCCTAAAATACCACAGGGTTGTACAGGCATGGAAAGAACATTACTTTATATTTGTGTGACATTGATTATCTGTTTTGTCACATCATGACAGGTGTCAATCAACATCAAACATTTTTCTGAACACTGCGATGTAAAGTCTAGCTATTAGTGATGTTTCTCTCAAAGTTTGGTAATCATAGCTTAAAATCTCAATATTTTACAGTTTTTAGTTATTTTAGCATTGAAAAACTTAAATAAATTCCAAAATAAATTTGGGCTGTAAAGGGTTAAAACAACAATTATTGACCTTTCTCATAAATAGATATAAAATAAAATTTAAAAACAGGGAAAAGGAAGACCCACAATGGACTTACCATTTCACCACCACTAAAGACTCTTTTTTAGGAAGTATTTCTGCCATGAAATCTTCTATGGGAGGAAACTGCTCAACAAGTTTGGCCTTTATTGCCCGCTGAACAGATGACTTTACTTGACTTACTCCCGAGACAGCTTCCCCAGCCTGAAATCTGGTGGATAAAAAAAAAAACGTGAAAGAAATATATCATAAAGAAGAAAATGTTTTTCATGAGACAAATTCCAATATAGTCCTTTCCAACGAAATTTCACTCAAGGCCATAGTGCGAGAGATTGGTTTAAACCAGTTTAAACACACCACAACTCGTCAACAAAATATTTTAGATGGAACTTATACCAAGTAAAAGTTAATTTCTATATAAATATTCACACCCTTAGTAAGAAAAATCAGTTAACGGCAAAATAACAAAATAGTTCGAGTATTTGAATTAGGCTTGCACTTAAAAGTGGCTTTCCGTCAAAAAAAGGCGGAAGAATTTCTTATAATCTGTGATAAACCATAAACTAACGCGTGATTGTTCTTGAAAACATGCAAATCCCAAGTGACTTTAAACTTCATGTGACCAAGGGGTTTTCCTAAGAGAAAATTGGACACGTTTGTAGTATAACCAAAGAGGAGGGAAGGAAAACAATTTTTATCTAAACAATTGTATAGGATAAACAAAAGAAACACAATATAATTGCTTACTTTTTGAACATATTCCAAAGAAACCGGGAACTTTTTGTCACATGCTCACGCCTGCTTCGGTCGCCTGCGATCATTGCAATCAGCTGTTAAACAAGACGTTATGTACGGCTTACTGAAAACAAAAACATGCAAAGATGGCGACAGGTCGCGAGACCAGAAGCAATCCTTTGCCGAAATATGTGGTCGGAGAAAAGGTTCTTTGCTACGAACCGGACCCAAATAAGGCCAGAGTTCTTTACGAATCAAAGGTGAAGTTTTATGCGACATTATGTTTCTTTTCTGTCGAAGTTTTATGCTTTCAGAACGAGCCCATGTTTACACAGTCTGCCTGACAAGAAAGAGAAATTATAATAACTAATTTGGCTGTCACATGGACCCGATATCCTCAATATTTGAACCCTTAGAATCATGATACGCCAATTTTTTAAGAACATTAACTTGGATCGAATTTGTTAACCTGTTCTGAATGAGGGATGTTGCATTCAAATAACATGATAAAGTGAATTATGAAACGGTTCACCTATGAAAGACAAGTGTCAATTAGATTTCAATTTGTGATAATTAGACAACTATTATTGCTGTGTTAATGAAGTTTGTTGATGTCATGCGAATTGCTTGGTTGTTTGTGTTTTGTTCTTCCTTTTTTTTTAGGTTTTGGAAGTTGATATCACTAAAGATGACAAAGGAAAGAAAGTCCCAGAATATTTTATCCACTTTAATGGCTGGAACAGAAGGTAGATATGAGAAATACATATTCGTGTAAAGAGACTTAATATTCCCATAATGCAGGTAGCTTTTTAGGCTTCTGAGCTTTCCCATTCATAAACAAACCAACTTCAGCTTTAGCGCTGCTGTGCCCAGTAGGAACAACTGCACATGTGGACCGTAAGCCTTGCAATGTCTCAAGCATTTAAAGAACAAGTAAAAGTAACTTTGAGATGATGTTGGGACAAAGTTTGAATTATTTTTAACGTGTCACTGCATCTCAAAACTTGTCAAGAAGGGGGTTCAATAATATTGGTCTCAACATGAATTGTCAACAAATATTCAGGAAATACACTCGAACCTCCTGTAAGCAACCACCCAAAATGCGAAGAATTTATTAATGGTAGCTTATGGGAGGTGGTTGATTACGAGACTCAAATCACAAATGGTTTCTTCCGAGAAGAGGTACAGACTCATCTACTTTATGGATTGGTGCTTGTTTATTACATGCAGTTTCTAAGTTGAGGGGTATAAGTTACAATATGTGTTGTTCCATGTTGACACTAAAAGTTTTGTAAGCATCATAGTACACACAGCAAACATTTTTAGTGGTTGCTTACAAGGGTGAAAACAATAGAAAATTATCATAAAACCATCAGCCCCAAAAAGTGGTGGCAGTCACTTACAGGAGGTGTCGATAACAACAGGTTCCAACTATAAGGCTTTAACTGGGAATGCTTGGTATTTAGGATAAGTGATCAGTTACGTGAGGTGGCTGGACATGGAGGTTTAATTGCATGAATACAACACCCTGACCATGTTATTGGGGCCTAAGAGATTTTGCATTGAGATTTAATTAATTACATGGATATTATTGACTTACACCTTTATACACTTGGGAAGATATTACTTGCAAGGGCCTACATTCCAGCTCATTTGAGTGTATTTGCATTTCCGCCATCTTGAATTGGAGTCTTCAGGGTCAGCTGTTGCTCCCAATCCCACAAGCTTCAAAAATTAAAATGGCATCTTGCATCCCGCTTCAGCGGTTGTTAGCCGTGTTGTCAATTCGTGCTTTATTTGCAAACTGATAAAGTCCATGAAATAAGTGTTTTCAAGGAATACACTCTTGTCTGTCCCTGTGGAAATTCCAGGTCTAGAAACCCCCCATGCCCTCACAATTCCAATCGTAAGTATCCTCCCATGCCGTCGGATTTTCAGTTCAAAGAACCCCCCTTGCACTCGGAATTCCAAAAAGCTGTCCGTGGTATAGCATGGATATTTTCTGGAATCGCTCAATGATAACCACAGCATATTGTGGAGCCCGTTTTCTTTTGGCGGCATAATGCCCCCAAAACAGTGTTGTAAGACATTAGTCCTGGGAATTGGCTAAATTTCATAATCAATCATCAGAAATAACCATATTGACTCAACCAATCATTCACTGATTATAATCAGAAAAACCGGCTTATAGGAAGTCCATTTATAATATTTTAACCTGTGAAAAAGTCAAAGAAATATAAAGTTTTGATTAAATTTTTTCTG
>OZ037784.1:14625460-14637960 GCA_964035525.1 Porites cylindrica
GGGGGGGAAGAGACGAAGTCTGGGACTGAGAAACAATGTTCTCACAACTTGCAAAGCAGTCCCCCTGCGTGAGGGTCAGCGGATAATTGCACTTTTTCCCACAGTAAATATTTTTAGACTTTTTAGAAGCAAGAAGCGAACCGGTAGAGGAAATCAGAAATGCTTAAAAAATTGAAAAAAATAATATCATGCATCTTTGTTTTTCTTGCATATCGTATTTGTCTTTCGGTACTGAAATTGCGGGGGAAACTAAATGCAGCCATGTACCAACAACAACGCGTTTGATCGATTTATAGGTTACATCGTTTTTGCAGGGCAATGATAACTTGATGCTGATAAAAATTACTGGAGAAAGTGTCAAATTTATTGGAAGCAAGTATATTCAGAGAGCTTTATAAATATGAGCTTATAGCTCTACATATCATAACTGAATAAACATCCACACTTCATAACATTTCACTTCGTTTATTACGATCAGTCAACACCTTGAATCCTACATTAAAATTCAAAACGATCCTAATAAACAAATCACAACTTCTACTTAAAATTGCGAATTACCAAAATATAATAGTGAGAAACAGTCCCACCTTCGACCGCCATGGTTTTGTTTCTTCTCAAGACCGTTGATTTATGGTTTTGACGTAATGCGCATGATCAGTACACAAATCCACTGGCAAGAACCTTGATGATCACTTTGCAAGTTGTGAGAACATCGTTTGGATTTCATTTAAGAGAATGTATGGGAAGTAGCTTCCCCCCCCCCCCCCCCCCACCCCTGGCCACAACATTTGAAGAAGAGATCATTCATTGGGAGGATTTATGCGCTCACATGGACAAAATAGTTGAGAAACTCAGAAGAAGACCACTGTTTCTGTAATGTGGCATTACCGTTCATTTGTGAACAGTTAAGGAAGATGAACTTGGGTTGATACGTACCCGTACGCTAATATTACAAATATAATAATAGAATAGGGGCGCTTAGCAGAATGGGGGCACTTATTGGCATGGGGGCACTTATTCACAAAAACACATTCGAAGGGGGGGCACTCATTCAAAAGGCGTTGCTTATTGGAATGAGGGCGCTAAATCGAACCATTACAGGACCTTAATTTTTGATATTACATGTAGGTTAGAACCTTGGTAACTTGAACTCTGAAGGGAGACAAAAAACAGTTTGAGTTAGCAGGGTTAGGTTATGGCGATCGACTTGATATTCAATTTGCCGTTTTAAAAATAATAGTTACTGATTTTTCAGAACTTCAGTAGCTTTCATTGTATAGTGCAGTGCAAATTTAACTTATTTCATCGGAGACGGTGACATGATTAGGTATTTCTGTGATAAAACGTGATCTGTTCATTGAACCAATGAAAATCAAATTGCTGTAGTGTTAGTTTTAGTGTTTTTATCGACTATACAACAAGAAGAGCTGATGGAATGACATCTGATCAAGGACCAGAATTCGAGTTATCACCTTGGGTAAATTTCAGTGAATTTCTGACCAAGGGAAAGGAAATTTAGTTCGAGTTAGCAGGTAATTCAAGTTATCCTAGTTCATGTTAACCTTGTAAAAATGGCTGGAAAGTGGGGTGAAATCCATGGGAAATGGGACTTTGTTCAAGTTAGTGGGGAGTTTGAGTTTATACTGTGGTTCACTGTATTAGTGTGAATTCAAATCTTTTTTATTATAATTTATTACTTCACCAACAGCTCAAGAAAAAAGAAAAGAAGGGTAACACAAGGCTCAGAAAGCAAAGATTCAGATGTAAACAAACCTGACAGCAAGTCTGTCTCAGAAGTGGTAAGTGGTGTGTATCATTTTAAGAGCATTTTTTGTGATTTGTACACAAAGTTGATCTTTGATACTAGCTGTAGCTATTATCTGTGGTGCACTGTTCTTGCAGGTGGAAAGCCCAGAGCTACCCAAAATTGAGATTGAAATTCCCAGCCAGCTGAAGCTTAAACTTGAAGATGATTGTTACTTTATTAAAAGAAAAAAGAAGGTATAGCACTTGTAAAGAACTGAAGTGACAATTATTGTCCATGAGATTTTCATCCCTGATTTTGATATTTCTGGGTGTATACGTAATATATTTATTCATTCATTATTCAAAGTCTTAATTAGTTATTCAGATATTGTTAATGCTTGTATAATTTTTGAGGTACAATCCATTTTCAGTATCCTGCAACTCAATGGAACAGTGTAGGCAATTATTCTGTTCTAGGGACCATGATCACTTTTTAGGTATAAGTAAGTATATGAATAAGTGTAGCATTATGACTAAACTTACGTAGACATGATTTTATTTTCAGCTTGTACAACTTCCTAGAACTCCAAATGTTGCTCAACTTTTAAGTGAATACTTTCAACATTGTAAGGACTTTTATCCAGGTCAAAGGTGAGTGTTGTCCTGTGTTTGTTTCATTTGATTAAAGCGAGATCCAACCAAATAACTAGTATGTGAATGACCATTTTTTACTTTTGGGGGAATAAATTTGAGATTACTGAAAGTGGCACCCTGTGAAAGTGTACCAGTGGCTAAAACAGTAATAATTGCGTTCAACATTAGGAGAACACAATTCTTAATCTTGGGATTCCTGTGTTACTTGGTTATCGAGTGGTACTCAGGGTGACCTTTTCAGCAAGTTCTTTTCGTAGTACATCTGCATTTTCAGCACCATTTTGAATTACTTAATATCGGCACATGCATCACCCTGCTGGCTCCATCAAGGTTGACAATAAGGTCAAGTTAAAAGCATGGTTGAGTTCAGCAAATGAATGAAACTTGGAGTTGTTCTCAAAGGGGGTTTTATTGCTGAGCTGGTGATTCTGCTACACCTTTGTCGGTGTTACAGACAGCATTGTTAGATCAAGAGTTGTTATACTGGTCAATACAAGCTGAAACTTGGAAAAAACAAATAAACACTAGGTAACATTTTTGCTGTCTGTGCTCTCTAATGAGGAATTTACCTGTGCAATTGGGTCTGCACGAAAATCATTCTGGAATAGAGTACATTTGAAGAATTTTACCCATGTATCAGTAATGCCTTTATTTCCATGTCTGATATATCCATGCAGGATTTTGTTGATAAGACCATCTTCCCTCGGAAGCAAAATACATTTAAGACACAATGAACTGACCATGGACTGGTTGAAGATGAACAGTTTGCATAAAAGTGAAAGATTTTGTTCTTTTTTAGTGATGTTCGGTTTGCTGACATCTGTAATCTGGCAAAAACCTGATATGTTTCTTTCACTTCTATGTTCGTGTTGAAAAGTTGTTGTTGTGTCACGCACAAAGCCAGGGATTGCCTCTTGTGAGGTTACCATGCTTTTGAAAGTTTGTAGTGGCGTGTCTATTTTTGTTTACGATTAGTACTTCTAATTTTTATTGACCCTACTTGAGGGTGAGTAAGACATGTTAAAAATAAAGCCATTGATCTGTAGAGCATAGGAAGAATTTTAATTGATTTACAAAACCTTTTATGATCTTTATCCTATTTTGGAAAAAAGCTTGAAGGTAAAGCTAACCTGGGGTTAAGAAAATTCGAACACACTCGTTAATCTCTGATTACTAAAAAAATTAATATTTTTTGACACTTAGTGAGGGTTGGAGGTTCATAACTGCTTGGCATATGTTTCGTTTTATTTGTTTTTATTATTGTCACCTACCCTAATTATTTTATTTAGAAAATACAACATACAACTCTTTTGTGTACTGTATACTCTCCCCCCCCCATAATTTTACACATAATATGTAAACATTTTTTTGCTTTTTCAAGTAATAATTAAGCACCTGCATGTAAAACAGCTTTTAAAAAGCTCCAGGAAATGTTAATTTTTAAAAATCACAGTATGACAATAAGTGCATGGTTATCCCTATCTTTCTTTTAGGAACCTGTATTATGCTAATTAGGCCTTACAATAAAACATTGTTGTACCCCTCAGTACTTATTGAATTGGTACTTTTAAAAGACTGGTATTGTAGCTACAGTAGGTTGGGGTGTGTAATATCACTTAAACATATTTTTATGATGTAATGGCAATAGCATTGTTGAACTGTCAATTTACAGGGGCACCCAACGTCAATTTTTGGAAAATATCTGTTTGGAAGACGATTTGAGATCTAGAATTTTTGAAACATTTGTTGTAAAATTTCTTGCTTGCCTGCCTCTCCTAGGATTTTCGAACATCTAAAAAATGGTATAATTGCCCATTTTTATCGGATTTTTAGCCTAAAAAGGTCACCTAGATTTTTCGGGAGCCCTTTTTCTGGCTGAAATTTTCGAAAAAGTAAGTTTTGATCCCTATAATTTTCGGATCACTAGACTTTTAGCTAGGAAAACTGAACAGATGAAACATTTTTAGGGGTTAAAAATATGCCTATATCTACCGTTTTAATACTAAAATACGTTAAACAATGCTATGTTTAACTGGTTTTGAACTATATTCTCGTTGGGTGTCCCTGAATTTCACACTGGACTTGCAACCTTATGATCTGGAGGTCAACTCCTACCCTGACTGCTGGCTGCGGATTTTATTTCTTAGCTTAATAATTTTGCTATGCTTGTAAATAGCCAACTGGTCAAGATTTGCCTCTTGCCGGTTGGGATTCTGCTTAGTCAGTCATTTGCTTGTTCCCAAGCGTTTCAGATAAATACCTGAAGTTTTGGTAAACAAAATACATTTATTTTTTTATATATTTTTTAGCATGTTCAGATATTTCTCCAGTAGAACACCAGTAAGTTAGTCGCTGTTTCGCTCCAAGTAACAAGAATGTCCTATTTAAAGATGGCCATAGCACTTCTGTAAAATAATGTTGTATTTGAGTGGTATTCACGCCCCTATCTTATGAAAGGAAGTAGCAGCTGGGATCATCCCTTCATCCATCAAGCTCCAGATCATGTGCATGCATACCACTTATCCTTCATTTGTACTACTGACACTATTTTATTTAATTCTTGTTTTATTACAGCTCCAACTTGATCAAAGAAGTTATGGATGGGCTTCGAATCTACTTTGATTTTACTCTTCCAACATTGCTGTTGTATAACTTTGAACGTGAGCAATATCAGACAGTGATGAAGCTTGTGCCTCATCCAGCAGAATTAACTAAAGAAACACATCATAATGATGAAATCAATGGTAAAACAACATTAGAGGATAAATATGGAGTTGTCAGCTCATCAACGGAGAGCTCTCCAGTCAGGCAGGTCGAGTTTTCAAAGGCACTGACAAGTACAACTGAAACAAAAGAAGGTAGCTATATTGTAATTAGTCCTTTAAGCACCAATATCCACATACAAATTCTCCAAACTGATCTCCATATATTTCCTTAAGTATTAGTTGAAAGAATTTGTTAAGAGATGAAAGCATTTTCCACTTGGTGATCATTTTATCAATTCTCCTAACCTTTTTTCTTGATGATTTATGGATATTGTTAGAAGAAGATTTATGTTGGTACTGACCTCTTGGGACTTACGGGTTAATCATAAGTTCAGGTTATGTTCAGATCGAGTTCGGAGAGTACAAATGGTCATTTTCTTGCACCTCTGCGGGTTTAGGCTCATGTTGTCAAACCTTCTCACTATAGACCCTGTTCTTAATATAGACACGGAAGGGGGAAATCCATGTGTCCCTCATTACAGAGGTGTCCGTAAGATTGGGATCTGTAGGACTATGTCAAGGGTCGGTAATTAAATAGAGAGGTGACTGTAAATAGAGAGGTTGTACTGTATCCACGTCAAACTATTTTTAATGGACTGGTGTATGTTTTGAAGTAATCCCGGCTAAACAGGCTTTGGTTAGGATGCTGTGAACTCGGAAACATTTTCAAACAATAATGAAACAACGTTTTTAACAAGTGAATTCGGCTTTCTTATAATCGAAGAATTATACAGATCTCAGAGGGTGCTATTCGCATCAGCTTCCGGCTTCAGCCAATGACACCCTCCTCAATCTCCATTATTCTTCATAATTCTTTATAGCACACTCAGCCTGATTCAGTAATTGCTAATGGCTGCCATCCTGTAACACATACCAGTTTATCATATTCCATCATTCATGATCACTATGTGTAAGTCTATTTGAACTGTTATAACGGCGAATTTACTGTTTTAACGTTTCAGCGAAGCACGAACGTTCGTTACGTCGCCGTATACCCAGAAATTCAGGAACTTCCCCTGAGGCTTCCCAGTCTGCAACAGTATCATCCACCTCATCAATCCCAGAAAGCAATGCACCCCCAGCAAAACGGGTGAGATACACTACTGACAACAAGACTAACAACGCCACTTCTTAAATCTTGTAAGGGTCCACCGTTCCTCGCCATCTTGTGGTCTCCCATAACCTGAGTAACTGAAAGATACTTGTGGACCACTCCAATGATACTGAGGTCATCACCACTCTTTTCCCTGAGAATTGCGATCTGACTTCTGGCAGAAGGGTCGACTTCGATTTCAGACGACCCGACCTGGTTCGTGCGCACTAGACAACCTTTTTTGCACGCGTTTCTTATGTACAGGACACATATTCATACCTTCCGACTTGCTAGTTATCCGTTAAATGTATTTCAGTGATTTTTTGCGTCAATTTTTCCGCGCAACTAGTATCGAAATATCGTGTTACTGTGTGTTACGCTTAGTCAGTTGTGACTTCACCGAAAAAACCTTTTGGTTGTTTTCCTTTGGAACATCCAAGAACTTGCAACATTAGATAGCGCTATTGCCCGTTTAACCTGCGAGCAAGCCCCCCATTTCTCTACCCGCCGCTCGCTCGCGCGTAATCCCAAATAGAGAGCTTGTTCACAGGCTATTATCCGGCTGAACTACTGTAGGAACTAGCGTGACTTCATGGTGAATACATGCACAAATATATTCTTCTCTACCACTGGCTTTTCCAAAGGTACTAAAACATGAGGACCGTCCGCACCTCCCTGCGTAGTTTTACTTTAATTAACTGATAAATTGATTAAGTGTATATTTACTTTTTGTCTTCACAGAAAGCGGTGGAGATTGAAGATGTGGAGATAAATATCCCTGAAGCTCCCCTACCATCCAACGCGTTTCCAACTTCACCAATCCCAAGATCGCTGAGCGATCCCACACACATAATGCCTTCACAAGTTTACGGTCCTGAGCATTTGTTAAGACTATTTGGTAAGATATCATAACATAACTAGCTGTACGTGTTCGGGTACTTAACAGATTATATTTTTCATCCATGGCGGGTATTATGAGTAGTTCTTTTGCAATATAATGTGCATGTTACTGAGGGCAGCAATGAATGCGGCGTAATTCACTGTCTGCTCAATGTTTTGTTTAGTTAAACTTCCTGGGCTTCTTGCACGGACAGATATGCCTGAAAAGAATCTCTCGGTCCTTCTGGAACAAATCAACATATTTCTCAGGTATGTTACAAACATCACTATACCACAATTAATGAAGTCGAAGAGTTTATTGAGGGTCGAGTAAGATTTCACGAATAGCCCCTTGAAACATACTTAAGCCTCATCTTAACTCGGATGGTCACAGCCATCTTCTGTTGGAAGTAGCCAGTCTTGTTCCATTCAAGTGTACAAATTGAATGTAGGTACTTCCATTAATTCGTGATTTTGGGACATTCAGAACACAACATTCATTTTTAAACGCCCCAGCAAAACAAATGGTTTGTTTTTCTTGTGTAAATCTAAGGAATGATTCGTTTGGGAAGTCTTGTTCACGTTGCGGAATTCTATAAAATGTCCCAATCACTTCCCGTAAATTTACTAGAGATGTTCTGAGTGCTTTTTGTGGTGGTCAGAAATTCGTTTAACCTTCATTCATTTTGCATGATTTTGCCGAAGTTTGCCTTATACACCGAAAGTTTACAAGAAAGGTACAAAAGCACACGTACAAAGATCAATTATGTCATGCCGGGTAGTTTTGTTTGTTTGCTTTTTGTTTTTTGAAAAGAGGCATCTCAGCGACATCATACTTAAATCTAGGAAGTAGAGAAAGTAAATTTGATGTAGGAGCAAACCGCATAATCATGTCCGATACAATTAAACGTAATTAACAACGCAGTTAAACATTTCACAAAAAACCTCTAGCTGAACTTTTAAGCCTGTGACTTAGCTTGTTGAGGTATGTCGATAGTAGGTACTCTTCATTCACGTGCAGAATACAGGCAATCAGAGCGGGCATCGAAATATGAAAGCAAGCGTCTGAGATTCACCGGGTTTTGCGGGACGCGTATTTAATTTTTAGTTGAGCCCCTTATATGAGGAATTTTAATTTTCATTTATTGGTTTAACTTGTTGCAGGTATCTGGCTGAAAAAACACCAAACTTGTTCCCAGAAGATGTCTACTCAAGCTCTCTTTTGTGACATTGATGTGTTGCGTCTACAAAGCTATACAACTCTCGAAAATCTATCGCTTCGTTTTATTTTGCTGCGATGTTCCAGTTTGTTAAAAGTTAAAGTGAACTTGATCCCTTTGTGGGTAAAGTTTAAAGTTGACTTTTTGAACAAAGTACTTGCTTTACTGTAAATATCTCTCTATCATACGTATCCCTGTATGATTTTAAGTTATTAGAAAACGACTTTTTTGCGTACACTCAGGTTTGGGGAAACTTGATCGTTTGTAAATAAATAGCATCTTGTTTTCATGGTTCATTCTTTTGTTACTGTTTTCTAGAGTAGTGATCAAATGATTTGTTTTCTAGGAATTTCTTTACCCTTGTCTTAATTATCCACAAAATAAAACTATCGAGTTATGTCGTCCGACCTGAGCACTTGTGTAGAGAAAGAGGGATCCATTCTGGTCGGAGCGCTAGCTGTCGGACTTACTGTTCTTTTTATCCTCGTAGTTGTTTCATACGACCACCCAAAGCCACGAAAATTTTGGTCGTATTCAAGAGGTTTTCAGGTAATAAAATGTATTAGCGTTTTTTTACCTTTGGTCCGGTGGTTGGATAAGCGAAGCGTTGCGAAGACTACTGGGTTGTATTGTACTAGACATTTGTTCCTTCCCAAAAGATTCGTAGGCGCAATGGACGACGTTTTTACGATCTGTCACCGAAAATGAAATAAATCGCCCATGGTCTGTGGACGAGTATATTTCACGAGGAACCTCGACATCATATATTTGTAATAATTGGCTCTTTTCTGAATAGTTGTTGTAATAAGAGAATATGTATTTTTATTCTATGAAATAAAGACAATATTATTTTCTCATATTATTTATTAGCGAATCTGATACTCGTAGGTAAGACGTGGTGATTAATTATTGAACTTCAGAGTCGACTGCAATTTTACCAAGTTGTATGGCGAAGACAACTCCTTCTCCAGCATTCATAGCAGAGGCGTTTTCTCAGGATTAAAAAGTCAACTCTCACTAATATTGGCCTGACAGTCCTCAGCTCGTACAATTCCGTCATTCACTGAAGCGTGTTAAATCTGCCGATGAGATATATATCAATTACTGATGAAATTTATGTGGTTAGTATATGTTTTTGAATCTTTTGATGAAGCCTCATTTTCTTTCGAAATGATCGGTCTAAAAAATACATGCAATTTTGAAACTAACTGAACTGTATGTACAGATGCAAGGTAAGAGGACTTTTAGAAGCCGCTTCCTTAACATGCTACCCTGGGTTCCAGAGACTTTTCTAGCGCGGTTTCCGGTTTCTGTCAAGTCTTCATAGTGACCCGCGCGGCTTCGGCCTTCGGCCAACACCGAAAATTCCCGCCGCACGCGAGAAAAACCTCTGGTACCCAGGGTATTAACATGCATTTTGTATTTTTAATGTTTTTGTCAGTGAATGGAAAAGAAAGTTGCCTGAACCTTCGTTTTCAAGACACTTGAACGTATAGTACATACATACAACTTCACTTAAACTTGGTAAAATCTTCAGTGTAAAATTAAGTAGCGACAGTATTATTCTTAAAAATATAATAAATGTTTACTTCATTCACTGTTTTACAAGATCGCCGAGTAGAAAACTGATTATTGAAATGGTCGGTTTATTTCCCTTTTTTTGTCCGTATTGTAGAATAATATCGAAAGCTAGCAGCCATTAGTATATCAGGTTTATCTTACCGTTGTTTGTAGGTTCTACAGTCCACCTTTATTAAAATCAACTTTATCTCCTTTTCACTAGCTTCTGTAATTTAAATATTTTGACTTACGTTCTCAAAGTATAGATTTAGACCTGATAAGTAGCTAGGTAGTGTGGATAAGCTATTTTAAAAAACTTTTGAACTTGGCAACTGTGTGAAAAACCTTTTCCATAAGGCTATCGTTTCGCAGAAAGACAAGAAACTGTGGGACAGGTTCACAGATGAAGATTCAATCACTGGGGTGGATAATCTTCTACGGCAAGCTTACCAACGGAGCGATCCGCTGCTGCCACATTACGGAGGAGGATTATATTCTTAAACTAAATCAGTCTGCCACATGTCAAACGGAACGTTTTAAGGGTATTTTTGTAAATAGATACTTATTTCTTTGAGTCAATTTGTTAGCTAGTTTTTGTTTGTTGCTCCAACTACATTTGTTACTTGGAGTGGTCTGAGTGGTTTCAATAGAGACTTCTATTATTACTTATTATTATTAAACCAGGTTACCACAATGATTCGAAAAGCGAAATCCAGCTACGATCGTAGAATCGCAGAAAAAAAATTCAGATGATCCCAAGAACTTTTGGAAAGCTGTGAAGAAAGTCCTTCCCCCAATCCCAACAAATCGGTTACACCTCAACCATCGGCCTCTAGTTGGGTCTATCACAGTACATGGAAAAACAACCACGCATGCCCTTACTATTGCGAACGGTTTCTGCTTAAGGTTTCTGCAGTCGTTTCTGCATCTATTTTACAAATGTTGTGGAGAAATTGCTTTCTAACATTCCACCTCCGAACTGGAACCAACTGAGCACAGAAGCATGTTTGTATATTTCAAGTCAATCTGTGCTCTCTTTGAAACCGGTATCAGCTGCGTTTGTAAATCGTCGACTTAGGTTGCTTAAAACATCGAAAGGTACAGGACGGAATTCCAGCCCGTCTCCGAGCATCTCAGCTTCTGCAGTTGTGTCGGAGGAGTGGAAATATGCAAGGGTGGTTTCCCTTTATAAAGATGGGGATACGGAAGTGTATTGATAACTACCGACCCATCTCCATTTTAACAGTGGCTTCGAGGATCCTCGAAGGCGCCGTGGAAATACAGCTCCTCTAACATTTAGGTAAGGGACGGACCATTATTTTTCTGGAGGGGGGGGGATAAGAAATATTGAAAAAAATATTGTTTGTGGGGTCTGAAAAGACACTGAAATAAAATGTTTGCATACGTGACAGGGTAAAAAAAAATGGTTTTAAGGGAAGTTAAGTAAGATATTTAAAAATATCATTACCAAAACTGAAATAAAAATATAATTAAAGTAACAAATTGAAGCATATATATAAAAATTAACACGATCTGGGTACTCTAAAATAAAAGTGGTCACTCCGTCCATTAAGCAAATATCAAATCTGAAAATAACTAATTTTTTTTTTTGAAAAAATGGGAATTTATTGTGGCAATTAAATCTCAACGTTACTTAGCAACATTTTGTCCTACTTCAAAACTTCATATTGATGATATCACCATCAAAGCTAATGGGTAACTTACTACTTATAACTTATTTGGAGTGACCTATGGGATCCTATGGCAATGGAAATCATTCTAAATCAGCAATGTGCCCCTGCCACAGGTCGGGTGGTACGAGTATGATGGCCTGTGAGAACATCATCAAAGAGGATCAGGACTTCTGTACTGTGGAATCGCATAAAAGCCCGCTACTCCCTTTGCCTATTTAGTCCTATTGTATGCCCTTTATTTTCTTCAGTAGCTACCAAAAATTAAAAAAACAACTGAGTTGGTTTGGGGACTATCTTTCGAATCGCTGACAATCTGTTGTCTATGGCAGCGCACAGTCTGCATCTCAGCAGTGAAAGTTTGGCGTCCTTCAAGAGTCCATACTTGGTCCCATTTTGTTTCGATTTACATCTATGACTTGCCCAACTGTTAACTTCAGCCACAGATCCTACTTTATGCGGACAATGCTGTCCTTTTCTGTGCTTACTCCAACATCGGGAAAATAATTACCGTTCTGAATTAAGACCTAAAACAGTTGCAGTCCTGGACTTAATAAGCTGTGCATTTATCCTCGGAGACAGAATACGTTCTTTTCGGCACTCAACAACGAATGTCTTTGGCTAACTTGTCAGATGGGCCATTTAGCTTATTCCTCGGGGACAAGACGATAAATCGAGTACACCATTATAAATAGGCCTATTCGGCTAACTCAATGTTCTACCCAATTCTAATCTCCCGGGGTTAAGATTCTTTGTGTGCTGAATTTGCATTATATAATATGGCATTCACATTTAAATGATATGGAAATTCCTGAAACAAAACGTTTTATCCCCAAAGGGTTTGAATTGGGTACCTGACATTGAGTTAGCCAAATAGGTCTATATCTTGGTG
>OZ037784.1:14640460-14677960 GCA_964035525.1 Porites cylindrica
GAATTTGTTTGGCGTGAAATTAAAGTAATGACAATAATGGTGGGAAAAAACGAGAAGAGAAGAAAGTTTTAAATTTAAAATCAATATGAACAGTTTGGCATAAAGTTTTGCGAGTTCCGGAAATTTTTTCTTTCTTTTTTAGCATTTCCGTGAGTTGTTAGTTTCGTCTTTGATAAACTAGTCAGTCTTTTCCAATTCTAATTTTTTCTGGGGAAAGGGTGTACCTGTAAACCGTTGAGAAAAAATATATTTCTAGGAAACGTAACAGCAGCACAAAAGCTAGACATTAACTGTTTTTTTTTTAATTAAAAAGGAAGCGTTCTTCCCCTGAGGTTAGGACTATTATTATGAGCAATCATTCAATAACAATTTATTACTGTTCGAATTATAGAGTGATCATCAGTCGCTAAAATGTAAAACTACAACATTTTCGATCTGTAACCTATAAAAAGTCAGGTCTTTGGGCGATATTTAAGTCATAAAATACTAAAATAACTTTGATTTATATTCTGCCGACTTTCAATGACGAACGTAGATACTTCATATCTTTTAGATTTCAGTTTCCCTGATTCCTTTAACAAAAACTCCGACATTTCAATTCATCCAATTACTCATTCGGCGGAACAATCTATTGACCGTAAACAGGCTTTTTATTTGCAAAACTGATCAAGAGGCCTCCGGGCTTCAGTTAAAAGATGAAACCAAACCTCATTTGGCAAAGACAAAGGTACACAACACTGACACGGCAAGACTGGTTGGGCGACTTGAAAACCGCGGAAGGACCGACTGAGAAATAGACGTCTACGTACGGTGTTTAACAGATTTTTGCTCGGCCGCGTGCGCTCCTTAAAGGTAGGACTTGCTTTATTTCTCACCATAAATATATTGTATAAATACGTCAACTAAGTGAGCTTTTTAGTTGTTTCTGTATTTTTGGCGACTTATACGGCAAAAAACCCCGCATAAGCCAGTTATACGCCGTCCGCACCAGTGTTATCGAATATATGTGCTCCCTTTTGTTATCCTATACTTCATTATTCAGTTCTGTTAAAGGCTAAGTTCATTTCAGAGTAAGTCTCTTAAATCGTAAGGCAGTTAATTATTGTAGAGGTGTTTTTCTTTTCCTTCACCGTTTCAGTGATATTAGTTTCTTAGTATACCAATTGCAATTACAGCTATGCATGAAATCCTGGATCCAACATATATAACGATTGATCAAGTTAGCTAGACTACGAGTAGTCCCCATTTTTCCTCAGGGATAGTAGAGCGAGCGAAAGGCGAGCGCGCGTGAAAATCACCCTACGCGAGAAAGGCGGCACAAGTTAGCCGACCGCGTGGTCGTTTGAAACATTCAGAAAAAAAGCTTATTGAACTTGATAAAAAGGACGAGCTGAATTCTATCCTGAGCGCACTTCTAATTTCAACGTGGGGAAAAATTAGCGGCCCTTTTTAAAAGTAGGAACGTACATATGTACAGATTTTATCATTTCCTCGTCAAACAAAGGAAACAACATCACATGACCACCTGTATCAGACGAAAAACATCGAAATCGACTTCAAATTCAAAACTGTTGATGAAGGGGATAAGCGCAGTTAAAGAGAGTTAAAGAAACAATCAGATCAGACCAACATTCAGTTTAACAGTTTATAATGTTAAAGTCCTACGCACTATGGCTACTGATGTGTTTGTTAAGAACCCTTTGGCATGAAATTTGTCCTGTCGGAAGTGGATGAAGAATACTGAACGGTAATAATTAGAAATCAAACAATAAGCTGCTGTTATGGGAAAAAATAATAAGGAATATTTAAATAGTAAATTTTGGTTCAATGGATAATTCGATCCAATGATGAAAAAATGCATGATACTATCTTCTTTGAACAACCATGGCTTACAATTAACAAACAACAGCGAAAGAAAAAAGAAAAAAAAAAGAGTTGCGCTGCAATTGCTCCAATGGAAGTAATGAATATGATGTGTCTCCGGTAAAAGAACAAGAAGCTGAAAATCACGTCCGTCGCCGTTAAATTTTTATATTTTGATTATCTTATTTATTTTAATGACAATGCGAGGATAGGGATCCGGCGTTGATTTGCGCTTGTATTGTCCGGCCATGTGGGATGGTCACGTTCGCCATATTGCGACCTCTAGTGCCTGGACTGAGAAATCTTGCACGTCTGATCGTTTCTTCCCTACCAGCTGCAAAATCACCGCTTCAGATAATCGTTTTAATTGCTGTGAACTGTTACTGGTTCAGCCACATAATGGAACAGAAAGCAATCCCTCTTTGCAAGCCTTTCGCCTTTTCTTTTTTTGCTTTGAAACTGAATAGGACCGAGATACCGGTATTAGAAAAAACAATAAGAGTTAATAAATGAGGGAAGGGAACTCCTCAAAAAACTGTCGCTGCGCTAGAGATAAGGTCACAGTTGCCTTTTCCAGAATCAACTCAACAGCCCGGTAAACTATCAGCCGTTGTTTTAAATTAATAGGGAGCTTTAGCAACTACAACGGCGACGGCAGCGAGAACGTCGAAAAAGCAATAGGCTTGATTAGCAAAACAACAACTTTGCACGTGCAGCACACTTTTTTGTACATTTCTTTGCAGTCACTGCACGACTACGGCGTGAAAATCCCTAATCTCACGTTTTGTGGAGGACGTAAACAAGCGATAACGAATTTTTCTCTCTATTTCAAAATTTGAGTGTGGTCCCTAGGAAATTCTCCTATATTTGATATTTCCAGCAGTTTGGAATAAACGCGACAAAGTTTAAAAAACGCCAATTCATTTTAAAAGTGACGTTTTCGCTGCCGTCGCCGTCGTCATTGCTAAAACTCCCTAATGCTCATGTGCATCCTTTCACCAAAATCACCTACTGTCCCCACATGGGGAGGAAGACTGTTTCGATTCACAGGCAAGCCAGCACCGCCCCAAAAGTATGTATGTCGGCACGTCGTGTGGAGGAGAGTCAACGATTTTATTCTTTTTTAGTTTATGGTTTAAGTTACTGGGTCGTTAAAGGGAAGTTGTTGGTTGAACGTAAAAGGAATTTGTTCGATTGACCAAGAATTTCGAAGGCCTTTACTTTTAGCTATATAGGAATGTGTGAGCAACAAATATTTGATGGGAATTTTTTTATTCCTTAATACTTTTTACTTGAGAGGCATTTTTGTGTGATCGTATAACTTTGTTTTAGCCCTTTTTCCAAATTGTTCTCTAACATGGCAAATCCCCGAGAAAAATAAGGATTTTGATTCCCCCTGAGTGTATATCTCAGTCTCCCAAGATCAGTGGTCAAGTATTCACGATGATGAGGTTTTACACTGATAAGGTCACGCTGGACTGAACGAATTAAGATTCGTCAGGCTATTGTCACCAGTATCAAGGATCCAGCGTAATTCAGCGCCAGGGATGTTATCTATGTCAGCCGTCCTGTACAAGGATGGGAAGACATGTCAAGAATATTTCTGTCTACAAGATCTAAGCCGGCCATGGCCATTCTGTGACTGACTCTCCTCTGCATCCCCACCAAAAACTGCTTTAGTCCCCGATGATGACGGCACTTAGTTTGTTTAAAGAGCGGTCTTACCTGTCTGGGGTACCCGGGGGCGAGGGGTACTTCTTAGTAGTAGGGTAATGGGTATGCGTTGCTGGATGGGGTCGCATTTTCACGACTCGATTGACTATCATGGGGTTACATTTTTATGAGTGTTTCTAGAATGGGGTCGCACATTTTCAGGATTTTGGGGGTCAGGTACTTCAGGTATGTAGGGATTTAAAATGATTTATTATTCAACGTTCATCGACTATACGAATTCCGATTTTCTGATTGGCTGATTTGTACCACGTGATACTGGGTTATGACGAAAAACCACCTTGACGTCATTATCGTGGTGTAATAGCTGTGGTCAGCTGTGGTGTAAATTCAACACACCACTGTCATTGCTGTCATTACACCATGGCTTCGGCTGACTCAAAGTATGACGATTTGTCAGATGCAGACATTGATTCTCTTATTGAGAAAGCAACTGGTTGGGGAATATCTGTTTGAAAGGTAAGGTTGCGAATTTTAAATTTTTCATTCAAGCCAGTTGAGGTGCTTTTGCGTGTTGTCAACAGTTTTGCCAGCTTTGTGCAGTGTATTCAATTTGAATAATAAAAATGTTAATGCACTCATTGCTCGTAAACTAGTAATAGTTGACACTACAGCTGCCCCCGTTCTGTATATTGTCGGTCAACAGTATTCTTGCTGGTTGTGTAGCTCTTTGAAATATACCGATTCATAATGAAGATTTTCACACATATTCCATACAATAGGTGAGATAAATACAGGAAACGCAAGGTTCCATGCACAGTTTCAGCTCGATTTACACAGCTTTGCAGATCAAACATTCTCAGTTTCGAGAATAGTATATTCTAAACCATAAGAAAAGATTTAATTAGAAGTTGAATTTTTCGCTATTTCTCTTTCCCTTTTTACAATCAGTTCATTTTATTGGCCGGAAAGTAAGCCTTAGAAATTAAAAGGACGTTTGGTCGATTCACGCTTGCGTATTCTACGTCATTCTAGTCTTATTTGAAACTTTATAACGGAAGGACATCTGTAAGCAGGGAATAAGTCAGCACAGAATTTGATTGTCGGCGAATTTCTGTAATCGTCCATCGTTCTGCTAGTGATAAGCTAGCCGTTGTTCACTCGTCTTGCTTGTTTGGGGCTGAGTTTTATTCTGGTCAAAGAGAGAGAAAGAGTGTCTGGCAAGGTTTCCAATATAAATCAAAGATTTGTGAACTCGTGTCTGGCAAACTCTCCAAGTGTTTATATACACCTAATTGCAATAAGGTTGTCATAGAAAAAAGCAAAAAGCAAAAAGCAAAAAGTTAAATAGGAATTAATTAGCATGTAATTATCATAGCTTGCAACATTCACAACACACACGCTTATAGCTGAATATTAATCACGTAATATGAGAGAAATCATTTGCATCAGTTTCTTGATGTCATTCTAATGCAATTCGAGGTTGATTCGTCTAGCGAATTTCAAACGTGCTCGAATTACAAAGCACATCGGATAACTACCAAAGAAATAATGGCTCATTTTTTTTTTTCAATAAATATAGCCAGGGGTAAATTCCAGGAACTCAACGCGCGTTTTAGATTAGTGCTAAATAGAAAAGCCAGTCTGCGTATGGTTTGCAGTGCACAACACCATCTGATCACAATTTTGAAGCGACAAATCAGGGGCGTAGGCAGGACTTTTCATCGCGGAGAGGGTAAGGGGGTCCTCCGCCAGTCCTCACGTGAGCCACAAACCAAGCTTGGTTTGTCAGGACATAATAGATTGGCTACTGAAATTGCGACAACTGAGACTTAATATTGTTTGCGTCAATTTACCTTTTTCTTTTTCGAATTGTGCGACTTCTGTTGATGGAGAATGTTGGCTCTAAAATGACTATGGCGCGTGTCTATCTTACAGCGTGGAATTACTGAATTATCTCTTGTTATTGTAAATGAATTCCTAAATATCTGTTCAATACTGAATGAAAATACGCAAATGTAAATCACATGGCTAATTTATTCCTATTTGTTTTTTGCTTTTTGCTTTTTGCTTTTTTCTATGACAACATTATTGCAATTAGGTGTATAAACAGTTAAACGTACCTTATAACCTCATCTGCGCTAAACGGGTGTCTTTTGGTCCATAACTTTCAAAACAACTGCTCCACAGAATGTCACTGCGTAACGCAAAAGAGTATCGAAGTATGACTGCGCAATAAATGTCACAAAATCTACCTAAGCTGTCCCTTCAGGATTTTCTGTCTTTACGTCATACTAACCATTTCGTACTTGCGGGCGCAAACAATAGAAACGTCATCATTACCTACCGATTCCTCGCGGCCCCTGTTCAAGCAAATCGAGATTTTTTCTATATTGACTGCATATAGAGGATATTACACGGTAGCGCGAAGATATGAATTTTATTTTCGAGTTGCAAAACAATATTTTACGAACGAGCGCAGCGAGTGAGTAAAATACTGTTTTTGCCACGAGAAACTAAAATTCCTATCTTCAAGCCGCCATGTAATGTTCTTTTTATTATATAGACAAAATGACATCGATAAAATAATGGAGGGAAATTACCAAAATTACGTCATCGATAAACTCACGTGTGAGATTATGGAAAATAAACCACTCGGGGACCGGATGTAGTTTTTATGAATTTCACGAGTGGTATATTTTCCAGTAAAACACTCGTGTCTATATAATAAGACTGTATATTTCAACTGTAAGTACTTTCCTTAATATACGCGCGAGTTATTAGAGTGCCTCCTCGGGATTTCGCCTTCTGGGCGAAATCGCTGCGGAGGCAATTATCGGAATTTAACTGTACTCGTTCACTAACAATGAACTCAAAATTTTCAATACCGCACGAGGCTTTGCTGAGTGCGGTAATGAAATTTCTCGTTCATTGTTAGCGAACTCTTGCAGGTAAATCCCGATAATTCACTCGCTGAGTGCGTTAACCCGTAATTACACCACATTAAGTTTAACAAAAATGTGGTGGTTCATTTCAGGATGTTCTAGTTGAAAGGGTCTATAATACGGCCACAGAATAGACTAGAATGGGGTATGGGTTCTGAGAGGCCAGCGGCAGATACCTAGCAAAACTCAACCCAAGTAACCTCCCCAACCCCGGGCTGACTACTGAGCCCAACTTTGTATAGTGTGTGCACGAGTTGATCAGGCGGTACTGAGTTACCGACTCTGGCCAGGAACACCATTGATCGCGCAAGCTACCTAAATAACCTTAATTTTTTTGTCGTGTTGATTGGTTTTGGCGACCCTATCCAAGACTGTTAAAAAAATTGACGACCAAGAAGTAAGTAAGGATCCCCGTCAGTAGTTACGTTTATCACCCGTTTGTCACTTTGTCTGTCGATTTTGGTATACTGTTTAACTTACACGTGAAAGCCTTATTTGTAAGAACCTGTTAGCCTATGATTTCCAGTAAGCTTTTACATAATAACCTGTTTCAGCCTTAAGTCTGAACCAGATTCTTATTTTAATAGTTTGTACATTTGGCTGACAAACTAATTTTGTTGATGTCTTATAGATATAAAAGTAATAAGTAAAATTTTAAGGTAACTTCTAAAAGGGCTTACCTCTCTTCCATTGCAGTCTTCAGTCCAGTGGATAATACAATGAGTTTCCTAATTACTTGTCAATAGTAAGTGTTTTATCAGGTGGATAGCCTAGCGCCATCAGCTGGGCCTAGCGGCTTGTTATATGGGTTTGTGGATTGTCAATATAGCCCATTCAGTTACAGTTACAGGTGGAAGCAAAGCTGGAGTTTACCTTGTTTTGATACAACCCTTCCTGCTTTTTTCCTGTTCTTAAGCTAACTAGTATTTTTAAAGCATAATTTCCATAAAAAAAGGAAGGAGGTTTGTATAAAAACAGGTCACCCTCAGCCTCACGTTCATTCAAAGGCGAGGATACTAAGCCCAGAACTGTAAAATGGCCTATTGATAACTGTAGCCTGTTTAGCAAAGTATTCGGTTGTGGGTCAGGAAAAAAGTTAACGTTTCACATCAGGAGCCGATCGATCGACGAATTACCCTGTGAAACAGATGCAAAACGGGGAGGGGAGGGGTTAAGCAGGCCAAAATGGAGAGGTATGCATGCTCGATTTCAGACACTGCATTCTTTTTGGTGAACACCAAAAGACCACTTTCCTCTGGCGGGGCTTATCGAAATAAGGCCTCCTCTGATTGGCAGATAGAAACGTGTACATTGCATACAAAAAAACAAATGTCAAGTAATGACGAGTTTATGGCCACATTTGTCCAAATAAGGGATGATCACTGCATGCACGATCTTGCGACATAGTGACATAATCTAACACCGGGGGGACCTCAGCATGGTCCATTTGAATGTGTTTGCAGTGGGTTGTTTGTGTACCCCTTTTAGAACTTGTTATTTACTCAAAAGGTCTTCAAGAGACCTTAAAAGTATTTGTTTAAGTTTCTTCTTTTTCACGTGCATTAGAATGCATATGTATTGTTTATTTCTGTGCAATGTTCGCGTTTTCATCTAAATTCATCATTGAGATTTATCTCTTTTCTCAGGATATCTTGTAGTAGAATCTTAAGCTGTTTTGTAGTGATATCCGAAAATCGTTCTTTTTCGTATCCACCCTCATCAATGACGTTCGCTGATTTAATGTCTTTCCAGGCTGATAGCAATTTAAGAGCTTTATCACGGCAGTTAGTGAGTTCCTCAACCAGATGATGAACAAAATCTACCTCAACGTCGTCTTCAACTCTGACATGTTAAACCTTGCCTTTAAAGATGAGTTATATCATGACCACTGGCTTTTCATTTGTTTCGTTTTAATAGTTTCCTCCATATGACAAAATCTTTCCGTTGAAAGAAGTAATCGTCCGTCCCCCACTCCCAATTCCTACAGTCATTGCTACTGAGAGGAAATCGGAAAATATCTTTCTATTTTTACTTATGCGTTCCTAGTTATACGGAGTATATTTTCGTTTAGTTTAAAAAAACTCCAGAAAACGTACAGCATAGTTTCGTCTGTTTACGTGAACTGTATTTCAAAAACACTGAGAAAAATAATAATTATGGCTTTAGTGTAAAAAAAAAGGGATGAGCCATTTTGTCTGTTTTAGCTACAAGCAACATGTAAATGTTGGCCTTATCTTTCTGTTCTGGCTGTAATCAGTTAACCGTCTCCGGAAAAGTGACGCCAACAAAAGATTTTTTGATTGTAGTGCGACCTGGGACGCATACGAAGAAAGTAGTTTAACCACATTGTTTGGGATTTTGATCACGAACGTTGAATGCATTGACGTACCACGGAGATAAATCTTCCCTTTTACGACGAAAACGCTCCTAAAGGTCAACGCTTAAAACAAAGTTTTTCTGTGCTTAAGATAGTGATAAAAATGCTTTCAATTTGCGTTAACGGCCACTTAGAAAATCAAAATAGATCACGGTGGATTTCTCGAGATTTGTTTTGGTATGCAACGTGAGAGACCATACTAACGTACGTACTAACGCTAGCTTTTCACATACTTTGAGCCCTGAACTGAAAGATTTACGAATTACGATGATTAAACTTTATTATCAGTTCATACCAGAAACACTCACTTCGTCAAGAATTAAAGAAAGAAAATTAAATAAAATGCAACCAATCTTTAATGGTTTTAGCCCAACCTAGCTCACTATTTTTTGAGATATAACATACGAACTGTGCGATACGAACCATCACGCCGCCAGTGAAAATGAAAAAATAAATAAAACGATAAGATGGAGTAAGGACAAAAAATATGAGATAAGATGGCTGTTAAGACAGCACGTAAAAGTCGATTGCTTCAGTTTGGTGTGTCGGACTGACAAACGTCTGTCAATTTTATTTTATTATTTATTTGTCATAGATACATGTTTAAATTTAAAAACTCACTTAAGCTTAGTATGTAAGTACCACTAGATTAATTAGGAAAATCCAGAGTCGTTTTTTTGATGCTATCTGCGTGTTTTCCTTTTAATTTTTTTGTGGGAATGAGTCATTGGCCATTTCGATTGCTTCAGTTTGGTGTGTCGGATATAAACGTTTGTCAGTTGTGTTTTATTTATTTGTTATAGATACATGTTTAAATATAAAAACTCACTTAAGCTCAGTATGTAAGTACGACTACATTAATGGGTAAAATCCAGAGTCCTTTTTTTGATGCTATCTGAGTGTTTTCCTTTTACTTTTGTTGTAAGAATAAGTATTGGCCAAAAATTAACCGATAACACACTTCTTTCCAAGTATTTTCTGATTGCCCCGATATTTTGTTAATAGGTGGTATGCGGTACTTGTTGTGGCTAATTTAAATTGTTAAGAGCAACTCAAATGGAAGAATGAGCAAAAATAATAATTATAACAAAGAAATAACATAGCTTTCTCTAATGATCCAACACCCACTATATTATAAATGCTTTTCATTGACTGTATTATCGATTCCCAGTACACATAATGTTGTTTAGGTCAATTATGCTATTCCGTTTACAATAAATTAGATGTTAGGTTGATTTTGTCTGCGTGCATGGAATATTACCGGCGTGTCTTAGAATACAGGTTTGAGGGAACAGGTGATATGCTAATAAGATTGCGTACAAAACAACGCACTAGCTACCATTTAGCCATTAACGCCGATAGATATCCTGTTCAAAAAAGTATGTAATAGATATTTTAGTGAGTCCTGACAGAAGCACGATGAAGCACTTAAGAAAATTAGGAATACAAAACAGCCTTTTGACAGCAGAATTAACATCCAATAAGATTTCTGCCTTTATGACATATAAGACAGCACACCATGCCCGTCATTATACAGTGTGAAAACTGCGCTATTCCTTCCTCTGTGACAGAAGCGGATAAAGAAAATCAGGTTGGTTGTACTTTTTCTAAATATCTTTCTTCCAAAAATACACAACCCATCTAGTCTGATAAAGTGCTTGGTTTAAAAATTTTGAGAACGAAATAACATTAGGGCAGCGCAAAGAAAAAACCTTCAGTGAACAGAACAGTACGAGGCAAATGTCGTCCTACGTTTCCTTTCTGGGGAACCAATAGCTCACATGCACTACTTGTATTGCAAGTGTTTACTATGTATTTCGAATGTGTTTAGTAGGTTTTCTTCACTCTCTTCTAGACAGAATTGTGCATTAAGTGTTAGACAAGGTCGAAAATCGTTAACCAAATAAATCGAATTATCTGGGCTATATACACTACACAGCACCGTTGCCTTTCGATAGACCAACTTCCTCGGAGACAATTTTAGTGGTTGACGTTACGAATGTAAATATGATTTACAGAGCGACGCATAATGACAGTTCTAAAGGGTAAAAAAAAAAAAAAAAGCTATACCATTCATTTCAGTTGTAAACACTACTTGTTACTGATGATCGCTGATTCGTATTGTTTAAAAAGCTGAATTAAACAAAAACGCCTTTTCATACTATTGCGTCAACAGAAGGTTACAGATCAAAACACACTGAGGCGGTCTTGTGATTACAATATTCATCAGGGGGACTCTCTAACTCTTTCGTTTCCGAAAAAATTCAGAATTTTACTTAGCGAAGGCAGTTGCAGAAACAAGAAGCCCGAGGATATAAAAGTGTATTTAATGAAATCATTCGCTTGTTCCAAACATTGTTTCATAGCAAGAATAAAGTACGTGATCAAGTCTATTTGAATGCTCGATGTATGCAGAGCAGGTCAGTTTTGACAAACAGTAACTGTTAAATGGGAAGTTCCACTAAAATTTCTTTCTCCCGCTTTAGAACGTCAACCCTTTCAGTGTCTCACTTGAATAAACAAAGGGAGGTTTTTCATTAAAACTGCTTTTCATTGATTTTGATCAAAAAACACAGTCGGCCTTTCTTGGCGTCTGAGTTGATATAAAACTAGAATGTTCGGGCCTTTAAAGGTTTTTTTTCTTTGTTTTAAATTACATTTTAAAACAACTGTCCACTATCTTCTTCTTAAATAAGAAATTGCGATAAGATTCCACATGCCATGCCATTTCGTTCTCAATACCCGACGCGTAGTTTAAAAGCAATCGGGAAAAATTTTTTAAATTAAAATTCCTTAGTATAATTACCGCATAAAAGAAGATCTAAAGTGCCATATAGTTTCCTCCTTTTACATCTAATGTAAATATTATTCATAACCCAGTTTTTAAATTCAGAAATACATCTGCATAATGAGAAATGGTTCTTCTTCCCCAGATAATAAGATGACACCATGATCAAAAGCTGTTTCACAGGCTTCCCTCTCGCATGTTCTTGAAATATACCAGCTTATACCGTATTTATACAATCAGGCGCCCTGGGCGCTAGATTTAACTTTTGGACCTTGAGAGTTGGCGCTTTTTCGAAGCTGGGTGTTTATTAAATTTTCATCATTTTCAGCAAGTGGAAAGTTAATTTTCTAAAAGAACAGTAAATAATAGCAAAACGTGAAGATGTGCCAGTGTAGAATTATAACTGTGCATTGAAAGTATATTCAAAGAAAGACTATTTTAAAAAAAAATCAGTCTTCAGGGAAGTCTCTAAGTCATGCTTAGTATGCAATAAACAAACTTTCTGGTGTTGCTTTGAAGATGTCTCACAGCATAACGTCTGAAAATGGGTCAGTCGACGAGATGCAGATGGGGCAGTAAAGAAATAATAACCAATATCAGGAGCCGTAATCGGCTCCTGCCAATATAAATCGAATATGTATGGTATTTTTGCTTCCTGCAAGGGCAGCTACCTATTTTTTTCTTGAAAGAGTCTGAGAACTCGATTTGTCGGAAAGTTTGTTTGGAAATTTGTTAGTATGTTACACTGTTTTACCAGTTCCCAGTCCCCGCCTCGTAGCATCCAATCCAGCGACTCTCTCCTCAACAGAGGCTCCCTCTGGGTATCCCAATAAAAATAGCAATAATCAAAAAATAGAAAGCGCGTGGGGAACGACGCTTTTTCCCCTTTCCCCTTCCCATCGTCCCCCTCACGCTTTCTTTTTCCATCTCTCCAGCCCTCCCTACTATACAAAGAGGCCTCTACAGAGGAGAGAGATCCAGCAAAGTAAAATGTAACCTGTTTCAGGCGTTCGGATAGTGGAGTGCGGCGCGAAGGAAGAGAGCGAGAAAATAAAATAATAAGGAGGAAAAGAGGGAGGGGGAGATTTGCCTGTGAGATTTGTTTTCAAAAGGTCATTCCGCCCACTTTGCCAGCTAGTCCGACCTTAGTTTCCGGTCAGGCCTGGTTTCCGGTGTTTCCGCCCCCCTCCCCCACACACAATGACAATGACAGTGACAATGACAATGTTTTATTTGGAGTCTTATACAGTCCTAGGTATATCGACTTTATCCAAATAATTTAAAATCATAACACAAATTGCACACTGGTGGAACTATAATCAATGTTAACCTAAACAATTTATGATCTTCTTTTCTCATAGCAGTCGAATACGTATTTTGCAACTAACTTTTGCACAGGTTTGTTCACACATCCCCGGGCTGCATTCATCTTTTATATATGTATTTATTTTCTGCAATTACTCGTTCCACTTCCGCTGCCGTTGATTTTCCCTCGACAGATATATACTAGCTGCTGTCGGTTTTTGATGCTATTATTGAAATTGTTTGAATTTGTTTGTCAGTAAAAGCTTCAACGCGTAGCTTTGGAAGACCTGCGAATAGAGATCTCAAAAGTACAGTCGACTCCCGATAACTCAAACCCTCGCTAACTCGAACCAAAATCGGTTTCCCCTGGATTTCCGTCATACATTCACTGTAATTTTACCCTCGGTAACTCGAACCCTCGATAACTCGAACTCCCGCTAACTCGAACCAATTTTCGTTTCCCCTCAGGTCATTTTCTATATAGTTTTACCCTCAATAACTCGAACCATGTTTTGAGCCCTTAAAAAGTCGGGAAAAAGGCTGTTTACTGGCGTCCGAAACATTGAATTCTAGATTTCCTATTGACGTGTTGTAGGAGTATAGTTTACTAGAGGAGGCTGATGTTGATTGTTACAGGCAAACGTGAAGCAGCTTTTCTTCTCAAAACAGTAAAACGCATGCTCTATTTAGGCTATGTTTTGTCACATTACATTCTGATTTATAAAGTAGAAGTAGCTTTTAATTTTTACTTGACTTTTCTCCAAAAAATGTGATTAAAATGTTCACTATGCAGTAAAAACTGTTTTTTACCTTGCTCTCGGCTAGCTATTTTCTTCGAACTCCCGATAAATCGAACCTTTTTTCAATTTTCCTTGAAGGTTCGAGTTATCGGGAGTCGACTGTACGTCCCGAGACTAGCTCACTTGTTCCTTTTCACAAAATCGGCTTTCAAAATATCAAGGTGAATGTTCTGACAGCCAGCTTTCAGGAATTTCAGGGCTAAAGAAGCTACACTTTCTCTTCTATATATATTCACAGCCAGTTCGTCCTCGCTTTGTAATTTTTTTGTCTTGTCACAACCTTGCAGGCTACAATAGATATAATAGATTTTTTTTTGCTTTTCAGGCGCCCCCAGCGACGGACCCGGTAGTGCAATGGCCGAACGACGTTATTTACTACCGTTCCAACCCCTTGATCTTTATACATGGGGCCGCACTTCACTTCCAATAAGGAAGCAACAGTTTGGGAAGGGAAGGGAAATACGACAGACTCCCTTACAGGGCATGCGCTGTACGATGTGACATCATCGTAATGCACTGGGAAGGCAGATCAACATTTCTGTCGATCTCTGAGCCATTAAATTCAATAAGACAAACTTAAAAGCAAGTCACACACGTACAACAACCCACGGCCTGGCCAGTACCTAAACGCAGGTAGGCAAGTAGGCAGGTACTGGCCTGGCCGTGGGTTGGTCACGTGTGTGTCACTTGCCTTTTAAGTTTGTCTAAGTATAATGTAAATAATTTTATATAAGACAGAAAGCACGACGAACAGTTCTCGTCACAGCTTACTTCTAACCCGCACTTGTCTTTCATATAATATTGCAGCCATGTGTCTTGAAAACCCAATGTGTTTACGACGGAACCAAACCGGTGAAACAGAACTAAACGAGACTGAACAAACAGGAAAAAACTGCTTTGAAAGTGACGACGAAAGCTGTTACACACCTCATTTTAGCGCCGAAGTTGACCTTATTGGGATTTTCTTGGCTTTCCTTATTGTTGTCTTAAACACTATGGTTTTCATCCTTGTGGCAAAAAAGCGGTCATTAAGGACAACAACTAATAATTTCCTGATAGGCCTGGCAGCCAGTGATCTCCTAGAAGGCCTCATCGGCCTACCTCTAGTTATCACATGTAACATTTTTATGGAGCACGGAGTTTGTTTTTCCACTATTTACGTGTGGATGTTTACCTCCTTTCTGACCATGTCGCATATCATGGCTGTCACTGCTGATCGCTTCATAGCTATCATGTTTGCTCTGCGATATTCTCAGATCATTACCAAGCGTCGCTGCTATATCACTCTGGGGTTTGTCTGGACCTTCTCATTCCTGTTGTCACTGCTTCAGTTATGGTGGATACAGCCTACAGACTACGACCCCGACGAGAGTATTCCTGAAGAACATTTAAACAAGGAAGTAGCTTATTGTATAGCAAGCCTTGTAGTATACCTCTTAGCACCCACGGGGTTCATGGCATTTACTTATCTCATGACGCTTCGCGAAGTACGGCGACAGAATCGTCAACAAATTTTAAACGTGCCGGCGGATTTGCAAGAACACCGGCGATGGAATAAGCGAGAAGGCAAAGCCATTACCGTTTTCCTTGTGATGTTCATAACGCACGTTGCATGTTGGCTACCGTTTTTTCTGTTAAGATATCAGCAAGCGGTTGGCGCCTTCTATCTACCTGACTGGGCCGTGTACATGATCGCGTATTCTCGGTTTGTGTCACCAGTTTTAAATCCGTGCTTGTACATCTTCGGCAAGCACGACTTTAAGAAAGCTTGGAAAGATCTGTTTATTTCCAAACATACGGATAGAGACCGGACAAGATCTGATTTGCTAATGAGTAGTCAGTTGTAATCATAGTCCAGTATAACGTTGTTACTAATGTACTTTAATAGTTCATTGTAGCTGCTTAGAACAGAACAAGGAAGCTTCGAACACCTGTTGGTACTTAAACCTAAATCATGTATGATATGTGTAATCAACTTTGGTAGTGATACAATTTGGATCTGTCACAGTTTCTCTGATCACACAACGTTTGTTTCTTGCTATGAATCAGAAACTTCTTAATTACACACTAAATTTTCAAAGTACGATAGCGTAGTCATGTAAGGAGAGATTTCCATGTTTCTCATTTATTGATCCGTCAATCCTTTTTGACCACGCTTTGTATCGCTTTATACCTACTGACTGCATCGCACGCAACGGTGCCTGATCAAAATGTTTACAAAGTTCAGGGGCGCGATCCATTCAACCAAAATTTCCGGAAATTTTGGTCCAAAACTCAGTGGATCGGTCCGGTCCAACCGGAAAGGTTTCGAAAAAACTGGTCCACCTTTTGAGGTGGTCCTCTTTTCCCGGTCGGACCGGTCTGAATTTTGGTTGGTCTTGGTTGAATGGATCGCTCCCCAGATGACTTCACGGATATCTGCAGTACAAGAGCACACTTCCGACATGAGAAGCGCTGCGAGTGCACCCGTTCAAGTGTGCCCAACAAACCTAAAAGAGCCCTATAAAATTGGACAAGCAACTGATCAATCCAAGAAAATGAGAGAGCCGCCTAAGCAAGTCAAACAGAGAAGTACAAAACAGTTTCCACCTATGATGTCAAATTATGCTGATTTTCCAGACAGAACAGTTTATGAAGTTCCCCGAAGCTCTTCTACACTACAGCAAGAATTCTTGTCCAAAGAGAGGTCTTACGTTAATCCATGCATTGCACAGCGCCGTGAGCACCGTTCAGGGAAAGATACAACGAGTGCCTTTCCGATTTGTGAAGCAACCACCGTCACACCCGAGGAACTTTATTTTAGCTTAGGTAGATCGGTGTTAAGTTATTTGTGTAGAAAAATACCGTCCCAGAAAATCAGCTTGTATAGTTTACATAGTTCGCAGGAGAAACACAAAAAAGAGATTCATAGGAATTGCAATTGTCATGAGTCTCGTATGTTTAAGTACCGTTTAGCCGAGTCCAGCTATTTTCAAGTTCGTTTTGCCTTAAAGATAAGCCTTACAGAGGAAAAGTTCACAAGCAATTTGTGACAGATCAGAGTGAGATCAAAGTTCATAGTTGTATTATTTTATCAGTTACGAAATTGAAGATATTTTTGTTCCGTGCCCCAAGTACTTTTTAGTTCAGTTTTCTTCGACGAGGACGTCGAAATTTTTTAAGGTGGGAGGAATGTAAGGAGAGATTTCCCATGTATTCTTTATTTGATTCGAATTTCATATCTGGCTTTTAAATATTCCCTTTGAAGTTGTGTTAGCCGTAATTTACATCGAATTTGCATTGAGTTGTTTTAGTTCCCTTAAATTATACACATTTTACTTCAATGTTTACTTTTAAAAGGATAACGATTTGTTTCTGGATAATTATACAGCTTGGTCACTGAATAATTGGATCTTTCGCCTGTTCAAATACTAACCGTTCGTAGTTTTTAGTTTTGACATTTTGAGGGATCCTGAGCAAAGGAAACTCGAATTCTTATGCACAGCTTTACTGCTGAATCTTCGTAGGTTTCCTAAATTCACTAGCTATTCACTTGCTTGACTGACATTTAATTTTGAGTTATTTAGTTTAACATATGGATTTTAAAGTTGAATTTCTCCAGATTTGTTTTCTCTGTTCAGCTGATTTTATTCAGCCTTCTTTCCTTTTGTTTTGTGATGTTGTAATAGGTTGATCGCTTAGTATAAATAGAGCACTATTATTCCTGTTTTCCGATTTACATTGCGGGCCGGAGTTACATGCTTGTACGATTTACACTGCGGATTTGCATGCTTGTACGATTTACTTTGCGGATTTACTTGACTGTATGATTTGCGTTCACGAACTGAAGATTAAACTGTTGAAGTCCAAGTTTGAGTCCTGTCCCGTTTCCAGTTATAGCAGATCCTAGTACTTTGGAATAGTGACGAGTTCCTTTCCCACTAGCTAAGCGAGTTGCGAGTTAGTTTTCCCCCTTGTTGTTCTTACGCCGAAGTCGCTCGAGTTCTCTTAACGCTTACTTCCCCGATTTGTGCTTGGAAGGGCAAAACTTATCGTCACAGTCAATAATGTTGTCAGATTTTTCATTCCTCCGGCAAAAGTGGCTTTTACTCCAGTCTTATGGGGACAATTTTCATCCCGCTCTTTAAACATCAAGCCGCATATTTTACGCGGACAATATCTTCTGCAATACTCTCCAAGACTCAAGAATTTTACCGCACATTTAAGAATGAATTTACACGCTCTTATTACTAAGATTTTACGAAGAGAATAGACTATTTACAGTCCACTATTTTCCCGTAGGATCGTCGGAATCGAGCACCTAAATAGTTACCAGCGGCCATCTTGGTTTCAGATGTACCGATTCTACTCTGGGATGAGTATCAAATCTTTCTTTTCTCGTCTCCCTCTCCTTAGCCTGCCAGCAAGCTCTCCCCGAGAGCTTGCAAGCAGCTACCCTCCCCTTACCGCCACAAACTCCAACGCCCGCCCCCTTGTCACATTGGAAACCAAGGTGGCCGCCAGTAACGGTAAACACTTGATCGCGGAGATCTTAACATTATTCGAGGAAAATTATTTATATGTAAAGCTATTAGTTAGTTCAACTACGCTCTGGAAATTAGAAATTGATGATTGAACCTTTTAAAAATGGTAGATACGACACAATACCCAGAAGGAAATGGATCAATAGGCTCTGCCCTTCTTTCAGATCTTTTAGGCGAAATTCACTGTTTTTAGCCGCTCTGAATACTAATTTACTCTAAGCCATAGTTTCATTTTCAAAATTTTAAGCAATGTCCCTCATCTGTAGGAGCAATCAAAGGAAGTAACGAATTCTTGTAATAAATTTTCTTTAATCTTCAATTGGTGAAATTTATCTTTGCTTTGATCGATAACGTAAAAAATTGTTAACACTTTTGTATGCTGCCGGCGTGCGAGTTTCAGGCTTCTGGTCGACGGTCAAAATGCTCTTGCTCCAACCGGCTGATGCTTTTCTTAAGGTGGCTCGACCCAGTTTTTTTGAGGGGGTACCATCCTACTTTGAAGCTCTCTGGTGTCCCCACCTTTACTTTTATCGTAAGTCTAACACATAGAATGGATAACATATAGATCAATCTACAATATAACATAAAATTTTTGGCGATCGGAGTAAATGTCACATGGTTATAATGCCACGCCCCTTTGAGGTCTGAGTCGAAAATCTGCTGTTGCCGGCATTTTTTCGTGAAAATCTCTCGGCTACACATAGTGCGCATTAGTGCCTTGCGCTGAACAGAGTTTCACCAAAATCGCAAAGACCCAATTCGAGAAATTCAGCGGTTTCCAAATTTAGGTCATAATTTATGCGAAAATGATAAGCAAACTTTACACGGATTATATCTAATAAACTATGAGATTCATTTCTTTATTTTGGGCATCGTTATAACAGATGGGTCCTTGCAAGTCAGCAAAACGCTTTAGGGCCTTGTAAATGCGCGCGATTTCGAGCAAAGAAAACATATAGAAATTATAGTTTTCGCTATTTACTGACGTTTGTCAGCGAGTAAGAGTCCTTCTCACGAAAAAAGCATTTTCTTAAAAATTCGTAGTTTTTTTTCCTTCAAATTTTTTCAGGGCCACAATTGATTAACTAACTACCCGGACTCTGAATTTCATGGTCATTGAAAAAGTGTGACATTATCTTCTATAAGCCCAAACTTGAGTAAACATTGAAGATTTTTAGCGTTTTGGCTGAGTTTGTGCTTTGGGAGTTGTCTATTGTTTCTAGTCTGTCATTGTACAGCATTCTTGTTCAGCACGCGTGCAATGACCACGCTTGGCTGACTTCCGAATGCTCACCGAGATATTCCCGTCACGAGTTGGTTTAATTATTGGCTTGCATTAAACCTATGAAAAAATGATATTTTTGTAATAGTAAGTAGATTTAGTGTGTAGCGCTTCTTGATTTTTTTGCAAAGGCACAAGAATTGATTAAAAATTGTTAGTTAAACCTCTGTGTATCACGCGATGGCCTGTCTCACTGTACCAAAATTATCATATCTCGAGAGCATTCGGAAGTCAGCCAAGCGTGGTCATTGCACGAGTGCTGAACAAGAATGCTGTATAATGACAGACTAGATACAATAGACAACTCCCAAAGCACAAACTCAGCCAAAACGCTAAAAATCTTCAATGTTTACTCAAGTTTGGGCTTATAGAAGATAATGTCACACTTTTTCAATGACCATGAAATTCAGAGTCCGGGTAGTTAGTTAATCAATTGTGGCCCTGAAAAAATTTGACGGAAAAAAAACTACGAATTTTTAAGAAAATGCTTTTTTCGTGAGAAGGACTCTTACTTGCTGACAAACGTCAACAAATAGCGAAAACTATAATTTCTATATGTTTGCTTTGCTCGAAATCGCGCGCATTTACAAGGCCCTAAAGCGTTTTGCTGACTTGCAAGGACCCATCTGTTATAACGATGCCCAAAATAAAGAAATGAATCTCATAGTTTATTAGATATAATCCGTGTAAAGTTTGCTTATCATTTTCGCATAAATTATGACCTAAATTTGGAAACCGCTGAATTTCTCGAATTGGGTCTTTGCGATTTTGGTGAAACTCTGTTCAGCGCAAGGCACTAATGCGCACTATGTGTAGCCGAGAGATTTTCACGAAAAAATGCCGGCAACAGCAGATTTTCGACTCAGACCTCAAAGGGGCGTGTTATTATAACCACGTGACATTTACTCTGATCGCCAAAAATTTTATGTTATATTGTAGATTGATCTATATGTTATCCATTCTATGTGTTAGACTTACGATAAAAGTAAAGGTGGGGATACCAGAGAGCTTCAAAGTAGGATGGTACCCCCTCAAAAAAACTGCCGGGTCGAGTCACCTTAAGTTTCACCTCAGTAGAAGGTCAAAACGCACATGCTCAGAAACGAGTGCATGGTAAGATTACGCTCTATGGATTACATTTATTCTTAGTGGAAGTCCAAATGAATGCTGCTTTCCGTAAATCCTCTATTAAGCCCCCCCCCCGGGGGCTTATTTCTTTTTAAGCCCATTTGTTGAGGAGGCGGGGGGGGGGACTTATTTGAGAGGCTTATAGAGAGGGGGAAAAAGGATTCCGCAGAATTAGTTCAAAATATATTCCTGAAGTGGTTGCTGGGAGTTAATAAATACTGCAATAACAATGCGGACAGAGCTGAGACAGGAAGGTTTCCAATTAGAATTGAAGCCCAATGTAGGATCTTTGAGTTCTGTTTAACCTTAACCAAAAATGAAAACAAATTATCCGAAATAGCATACAATGACATTAAATGGAATAAAAATAAAGCGGAGCAAAAAAGTCAAAAGCTTATTGGAAGAGATAGGATTGGGAGAACTCTGGATGAAAGCATACTATGCAGATATAGGAATCGTAAACATGATCAGGCAACGACTTAAGGATATCGAACTACAAAGATGGCTAAGTAAAATAAATAACGACACCAAGCAGCAAAATGAGAACCTACCGGTTATTCAAAACGATAGACAATTACAAATGTGAAGATTACCTACATCGGGTCACCAAAACGCGACACAGAATAGCTCTAACAAAACTGCGACTTCATCCACAAATTAGCCATAGAGACAGGATGTTATTCGAGACCGTTTAAGAAACCTACAGAAAGAATTTGTCGAATTTGTAAAATAGAAATGGAGGACGAATACCGTTTTCTAAATACCAGGAAAAAAATGTTCGTTACTAGGTTATTTGGAAAAAGAATATAGAAGAAAAATAAGCAGAATGTCACCCAACAAAATATTCATGTTTCTAAAACCCCCCTAGCGGAAATGCTAAAATGCAAAAACTAATAGCAAAACATGTATTCGAATGCTTTGAACTGAAGGAAAGGGGAAGACGGTAAAAAGTAAATACTCTAGGACTTAATTAATTAATAACTTATTAGTCATATATGGTTAGGAATTTTTGTTGTTTGTAATTTTAGTATTTGGAAATAGTTGATATGCTATTTATTGCGTAAGACTCCAAATAAAAATATGTATGTATGTATGTATGTATGTATGAGGAGAAGTGTGACGTCAAGTTACCATGGAAGCAAAATTTCTGTATCACAACAATAGGGAGCTTAAGCAACGACGACAGCGACGGCAACGAAAACCGCAAAAAAGCAATAGGTTTATATTGGCAAAACAACAACTTTGCACGCTTGTGCATTTCTTAGCCGTCGTCAGACTCGTACCCAGTCGCTATTTAAGTGTTTTTTGGGGTGAAAGAAGATTGGGGATTAGATTGAGGCGCGCGCGGGGTCTCATGGGAAGGGAAGAAGGAGAAATAGCTAGCGACAATCCAATCTTCTCTCACCCCAAAAAACACTTAATTAGCGACTGGGTATGAGTCTGAGCCGTCGTTGCAGTTCTGCCGCAAGAAACTTCCTAATTTTACGCACCCGCTTTACGGAGTATGTACGTCATTTCCGCCTCTCCCTTTTATTGCGACATTCTCCATCTATATAATATTGTGATTGCTACATAAGTTCAGTAACATCTGTAAACCTGAAGAAGGCTGGTATGGCCAGCCGAAATATTGTTATAAAAAACAATACACGTTCTTTTAAATCAGCTTTGCTGTAGTCTTCGGACTTCCCGTTCTTGTTCTTTTTCTTTCTCTTAATTTAAATATGGTCCTTTCGGATACGACCCCAGAAAATTTCACCAACATTCGACAAATTAAATGAAACTGAATAAGAACGATGAAGTTTGAAACAGGTTGAAGTGACGTTTTCGTCATCATATAGAAATTTTGCTACCAAGGGAACGTGACGTAACAATATCTCTTCTCTATTTAATTTAGAAAAGATGATGGTATCAGTTCTCCAAGTCAGGGGTCTTGACAGGCCCGTAGGGAGGGGAAAACGACGGGTGTGCTCGCACCCCCTCCCCCCCCCGTTTTGTGGAGCACAATACAACTTTTTATCTTGTACATGATCTTGTATGTTTTGTTTTCCCAATTCAGACCACGTGATGTTTTACAGGGAATCTGCCTTTTTTCTTTTCGTTAATTATGCATACATAGGCACGTGGATGCACGCGCGTAAGACGAAATTTGCAAGCTAAAAATGTCTTTTGAAAATACTGTGAAGAGTTGACAAGCCCTGGCTCACGCTTTCCACAAAACGTGTTTAGCCTTCGAGAAAGAGTATAAAAAAGGGGGATTTGGTATGCCTACAAGGCATTTACCTCTTGCTAATTCGTCACCTACTCTTTCATTTTGTTGGGTAAGGTCTCTTTTGAAGGATTCGTAGTGCCGATTGAGCAAATGTTTCATTTGCCACTTTTCTTTCACTGAGAGGTCATGTGGTCTTTTACTGTACAGCGGCTGCCTATGGTTTCTTATCTGTGCTCTATTAGAAATTGACCTCTGATCGCTAGCAGAAGATGTTAGTATTTTACTTTTTAATTTTCAAAAGTGGATCGCTAACCTTTAGGCTTTGTTTCCATAGTTTCCTCCAAAGTGTTGGATCAGAATTATTATTTTTAACAGTGAATAAGAGGTTCCCTGGTATGGGTTTGACAGATACTGGACCCAGCTCTCTAGCGTTGCTTGCAGGATATTAAAGCCCCTATTGAAGCTACCCTACTTTTGTAGTAAAAAAATTGCATTGTCACTAGGTCAACGGCGTTGCTTGCATCTGTCAACTCCGAGTCCTTTCGTATTAGAATAATGCAAATCTTACTGGAGCACTGGAGTTTTGTTTTTGTTTTTGTTTTTTTTTGTGGCGAGGAACAGTACAAACGTTCTGTCTGACTTAATGTTGACCTTACGCAGATTTATTAGGCCATATCAAGGATCGGAAATTCCAGATTTTCAATTGGCTGCTTAACAGCCACCCACAAGAGGTGGATCACGCATCCTCTTGTGCTTGAAAGACTGTTCCTTTTTTGTGTAGCCCTTTGTTTTAGAGTATAGTTTAAAATATCTGCTGTTTTCTGTGACCCTGAAAAGGAAGTATTTCCGGCACAAGAGAGCCTCTCTTCCCGGGCTCTTAAGCACATCCACTATCTAACATACATTGATCCGAAAGAAGTCGTTGATCTGTTTCTAAGAAGCACCCAAGTAGGCTTATTTTGGCACATTATTGGTTGATTTTTTCTCTTGCGGCGCTTGGCTTTGAGGAAAGAAAGACGACCGTTCACGGCACAGGGTCCAGAGGAGTTTCGTGTGAATAAATGAATTACTTACCTTGAAAAATGTCTATACCTGTCACTTAGCACGATTAATTAGCGCAATGGGATCTTTATAAATCTACTGTAAACGATTTCTTCGCTTCTTATCTGACCCAGATCGACGTTTGAAAATCAATAACCGCAAGCCATATCCTCGCTGTCGCACAGCACGTCGCCCGAAGGGTGACCGAAGGCCTGTCGCCCGGAGGGAGACCGAGTGCACGAAGTGCCGAGTAAAAGAATTTTATACTGTAAGCCGATCTTGCGAGCCCTCAGTCTCTTGGTTTGCGGTCTATAGAATGTATAACGAAACCGTAACGCGATCAAAATAACCCATTTTTTAAATGGTTTTCGACGGGTTTTGATGTTCTAACGACAAACACATCTCCTCTGGACCATGTGTTCACGGTCTACAACCTTATACCGTAAATGATCATATAGACACCCCAGGGCATCCATTCAATTTTTGGACCCCAAGCAGGGGCGTATTATAGATTGGAGGAGTCAGCGAGGCGTTTATTCTCATAACTGTATCAAATTTCACAAAACTAAAATGGATTCGGAGAGTATATCGGTGCAGTATATAAATAACAGAGTATCTAGTCCATCCATTGATTAATCAAGGCCGTTTAGAGAAAAGCTCAACTTCGATGTCAGAATCCTTACTTTGAACTTGACACTGAACAAAATGCAACGCGAAAACTCTTGTTAATCAAAGAAAAAGTGAAAAAATTGAATAATTGTGTCGATTGTTGTTACTACATCCTAGTATCTTTGCTTTATCAGAAATTGACCTCTGATCGCTAGCAGTCTATTGTACAGGGGGCGTTAATTATAGAGGGCTGTTCAATACAAACTTAAAAGTGTTGGGGGAGGGGTGCCTATTAGCGGCAACAGGAGTTTATTTGAGAGAGGGCTTCTATTAGATCATTTACGGTACAAACAGTTCAGTGTAAGACCGTTAAATTGTCAAACCACAGATGAACGCTAGCGAACAGCTTCAGAAATTAGAGTGGTAGGCTTCGTAATTTGTGCTGATTGACTGGCTCCAGCGGTCTGATGTTGTAAGAGGGTGAACATTGAGTTTTGGAAGTGAATGAAACTAGATTATGATTTCTGACACAGAAACACGTTTACAGCTTTCCTCTAAATGTTTACGACTGTTTAATTTGCTTCATGTGTATATCAATCTAACAATCAATCTAATCAATCTAACGAGAGAAGCAATAACGGTTGAAACTACAATGCCATTCCAGATCCTTCGCCTGAATCAAGGCACTTCCTGAAGTTTTTGAAACATGGTTTGTAATCTGGCTTGTTCTCTTTCACACATTTTACCAATTCCATGGTGCACTGGAGATATAATGGAGAAAAAAATCTATTTTAAAATGTCAGCGAAATCAAGAATTATCTATTCTCTCTCTTAATGGAGCCTTTTATTTCCTCAGTCTTTTTGACAGAAAAGGGACCCCTGGCTTTCTCATACTTGCTATTCACAAATGATACTCCTTTCACTTATCTGGTTTAGAACGCTGTAGCCCTTCGAACTGCTATAAATTTACAGCCTTTTAAAGACAATTTTAGTTAAAAATGCATCTGTAGCCCTTTTTAGGTCTTTTTACAGACCGAAATGACAGTTTCCCATACCCTTTCATATACTTTAACAAAAAAAATCCCTATCCTATCTTACACTTGTCTTTTGGGTGCAGGGTGCGTCCCTGTATCGGCCATTATAAGAAGTACCCACTGGGTAGCTTTTGGTTAAATTTGATTAACTTATTTGAATCTTTATTGATCAGTTGCCATTAAAAAAATTAAAAAAGACTGTGACACGTAAGGTAAGTGCAGATCGTTCAAATAGGGTAGTCAGGGATGACTTACTTACTTACTCAGCTGTACACTTTCCCTAATTGTATTGACGTTGTCAAAAGAAATGATAAATACGGCTATGATTTGAGATAAATTGCAAATGTGACGTTCAAATACAGCGGTAGGATTGTGAAATTTGATACTGTGTGGTTGTCATTTTTGTCAAATGCAAAGGCAAACTAATTCATACTGTCTTCTGCCCGCTGCCAATCACACGACAAAGATTTCTTATCGTTCTTCTTGATAGTTCTATAACAAACAACTTAACAAAGGTATCCCAACCGGCGCACGCGTGCCTCATGCACCGGGTAGTTTACTGAGGCTACTTACGACAGGGCATCTCTTCTTATATTTGCGGAGACATTTTTTGTTAATGCGACCTTTTGGTTTAAAGCATCTTCGTATTCCTTTCGATTTACACTCCTACAAAAAAAAAAAATATTAAGTTAGTTTTATCAATGACGGAAACACAAATACAGTCTTCTCAAACAAAATTCCTATATTAGTTAACGAATTCGTTATTAAAGACAAAAATTTGTCGAGCGGCGCGCGAGAGTAACGAGAACGTGATAAAACAACAACTCTGACCGTGCTTTTTACTTTTTAGTACACTTCCTTGCCGTTACTGCACGACTTACTAATAAAACCGACGTTCATCGCCCCACTTCAAGCCCTTTTAACGCTGGGTTTTCAGCTCATCCTGAGGAAAAACCTCTGCCGCAAGGAGAGATATACATTCTGACCATGAATGCGATATTTGAGCGAAAGACTTTATAATGTGCAATCTGAAACAAATTAATTAATGAGAGTCATGCAGCCCAACCAATCTTCAATTACTAGAAAGACTTAGCATTAACTGAAATTGTTGTAATTATTGCCAATACCCAGGAGCCCTGCAATACCTTGTCGTCATCATCATCATCATCATCATCATCATCATCGTCGTCGTCGTCGTCGTCATCATCATCGCTATACAGCGTTTCAGCCTTATCGTTTAGCTGTAAATTCTCTATTTTCATTTCACTGTCTTCCACAAAAGGGTGAGCATACACCAGGGCCGCAAGAAGAACAAATAGAAGCGCAAAGATAAGCCTCATCTTTGAGTTGATGATTCTTTCCTCAAAAGGTTGTTTCACCTGGAATATGTAGCAGCGAAATGAGTAAGTCTGCGGCTTAGTTGGCTTTTTTTTTTATCTGTTTAGTGACAGCTGGTGCTGATTGACACGGGAACAAATACACATGATTGAAGGTAGATTTTAAGCAAACTGCTCACATTAAATCAATTTGAAGTTTAAGAGACTATTTTAACAGCTTGTTATAACATTCAAACTTATTTTCACAGTTCAGTTTGTATTCTTTTCGCAACCACTACAGACGAAGACTGATCAGCATCAAGGTTGAAAACGGATGACTCAGCTTATTCACAGTTAAATATCATTAATCTATAATATTCATGGTCTCCTTCTATACAAAATCACTAAGAGTTGATTTTGGTTGTGTTTATGCACCACTGATGATTGCATGACATCATTATTTGGCAAGTTTAGGTTTATTTGTATTGCGGGGCGATTTTTCTTTCGAATACAAATAAGCCAGCGCCGTAGCTAGTATGAGGCCAACCGAGGCACTCGCCTCGGTAAAATTTTGACGAATTTCGCCGATCATTTTTATTTTACATAAGCGATCATCGGATATTTTTAACGCATCATGATATTACAAAGAATTCAGCAATTCAGTCAATATACTATGAAAAAATAACCATATCATCGATCTCAAGGGGCTACGTACGTTAACTCAAATTTTTTTTTAACAAATACTGATCAAAACCATTGGCGAGGTTAACGGTCACCCAGATTATGTAGCTTGTTTCTGATTATTGCTTTTTAAATTCCACTTAAATTAACTCGAAAAAAAGTTACCGAAAGGCCCAGAAAACGCTGCAAATCGGATTTCCGAGAGACTAAAGTTCAAAATTTCTCGGGGGGGGGGGGCATGCCCCCGAACCCCCCTAGCAACTCCCGCCTGCCTCGGTTGGCCGTTTGGTCTGGCTACGGCACTGTAAGCACGCTAATTATGTGTCCATGTGGGTGAAAAATGGACATTAGTCAACGGCCGAAGGAAATTTAAAACTTCTGGTAGATTTAATACACAGAATAGAGGCCTTATATCTTGAAAAGCTTTTAGTTTGATATATTATATTAAAAACTTAAAATCGTAGATTTGTTTGATCATCTGACAATCTTTATTTAGCTTTTTTTTCGAAGAATGTTTAATATTCATCGAATCTTAATGCGAGAAAATAAGGATGAAAATAGTATTGCTAGTAATTTTGTACTAGAATTTTGTTACCCATTATACCAGGAGGATTATAGGGGACGGGAAGCCTCAATCAAATAACCAACTTATCGAGACCTTATCCTATTTTTCATGTTTTCAGTGTATATGGGATTGTATTGCGGATAAGTTTACAAAGATAGCAAGTACAGAGGTTTCTCTTTATGGTTTTTTTCTTGAGATATAGCGAGGATAACGCCTGACTGGGAGGTCTTCTTGCAAATAATGACCGAGCGCGTAGCCTGAGGTCGCTATTTTGAGAAAAGCCGAGGAGCGAGGGTGTTATCCGATTTAACGCACCTTTCCATATTTTAGAACTAGGGGTACCTTCCGGCAAGTGACAACGAGGCGAATTCGTTTATCTTTTGTGGAATGTGCCTGTCTAGATCTTCGCAATTTGTTACATAATTTCAGAGGTTTACAAAGGATTTCCCTATAGAAAAGGATGGCACTCAACTTTAGAAAAACAAACTTGAGTACATTCTAGGCTTTCACTTCTATTAAAAAATAGCAAAGAAGCTTTGTTGTCTTTGTTGGTTAATTGGTGCAAGTTAACACTTATATTTTCTGGAAATTCAAAACTATAAACGTTAGAAAGTAAAATATAGTTCAAGTGAGACCTTTGACTGCTAGAATTAAAAATCAAAATTAAATTCCGAGCTTTCGCCAATCAACGGCATCATCAGGGATAAGAAAAAATATTCCGCATGGTAATATACATATCAAAAGTGCAAGCAAAATAAGTGAAAAGCGCAAGAATGAGGCAGATTGTATCCGGAGGTATAAAAATATGAACTTGAATAAAATACAAAGATCTAATGAGTCAGTGGCACAGGACAAAGAGTCTATTGAAAGGAAAAGTGATTCGTAATGATGGTCTTTAAAATAAAAGGTCCCGCGCAAATTCATTGCATTCCCCATGGTAGTTTAGGGCTGTCTTCAGTGTAAATCGAGCTGCAAAAGGACACGCTGGTTGACAAATATCTCTCTTATGGCAAAAATAACTTCTAAAAAACAAGTCCTCAAATGGGTTGCATTCCTCAAGGAAGGTGAGGACCGGCTCAATGTAAATCGAACTGCAAAGAACACGCTGGATCTGATAAACTTATTGAGAATACAACACTATTCTTTGATTAACTACCGCATACAATTCTATTTACAAAGGAAAAAATAATACTGAAAACCCTGGTTCTGAGTCGAGAGGCGAACGCGCTATCTCAATGTAAATTGAGCTGCGAAGAACGAGCTGGTTTTGACAGAAATTGGAGCGTAAAAGCCTATTCCTTGATAGCTGCTGCTTTAAACGCAATTCATAAAGCAAACCAGTTCACTAGTAGCCCTTTCAGACTAGAAATCGTATTAAAGCTTGCTTACCTGTTAGGGCCTCTTGAACCGTAAACGGACAGCTGCACACGGGGTCACCCAATTTCGAACCACGAGTTTTGAGCAGAAGATCATGAGGTCACTGCCCAAATATGGAGTCTTACGCCCAAATATGGTCAAAAATGCAAATTTTAGAGGGTTACGTAGGATTTGAGATTTTTTGCCTACATTGCGCGGGATTATGATTATTAGCTCGTCATTATTGTGACCACTGAAGTGGAACAGCAGGTTATTAGTGTTAAAAATTAACTGTTCAAAACAGTGGAAAGGTAGAACTGAGCTCAATATCTGAACGACCACTACGGAGAAGAAAAGGGAGGGAGAGGGGTGGGTTGGCTCGTACAGGCTCTTTCTGTCACTCTTTGGCCTTGCAACCCCGGATTTTGGCGTTAGAAAAATTTCTCTGACAATATTAACAGCTGCATTCAAGAACAAGTGTGCTATGAATGACAGTTTTATGACCAAGCCAATTGATCGGATAATTCAGTTGGTGTGCGGTATTTGAGCAGTTTCGGCAATGTTGATTAAACACATTTTTAGAACACAAGCAGGCTGACCTTTTCCCATGAATTCTTTGTTGGCAACCACGTGAAAAGGCGGCCATGTTGGTGGTGTGTTGGTGGTCAACACAATAATCTTTTTTGGAAGAATTTACGTGAAAATAGGGTTTAGTTCCCAGAGGAGAGAAATGCTTTTATTCTTGACCACCAACCTGGCCGCCATGACGTTACGCACAGGCCAGCAATTTGGTATGTAATATTTCTCAAACTCATTAATAACTCATACAGAAAATACAAAGGAAATTAATGTTTAATAAGTGTTTGGAAATCAGATGAAATACCACTTATTTTTGCATCCTTAATTTCTCCTTCTAAAATCATTTTGTTTGAGAAGTAATATCAAGCATTCAAGACAGTGTTTAAATCACCAGATGAAACACCTCTCTATTCTCTCTTGCTTATCGTTATAAGGTGTCTCCGTTTGATCATGGCGACCCGGGGGGGGGGGGGGGGACTCCCATACATTACCTATACGGGTATGTGCCGCCCAACGGGGTCGTGATTTTGACGCTCCTGGTTAAGAACGGGGTATCCATTTCAGAAGCGTTTTCTAGAACGGGGTATAATATTTCGAACGTACGAAAGCTCCAGTTTTGTAAGCAGCCATTTGAAATTATTCAAGGACAGATTGCTTTTAAAAATACGGTTCAATGCGTTAACAAGTAAACTGTTATACTCTTGTTGCACCCTAGAACGGAGTATAAAAATTGGCCCATTTCTAGAACGGGGTATCAGTTTTAGGGCGAATTCTAGAACGGGGTATAAAAAATTGGCTCATTTCTAGAACGGGGTATCAGTTTTAGGGCGAATTCTAGAACGGGGTATAAAAAATTGGCTCATTTCTAGAACGGGGTATCAGTTTTAGGGGAAACTTTTTTTAGAACGGGGTGCCAATTTGGAGTCCCGGCAGGAGCCCATAGGCTCCTGGTCCCGGGCGGCACATACCCACCCAAAAAATACCCAAGTGCCCCCCCCCCCCCCCCCCCCCGGGCGTGGCGAGGAGACCGCAACCTCACCTGAACTGAACTGAACAACCCCTTTATCATGTGTCACATCTTCTAGTTGGCTACACGTAGCGTCTAATCGAGGACACCTTTTCTTTCCGATACCGTAGCTTGCAAACGTCATTCTTGTAAACAGGAGCATATTTTGTTTACAGAACCCTCGCAGGCTCCACTTTTCGAGAAAAATGAATTATGTAAAACAACATTTCCTCGTTTTTCACTTAGTAATTTAATTTTTCTGTACAAGATCAACGATCTGGTTTTCACTGCTGTCCACAATAGACAGGAGCCTATTATAATCCGCCTTGTTTTTGCGAAAAACTCCTTTCTTGCCTAAGTTTGTTTGGTCAAGATGGTTCATCTCTAGCCTGTTCTAGGCGTTCAGATAGTGGAGAATGGCGCCAAAAGGCCCCTCGATGTTTTCCCGTTACGGTGTCCACTTTTCTTTTCGGCTATAACAGACGTCATAACAGGCTAGTTCAACTCTAGCCTTGACCGAACAACTTAGCTTGACCAATAACGCATATATATTTGCACTTTTTAAGGCCGATACACACGAGAGGTTTTGCTCCCGGAGCATGCTCCAGGCTCATTTTGCACGTTTTCAAGTTCGCTCAATTTGCCCCGGGAGCTTGCTCCCAAACTGATTTAACCGGTTAAATATCGTGGAGCATTTTGCGGGGTGGCAATTCTGCTCCCGAGGATGAAGTATACTCATGAAATCGTTGGTACACACGGAGGAGCTTTGCTCCCGGAGCGTGCCCCTGGAGCATGCTCCGGGAGCAAAATCCCTCGTGTGTATCGGTCTTTAAATTTGGCGGGGTGTTTGTATTTACGCGCACTTAACTACTATTTCTAAGTATGAAGTGGCTTTCCACTCCCTGTCGATGATTGGCCCTTTCCCTTCAGATAACGATATCGGTCGGAGATCAAGAGGAAACATTACTTTTAATTTATTGGCATTTGGAATGAATCAATCAGAAACTTAGCATTACCGACTAATGTCTTTCGTATTTTGGCATACATTTTACTAGCTACATTACTTGGAATAATAATTCATCATCTTGGGTGTTTAAGTTTATGTGCTCTTTAAACGTCTTCTTTAATTTTTAACCTACACGTAGCATTTAAGCCAAATTGAGTTATTTGGCTTCAGAGATTAAAAAAAAATGAGACCGACATTTCCTGACGCAAAGAAAATTAATATAAGCAAGAGATAGAGGATGAATTCTTCAGCGATTTAAAAGCAGTTACTGTCGTTAATACCGCTTTTCAAAGCCCTGAGCTCTGAAAATTTTTAAATTTTAAGCATGACCAAATTCCCATAAGACCAATACAGAATATTTATTGTCCACAAAACTTAATACATCTATAAAAAAGACGCCGAAGTGTTTTGAAAAGTGTCAATATCCTGTATGATCATACTATTTCTTCTTCATCCTTTCCTAATATCCATTTATAGAGTCGAACGGGCAGCATCAACACCTGTACAACCAAGTCAAAGAGCGGAGCACAACAGGGCGAACAGCATTTTACTGAAAAGGGAGAAAAACGCGATTGTCTGAGTATAAAAAGAGTTTATATGTTTACTGCGCAAATGTACAGCTGATTTAATTCACGATATATCGAAAAAAAATAGTGGTTTGAATTAAAGTGCATTTAATTATCAGAGGAAAGGTGTTTCTCATGCAAATAACGTAAACGTCATTGAGTTGTTTTTTACTTTCTTTCTGGGGCCTTCTTAGGGCGTCATCAAACATCAATTTTTGTGAACTTCTATACTTAACCACGCAAAGGGCCGATGCAACAATTGGCCAGTACCAAGAGCCATAATGGCTCTTGCCAGTACCTTTTGATCACTTAGAACAATAATTTCATTTGTTGACCCAAAAATCCAATCCTTATATTTATAAACTCTTGGAAAATTATGAATTTACAATAGCGCACTTTTTACATTAAAAAAGGCTGATTCTCGCCGGTCTTAACGCGCATCTTAAAAGCTGGGTTGACGCTTAACTATTGGCTGTTCCATTGAGGTACGATATTAATTTTGATTTTAAGCGGCACTTTTATCATAAGAAATGAGATAGAAACAAAACTCGGAAGATTATAAAATTGTGAAAATGGTAAGAAGGCGTAGAAAAAAGGAACAAACACGAATGAATCGATCATCTCAGGACCAAAATTTTTATTCTTAAAAAATTCTCCCGCACTGTTTTCATTTTCCCCCCAGAGTTTACATTTGCTTGACGGAGGGTAGGTTACCAATTATTGAGTTTTTATAAGCTTTTTCGACGAATAAACTACACTATATAAAAAAATAGCAGTTGACTTAAAAAATGTACCTGGTAAGAGAATTACCCAGACGAAAAAGGCCAACAGTGTGAGTAGAAGCACAAAAGGAAACAAAATGAGAGCGAAGAAACAGCGACAACAAGCTACACAGTAGGTGCCACAGTGCTTTTCTTTGCATTTATACGGCGCTCCTATAGGCTTCTTATCCGCGCCAGATTCCCCATCATTTGTGCTTCCCACAAGCTGAGCTGACTCTTCGCTATCCTTGTCTTTATCACCTTTTCCCATTTCTCACAGAGACATCGACTGCTTTCCGTGTTTCAGTCGAGACCCAACGTCCTTTGAAAACAAAGAGACGCTTTTGAGACCAGACAGATGTTTCACGTTTGTCTCCGTATGCAGATTAAGTTCTCAATTAATCTTCTGCTCTTTTCATATTCATGTTTGAAACTGAGGGGCACAAGAGGACATAAAAAGTAAATTTTTTTTAGGTACTTCTCCTTAAAATACTTCTGGCGTTTATTGAATAAAGGATTTTATTCAGATCTCCACAGATCCTAAATCTTAAATTTGCTATGAAAGAAGTTGGCATGGTTTGAACCTCCCAGTGGCGCGGCTGAGGGGCTAAAAAATTGGATAGTTTCCTTCTCTCAGAAGAATAAAGAACCAACTAAAGTGGAAAATTAAGCGATGATCGAAGGACATTCGAAAATGTGCATTATGCTGTCATGTTCGAACCCGTCCACACGTATGGTCACGTATCGGATGTTTTAATTAGAAAAGTGGTACAATGTTTTCTTCTCCAGGACCCTCCAGTGATTGGCAGACTTCCATTCACACGCATCCGATAATTAAAAAGGGTCACAGAAAATGTATTATTCGAGACATTCTCCGTAGTAGTGTCCGTAAGCAAGGATTATATTCGTACAATCAACCCATGAAACCAAGCCAGTGTGCTCAAAATTATGCTAATTATTAGAAAAATATGTTTGTAATTATGTCTCTTTCCCCCGTAAGAACAGTCTTAGTCTTTATATATATATACGTATATGTATATTTCTTTTGAAAGAAAAATTAATTTTCTGTTCCTCAAAGAATTAAGGGCGCTTACCGAAATGTCAGAACTGCCTGACCGACCATTTTGGAAATAAAATATGTATTTTCTCGAAACTTTCCCTACAATCCATACAGCCGATAATACCATTTAGGAATAGACGTATCTGGCTGGATATTCGTGATTAATATTAGAATTGTCTTTCCAACTGGCCCTGTCTGGCCGGCCTGTTTTTAGGGTTAACATTAGGTAACATTGGCTGAAGCCGGATTGTTTCTTTCAATAAAATTACATGACGAAGAACTTACTTCACGTCTTACTTTACTGTGTAATATAGAATACGAACCGGAAACTGGGATGCTTTGACCCCGAGCTGTTTGCTTCATAACCTACATCAATATCCACTACACCATCGAAGGCTAGCTGCCAAATCGAGTAATTTTTAGAATATACATGTACTTATACAGTCTATGAAAGCTAACCGTTTTCATTTCAGTGCCGTCACTTAACCCTCACCACTGCAGATAAGTGCTTAACTCTCTAGTATGTTCTTTCCATAACTCTGTGGTTCTGCTGTGTGTGTGTGTGGTTTTTTTTCATCAATTTTACAAGGTAAGTGGGGTTCTCTTCTAGTGTCGTTATGTTAAGAGAATAATGCGGCGTGTAAACCTCATAAAGTATCCAATCTGGCTTCACTCGATGTTATCTAATGCTAACCAGCTTTTAGCGGAGCTCCGTGCGCGAAGCGCGCCTGCGGAGCACCATGGGTAAATAAATCTACCCATCCCAGAAAATTTGGTAATCACGTGACCGACCGACCGAGCGACCGACCGACCGACCGTCCGTCCGCACCACAGGAATACCAATGTTTACTCTCACACTTTTTAGCTAGGTTGAGAGTCCAGGAGAAAGCTGACTGCACATCAATGTTGTCATCAATTGACAGCTGTCAAAACAGGGTATCCGCTGACCAGTATCACCTGACCGTATCGCGGGCTCAGGTGTCGACCCATCAAGGTCGCTGACAATTTACTCGTTTTCAAATGATCGCAGGCTCACGTTTACTTTTTTTAAAATTCACATCAAATATGTTGTGTTTATGTCAGTATCGTCCCGTACTATTAAGATTTTGATTTCAAACTGACCTCAGACGCAAAAATTCAGCCAGTTTTTTTAAAATACAGGCGGGGAAGACCAAGGGAAGACCTTTTCTTACCATGGTCACGTGTTGATCACGCTCCACGTCCAATTTTTATGCTCTGATTGGTTAAAATTTGACAGGTGAGTTCATGCATAAAATTTATGCAGCATCTTGAAAGTTGTTTACTTTGACAGCTGAAGCTGACAGAGTTTGAGTCAACTTGTGATGTTTTTAACTGTCTTTTTCCACTGGATGTACAAAATGAAATACAGCTGCTATCAAGAGTGTTTTCTTATTCATGGCTGGTTTGTTTGTTGGGTTTTTGGTCGAGAAATGCGTCGCTTGTCAAAGCCGCTAATCCGATTTCGAATGGCATCGTTTTTGTTTTTCACCTTGCTGGATGCGTACGAGAATTATAAAGGCTCAAGCGATCCTTGCCTTACTTGATAGCTTTCAGGAGCTGCATCTCGAATTATGGTAAGCCTGAGTAATTATTGTATTTAAATATAATTTCATGAAGTCCAGCGGCGCAGTTTATGAAGCTAGTTTATGCACGTTTGTATTAAGATTTGACTGAGACACTGACCTGACCTAGTATGAGGTTTGATATAAGCTTAAGCTTACAGAACTTTAAAAAGCCTTTAGTCGATATTAATTCACCGTAAATAGAAAGAAAAGACTTTCCGAAGAATACTTAGTTATAATTTTGGCTGTAGAAAGAAAGCTTGGAGCGACTTTCTTGTCGTGAGTTCATCTTTGAAAACAGCAAACACCGGGAAACCGGCGGCTTAAAACATAAACTTCATCTTTAATCTTAGTAAAGACCTGAGGATTCTTAGAGACACTTAAATACTCATTTGTTTTCGTGAATGAAAATTGTTGTCTCTGTAAATGTTCTACCGAATTGTATTTCTTTATTGATTGTTGGTAGTCTCAAAAGTGTAATTTTCATCGCTTTTCCGTTTGTTTTCAGCCGTTCAAAAACATCGCTTGCAGGAGTACTCAAAATGCCGAGCGTATCAAACGCTTTTTAAGATTACACATCGTTATAAAACCATTGATAAAAAATAGACTCAATAAATTCTTTATCACGTTGAAGCGTAACTCTTTTAAAATTTCTTCGCAAATTTGGCGCTTGTCAAAAGTTAGAACCGGCTGGCCGTATAGATGATTTTGGAAATTTTTTGAACGGTTTCGCTAATTAAAAGTCCACGCTTGCTTCGATGGTCCTGAATATTGAATGAATTCAATTTGTCTTGAAAAATTGTGAAATACTGCATTTTGTACGAGGTCTGTATGATAAAAACAGCGCCTCGTGGTACTCTTTCTCCTCAGATGTGGTGTATAAAAAAAATAAATAAATAAAAGATTGGTTTGCACGCACCCAGATTTATTGGCAAGAATTTGTAAACTTGTCGAACGCAAAAAATTCGACCTGATTTGTTTTCCAAGAATTTGTTTTCCACGCCTTATCTACTGTGATCAAGAGCCATTATTGCTCTTAAATGTGACCGAAGACTATTTTTTGGGTGTACATATAAGGCTATATCAACTCGATACAAGATTTGTTTCACTCCAAAATCACTTAGCTTTTCCGTCAAAAGTCACATGAATGTGCCCTTAAGTTAACTGATTTGTGGAATACAAAATTGTTGTTTGATTTAAGTTATAAATTTATCAATGGGAGCTTCGCTTTTAGCCGTGGCTAAATCTATATATTAGTCCCTTAGTCACTTCCCGTGAGGCATTGCGCATTGTTTCTTCTGATTTGATTTGAAGTGGCTAGGCCTTCGACTATGCCAAAATATACTGGGCACACGTACAAGAACTTGACACAGTGACATGAGGCAGCCAGTCATGATAAGACTGATAAATCCAGCGAGCTACGCAAGTTCATTTGATCATGCTAAA
>OZ037784.1:14682960-14739460 GCA_964035525.1 Porites cylindrica
GCATTTTTCAATATTCCGTCTAAATGAGAAATATGTTTACACTACTACTCACTGCGCAAACTATAATTTGCGTGGTGTCCACGTGTTGCCTCTAAGAACAACTTTCTATAAACTGCTCTCCTTGAGAAATTAAGGAAAAAAAACTTTTTCTGATTTCCAGAGATGTGTACACGTACGAAGCCTGGTTACATTAGCCTCATGAGAAGGCATTTGTATAATTTTAGTTCCCAGTTTCAGAGGTTTTATTGTTACCGTATTTATTCGAATAAGCGCCCAACCTCGAATTAGCGCCCACCTCGAATAAGCGCCCATCCTAAAGGCAGAAAAAGTTAATAAGCGCCCAGCCTGGAATAAGCGCCCACCCCCTCCTCCTCCCAATCAAACTCAAATAAGCGCTCACCGCCACCCCACCCACTTGAGTGAATAAATTTTAATGAGAGACTTCCCCGAGGACGGAGTTTTCTTCAGAGTATTTTACAGAAGCCTTGCTTTGTTACTTCTTCGCGTTTTGTTATTAGCATTTATTGTTTTGTTGCAAAATAAACATACTTCACTTGCTGAAAATGGTGAAAATTTAATAAGCGCCCAGCCTCGAATAAGCGCCCACCTCGAATAAGCGCCCACTCTCAAGGTCCAAAAATTTAATAAGCGCCCAGGGCGGTTAATCGAATAAATACGGTATTTATGTTTTTTTTGGCATTGTTTGGTTTGTGTGAACGTTACCTATTAGCAAATCTTGTAGCGAACTCTAAAATTCAAGATCAAACAATTTATGTATGTATGCATGATGTACGTATGTAAACCTCTCCGTAGGCAAACAGAGAACACCGTACTCGTGTGGCCGACATAGAATAGAATTACCTGCTACCACAGAAAACAAGAATCAGGAGAGTTTTAGTATGGTATTAGAAATTCATTCACTGACTCAAAAGTTAGATACACCTTGTACAGCCTAGTAAAGATTATCACACGGCTTTAGCTTGAATTGGATTTACTGCATTTTGATAGGCTCAACGGAGCAAGGTTATCAGGTTATAACCATGATGATGTGACCAGATAAGGATGAATGAACCCTTTATCGAGTAAGTTTAAATCTTTGAGCTTGTAAATTTTTCTCGCGGAGAACACAACGAGCGAAAAAAAAAATCGTTCCGGGCATTAAGATAAAGTACGCGCACGGCTATAAAATACAACCCCGGGGAAAATATAGGAAGCCACAAAGTTGAAATAGTACACGAATTTAGTCAAGCATGTTTTTATTTCTTCACGATCGGGTCTGTTAACAACATGGCAAGCTTTGGACAAGCGTTGTACATGGAGAACAACGGAGTTGTTTTTCTTGGCAGGCCGGTAAGCGCACCAAACCTTCAAATATGACTATAACTTCGACGATACAATTTTAATCAGACTATAAATTATATTTGCCATCATGAATGGCGTTTTCTTGGTTGTTGTGCAGCGTCAAATCGAAGAATCTCGATGTATGAGTTTAAACTTTTTCACTCATGTGGCCCCTTTGGAGCGCTTATTGGATATGTGATGATTATAACCATCTCGAACTCGTCTCGTTGCCAATTCACTATCCCATATTCAACGCACGCACGTGGAATAATAGTAATAATATCATAGGTGACGAATTACTCCTTAATATTTGCGCGAAATTTCAGCGTTAATTTGTAATTTCACATGTGAAATTATAAAATTGCCATGGCAACCCTTCCGTACGTCTCAGTGTCAAGATGGCGACGAAGTTTTAAAATGCCGTGAATGAAGAAGTCAGGGCACAAAAAGACGCTTTAGAAAACCGAAACACACAAGAGAACATCAAGAAGGATTCCAACAGGTATTTTGCCGAAAAAGTCTGAAAAATTCTGAACTTTATAAGCCAAATTTAAGGTCTAAAGATTTGAGAGAGTTCTCGATCGATACGATCCAGGATAAACATGTCAAAAACCCAAGATAAACATTGCTAACGCAATTCGTCACCCATGATATTAATGGATAATCAAATGGAATAGTCGTGAAATTACGGAATAATTTCACGCGCGTTTTGTCCAAATCCTAATAATTTCCTGAGCCTTTCCCTAATTTCACTCGTCACCATTTGATTACACATACTAAAAAACCTTGAGAAAAATTTCATTTAATGGTTTTATCAACAGCCTCGCAGCTTAAGCTTGAACCAAGCTTTATCCAAGGAGTTCGTGATATATATGAAACAACCTATTACTGAACACCACGTATAAATAGTAAGTGCTCCTAAAATTAAACAAACAAGGGCACGAAAAAAATGACGGTTCCTTACATTTTAAATTCGGAAATACGTAATTAGAGGCCACATCAGCTTTTTCTTTCCACGAAGTGGTCTGTCTGTGTTAAATAAATCTACTTTGTTTCAAGTTCCTCACAACGTTTCTTTATTTCATCACAGATTTTGTCTCGCTCTATTAGTTCCTGAAAAAAAAAACAAAGTTTGAAAGAATACTGAGCGAACGAATGGATAAAAGAAATAAAGAACGACAGAGTCGCACTACATTTTAAAAGAATCGCACCCTGGTCACAACAAATTTGTGAGTGCGTTCTGCCTCGCTACTTCCTTCCTAGCGAAGGTATAATTTTATGGTTAGTGGGGGAGGGGGGGGGGGGGTAGTTTGCAAATTCACAGAAGTTTAACCCTTTTTAGTAAATTTGCCATTGTCCAGACCAGTCCCGTCGTTATGAGAAAATCTCACTATTCATCAGGACTGTCCAGTTAAACCAGTTTATTCCTGTACAGTATACACGGCAGTGATTTGTTTGCAAAAACAACAACAACAAAAAAAAACGAGAAAAGCCTGCCTCATTTTCAGCCAGTTCTAACTTTCGTTAAGTGCTTTACCGGTTAACGAGACTAAGAGCTTTCTTGTTTGCGGAAGACCTTTAGGATCACCATGAACGCAAGACCACAGCCCACTTTGTCCACTGTTAATTACCCAGGCCTTCCTCATTTTTAAATAGTTCTATTGTACAAGTGGTGTGACTAAGACCGTGTTTACATGGAGTGGGGGACCCCGGTCTAGTGGGGTTGGTTTCTTGTGTTTTCACGCTCTGGCGGACACAAAACAAAAGAAACCTACCCTACTAGAGCGGGGTCCCCCACTCCATGTAAACAGGGTCTAAATAAGCTATCACCTCAACAGAACGAAGTCTATTTACAGTTATCTTGAACAGTTAATTAAGAGGTTCAGTTTTGGGGGCATACATACATGCATATTTTCGTGGAAAATTCTGGCGCAGTAAGGCAACGAATTTTCGATTTCACGGACTTAAAAATTTAAATCAAACAAAATGAAACTACAGAAGAATTGCTAGAAAACGACGGTGAGACAGGGGAGAGCAACTTTCTAAACATGGGTGCTATCCGGCTTATAAACCACAGTGATGGCGACTGAATAACGTTATTACCTCTTTCCTTGTGGTCATATCTCTGAGCTTTACGACACCCTCTTTAAGTTCATTGTCTCCAATCACCACACAGAAAGGAACTAAGTTATCTTCACAGAACTGGAATTGGGTCAGCATCTTTGGATTTTTCCGGTAAAGTAACTCAGCCTAGGGAAAGAAAAACCGGAAGATTTTTTAAAAAAAATATTACAAAACTAAGCAAGCCTAAAAATATAATGAATAAATCACAGCAAATGCAATAACGTCAGGACCCTTTCCCGACCAAGCGTGCCATATGGCACTGTTCTGTACCACCCCTCAAATTCCCGAGAGTGCCGTATGGCACTGTTTCGTATACTCGACTCGAGAATGATTCTAACCAATCAAACATTTATTTCTTTTGTTTTAGAAGTTCTGTTCTTCTATTGTGTTATAAACAATAGAAAAACAGTAAAGGCTTGGCTTGCCCTTACTATCAGGGATGGTGTTCACACAAATTTTTTAAGAATTCGATGGTTGAAATTTCAACATGTTGACGTTGTAATGGCGAGTCAGATAGCGAGGGAGAAGAGTTTCTGGGCTTTGATGTAGAACGTGAATCACAGAGAAGTAATGTAGAATCGGAGTCCGACATAACAGTTTTATCTGTAAATACGGAGGACTTATCAGATTTTAGTGTAACCAGATCAGAAAGTGGTGAAGAAGCGAATGAAGAGTGGAACTCAATTCCTGATCCGGTAGTAGTAAATCCATTGGTGGCAAATACTGGTATTGTACGCGAGGTTAGGAGATTTTCCGTACTTGATTTCTTCCGTTCAGGGAAGAAAATTTCCATCAAATTGCCGAAGAAACAAATCGGTATGCCCGCCAAGCCATGGAAAGCAATCCTGATCGTTCGTGGTACGAAACAGACGCTGAAGAAATCCGCGCGTACTTTGCCTTGAACATTTTCTATGGCATCAAACAACTGCCAGATATTTATTCGTACCTGCATTTGAATGATAAGAGAAAAAGTTACCACGTGGTCATGCGGACCGCGACAAATTATTCAAAGTGCGTCCTCTTCTCGACTCGGTTGTAAATGCTATAAAAAGCCAACTAAAAATGCTGCCATTGACGAGCCAATGATTCCTTTTAAAGGAAGACTTTCAATGAAACAGTATATGCCGCTCAAACCCGTAAAAAGAGGCATCAAAGTGTGCGAATGCGCCGATTCCTCAAATGGCTTTGTTTGCGACATAAATGTTTACACGGGAATACAACGCGATGGAAATCCTGAACAAGGGCTCTGATACCGTGTTGTCCATAACCTCACAAGAACTTTAGTTGGCAAAACCACTATGTTAACTTTATTCAAGCAAAAACGTTAATAGAACTAAGTCGCGATTTCCTGATCTTGAAAACTTTAGCCTTGCCAATTTCAATCTCCTCCATTTTGAACTATTCTTTGCTGAACTTTCTACAAACGGGGAACGGGAAAATGAAAAATGGAAACAAAAAAGAGAATGGGAAATGAGGTTGTTGATAATAGTAGCGTTTTGGAAAGGGTTTGATCCCTTTTTCATGTTCCCTTTCCTATCCCTCGTTTTGGTCACGTCAGTGCTCGATCTTAACGGCCGTTTCTTTGTATCGTACTAAAACGTGCTAAAAGCATTGTAACAACGAAGAATTGCCAAAGGCAAACGTTTCCAAAAACGAACAGGTAAAAAGTGCTAGGCATTCTCTTGCTGAATAATAATCCTTTCAATGGTGAGTCAAAGTATGTCGAAACGGCAACAACTGTAAGGCTCAGTCTACTCTTTCTTTGGGAGAAAGCAATCATCAGATGTTAAAGAAATTAACACAGCATCTGAAACACCTGCTCCGGCCCAAAAAAACACCCAAGTTCCAGGAGGCATGGAAGGATAAATACAAATGGCTGAGGTTTGACGAAAAGGAGAACAAAATGTTCTGCGAGTTTTGTAGAGAATTCTCACATAGGAACGAAAAAATTTGAAAATGATAAGAGTGATCAGTAGTTTTGCTGACAGACCAGTAAATTTAAATCCTACTGGTCCTTCGGAAGACCAGACCCAAAAGTTAATTTAGAGCACTGAACGTCCCCTTATTGCTGATTTTATATTTTATCAAACTTCTTTTTTTGGTTTCATTCATTCAATAGTTGCAATAGCCTAAGAAAGTAGCGCCGCCACCACTGGTATTGACGGGAAATGACGTCTGAGAAACGAGCGGAGACATTCCACACTAATGACGTATTAGAACCCAAATTTCCCTCGCTGCACGAGAATCAAGAAGCACTATCCAGATGTGGGTAGTCACACGTTAACAGTAAGGAATTTCTGCGCTTGTTCCTCAGACGTCATTTCGACGTAAAACCAACGGTGGCACCGTGAAATATCGGCTGTTTTCTTAGGCCGTAGGTGCAAAAGAATGACTCCACGTAAGGAGAAAGAGCTCCTAAAATATCAGCAATAATTTAGTACCTTAATGCCCGCCTTCCAAAGTTGGCTTGCAAGCTTCAGGCGTTCTTCTAAGAAATTTTTCTGTCCTGAAGCCACCAAGACTTGCGTCTTAGTTGTTCGCACTTTGCCTCCATTTGCCTGCAAAACATAATTTACACAAAAATTTAATATGCTTCCTAGAAATTAGCACATTACCAAACAACTGGCGAAATTAATTCACAATGTACCTGTGCTCTAGCTTCTAGAATGGAGAATATTCTTTCAATTCCTATGCTTACACCAACACAAGGAACCTCAGAAAAGAAAACAACATATTTAATTGCAGTGTAATATTATGGGAAATCAACCTCGTAAATGTACAAAGTCTGTTGAAAGTGTACCTTTCTCCCTTTGGAGTCAAACATTCCAACAAGGTTGTCATAGCGACCACCACCTGCCACTGATCCTACTCCTACAGGCTCACCTGATCAAAACAAAACAAGTAACTGAGGGATAAACATCGCCTAATCATAAAAAAATTCTTTGATTGCTTTGTCTAACATTCAAGTTGCGTTGACTATTATTTTTTCGGTATGATAGGTCACTTAGCCATCATTTTCCTAAAATGAATATATTTTAATCACTGTTTTTCATCTTTGGTAAATTTCCTTTGGTCAAAGCTATTACTGTTGTCTTGGTTTCCCTTTGAAAATCAAGGAACAACAAAAAACGTAACCAATCTTGTACAAACGCCCTATAAATGCTGGCACCTTAATGCGGCCAACAGGCACATTGTAAAATCCCACGCCGTACATTTGTACTGTTGACCTTTTTATATATGGCCACTGGAGCCAAATCATTAACTCATTAGTAAAAGTTTAAGAATGATTTAACCATGGTGAATAATCAAGGTTTGTAACATTGCCTGTGTTGTCAGGAGGGGGGATACTGTCCATGGTATACAGCTGTAAAAGGTCCAGGAAGGTAGAATCTGACAAAAACAGTACAATGTGTTCAGCATGTTACATTTACCTTTTTCATTCTTGCCAAGGTCAGGTTGCTCTCCTGTTAATACTGCTTCATATATCACCCCAGTGTAATAATCCAATCCTCTTGCTAAACTTAGGTCAAATGATACCTAAAACACAATAATTTAGATGCTCCTTTTAAACCAACATGAAACACAACACCAACAACACACAAGATTTAGCCTAATTACCATTCTTACTATTCTTTTACAGTCATAATTTGTACTGTCAAAAAACTAGTAATTCACAGCAAAAATTCAAAAACAGGCGGGGGTGGGGGAGGTGATACTGGCGAGTCATTCTGAAGGAGAGCTAAAATACTATAATAAAATGATGCACTTATACTACCAATGAAAACAGGTAGACCAAGAATTTGGAGGTACGCGCGACAGTTGATTTTGGCTTTGCCCAGACACGTTAACAACTTCGGTCATGTGGCTTTTGTTTGCCAAACCAAAAAGGTGAACTCCCTTGGTCACATTCCTGAACGTTTGGTGGGCCAAATGTAGGCGGAGATAGGCCTGGTCAAATAATGGTGTTATCTTTCAACCAAAAAGGAGAAATTTGCGGAAAGTTAATCAATAAAATTTCTTTCGGTTGCTGCCTTCTAGCGCTATATATAACCTATGTGCGAACAAAGAAGCCAGCAACGAGAAAAGCATGTGAACACGTGAGTTCACCTTTTTGGTTCGACAAACAAAGCCACGTGACCTAAGTCATTAACGTCTGGTGCCAAAATCACGGTCTACCTGTTTAGGTAGTATCACTGTATGTCCAATAAGACGAACATTGCAAAAAAACTGAAAGATGAAAAATGTAGATGAAATAATATTAAATTATTGTAAAAAAAATTGTGGACGAAAAATGAAAGTTTGTGTGTATTGCTACTGAAAGACGTCTACCAAATGGGTGTTTCTAACGACTCAACTGCTGAGCCATCAATTTACGGTAAAGAATTTGTTATCACAACAGTCTACATGTACATAGTACTGTTCCAACCTTATCCTTGATTTCAAACAATTCAATGTATGTGAGCAGCAGTCTCATGTCCTCCAAACCAGCCTCGGCACTTTTGTTCTTGCTAAGAGCAGGATCCTGCATAAGACTTTCCACAAGTTCCATTCCACCCTTAAGCTTTACATACTCCCCTATCCTATCTGCTACATTAGGCTCCAGGCCTTTCTCTCCCACCATTTCGGCCTTGACTTCTTCCCAACGAAGCTATAATGATATTGAAGGTACAAAAAAGGGTGCTTGTAAATATTACAAAAGGTCTGAAGAAACTTAAATAAAAACTCACTTTTCTGTAAGTGTATATTAATGTTATGGCAGGGATCAGTGGTGTATATAAAAAGAAATGGAAGTTTTGTGAACGAATTAAGTGTGAGTTACAGAGCATCAGTAACTTCAACACTTGAATTATTGGTACATGCATGTAAATGCTTTACCAGTACATTTATGTACTTTTTCCAAAGTTGTTTCTGCTGATTTTTTCCATGACAGGAAATCATTAATTTAAATAAGTTGTAAAAACTTTACGTTTACAGCTTTTAATACACTCTTATTCAATAAGGCTAAACTCACCTTATCAAGTTTATCCACAGCAGAACAAATGGACCTAAATTTCTCCTCAGGCACTCCACACACGGCAAACATGCCATCCAACAACTGTCTGTGATTAACCTTAAAGTAAGCCATAACATTGACATTAGACATTCATTCATATTCAATCATGTACATTGTAGACTAACAAGGTCAAAATGTTCAGTGATAACAGCAGAGCTTGCATGCACTTGAAGCCCAGTAAACCAGTAAATATAAAATGTTTTAGTTGTGTAATAAAAGATGTGAACCTCTGTAGCTAAATAAAGGACTATCCATAAATCCATGCTGCCATGTACGGTAAATCAATGTGAAATGTCGCAATTTCTAAAACATATAATGCAACCATGTTAAAATGAGGGTCTATGCTATATTTTGCCATAAACCATTCACAATTAATTGGCAGCTGTCCAAATGAGGCATCCATAGACTTGTTTCACATGACCAAATCATGGTCTCAAGTGCAAAACCCATCAAGGTCAAAATTATCCACTAGCCAGTTCATAACTTCATAACTTCATATTTTTATATTTTTCCAATCACATTAACATTGCAGACTCAAGTGTTAAAAAACAAGAAGGAAAGTACACCAAGTTAACTTTTGCTGCAAAGACTTCTGGGACTGTTACTAGGGACAAAAAAATGGCAAATAGCTGACTGGCACTTCCTCAGTAACACTTATATGCCAACTCTCATGGATTATCTGGGAGACTCCTGGATATGGCACTGATCCCCTGCTCTCCTGTACAGGTCACCACATCTTCCAGAAAAAAATTATCTCTTGAGCATTTCTGTGCTTTAGTTTGAAAATTACGCATTTGTTTCTCAATATTCGAATTATTTTTATTTGTAGTACAGTTTCAGGGGCACTATTGGAAGTAATTAGTCAATAACAAAGATTTTTTTGTTTACTTATTAAAATGTTGATTGCAAATTGGAAAGTATGTACTTCATGTAAGACTTCATATAATGTCCTACGCCATTCCAATGGGGGGCTGGGTTGATTTATCAAGGGGGGGGGGTCCGTTGACATTTGGGGGTTGAGAGTAGGGGGTAGGGCAAAAGAGAGAGTCTCCAGATTTTAGATTTGCAGAGGTTGACATCTCCGGTAACGATCCCAGAATTAATAATATTATTGTGGAACGCATTTCTGTTCAGTTCCCTTCTTGCTTCTTAAGTGTTGAATTATCAAAATTGGGTTCCAACAAATGAAATATGTTTTACATGTAAGACTGAACAAAATAAGCACAAATAAGTACATTCACTTTTAACCTTCCTCATGTGTGCTGCCTTTTTGAACTCTTGTGACATCATTTGGAAAAATAAGTACAGCTGTAGTATTAGAACTTCTGTACATTAAATTCTGCATTTCTAATATTTAGCGGAAAAAAAGAGCTGAACTTCACACTTCCTCTTTGGTAATTCTTTTAAGTGCTTTAGGAAGAAATCACCATCATAAACTAAAATTCTCACCTTTATTGTAAAATCTCCAAGGCTTAAATCTGTAAGTATTTCAGACACAATTTTTACACACTCTGCATCAGGAATCATAGCATCATACTCTCCAGCAATGTCAATGTCCTGGAGATGAAAAATGAAAAACCAAATCAACAATGAAGTTAGCAGTATTTTGAAGATACAGATGGGTACAGTGCCTGTTTATATTCACTGATGCACCCATGGACAATAACAGAAAGACATAAAGTCATCTCCCAAAGTTTGACCAAACCATGGTCAAACATTTAAAAAACAACTTTTGTCTATTAAAGACACTTAAAAATTTAAACACATTACCCTGATGTTTTCAACTAAAAGTCAATTTTTTCGTACGTGTCTACCTACAAAGGCACTTTCCTTTTTAACATTTTTCTTCCATGTACTACTATAAGGTTGGTAACTTTGGGTCACTCTTTATAATATTTCACTGTACAATCATGCACCTCAACTGGATTTTCACAGACACTGTAGCAAAGAACCTTGCCCCTTAAATGTGAGCTCAAAATAATCTATACTACCGGTAAGCTAACAAAGGCCATGAGTAAGATTTTAGGATGCCAAATGTCACTGACTTAAGACATGCAGGCAAGATTATTTTACACTCAGCATCAATCCCGGTCTATAGGATCCAAAATAATGAACCTATCAGGTAGGTACAGGCATTTAATGTTATTTACAGTAATCCTAGTATAATCCAGCATTTTAGAGTGAATTATTAAAACAAGCATGAATACAAGTGAAACAGAACAAGCTCAAGAATGGAAAATGCTGATCTGTGTACATGTACTTGTTCTTTTGCTTGCATCATGGTCTTCTTTTAGGGTGAAACAAACAAGGATTTTGATCCTTGTGTGCATCCTTGGTCTTGTGCTAGTGTTACTAGTGAAACCACAAAGCATAAGAAAAAAAGAAACTGAAACCCTCTTATTACGACCACCAAAGGGCCATGAAGATCTATTCAGGCATATAAAATAATGAGGCTTTCAGAAAAAAATATCAGTTTTGTTTTGGTATTTGGTCCAATGAATGTAGTTCCAACAAGGTGGTCATGGTAATGGGACATGGTCATAAAGCTTGGTTTCACTGAACATGTGGTTCTTTTTAATAATTTTAAGTTAAATCTCACTGTTTTTGTAGAGGTAGGATTTCTTGGGCAGGTCCAAAACAAGCACTACCTCGTCAAGTACAGGGTGCAAGGGTGTCACAAAGTTCTGGAGTGTGATTTGAACTTACACACTGATAAAATTCCCTGTATCTTCCTCTTGTCATGGCTGGGTTGTCTCTTCGATAAACCTTGGCAATGTGATACCTTTTAATACTCTTAATTTTATTCATGGCGACATATCTTGCAAATGGCACCTTGAGACAGACTGTCAAAGAAAGTCAACAGGTACAACACAATAGATATGTACAATGTACAAGTACAAAAAAACAACCCAGTAAGAAACTAACATTCATAATGATTATTATAACCACCCTGATTAAAGTATGGTAAGTTGTCAAAATTGACTAATTTACAATTTACAGGTATTTCAAGCATGGAAAACTGTTACTGCACTAAGAGAAAAATATATGTACCAGGAAGGTCTGAATATAAACACACAAAATTTCAAAAAAGAGCTGAGTCCTTAAAATTAATCAATTTTTCATCCATCTTGGGCTTAACCACTGTGAAACAGGCTTTCTGCAATGAAAATTCCTTACACAAAATTCAGGTCATATTTGGAAGGATACTGTTAAGTCGTATCTGAGGGATAAGAATTCTCCTCCTTGATCAGCCAGATCATAAATTAATTTGGAATCTTCACCATATTTTCCTGTTAATGTTTCCTACAAAGGAAAAAAAAAAGTGACACAAAAAAGAGTTTGACCAGAATGAACTGCTACATACGGCTGAAATTCCAGGGCTGTCATTTTGTTACGTTATTCTTTTTTTAAATAATATTATTAAAGCAATAATTGTAGTACCGTAGCAGGGTATGAGACATTTAAGTTCTAGGATGACATCACAATACACAGAAGAGTTATGTCTGTGATCTGCAATAATTGCACCCAATGATGGCCACTGTCACCACACTAGCACACTGAGTGAATCCAACAATGCCCCCGCTCCCCTTATCAGAATTCCTTGTGTATAAGGAATCATTTAAACACGTGTACTGTAACAACACTAGAAACCAACCCAGATAACTGCATCTGGCTTGGCGAAGGAGTTTGTCCCCTAGCTAAACCAGGGTTACTATGTGGTCTTGCAGTGAACCAGACATTTACAAATTGATGTAGGAATTTGCTTAACACCTTCCCACAAATATCTGGCAAAAATATGTGCAAGACCATAATCACATCATCAAGAGCTCCCAGAGAAACAAAATCTTGGACAGAATGAAACTGAATACATGCACACATGAACTTTATGAGGGAGGGGTGGGGCCCTTGGGTTTAAAAAGTGGACCCACATGAAACATGCACATGCCAGGGAACTGGCCCAACTACCAACCACAACCTGTTACTCCATAGCTATTTAGCTCATTTCTTTCTTGACGCCCTGCTTTGCTAAAACAATTTACAGTTTCCTAACATGTTTTGTTATATTGCTAGACTTCCACTCCACTTAACAGGGACTGCTATTGGTTGATTCTTGGTCACGTGGCCTTGACTAAAACCAAATGTATCTTGATCATGATACATTAAGCAAATTATGTACCCCGCTTGGGCTACATTACAGCACGTGATCAAAGCATGGTGGAAAGTGGTGTGACAGAAGGAGGGAAAAACACTGCCAGTTTTCTTTTTTGTGAATGAACACAACAACTTGAACACAAACACAAAACCTCAACCTAAAAAGCAACAATTTTTAAATTCATCCCAGAAGAGAAACAGAAGCTAGGTGAGGAAAAAAAATGCAAATATTATAAGGAAAGTACATTGTAAATCATTCATTCAGTGGTTTTAAGAATTAAATTTGTGTTGCTATAAGTACTGAGTTGACTGTTTTGGTTCACTCCGGTTATTCTTTCATTGCTGTTGAAGTGAAAGGTTGGCAATATAACAAAACACTTAATGTCAGGTCCCTCAGGAAACCAGTCAGTTTTGTTTTCTCTTAACTCAGGAAAACAAAACTAACTCATGTTTCCCTCGGGAACTGACATTAAGTGTATAATGTACATCTGTACATTAAATTGTAACTTTTGTACTGTAATTTACAAATACAATATAATAAACTTAACACTTAGGGAAGTCATGATATTTTGATTAGTTTAATGTTTCTTGTCAAAAAATGATCAATAGAAACCAAATATTAGCAGTAACTTTGACCACTAACTTAATGTAAATGAAGCTCAGAAAGTGATTTCATAAATTGTACATTCGACTACTGCACCTTCATCTCAAACACTGGAGTGTCGATTTGTTCAGCACCATGTCTTTCAAAACAGCTGATGATGGCTTTGAATGCTCTCTCTCTGACAGCCATTTGTTTTGGCTCATAGTCTCGTGTTCCCTACACAAAAAATTGAAAATGACAGTTCACTAAATATGCAGTACTGCCCAAAAGAAAGTTGACAGTCTCAACTCAAGACTCAATTCTCGCATCTCAAAACTTGAACAAAATAACAGTTTCAAGATGTGAGTCACGAGTCACGAGTCACGAGTTTGGAGTTTCCAGAGAGGAGGGAGCCAGCTAGTTGGGCAGAAGCTATCATGGGTCTTTTTTTAAACGGTATTCTTGGCAGTGGTGGGTTTTGCTTGTAGCAAAAATTTCAAGTGACTAATACTTTATTTTTAAAGCCCTCAGTGACAGTTGTCAGTGGTGTTCTTTGTTTAATACTCTGATCCTATATGATTACACTTATCCAGCACAGAAACAAGTTGATGAAACTACTAACAAAAATATTCTACACACACCACAAATCCCGTACAGGCTGTACACATGTACCTGTGTTCATAAAGGTACATGTAATGCAATGTTGTAGGTATAATCCCTTCTCGGGTCAAATGATTGGAATTTCCTTTGTCTGCTACACAAAGTCATACACTGTAACTGAGCCTCAGATCAAACAAAGGGAATTTTGAATCAAACTACTGTGGCTTGAATACTAGTTTAACCTGAGAATAGATTTAACCCACAACATGTTACACGTATATATTCAACATAAAAACAATATTATTAATATGTGTGTATATTAAAGGGTCGATGTCTGAAGGTCTGATACAGAGTTTATCATGGGTAAATAATTACCATAAAGCCCTGCAGTATAACTTTCATGACCACTCTTCCAAACGTTATTTACAATGAAGTCCAAAAAATAAGGACTCTTGTGCTATGTTAATATAAATGTTTGGGATAATAACCAAATACAACTGTACTTATAGCTTGCAGCACAGGCATTTTCTTCTGGTGTATGAATGTTTTTGCTCACAAAAGTGCCATGTTGATACTCCAAAAGAGAGGAGCAAATGGGGTGAGTCAAAGGGAGCGGGGGAGGGGGCAGGGAGAGAGAAGAGAAAACGCCTGCCTGAAAACGTTGTGAAATGAAAAACATCCCCTTAGTTGTACTTGAGTGCTCTCCTAGAAATGAATACCTGACCAATTAAAACCGAAGAACTACCGCACTGGAAGCTCCCTTCACTTTCGATAAACAAACAAACAAACATATGTGTAGTGCTCATGTTGCAAGCTGCTAGCATGGGTTGTTCACAGGAAGGAGAGTAATGTCATCTGATCCAAGTGTTAGTGATTAGTGAAGGTTATGTAAGATTTCGTTTAAAGTTAGTTTTGCAAGCAATCTTGGAAAGCGAGGCCAATCTTCTTCAGAAAATCTCCTCAGGTCATCAAAATGATAAGAGTGCTTTGGGTTTGTGTTAGCCGAAATTTGTAAAGAAGTTGGACTGCCATGCAGCATTCTGATTGGGTCTGTAACCCATGTGGCTGGAAAATTCACAACTTGGGCCAATTTTACCATTTCACTAAAGCTGCAATTACATCCACGGCAAGTACCCCGGTTAAGAGTGGCAAACATAACTATTGACATGCTGGACAAAAGCCAGTCCAGCATGGAGAAAATCAAAATCTGTCGGTGTCAATTTGCCGGCAGTGAAGTCACCTTCAACCCTCCAGAGCATAATCTACCCGCCAGAGAAAAAACTTATTGGAACAACCAGTATTTTGGCAAGAGGTAAAGGACACACCAACCTACTGACCCCTTTTTAGCACTGCAACCAAATCTTGTCCTGATGCCAGTGTAGAAAACACTTTGACCTGCACAGTGCATAATAGCTGTGGTCACACTACAGAGTTTTTACCTAGGTAAAGTCGACTTGTTGACAGTTTACCTAGGGAAACTTAATTTTTTAAGTGTGACCGATTTTTCCCTAGGTAACTTACCTTGGGGAAATTTTATCGTCTGGAGCTGGGATATGTCTCGAGAACAATAGAGTTTCCCTTGACAGCTACCCCAAAGCGATAGCTAGGGAAAAAAGAAATACCGAGGTTGCCAGCCAATAGACGCTCATCGGCGAAGGTCTTGATGACAGAACCGGACATAGCTCACGTCGTGAAAGAAATTTCGGGGCACGTGTGCCACCTACAAAGGTCATTTTAGCTCAAATCCGTGATGTCGCCGTTCCGAGCAAGATTGTAAGTATCTTTTGAGATTTGAAATTCAATTTCTCGTCGCCGTTTAGAATTGTTGATGTTGGTTTTTACTTAACGAAGAATTTTTTTTGTTACAGAATTGGAAACTCTCTCTATTCTCAAGATTCAGAACCAACATTTTATAATGGATATCTGTTCAACAATTGGCGCGAGGTGGGCGCAAGGCAGTCAACCTCATATTTACCTCCAACAACTGGTCCTATAAACCAGGCCGTGGAAGACTACAGCGCCTTTTCATTTACATACAATTATCCGCAAGAGTATCAGCTAGGCAACCATGAAAGCACAGCCACTGAAACACCAACGACGTCCCGCACAAATAGCAATCTTTGGTCAAGTAGCGAGACAAAAACCCTCATTCTTTCTTATCAAGATCACGCTGATGCTTTGAGTAAAGCAAAGAACCCCCAAGCAAAGAAGAAAATCTGGGAGGTGATCTACGCTAAATTTACAAAAGCATGCGAAGATTACAACATTACGACTGGAAAGTCCTTGGGCCAGTTGAAAGAAAAATGGAAGACTCTTTTTGACAAGTATAAGAGCATCAACGATAACAACAAAGCAACTGGAAGAGGCCGAGAAAAATTCGAATTCTTCGATGCCATGGATTCCTTTCTAGGATTCAGCGACAAGGTGAATCCCAGATTTGTTTCTGAAACAGCTATCCAGAGGGACATTTCGAGCGGAACAGAGTCAAGTCCCTCACCTAGCGCTAGCACATCAGCCAGTTGCAGCTCTTTTGAGACGGGCCCTGATAGCGATGCAGAGACATCAGCTCCTGATCCAGCGAAAGGAAAGCGGAAAGCAGCCGAAAATAAACAGGGGGAGGACGCTGTTGCAATTAGAAAAAAGCGGGGAGAGAAGCGCAGAAAAAGCGACGAACACGGGAGCCTTATTACTCTGCTAAAATCACAACAGGAAATGATGATGAAAGCGGAGGAGCAGGATAGGTTGGCTATGCAGCAACTCATGAAGTTTGAAGTAGAAGCTGAAAAACGGCATCAAGAATTTACCCTGGCAGCGTTGAAAGAACTGGGAAACATTTTCAAAAAAGACTAGACACATAAATCCCTGATGTTTTTATTCATGTCTTCCTTTATTGTTGTTGTTCTTTTAAAAGCTGCAATGAGATAACTAGCCACTGTGGCTCGTGATTTGTAGCCAATTGAAAGTTTTGATTGACTTATCGCATTTTTTTATTAATTTGACGGATTAAAACTGTTCAAATATATGACTTCTGATAAACGAAACTGAAACTTTTAGAAATTCAAAACGTTTCAAAGAAGCAAAGTCTTTTTATCGTTGCTGTAATACTCCTGTACTTGTATACAAAAGTAAAAAACGTAATCAACAATTGCCTGTCTAATGTCTTGGGGTCCAACTTCGTCTTCTCCAACATTCTGCTGCTCATGACAGACGCTCAAACGGGGTACATCAAAATCATCTTGAAGCAAAATACAACTGTTGTGTAATACACAACACGCAATAATCGTATGAGGAATTCTCCCTGTATCCTCATCGATTCTCTTGTCTAAACATCGCCATCTCCCTTTAGTCTGACCAAACCCATGTTCAACCACTATTCGACCTTGGCTAAGTTCCTTGTTAAAGTGTCGCTGGGCAGGGGTCAAGGCTCCGTTGCCTTGGAAGGGGTGCATAAGCCATGACTTCAGTGGATAAGCAGAGTCGCCTAAAATCAGGGGTCGAATCTGTGTTCCGTTCAAATCCATACAGGGCGTCGTCAAAATTTGCTTATCCTCTGCCAGTGAGTAGAAATTACTTAGTCCTAATATACGCGCGTCATGCATGCTACCAGGAAAGCCTGTAGATACAGACAAATAAGCACCAGACGCATCGACAATTCCTTGGACTACGAAGATGTAATATCGTTTCCGATTGAAGTAGTCTTCATGATTTATCATTGGAGCTTTGATAGGAATGTGACTACCGTCGATAGCACCAACTACGTTAGGGAAATCAGATTTTTCTTTGAAACCTTCGATTTTTTCTCTCACAGCAGCTGTCGTGTTTGGAAATTTAATGAATTCATCCTTAAGTTGGCATAGAGCCTGCACAAAATCTTGGCATACTCCAATCGCAGTAGATTTTGCAATTCCAAACATCAAACCACACAAACGGTAACTATCTCCGGTCGCTAACCTCCACAATCCTACCGCTGCTCTTGTTTCTTCTGGTATGGCTGCTCGTAAAATAGTGTCCTGCCGCGGGATAACAGGACCAACAGCTCTGCATATATAGTCAAACGTCAACCTTGAAACTCGAAAATTTTCTTTCCACCAAGTGTTCAGAGCGTGTGAGCGGAGCAGATTCTCAAACCAGAATTGTGGCCTTGGATGAACCCAGGCAATATGATTGGCACAATGATGATGTTGCCAACACAAAACAAAGAAGACTTGAAGCAATGATGCTCTCCTCCTTCGCTGTAATCGCCTGGAAATCATTCTTCGTAACAAAAGTATTTTACACCGCCTTGCTCGTTGAATGAGCGTAAAAAATAAAAGCGAGATTAAAAGAAAAACGGCTCTTTGATCGGCTAGAGCCCCGAACATCTTGCCTTCTTCAATTTACGCGCCAAAAATTCAATTGCGCGAATGAAATATAACCCTTGCTTTGCGTGACAACCTTTGGAGTCTATTTCGGTAGTGTGACCTTCCCAAAACTTTTTACCTAGGTAAAATGAAACCCGAGATGAATTTACCTCGGGAAATTTTAATTGAATTTGCCCTAGGTAAATCCGATTTACCTAGTAAAAGTCTGTAGTGTGACCACAGCTAATACACACGACATTCCCAGCTGCTCCAATTCTAAAAGGCTTCTTTCAAGAGCAGAGTTAACATTTTAATTTTTTCCCACTATTTCTGAACAGAACAATTCTTTCCTACAGTTGCACACCAACAAAACCAAAACAAACAATATAGACTTCCATTTGATTGACAGGCATCAATCTACTTCCCATGAGCCACACCAATCAGGAGCTCCCTTTGCCAGCGTGTTGGAGTTTCCCAAAAGAATGACGATATCGTGCAGGTGTATTTTTTTACCCCCCTCCCCCATTCCTTCCTTCTCCCTAGCACCTACCCTAAGGGTTGCTATTTCTACTCTTCCCAATCTTCCTCTGTCATAAAATCTAAGATGGCAGCTACAACAATACGAACATATAACAAGCACTGCAGGCTACTGTACTTGTTACATTAACTACCTCTAAGAGCATGCAAAATCTTGTACTTTTTACATTTAAACAGATTATGCCAATGCTTAAATGATTCTGCAAAAATTGGTACCCTGATCAAATATGGAAGGCCAAAGACACACTTCATGTACACACCACAGTAATGTACCTTAACTATGACCAGAAAGTTTAGATGAAATGGTTGTTCCACCAGGTATACTTAACTGTAAATGTATTCCCTTCAAATATTTTCAGAATCTCTAGCACTTCCAGAAATAAAGTCAATACTTAAATAAAATTACAGCTGAAATGAACAACAAAAACAGAAACAGGGAGAAAAGGGAAAGAAAGAAAGCAAAAAATAAAAGTCAGCTTCAAATTTTGCATTCTATGAAAGCCTTACTAAGAACTGTATTCTTGCACCAGGAAGGGAAAGTCAGGGCAATGCTAAATGTTTTGGGAAGTTTTGCTTTTTAAATGGGGGGCTACAAATACATGTAGAGCTAGTAAATGGCTCAAGCAGCAGGAAAAAGTGTTTTGAGTAACACTTCTGGGACTGAATAATAACATTTGCCATCAACAATTTTATCATCAGCATTTTTACCTTTGGTGTCTTGAGAACAAACTTCTGAGTTCCTGGATCATCTCCAAGCTGATTTTTAAGTTCCACTAATCTTTCTCTTTCTTCTTTTATCTGAAAAAAAATAAGTAAGATATAATTGTAAAGCCTTTAGTTCAGGAAAAGAAATAAAGTATGTATCAGGATATAAGGTCTTCAACTCTAATAGCTTTAAAAAACTTTCTATTATTTTATAGTTCATAACAAAATTTCACTCAACTGCAATTTTATACCTGTTTAGTATTCTTCACGATCTATTAACAATGTTTTCTAATTATTAGAGTTCCCAATTAATACATATGTACCAAATAATTCAGGAATCCACCCCTACTGAAGTTGTTACAAACAGCCTTGAAATAACGATAATACAGAATAAAAGGCTACCCCAGTTAAAAAATTATTTCTTTAAAAACGTATGGTTTAATAATCCTGACATTTCATTGGAGTCTTTGTTCTTCATAAGGGGGAAGTGATATTACTTAACAAAAATTACCATGTATGAAAAGATGAAACAAATGCAGATATCAAGCTATAAAGTTTTGTCCTTTACCATTAATTGATTATTAATCATCTGAAAATAGCATGGTGGTCTTTGTAGAGAGTTGAATGTGAATCTAAAGCTATAAATTATAATTTTACATGTAGGCTAGGTACTATTGATTCAAAATTACAAGCACCACTACCACTATACATATAATATTGCCATGACTGTGAATGATACTAGTTAGTTTTGTCGAGGACTATTCAAAAGGGATGAGGCAAGTTAATATTTGCTGCCTTACAGTAACCAAACATCTGAGATAGGGAATAAACAGTGATTATTGTGATCAGACTCAGGTTGAACTATAGCATCACAGCTAAAATTATATTCAGGTTAAAATTTTTTAACCTACAAGTTGATTCTCAATTTCCTTTGTTTCCTAGCCCTAATTCATGAATAATTAGGGCTCCGAGACCAAGGAAATTGAGAATCAATCTAGGTTAAAATATTTCAACCTGAATTTAATTTTGACCTGTAACATATATGCCTGATCTTCCATATTATCCGGGAGTCTCCCAGAAATGGCACAAACCTCCATCCCAAGGCTGTGCTCTAAGGAAAAATGAAGGACACCCAGTGCTCTGAACCAGTAAAATCTGGGGCCCCCAGCATGTGATTTGTATCAAAAAGTAAAATTTCCTAGTTGCCTGAGAGCAAAAGTCCTCAAACCAAAAAATTTAACCCACAACATTTTCAGACACGTAAAGCCCTAGGCAGTTCTCAATATTTTCAACCCACTTCAGAAAGTTTGGATGGTGCATAACCCTTCTCGTTGTTTCATAACATAACTTTTTTATACTGCATATGGTTGTATTGTTTCAGACGTTCAGTGAAACTTTATTTGAATGTACATAAAACAACAAGCTGCCACTGACCTGGCATTCCAGACAGTGTGAACAGCGAAGAGAAGCAGCCCACAAATATTTAGGAATGCTTAAAATATTCCTCAACAAAGACTTAGAAGACATCATAATGTCTGGAAACAAAAACCAAATATAAACTTCTCTTAATTTTATGCCAGACAAGTTGCATTTTCCTTATAATGGACTCTTTCACAAAATGGGTAATCCACATGTCATTTGCCTTATATCCCAGGGATAGGAGCCTAGGCCAACCAAGGAGACTGTCAAAGGGATGGAGCAAGCTCTTTCTTGTTTCCCTCTTCCTCACCTTCTTCTTTCACCCCAATGCCTACCCCAAGGGTTGCAATTTCTTTACACTCTTTCCAAACTTCCTCAGTGAAAGAATAAAGATGGTGCCCATAGCATTACAGACCTAAACAAGCAACATTCACTTGCCCAAAAAATACCGGTATGCCTGCGTTGCAGGCTAGTAACAAGAATGTCATGAGCTTTGAAATATTTTGAAGAAGGAAGAAGGAGCCATGGCTGAGAGGACAACAGACGTGTCCTCTATACAATATATACATTAACATGATTAACATGTAAACTGTAAGCATACAGTACAAAGGCACCACTGGCAGCCATTCTCAGTCCACTTATGAGCTTACTGTACCCACCCAACCCATGATGTGACTGAGGTGATGTGTGAAGGTTGGCCACACCACTGGGGTCTATGTCCCCTACTCTTTCTGAACAGTGGTGTGGGTTCTTTTGCCTCCCGCAAGAACCAGATCCGTTAAAGTGCTGTGAGACGGGACCTACGGTTTTTTGTCCTTATCTGAGAAGACTAGAAAGTCTAACTGTTTGCAGATGTCATTACAAAGGCAGCACTTTCTTCTCATTTATTTTAAGACCCTGAGTGTTGGTTCAGCCAGGGTTCCAACCTGCGACCTCCTGCTCAGCAGACTGGTGCTCTCCCAACTGAGCTAACAAGGTGGCGGTAAACTTATTATTGAATTATGCAGATGTTGGAGGCTCTTATGAACCTCAGTCACCCTCCGATTTTGAATTGCATACACTGTATTTCTTCATATCATACTCAGCCTTCAATTATTATAATCTACCTAATGATGCTTTACAAACAGTTTTATTTTGACATAGCTCACTAATGACAGCAGAGTTGATTCAGTTATAATTACCTATAGCATCTAAAATTAAATCCAGTTGTTCACTGTCTGTATTTTTTTACATGACAAAAATGCAGTTATTTATTTATTAGCAATAATTATCATTATTCTTTTTCACAACAGTACGGAACGGCGCCTGTAGATCCGTGTCGCCCGCAAAATTGCGGGTCCCATGACTATTTGTGTGCTCACAAAGGAAGCCAACGCATGTCGCGTCCTTTGATTCAAGACTCAAGTGTTAGGGTATTGTTTCCACGATACAAAGGTAATTTAACTTAAGAAAATCTATAGATCGAAGCTTTCGCGCTACTCTCTGTTTTATAAGGAAATGCAAATGCTCAACTTGGTAAATATTTTGACTTCATAAGATATTTAACGATTTAGGCCAGCAGAATGTATAGAATTCCAGAAAAACAATTCAGGAAGCCGAACGGTTTGGAACTGCGCTACACGTTGTTTTTATCAGTATGCAAATCACCTACCCAATCACATACTTTCCATCGAACTGAAATATCCTGACTTGTTTTAGCACTTTTCGATTTGATTCATTTCATTTTATATTATTTTGTGCAAGCTGAGCTCTTTCATGAGAATTTACGCTTTTAAAAGGAAAAAACATCAAGGAAACATTGTTGAATTTCCAAATGCTTGCCTTTTGGGGCACCCTTTTTATTTTGGCTATCAAGATTTTAAAAGCTAAGCTTCAGACTTTTCATTCCAACGTTTTAATGCCGGAAAGTTAGGAGAAATGCTGCAGCTGATTTAAGTCACGCAACACGCTTTAAGACCGCATAACTTGATATTTCTGTTATCTTTTGTTCTTCTATTGTCTCCAAAACAATAACGATGTTTCACCAATTTCCACCTACAAATAATAGGACACATTTGATCGACAGAAAAATTTGCATTTACTAGCGACGCGTTTCTATAGGCGCGATTCTGTAATGATCAGGAAAAGGAACAGCACTTATTGATATCTAGTCTGTACTGAAACAACATATGCAAAAATCTACCATCAGCACATTTTCTCCCTAATGTTTCTGTGAAAGATAATAAGAAATCACTTTAGGAAGGATAAGAAAGATAACCAACAAAAATCAGAATAAAGTGAAAGAAAACTGTTTTTTTTGTAAACGTAATAACCATTCTGTTTGACTTAATTTTTGAATGGCATGGGTTAACATATTCCCAGTCCTCAAGAGAGTCATTTCCAGGTCTCTGTCCGCAGAAGTTCAGTGGCCCGAAAACAAATAATACCCCCCTTGGATGGAACACTTTAATGTGGCACATTCTTGTGACATCCAGCGTTGTGGTTGCCTTCCGTGATTTTACAAAATAAAGAACTCCCCACCCCTTTCCTTCAAACTAACAACAATGTAGTAAAATTTCCCCTTCCCATGGGTAGAGAATCCACTCCATCTCCTTGCATTCTCTTACAAAATCCCCTATAATGACCCAGGCCAGGCTCCTACCCCTGGGACTGTTAGCTGATAACATGTGCATAAATGTAACAAAGGAACTGATACCTAACAGTACCCAAATCTACAAGCAAGAGATAGTGAAGTTGAAAAAGAAGAGGAAGTAAACATTCACTCTTTCTCACTAGATACTTTCGAATAATTATTCATATAATCATAAACTTACATTTGAGCACAGAAATTGTGGAATTATTATTGTTAATACACAATAATTGTGGAGATGTTGAAAAAGTTCCAGATAGAAATGGTTTAAGGGGTTCTATGAAAGACTCCAGATTGTCAATTGGGCTATTGAATTTAATATTGTCCCCACTCCCCCTTGGTTGAGGACTTATCCATATTTCTTTGCCTTCACCCCTGAAGACTACGATCAAATATACCCCTGAATAATATGGGAATATAGGTGTACCCCTGGAGAATTTCATGCAGATTAAAGCTCCACCCCCAAAGAAACTATACTTTTTAACTCTACCCCCTAAAGAAATCCTCACTTGTTATAACAGGCCCCTGATGAATTCCATGGTTCCTCAACTGGGGGTACAGGTATTTTATCCATATGGGATGGGTCAGGGGGGTAAGCTACTTCCCATACATTCTCTTAAATGAAATCCAAATGATGTTCTCACAGCTTGCAAAGTGATCATCAAGGGTCTTGACAGCGGTTTTGTTTCTAATCATGCGCATGATGTCAAAACTAAAGGAACAAAACCATGGCGGTCACTGTTTCTCACTATCATATTTCGGTAATTTTCATATTTTAATTTTGTTTTGGTCTTACAGCCAGAAAAAAAAAATATTCAATGGAAAGCTGTTTATAAACTTTAACTTCTTGCCAAATACTGATGCGATCTGAGTTTTAATAAGCCGATAAGAAACATAATATAATAAACTACGTGAGTTGAACTACGGGTCTATTCTGGTTGTCAGAAGAGGGATTATTGACTAAAAGGTCAGAAAACCCATCAAGACTCAAGACAAAACTCAAGAGCGGAATTCAAGAATGAAATGAGCAGTCTAATAGGTTTCGAATCACCAAAAATCGACTGGACTCCGGGACCAGATTTACCTCAGAGGTTCAAGAGTTTACGACAGAAATGCAAACTTCTATTTTGATGGACCACTTAAGGCACAATCCAATGAGCTGAGATGTCGATACGTCCTTCTGTGGACCATCAACTTACTACAGTCTAGACTTGTTCAACACCTGGAACTTGGGTGGTGAAGAACAAAACAAACACGACGAATACTGGATGCGATTCGAAGAGCATGTGAAACCCCACTCCAACCACATACTTAACCGCTATTATCTCTGAAACCTGAGGCAAAACGGACGACCCCTCGATAATTTCCTGACAGCGGCCAAGCTCTTGATTCAAAACCGTGGCTATTTGTCCAAGCTCCATGATGAATTACTGCGAGACGCTCTCGACATCGTGTGAAAGAAATGTATTGCTGAAGGAAATGACCTCACACTCAAGAAACCCAGAGAAATTGCTTGCACTGACAAAGCTACCAGGCTACAGCTCCAAGCACTACACAGAGCCAAAGACAACACCAGAACCAAACAGAGAGGCCAGAGAGACAACAAAGCCCTCTAGTCTGAAATTACCTTGTTGAGGCCCATGGCGAAAAAAAACCCTTAGATCAGACTGATCACGCCATCTTTTTGTTGGATTTTCCTATTGTGAAGCCATGATAACATTCAATGAAAATTTTAGCAAGCACTGAGAGATATAAAAATAATAGTGAGTCAAAGATGATCAGTACTGAGTGTAGTAACTACACTCAGTACGAAGGTCGTAAGTTTCATTGCTCACTCCTGGGTCAGCTAAACGCAACTGAAAACCATTTGACAAAAATAGTTTATTTTTTTTATTTTTACTTTACTTTACTTGTCTATCTGGCAGTTGACAGCCAAAATCCAGCCGGAGATCACCTCTTTCTCAGGAGGTGAATTTCGCAACAACCCTGCTCGCCCGGCCAAAACGGTGTAATCAGAAACCTATAAACTTGATCGATAGCTCAGTATGCATTGTTGCTGGTTGCAATGAACATCACTTGCATTTTGGTTTCCCTTGCAATTTCAGTAGCAACTGACAAACAGAATGCGAGAAAAGCAAAGAGGTTTTTTTTTTGCAGTTATTGACTTATTTCCTCTACGGGTTCGCTTCTCGCTTCTAAAATGTTTACTTTGGGAAAAACACTGCAATTATCTGATGTCCACCACACAAGGTGACCGCTTTGCAAGTTGTGAGAACATCGTTTCTCGGTCCCAGAACTCGTCTTCCCCACCTCCTCCCCCCCGGGATGGATGATGAAATACTTCAATAAATTACGTCGGCTGATAAGTTGTAGCTCAAATTCTTCCAGTTTCTCTACTATTTTACTTTGTATCAAATTAGATAACATACCGACGACAAACGAAAACAAAATTAAACTAGTTTGAACAACTAAAGAGAAATTTGAACCACCATCCACGTGTAATTAAACGATTAATCTACCCGGTAAGTCCACTTTTTGGCCATAAAACTGCACGCAGACTAAAAGTTAACTACAAAGTTACCTTGTTTTTAACTTCATCTGTCGGCTCTTTAAGTTTCAATTGTCTTAAAACATCTCCATGTTTTTTTATTTCTTGCTGGATTTCAGTCCTCGAAAATGAACTTTCCCTTGACGCCATATTGCATTGTTGGTCAGCGGCCTGTAAAACAGCGCAAAATCCTGAGGACTCCGAAGTTTACCTCTTCGGCTAGATTTTCCGAAGTTTTCCGACGATAAGGAGCGACTTTAGGCGGGAAAAAAATTGACACTTCCTCTGCTTTGCTTTCTTACTTTATATCACAGTAAAATCAGAATGTAGACTCATAATACGAGGAAGTATTTTCAAATGCGTTTTACGCCTAAAATTCAATGGACAGTGCTTCTGGTTGGTTCCTTAGTTGCGTTGGAGACATAACAGTGTGGAGGTCACGCACAGGCGATTATAATAACACAAAAGAACTATTTTAGATGCCAATGTAAGCTTACTTATTTTCATTCACTGCTGTACATTTTACTTTTCAAAACACACGATCGAGGGACAGATAGCTTGAAACCAACTACAGTGATCACGACAACATCAGAAGCTTCCTTATATTAGGCAGCTTGATTTGTTTGCTTCTTCATCAAAGGATCGTCTTTGGTTTAAAATATTGTTATCTGACTGTGGTTTCTCGAAACACAGTGCTAGAAAAAGTTGGATTCACCACGTTAAAAGGTTAATCTTGCAATTTACCATCCATATTATGGTGCAGCCGACGCTTTGTTCTACACTATGGTAGTCAGTTGGTTTCGCATCAACTTCTCATCAAGCAGCACAGCTGTGCGTGAAACCGAGCAATGAATTGAGTAAATACAGCTCTTGACATTAGAAACCTACTCGAAATACCTCGCTTAATCTCGAAAACGTTACTTTCGGATGTGATGTTTGCGTGAAAAACTAACGAGATAATTAAAAAGTTCAGAACAAAGTTAAAAGGAATCGAAAAGATATTAGCAACTTGCTTAACGTCAGCATGGGGGATAATACTACCAACGACAGAGTGACAATGTTAAATGAAACTAGTGATATTGTTGGCGTCCACGAAAAGAAAAAGCGGAAAAATGTCAAAAGGACAAAATCTGTGCCATCTACAAAGGAACAAGGAGATGATTACTTACGACAAGTTTCAAGCTACAGCTATCATCATGGTGACCAACCCGTTCGCCATGTACAGCTTCCTCTCGAAACCATGGGAAGTCGCGAGAAACTCATTCAGATACATGACGAGTTGCGGAGTAATCATCCTTCGGAAATAAACAAAGATGAAAAAGATATTCGGAAATTAGCCTTACATCTCGCAATAAGCAAATCATCTGAGGGAAAAAATAACAAGTTTATGCACTACGATTATATTTTAGTTCATAAAACAGGTGACACAAGGAACCTTCAAGAGAAATTGAGAAAGAAATACGAGTCTGAACTGCATGCTCAAGGGTTCAGAGTGGAGAGAAAATATACCGCAGAGAAAACATTTGTTACTTTACATTGTTCGTTTGAGAGACTTTGTGAAGAGGCAGAAAAAGTGTCATTGGAAATGCCTTTAGCTGGGGTAAGACTGCATGAATCTATACCATTTATGCTTGAAGTATGAATGTTACCTTTGGAAAACAAATGGCCATAGATAAACCAGAGGAATACTGAGATGATTAACAAATATCTTGGTCATCTTTGAGGTTAGGGTGTCTCAGAAAATTAAGACCTCCTGACCTTGAAAACTTTGACCTTGAAATCTAAGACTTTGAAAAACTGTAATCTGAAAACCAAGACCTCTTGAAAATGGAACATGAAAACTAACACCTGAATACACCTTTGCTAAAGGAGATGCGTTTTCATGCGGTTTTGAATGACGGGGACTAAGTTTTCGTGGTCTTAGTTCAGTTTCGAGGTCGTTTGATTGAGTTGGAGTGGTGAGGTTGGGTGTTAGACAAAACTTGACCGTGACATGTCACAGTCATTTTAAAGTCTTTATTTCATTCCAGTGGGTCTTTCTTAGCACCTTTCAGGGGCACCCAATGTCAGTTTTCGGAAAATATCTGTTCGGAAGACGATTTGAGATCTAGAATTTTCGGAACATTTGTTGTAAAATTTCCTTCTTGCCTTCCTCTCCTAGGATTTTTAATCATCTGAAAAATGTTATAATTGCCAATTTTTAACGGATTTTTACCCTAAGGAGGTCACCTAAAATTTTCGGGAGCCTTTTCTTTGGCTGAAATTTTCAAAAAGGTAACTCTTGATCCCTATGATTTTCGGATCACTAGACTTTCAGCTAGGAAATCCGAACAGATGAAGAAATTTTAGGGGATAAAAATATGCCTATATACGTTTAACACTGCTATGTTTAAGTGGTGTTGAACTATATTCTCGTTGGGTGTCCCTGACCTTTGGTTTCAAGCTAGAGGTCCTTGTTTTTGAGCTCTTAGGTCTTAGTTTTTAAGACACCCCTGAGGTTTAAGCTGTCTAGTGTCAAGATGACACACACTATGGTAGATCTAGGATTGATTTTAAGGGGGTTCAAAACAACCAACCAGTGAAAGGCAGAGTAGTTAAATTGGGTTCACACTTAGCTGATAAATTTGGAATGTGAGTCCTTAGAAATCCATTTTACATTATTCTGAAATAGGGGTAGAATCTTCACATTAGTTATCAAGTGACTAATGGAGTAAATATGTAATGGAAAAAACTGTTGGGGAGGGGGAGGGGCTTTATTTGGGAGGTTGTCAGGTACATTTAATAGTTTGTGTGGTTAAGTTAACCGTAGCTATATAGTTGCTGTGATAGGTAATGAACAGTTTGCAACAAAGGAGTGGCCTCGATAGCAAGGGTACTAGGGATCTGCCATATTAAGATCTGAGATAAAAACTAATAAAAAGTGGGAAAAACACATCACTGTCCTTGTAGTAATAGTTAAATTTCAACCCTGTTTGCCGTAGAGCCTCCAGTGGCTCAGTGGTTGGAGCGTTCAAACTAGAACTTGAAGGGTCATGAGTTCAATATTCTCACCTGGAGCTCGGAATTTTTTCTGAGCTTTCTGGTATAAGAATTCTCCTTTTTCCAAATAATATAATAACAATTGCATTTGTATACATGTATTTCTTTATTTTCAGTATGTTGTACCAGATACATCCAAAAATAGCTTGTGGAAACAATTTTGGGATCATTTTAGAACTGATGATGAAGGTAACAAAGTACTGATCATAGCGTTGCTCATAATATAATCAGGTGTGGGTCTGAGTAGTAGTATATTATGGTACAAAGTACTGATCACAGTGTTGCTCATTATGATAAAATATCAGGTGTGGGTCTGATTAGCAGTATATTATGGTACAAAGTACTGATCACAGTGTTGCTCATAATAATATAATCAGGTGTGGGTCTGAGTAGTATTATATTATTGTACAAAGTACTGATCACAGTGTTGCTCATAATAATATAATCAGGTGTGGGTCTGAGTAGTATTATACTATAGTCTATTGTACATTCATGTCCTGCTGTCTTTCTAAATTCTGCAGAATCTTGGATGATTATTTATCGTGGGCTGTTAATTCTCCAATTGGCTCTCTGTCAACTTTCTATGTTTTTTCTGTTTGTTTTTGTTCTCTTTTTGCTATTTTTATTCTTGTATTTCTTTTTTATTACCACTCTATTTATTTCAATGGAGAATTGGCCACTTACAGCTATACTTTTATTTCTTGCAATATTATTATAAGCTGCTTTACATTAAGTTTGCTCTCTGCAGAAAGTATTATTAAGCTTATTTTCACTTTTTATGTCTCTGTACTATGTGTACAGAAAAATTGTCTTTAACAAAAGGTGAACTCCTCCATTTGCAGTTGATTTTGTCAGTGCTCCATTCTGTGTTTCAAAGTCTCAAATATATGAGGGAATAGAAAATCCTGACACATTCTTCAGGCCTGCTTTGAGATCCTTGCTGGTGAGTGTTGCAGTGTTAATATATTAATTTTCTTCCACTAAACAATCCTTCAAATCTCTAATTTTTGTGCATATTTAATTTAATACAGCCTCCAATGCTTAAAGCTACATGTAACAGTGGCTTGTTTGTTTAAGGTTCATGGCATTTTGACTGATGTTGATGTTAGAGACAAGGAGAGCAAGCAACTTGGTCAGAATGTACAAGGTATGTACTAAAAATAGCATAGGAAAGAAATGTCGTGTCACTTCTGTTGATTTATCAAGGCTTGAAAATGTTTCTCTAGTCTTTTCAGTCATGGGTAAGTTGACATTATGATTTCTTTGTCCAAAGCTGAGGATTTCTATCCCAACACAGTAAGTAAAGAAGAACCATTTCTGATGGCCTGAGGCTAGTGAATTCTGTAAATGGGCTAGTAAATTTTCTTCTTAACTTTTTGAGCGGATGGGTAAGTAAAGTTTTTTCGGGGAATTCAAATTACAGACTATTGCTCACCTAAGAAATTCAGGTGGATTGAAAGCTGTTTTTCAAGCTCATCGGACATTAGTAGAATAATATCATAATACTTATTATTACAAATAATGAATTCATAAAGTAGATACAGACTGTAATTCACTAATTGTGTAATTAGTATTAAGCAATAATTAATGTTATTAACCCATTGGCCCCCTGGAGATTTTGCCAAAAAACGCGTTTTGAAGCTAGTTGAGCGGTTTTCTGGTCACTGTTGTGCTATAAAGAGCTAAAACTTAGCACAAAGCCATTTCAGGTCATACACTTTGCGACCTTCTGATCTAGATGCAACATATTAGCTTGCGAAGTTTGTGCAGGCATGCGCAGAAAGCAAGATTTGAAGTTTTTGGGTTTAAAAGTGACACAGCAGTCTTGACTTTTGCTTTTCGCTTTTCTTGCCTCATTTTTTTTCTCTTGCTGAGCATTAAGTATATTTCATTTTGGTGGGAAAAGTTTTTAGGAAAGCTTTTAGAATCTTAGGATTAGTTGAAAGGAAAGGTACACCCTGTAGGTGGGTAGTGGAACAAGATTTTCATGGAAATTTTCAGGTCAATGTTACATGTTTTTTTTTTCCTTTTTCTACGGTGTCCTTGACTTAATTATGCTCATTCTGGTATGGTTTGAAATATCTCTTCACTGACTGCACAAGTTAGCGGACAAAGTTAATCCTTGACCATTAAAACTGATGATGTCACAAGTGGTAGAAAGGATGTGGATCTGCACAGGTGGTTACGGGCAGCTCAGGGGCGAATGGGTTAATCTTGTTTAATCAAAAACTATTTCAGGCAAGCTCAAATGACTCCCAGGCCAGTACATAGCTAGCCATGCCATTCAGCAGCTGGGTGTGTGTGAATAAACTCACCTCTTTGTACCCAGCTGCCAACTTGTGGCTGATCTTCATAAATATCGCTGTGGTTGTAAACGCACATTTCCTTGAAGTTTTTCCCTTTTGAAAGCGTAAATTCACATGAAAGAATTCATCCTTTTCAAAAATAACATAAAATGAAATACAGCAAATCGAGATGTCATTAAAAAACCACGATATTTCAGTTTGATGGAAAGTAAGTGAAAGGGTAGGTGATTTGCATACTGATAGAAACAACATTGAGCACAATTCGAAACCGTTCAACTTCCCGTTTGTTTTTCTGGCATTCTATACATTCTACTGGCTTACATCAATAAAATATTTTATAAAGTCCAAACAATTTACAAGTTGAGTGATTGCAATTCCTACATGTATAAAACGGAGAGTAGTGTGAAAGCTTTGAATTACCTATACTTAAGTTAAATTTAACCTTTGTATCGTGGAAACAATATGCTAACACTTCAGTCTAGAGTCAAGGATGTGACATGCACAGGTATCCTTTGTGAGCATGCAAATAGTCATGGGACCCGTGATTTTACAGGTGGCATGTAACTATAGGCGGAATTCCGTAATGTGACTTCTCGCAAGTCCATGTTCAACTTATGCATGTTCAAAGTAGTGAAACAATTCATTAATTTTGTTCAGTAGATACATACACACATGAGGGATGGATGGCACTTAATATTTACTAGTGTGTTTTTAAGAATTATTTATTACTGAAATCAGTATTAAGTTATACAATTACAAGTAATTAAAACTTATATAGTGCAACTTTCCATGGCACATGATCAAATGTGCTTTTCAATAAGTTAAAAGCCTAAAAATGTACAAAATTTACAAGCTGGTAAAAAGACTTTAATAAAAAAAAAATTAATAACAATAATTATAATATTCAGGTAAAAGGTGAAAAAAAGGTACCGTGAAAAATGAAATAAAATGATAATAAATAATAAAAAATAAGATAAACAAAACAAATACTCTGCTACAAATTAAAGGTTTGTTTTAAAAGATATGTTTTCATATGGCATTTAAAATTTGAAAGAGACTTAAGATTGCATGTTTCGCTGGGTAGATTGTTCCAGAGCTTTGGGGCCACATAACAGAATGCTTTACCACCGAGTGTTGGGAGCATCTTGCCGCTTGGAACCTCAAGCATAAGTTATAAGCATTAGCATTACTATTGTATTCTCCTACCTGTGTCTCGTTTTGACATCTCAGCATCATTTATAAAGTATTCACCCTGTATTTTTAACGTTTTTCGATTGATCAGTTTCTTCGTATGTTAAGTGATGACTTTTAACCCCTTTTTCGTTCCTGACTCGAGATCACTAGTTAACGGTACCAGTTGTGCACACTACTAGGAGTATGTATGTGAAACACCATGTGAAAAACGTGTGAAAAATGTCCTGTTTTCACACTCATTTCACATGTTTTTCACACGTTTTTCACACACTTTTCACATGCATTTCACACACATATTTCACATGCATGTGAAATTTTGCATAGTGAAATATATGTGAAAAGGGTGTGAAACGATGTCAACCCTTTCACACACATTTTCACATACACTTCACATGGGGTTTCACACAGGCTTTCACATGTCAATCCTCATTTAAATTCACACATATTTTCATACACTTCACATGGGGTTTCACATAGGCTTTCACATGTACTTAATCCTCACTGAATGGCAAAACATCCAGTAATTCACACATTATTTCACATACACTTCACATGGGGTTTCACATGAGCTTTCACATGTAAAGCCTCAGTGATCCGAGATCATCAATGGCTATGGAATTTCACTACCCTGCGAGCGTAAACAAACCAACTACGCAACAGACAATTACAACAAAACTTTTTAATATCATGCTCACTTTTTATACCTTTAATTTCTACATCAATAAAATAACTAATAATATACTAATTTTGGGTTAGAAATATTTCTTATACATTGTAATAATTATGATAGTAAATGACATGATGGCCAATTTGCAATTTCCACTTATTAAGGCATACAAATGTGTATACTAAGTTACAGAAAAGCAATCTAGCACTCAATGTCAGTGAAAAGACAAAGTAAATAAGCATCTTTGAATAATACAAGCATGTATATGGAAAAAAATAATGCTAAATGACTGCTTCTTTACAAGTCGCTGAACAGCTTTCTGAACTGAAGGTCCACACATCAGACTAGATAGAGGTGCCTTTTATTTTTGACCTTATTGCAGACGTATGAATATTATGAATCGAAGCTCAAATAAACAAACCTACTCAAATTTTATAGGGTTAGTTAAACTCTGAAGTCATTATAAATTAACTGGAAACTTAATTGCTTCCAACTTGTAGTAGACATTGCATGCATATCGGAAACTTATGCTATTTCTTCTCCTATTTTATTTAACATTGGTCTTGACAAGTCTGCCACAGCCTACTAGCGCCAGAACATAAAATTTTTAGAGTATTCCATTGACGATTTGCAACAAAGAGTACAGTTTTTTCTGCAGTAAACAAAAAGGAATCAATCAATGGCATATCTGTACATGCATCTTAAATTTAAGATGTATCTTTGAAGGTTTAAGCTTCGTAAAGTTATTGGAAAACCAAAGTAAGCTTATGTTAACGAACCACGATAACAAGAACATACCTTTGTGCAATAATCCAGCTGAGTTGCTGACTTGGAAACATGCTTTATGCGAAGAAGTTCGCAATTGATCACTTTCTCTCGAAAATAACACGCGTATTATTGAAAGGCAGTCTTTCTATTTATCCGAAAGTAACGAAACTATTCTGTTTGCAAAGCTGTGTTGCTTGTGAAGTCCGCGTGAATTTGAACTTCATTTTACAATTTTCTATTGGTTCAAAAGCACCACGTGACATCGTAAATCAAATCGCGCATGTGCTGAAATCACGGGGAAGCCTGGGAAACAAACATGGCGGCTAATCTTGCGATGGAGAAAGTGCACTCGTTTGAGTCGAAAAAGCGGTTATTTTCAGCATTGATTAGAATATTCCAGCGCATTTGAAGTGTTAGAAGCAAGAAAAAAACTTAACATTGTTCTTTCAAGTTGGGAAACCGTTGAAAAATGCTGGACTTCACTACATGAATCAAAGTTGTACGTGTTGTGGACGTTGTTCATGTTGGACAAGCTCAGGTACGGAAAGCTGATTGAACCAAAGACAACTTAAGCAAATCAAGAGCATGCCAGTTATTTGCTTCAAGGAATCATTCGTTGAACGAACGGTATCAAAAGAAAACTCAAAAAGCATGCAAAGCAATGCAAGGAACTGTTCGCATGTTCAAGTGGACTTTCAACTTTACAACGAGGAACGTTACAGTAAGAAACAAAAGATTCATAAAGTGTAGTTACATATGTCGTATATATTAGCAAAGTTAGTTTTTTGATGGAGTAATAAAATTAAGTCCGTTTTGTCCTCAATGAAGATCTGTTGAAAGAATGGTTTAATTCTCAGGATTTAGCCCTCCCCACTTAACAAAAATCTTGGTACACATCTTTCTGGGTGGAAACCAAGTGGTAAGATACACAACCCACATATTTAGATGAGACAGTTGATAAAATACATACATTTATGTAGCATATTCTAGCAAACAATGAAGACAATAATTATATTTGTAAAGGTGCACATTTGGATTGGATACTCGATAGATTTTAATCAAGCCAAATCTAATGAAGAATGTACAGTGCATTCAGGGGTTTCAAAATGTTTTGAAGTAGGCGCCAACTCTGGAAAAGCAGGCGGCTGTGACAATCGAGATTGTTTGTCACGAGCTAATTGTTATGACCAGCGTAGCCGGTGATATACAGTTGAGTAGCCGGCAGAACTCTGGTCGCTGGCTTGTGTATTTACTAATAATCAATACAGTTATTGACTGAGAGATCTGGTTGCAAGCTAGATCATGAAAAGAGCTTTGAACATTAATTCCAGTCCGCTGCTTTACAAGAGGGCTCCTCTGGGGCTTGGCACTTTGGTATATTGGGGTTCGCCTGTAATGGTGATGATGATGATGATTTGTAACAGCATGTTTGTTGTGATCACTTGCCTTAAAGGTCTGACGCATTATAGTATGGCGAATTTTCTAGGTTAACAACTTATCAAATCTTATTCTTCAAAAATTCATGACCCTCATAGTCAACTTAGTTTGATATTTATCAGCCATGAGCCATAGAATGCTAGATGTGGTGTGTGTCTTGGATTATCAATGGCCCATGAGACCAAGGAGCACCTTTCATAGAAAATTCATGGCCAGAAATAAAGGCATGAAATTTAATTTTTTAGTTTTCATGGGTCATGAAATGACTTTCATGGGGTATTCACTAGAAATTCAAGGCATTTTCATAAAAATATGGTTCATAGTGGTTGTATTTAACAAGCCCTGAAAAAAATTCACATGCTCACTCTGGCATGCCTAAAAGTGTTCACATGCATGTGAAAAATTTCACATACATAGCATCTATTATGCATGTGAAATTTGAAATTCACATGTATGACAAAATTGTTTCACATGCCTGAAAAGATTTCACATGTAATAAACTGCATGGGAAAAAAGTTCACACATATGACAAAAATTTTTCACATGTATTACAAAGTTTCACACGCATCTCAAAAAGTTCACATGCATGTGAAATGCTGATGTGGTGAACTTGTATTTTTGCCAACATTGATTTCACATGGTTCCTTTTTTTCACACACTTTTCACACCCTTTTCACATGGTTTTCACACACATAGCCCTAGTAGTGGCAGGTTGGTTTTGCCATTTTTTATCCTGCGATTTCACGTACGTTACGCTTGTTTTTGCATCATCGTACTTTTATTTGTCAACAAACCAAATTAACCTTATGTTTATGATGCTTTTTCGTACATTCAGTGTCCGCTTATATGGTGAAACGCTTGTCTTCTTGCCGTTTCTCTGTGGTTTTATTCATCTGTAATATTAGCCTTACCTTGGTTTTCCATAAGTTGTTTTGTTCTTATGTACAAGGGTTGACAACTGATTTTACAGCGCATGTTAATTAATTTGAACCATAATTATAAGGATTGTCCTTTCTACCTTTTTAACATTTGTAAAGTATCGTTGTGAGTTAACACTGGCCAACATGCGCCTTGTCTGCGTGAAGATAATTCTGCGCAGATAACGTGACTGGCACCTACCTGTTAGTTTTTTTCAACCTCTGATCTCACATGTATCCCATATGGTGGCCATTAAAAAACCTCTCCAACCAGCCTTTACGTAGCAAAACTGAACCTACTATTTTTTGAGTATCTCAGAATGTTGTAGTTTTCTTTAATAAAGATATGTTCATTATAAAATCGCTACTAGTAGCTCTGCCCTTGATGAAGACTTTTTTTGGGGGGGAGCAGTAATGCCCTTTGGAAGATGGTATAAGCTCACTATTAACTGTCAAATGGTCTGTAAAAAACAATGCAATTTAAGAAGCAATGCAATTTAAGAAGCAGGAGATAAAATGACTGTTACATGTAAGTCTCCTTGGACTGACACTAGTGTTCATCTTAGAGAGTCAGGTAAACTGACTAAAGAATAAGGAAACAGCTGTACTTGTTCTTCTTAGTGGCTGGGATACATGTCTGCCTCAGAGAGTAGTAACATAAAGTGACTGAAGAAAGGTCAGGATCAACTATAGGTGTATGCAGTCTTAGTTATTGAGGTGTCCATCTTAGAGAGGTGTCAGAGAAGAAGTTGAATGTACATCATTTTTGAAGTTTTCATGTTTGTAACTGCCAGATTAATTAATCTCTCTTATGTTGTTCTATTAATGCCAGGTCTGGGGTACATGCTTATTGAAGGAGCTTACACTGATGCATTTATTGTCCACGAAAAGTCTGTTTATGATTCAAAGTTTCCACTCAGTGATGCGGGTGATGACAATAGTTTTCTTCATGGCCAGGATATTGCTGATCCTCGCAAGGCCTTACAAGACACATGGCTGAAACATTTCAGATATCAACCACTTTGGAAGATCAGGAATTATTTTGGAGAGAAAATTGCTCTTTATTTTGGGTGGCTTGGTTAGTAATGATGAGTAATCTTTGTTCAAGTTGTAGTTCCCTTATAACAAAACTGATTTTGTCTGATTATTTTTCAGGGCTGCTTACTTCTTCCCTAATCATACCTGTGTTTCTTGGTTTTGCTATTTTCCTTTGGGGTCTTAGCGTGGCGTAAGTATTTTGATGATTAGCAAAATATTTTCCAAGAATTATGCAGGTCTTAAGGCAAGTGTTTGTTCAATGAGGATAACACCTGCCCCTGAGATCTGTATAATTCTTTACATAAATTAAGAAAGCCATTTCCAATTAATAATAATTTGTTTTATTATTCATTTAAATGATTCATACTTTAAAATAGTCATGCTTGCCTTGATTGTGATAAAGGTCTTTAAATCTTAATTTCCTCTGCAATTTCAGGATATAAAGAGATGATTAGTCTAGCCAATATTCTTCAAATAGCAGTTTTTATCCATTGAGTCCTATCTTTGCTGTTCTTGCTATGCAATTAAACAGAAGTTCAGCTGTTTCTTCTCTGCAAAACATCATTTTGAAATTAAAAGCTATTTTCTCCAGCCCTTTCAAAACTACTGAGCTAATGTAAATCTTGTTACCAGGGCTTCCCTTCTGGTGATTTATTATTCGCCTGTGCATACTATTTTCTCATAGATGAACTGACTGAACCTTCTATGCCTGTTTCTATCCTTTGCATGCCTGGGCTACACGGCTATGATCTCCTCCCATCTGCAAACTATACAGTTTTTTGATAAAGTCTTTCTTCTTGTGCTATTCTGTACCTTGCTGCTCTTATGATCTTTTGTTCAGCTACAAGAGTGGGCTACTATCCTCTTTTTTTGTTGTGGGCTGTACTTTATACAGGCGTATAACAGGGGGTTTAATTTCATACTTTGTGAAGTAATTAGACCTAATTAAAGTATGGCAGGTCACATACATTTGAGAGCATACACATGTATGATTATACTAACCCCATACCATAATAAGTGCATTTTTTTTCACATTAGAATTCAAAGTATGCTTGTAGTAATAGGGGTTGTTCATCAAGTTTATAGGTGGCAAAAGTTCCCTTGATGTAACACGAGTAGGATTTGAACTACTCTATGCTTTAATAAAACGCAAGTTTAAATCTTACTGTTTGTTCCTCATAATTTTTTTACCGTAACCACAGGGGAAGAAGTTAGGACAAGACAGAGAAATAGACAAATGTTGTTGATAATCATGACTCAACAATCCCTGCAATGGAGACAAATAAAGAACTTTAGCTTGGCTATTTCCACAGAACTGGTTTAGAAACTTAGTGGCAATCCATTGCTAAATAACTTTCTTTGCAGGAAACATTTAGAGCTTCTGGGTCTGCTTCACAAGGCTTATGAAGTTCACACTAGCATTTTAGAAAAAGAAAAAGGATTCCTTTTCGGGATTTCAGTAAGCAAGCAGCCATTCAAAACCAAAGTTTGCATGTTAGTGTGCTGGTTATCATCTTCTGATTCTGCTGTCGTACGTATTTAATTGACATTTCTTTTCCAGAAATTGTGTTTAGATAGAGCATAAGTAAGCTAGTAAGGAAGGTTGGAACTAGACTTAACAATGTACTTCGCTTTCTTTGAAGGTATTGCATTACCATGGGCAAAAAGTAGGCTATTAAAGTTAGGTAAAATAATAGACCCATTTTTTTAAAGTAAGATTCAAAGATACTCAAGGTCTACTTACTTTGCTAGTATGAACCCACCTACTATAATGGTCACTTTGGTCATCAAGAAATCTTCTCTCATTGCAATATTTACAGCTTTTTGAACCAGCCACAGTGGTTCAATAAGGTTGACATTAGCCACCAGATAAATCACTATCCAATCAATAATGCAGTTACTTTTCCTAGCTAATACTGCACTTATCTACTGAAATATGTTAATTGATCTGGTGGATTCTAGCACAATCCAACTTTTGAACACCTGGCACTTGGTTAAAATAGACATGTTTAGGCAAATGAACAGGTTGCAAAACTCTATTGGTTTGATATGCTGATATGAAGCTTTAAAGAACTGGGTCAAAGTTCATCGTTCCTCTGACTAATTTATGCCCTGTTGATGGTCCATAAAGCTGTTAGTGTTGCATTATTTTGAACAAGATTTCTTTACAACCAAAGGAACCACATTTAAAGAACAGTCTGCAACATGAAGTATGGTGCTAAGGAAGACTCTGATTAATCTTTGCATGAACTTAACAGATGAAATGCAAATTAAGATATCTATGAAACTTCTTGTCTCAACTAGCAATCTTCAATTCTTCACAGCTCTTAGTAGGTGAGTTCTTCATTGCTTCCTGCTTGTTACCACCTCCTTTAGCAATTCAGTCATGCACATCTTCTTGCAATACTTTTATCATGTACTTTTCACCCACCAATTCACTGTTTTATTCTGCTTGAAAAAATGATTTTCTCTAACTCAAGCCAGTTGTATCATTGGGTTTTCTTGCACTTGTACAATTCTCTCTTTCCTCATAAAAGTGCTGTTAACACTACTTAAATCCAACAGCAATGATTTCACTTTTTTTTTAGTGCTGACGTAATTTCACATTCTTGTCTCTTGTGTGACTGATTTCTTGCCTTGTTACTTTGCATGTAATTCTGAGGTTTTTGATAGAAATTACCTTGACTCATGTTCATTGATTTGCTCTCAAAGTACATGCAACTCAGTAGAGAAACTTCTCAGCCTTTCTTTTCTCTTTCTGTACTCTATATATGGCACTAATTTTCAGGTTCAGGATCATTGTCTCTTTATACTGACAATATGAGCTATTATAGTTAAAGATCAAACATGAAACTAGTAAGTATTCTATTTTTATTTCAGCATAAGAGATAATCCGCTGAATAGTCAGAACTCTACAGCGTCGACCATCACACTTTGGGCAAAAAATGCATTTGACAATGATGCAACGCCTTACTTTGCCCTGGTTATTTGCCTGTGGGGTAAGTAATACCTTTCTCCAGACCTATTTTTATGGCTCACCATTAATATTATTTTTAATATTAATATTATTTTTTAGTGGACTCCCCTCGAATAGAAGTTAAAGTGACTCATGTCTATTTTGTAGGCACATTGTTTTTGGAACGATGGAAAAGGGCCAATGCTCGCTTAGCTTACCAGTGGGATGTAGATAACTTTGAAGAACAGGTAATACTTCTGTACATATCGGCTGGAGTGGTTAACTAGAAAAACCCAGGCTTTTAATTAGGTAGAATTCTTGAATGCATACTGGGTACTTTCTGGTTGGCTTGTGAGAATGGTTAACTTAAGAAATAGTAAGGTGGTTTCTTTTCACTTTCACTGCTACTTTAGCCTTATTTTAGAAGTGTCTATTTTATTTATTCATAATTCCCTGGGATGATTACTTGAAGGACTTCAGCCATTCACTGCATGCATATGTGTTGTATGAATTTGCGAGACACACTCACAGCCGCCGCCCGGTTAGGTCAATTGGGAGAGCGCCGGTCTTCTGAGCGGGAGGTCGCGAGTTCGAATCCTGGCCGAACCAACACTCAGGGTCTTAAAAATAACTGAGGAGAAAGTGCTGTCTTTGTAATGACATCTGCAAATGATTAGACTTTCAAGTCTTCTTGGATAAGGACAATAAACCGGAGGTCCTGTCTCACAAACCTTGTTCACATATAACTCTGTGGGGCGTTAAAGAACCCACACACTATTCGAAAAGAGTAGGGGACGTAGTTCCCGGTGTTGTGGTCTATCTTCATCGCTTACATCATCACTCATCATGGGTTGGGAGGGTTCAGTGGGCTCATAAATGGACTGATAGCGGCTGCCATCGGCGCCCTTAGTATGCTGATGTCCGAGCCCACTGCAGAAAGCTATGTAAAGAGGACATGTATGTTTGTCCTCTCAATTGCGACATTTACATTTACAGTACACAACAGTATATAGAACGTTTATTCTCTGCATGCTTTAAAATTTACCCATCTCTGGCATAAAGGTTTACTACCTGACATTTTTCATGACACCTTTCTTTACACTAGGTGATGTCCATAACTACAATACTAGATATGCAGCCAATCAAAACTTACATAAACCTTGTGTAAGAACGAATACTGGCAAGCAGATGATTTTATTTAAGGCAATTGATCTTTGGAATAGCATTCCACAGTGATACCAACTGAATGAGTACGCTTTTTCATAAAAAAATCAAGCATTATCTACTGTCCGAGCAATACTTGTCGAATTACCTAACTGTACCTAGTTCTGCGTAAACTCACTTCTTTTAAAAATTGTCTGTATTACTTTTCTTAAATATCTTTTTTAATTTTGCTGTAATTGTAATTACCGTAATTGTTCCTTCCTGTTCTATTATTTTGTTTATTTATTTATTTTTGCTCTTTCTGGTTCCTCGTCTGTATTGATTGTAAATGTAATTAGTGCTGTGGTGGCCAACAAGATAATGAGAAGATGCAAAACTCTCAAGTGCGGGTACTTTTTACTAGTCCACATTTTATGTTAAATGTTCTCTGTTTTATCTTAAGGAGCCCAGTCGTCCACAATATTATGGAACAGTCTTGAGAAGGGTAAGATTTTATCTGAGGTGTGAATTGTTTGTTCATCAGAATTTTAAAATTGCTTTTCCTCATTTTCCAACCTTTTTTAGTGTGTAGACTACCTACTGTGCAAAGTGAACTTATACTTGCTGATCTGTCCTGTTATAGGACCCTGTGACAGGAGAAGAAATATCTGTTTATCCTTTTATCAGTAGATTTTGTAAGATGTCAGGCTCCTTTGGAATCATGTTGTTTATGGTAAGAATCTCAACATTGTGTGTATTGAAGCTGTGTTTGCCTTAATCTTTGCAGCTTATAAGCTGTCTGCACTCTGTATGTTTCACTGCCATCAGTTATTTACATGTTGTTTTATAAACTTTGATCTGTTTAAGTTTTAGCAGCATTCTTACGTTCTCTGTCGTTTGGTGATTCCTACATAATTGACTTTCCACCAAATTTAGATAGTAGTAAAGCTTGACAGTGGGTGAGCGGTTGTATGGCTGCCAAGTCACAAAACTTTCTCTTTCTTAACTTCTGCATTTTTTTTCTGTAAGTTATTGTTTTAGATTTCAATCAAAGTAAAGTGTGACGATGCAAACTTTTTAATGAATATGTGAATAATTTTCGTGCACAGATTTGCTTAGTTCTAGCAAGTGCTGTGGCAGTAATAGTTTACCGTGTCATTGCAAGAGAAGATTTCTTTAAAGAACGAGGAGAAATGGGCCTACTGTTGGCAAGCATCACATCAACCTTCATCAACACTTGTTCTATTATGATTATGGGAAAGGTTTGTAGCTGATCAGCTAATACTCAAAACTCCTTCATCCAACTTTCATGTCTCACTTTACAGCAACAAATGAAAATAATTTCTTCTGTTGCCTGGACTCATGGAGTTAAATGGTGCCAATTTCAATGTTTTGATCATTAAACATTTCAAACTTTTTAGAGCCAGAGGACACAGAGAAAGAGGCAGAAGCTCCAAGCTCACATGTAGCTTTTTTGCTGTTTTTTTTTTAACCGTTCACCAGATAATTCAAATTAACCTTTGCATATGATTCGCAGAAGCTCATATATGAATAGTGGAATGAGGGAAATTATCATTTTTTTTTTTTCAAGGACGGAGATAAAGACAAAAACACACCTCTCAAAATTAGATGTCTTGATTAGAAAATGAAAAACTTAAATCTTATTCTAGTGCATTTTGGTTTCTTCAAATTTTAGGTTTATCAGAAGTTAGCTGTCATCTTAACCGATTGGGGTGAGTGAATAATACTGAGAATTCAGAATGTTGTGACCTTTCCTTTTGGCCATAGGCCATTTGCATGATGGAATTATCTTACTAACTTCGACTAGAATCCTTTCCGTTTTATTTCATGGTCTAAAATTTGTTTATCCCAGCAAGCTCTAAATAACAAACACCCTTAACTGCCTTAGAAAGCAAATCCCTGAAGGATTCTGGTCGTAGTGGTGAAATGACGTGTTATTGCAAATGGCCTATAGAGCAAACATATTAATTCTTGTTTGGCTAACAAATGTGTTTTTCAAAGGTGTGTGTTATGGCCTTGAATTTTTTTTTTTTTTTCATCCATTTTCTCTCAGTCTCGCATGCAACTCCCCAGAGATTGGATTGGAGCCAATCAGAAAAGGAGAAATATTTTGAATGAATAAGACAACTGACTTATCGCAATATGGAACTGAGAAGAAATACAGGACTAGAATTAATAATAGTATGACCGTGACTTTCTTCTCTTTTCTTAACAGAAAATCATCGAACACAGACTTCTTACGATGATGCGCTTATCATAAAGTTGTTTGGATTTCAGTTTGTCAATTCATATACTTCCCTCTTTTACATTGCTTTCTTTCGTCAGGTAGGAATACAGTTCGGTCACTGCGTGTTTATTCAGAATCATTAGGAATAGCCTGCGTGGCAGGCGTTAAAATGGGAAGGGAAAGGGGGGGAATTTGGGCGCGCGAGAGCGCGCGAGGGAGAAATGAAAGGAACCCTCCTCCCTTCTCCCTCGCGCGGGGTCTCGCGCCCTCAATCCCCTTCCCCTTCCCCTTCCCTTTCGAACTTTTCCACGCAAGCTACATTAGTAATCACTCGGTTGACTGAATTTGGGTGAAATGCCAAAGGGGAAGGGTTTCTTCAAGCTGTTTGGTCAGGTGGCTTGCTTACTACCTTCCAAGCATGCTTCGAACAATTGCAGTCGGATATATTTAATTTTCAGGGAAGTGGCTTGATAGTTTATTATGAGCAATTTGTTTGTTTACTATTGTTTCCACCTTTCTAATATTCCATACTTACGGCCAATCCGATTAATTCTAACGCATCCTGATCCTTAGTTTGTTTTAACCGCCTCAAATTTGGACACTTTATTTACCGATTACGAACTCTCCCTAATTAACAGATGTTAGTATTTTGCTAAACATCTTTTAACTGCTTCCTCTGAATAGGAAGCAGACGAAAACAAGCTATCAAACCAGCCATAATTAGAAAGTCTAGTAAGCAGCCTCCTTTTCTCCGCGGCCCTTGGCTTGTGTTAACCGTGTACTCAGCTTATACTTTCATTTCTTTGTCTCATCAGAACACAAAGGAGACGGGTGTTTTAGGTAAAGGGCAAAACTACAGCGACGAATGCGGCTCAAATAACGACTGTATGACTCTACTGTCTCTTCAAGTCGCCATGTTAATGATCATGAAGCCTCTTCCAAAACTGTTCTCTGACATTATAAAACCGTGAGTATGGTCACAAGCTTCAATTCTCTTTTATATCTTGCATAGTACGTGCAGTTCGAGCAATGTTCCTATCTGAAAAAGGAGTTGTTATGACGTTCCTTAACTTTGTTACTTGCACCCTTTCAATAGGCGCATTACTCTGTTATTCAGAGCACAGGGCGCTTGCTTCCCAGCATTATGGCCTGTGGTCGATTTTCGGTCTCTGTGTCGTAGACCGTGTCGTATTTGAGTTGATCGTTGATTATCTGACTGAGACGTATAGATCAGCAAAAACGATCATAAGACTTATTACTGGTGTAAATAGTTCGATTAGTTGCCGCCTCTGGTGCTCCATGAAGAGTGGTTATGCTCTAATTCCCTTTACTGACGGTAGCGATGATTAATGATATAGCCGGTTTTGTTTAAGTACAACGCAGCAAACGTTTTTTTCTGCTTTTCTTGTTGATTTAGCTGGTTAAAGGGTCTGTGGAAGAGGAAATCTTGTCGCAAGAAAGTAGGAGCAAGCGGTGAAATGAGGTCCAGCGTAGAAGATTACTTGGAAAACGAAAGACTCAAGGAACCGCTTGGGGATTTTACACTGTCCGAGTACAATGAAAAAGGTAAAGGATATAGGCGGATTCATTATGACATCATTGTTTACATTTTTGCTCATAACCCATAGAAGTTGTAGCCTTGTATACTAATTAGATTCAAAATTAAAAGAGCTGGTTAATTTATGGAGTTTGTGCAAGTCTCAGCTCTTTGCAATCACTAACAAAGAAAATAGCAGCAATTAAAAACTGCAAAATTACTGGGTGGCAAAACGCTAATGAGCTCATACATTCTTTGTAAATTTGGGGGTTTTTCAAACAGAGTTTCTCCGAAACTATTTGGTATATCGGGCTCAAATTTTCCGAGATAACTGAAATTGTTATGCTCTTTCAATATCAGAAATTTCATTTTATTAGCTTCATCAGATAATGATAAGCTTATGCTAATAGAGCAAAAATGTAAACAAGGATTCTCCCATTAGCATAGGTAGGCTAACTTCTTTCTCAAGGAACGTGGTACTTAGCAATGGTAACAGGACTGAGTGGAGTCCAATTCAGTCTGTAATCATACGAGTGATTAGGGAGCTTTAGCAACGACGACGGCGACGGCAAAGAGGACGTCAAAACAGCAATAGGTTTGTTGAGCAAAACAACAACTCTGCACGTGCATCACGCTTTTTTGTTCATTTCTTTACCGTCCTTGCACGACTACGACGTGAAAATGCCTAATTGCAGGTTTTATGGAGGACGTAAACAAGCGACGACGAATCTCTTTTTCCCTCTCTAAACTTGAGTGCGGTCCTCAAGAAATCAACTCCAGGGAAATTCGCCTACACTTGCCATTTTCAGCAAATTGGAATAAACGCGACAAAGATTGAAAAAACGGGAATTCATTTTAAAACTGACGTTTTCGCTGCAGTTGCCGTCGTCGATGCTAAAGCTCCCTATTAACAAAATCGGACGACCGCGTAGCGGGAGTCCGATTTGTTTAATCACATTATTTCACGAGTATGATTAGTAATGGTAACAGGACTGAGTGGAGTCCAATTCGGTCTGTAATCATACGAGTGATTAACAAAATCGGACGACCGCGTAGCAGGAGTCCGATTTGTTTAATCACGAGTATGATTACAGACTGAATTGGACGACACGAAGTTCTGTTACCAATTAATCATAACTTTAACAAAATTTGTGATACAATAGGCTATTTTTTAAACCAAAACACAAGAAATTCGAAATCCTGTTTTGCTAGCAGTGAAAAAAAAAAAAAGCCATTTAAGCGCGCGCGTGATGGCGCGTACTGTCCAATTACTTAGGCATGACGCGTACTGTCCTATTAAACTGTCCAATTAATAATGGTAATTGAACTGAGTGGAGTGCAATTTGGTCTGAAATCATACGCGTGATTTCAAAATCGAACCAGCGCGCAGCGCGAGTTCGATTTGAAATCACAAGTATGGTTTCAGACCAAAATTGCACGACACGAAGTTCAATTACCACTTTATTACATCCATTTTTAAATAGCAGAATTTAGTCAGTACTAATATTTTATTGATCGAGTAGCCGGTTTGTTAAAAAGCCAAAACAAAAAAGCTTTTACATCTCATTTTGTATTCGAAACAGAAATGATGCGATATAGAACAAAAATGGTGCGATTTAAAACATGAATGACGCGATTTGGAACAGATGCGATTTAGAGCAAAAAATGGTGTGATTTAGGAATAAATCACACTGCTGAGAGCCAATCAGATTGCACGGATAGCCAGTGATTTCAAAGTGGATGTAATAAAGGCTGAAATCAGGGCAGTTGAGAGCCAATCAGATTTGACAATTTTGTTATAGTTATGATTACAGACCGAATTGGACGACACGAAGTTCTGTTATCAATTAATCATAACTTTCACAAAATCTGTGATATAATAGGCTATTTTTTAAATCAAAACACAAGAAATTCGAAATTTTGTTTTGCTAGCAGTTAAAAAAAAGCCATTTAAGCGCGCGCGTGATGGCACGTACTGTCCAATTACTTAGGCATGACGCGTACTGTCCTATTTAACTGTCCAATTAAGGCTGAAATCAGGGCAGTTGATAGCCAATCAGACTTGACAATTTTGTTATAGTTATGATTATGTTCTTTATTAGGTTTAAGTAAAACAACCTTCAGTAACCATACATTGTCATCTGATAAATGTTATTCATGTACGGTTGTCATGGTGATTGTGTGGTTAGTAAAGTCAACTAAAAAATCTAGTATTGACAAGATCTTCTCTTTTTTATTTGCAGTCCTTCAGTATGGATTTCTAATGGTAGGTGTAATTATTTTAACAGCAACCACCAACCTTATAAAACAACCTAAGATATTCATCTCTTCACAAAAAAGGAATTCATCACCAGGTGCCAAAAATGACCCGTTGCATGTTGCTATCCGGTTTTTGTCAAACTCACCAATTATTTGTAAACAGAGGGAAAAAAACGGAGATATCATAGACTATGAGCAGTTTTTTCCCCCTCGGATCAGTAACCTATGTGGTACGTGGCAGCCTTCGAAAGGGGTAGTGGTGGGCGAGGTTGGGGCAAGGGAAAAGGACAGAGGGTATCCCATTCCCTTTTCTTCCATTTTTCTACCTGCCACACAAACTATTGGGACAGTAGAGTTGGGCGAGCAGATGACTTGTGATGCCCCCAGTCTAAATGAATCAAAGTGAGTGCAAAAAATCTTGGCTGCGCCTTGTGTTTGAAACCCACCTCCCCGAATGAGAGAGATTACACATTCTCACTTTGTGTTGCATTTCTACTTCTGTGTGTTTTGTTTTGTTTCTTGTTTTTATTTACTTATTTATTTTCATTTAACGTGCTTCATTTTGTTTCAGTTATTTGCCGCAGCATTTCCGCTGGCCCCACTGATCGCACTGCTGACAAATGCTATTGATATGAAGATAGATGCCAGTAGATTGTTGTGGATAGACAGACGACCCGTTGCATTCAGAGCTGAAGATATAGGTCAGTAAATCGGCTGGGCTACCTCTATGCACCAACAGTATAAATGTTTTTTCCATTCAGTATGAGTGATGCGATAGTTGAGGGTTTCCCCCAGCATAACCACCTTTTCTACGTCGAAACGCAAGACCTCCTCTACATTGCTGATACTACAAACCATAATAATCATCATAATAATTATAACGCAAGGAGGCCGTAAACGTGAAAATAAGGTGTGTAATGGTAACTGAGATATAACGTGGTTGAAGCAGAGTTAACAATTCTCCCAAAGTCTACCCAACGCTTCTCGGTCGCGCGCATACGTCCTGTGTGACAGAGTGTCTTCTGTTTTGTAGTTGTTCTCGGAATCTTTGGCATGTACAGCTGGCGAATATAGAGAGCTTTTTCGTTGCACATTATTGTTAGCCCTGTTGATTTGTTAAAATTCCTACTTGTCTCTAGAACCTCGGTAGGTTCTCGGTGTTGCGATCGGGTGCGATCAGTAAATAACGTAATACAAAGGTTTGATAAGACACTGTGCAATTCCCATACCACAATGCAAATGCAAACCAACAAAGAAACACCCTGCAGAATCCCGGTAACTCTTTTGTTCATCTGTGCTGAGCCAATGATCACCGTAATTTATTCCGTCCCTTTTTTGTGTCAGGCATGTGGTACAGCATTTTGGAGTTCCTGAACGTTGCAGGCGTGGTTACCAACTCATTCTTGGTGGCTTTTACATCATCTTACGGTCGCTCATGGGAAGGTGATCCAACAACAAGCAGCAGAACTGAGTTAGTGTTTAACAGCACTTCAAATGCAACAGATCAAGTTGTCATTATTACGGAGCATTTAGCTGGGCCAAGTAGACTGTGGCTTATAATTGGCTTTGAAGTAAGTCTTTCAATTAGAAGAGGCCAACACCTCCATTTTCAGAGCCTACACCTATATCCTATATTAACAGTTTTTAGTGGAAAACTCTACTAGCGTTTCCAAGGAAATTGTAAATAGAGAGTTTAAGAAAAGCATACAACCAGAGCGTCTTACAACAGGCGGCTTACAGGAGAAAATGGTACTTCTTCACTTGTTGAAGGCCGCAAGTTAGATCACTCATTGGGTTATTACGTCACCTTCGTTAAATAAAGAGTATTGTATTGTATTGTAAATTTGGCACGTTTCTCTGCCGTTGTGTGCAATTCAAAGCAGTATCGATGTTATTGAAGAGTTTGAAAATGAGTTTGTTTTGTTGTTGTTTTTTTATTTATTTATTTTTTTATAGTATTAGCAACTCTGAAGCCCCACCAGTTTAGTTTTCCTATATGTAAGTAAAACAAGCTGGAACAAATGCAGAAGGCTCCCTTAAAATTGCTATTGTTTCTCTTTATTGTCATAGCTGCAGCTTTCTAATGTGCATTTGTTACTTTTTTTCAGCATATTGTGTTTTCAATAAAGTTCTTGATCGCCTACATTATTCCTGATACTCCTGCTGATGTCAAGATGGCCCTTTCCAAGGTAGATGGGGTGAACTTAACTGCACCTTACATAAGGAGAATACCCAGAGTTTTAACATATTCCGTGTTTAATCTCTTACAGGAAAAGTTTCACGTGTCAAGAATTCTTGCTCAAGCAGGTGTGCGGAAGGGGCCTGGGAATAAACTTACAGAATCGGCCGCCTCTTTCAAAAATCGTGGCGCCGAGGGTAGTGGTTCTTCATTTGCCTACTCAACGGAAGTAAAACATACCGCGAGCGGAAGAAGGCTTCTCGAGAATGGCACTAATAGTGGGTCTTATGACAACAATGAAGCGCTTGAAGTGGTAGTGGAAGGTGTACCTTCAGGGACTACTGTGGGGAGGCACGTGAGGTCCCCCCGGTTAGAACCTCTTCCTAAAAGTTACACATCCAAGCATTCGATAAGATCGTGATTGGTTTGGACATACTTTGGCCCGGCTCCTTTTACCTGCGCTCAATCAAAGTCAAGAATATAGCTTTCTAAAAAAAAAAAAAAAAAAAAAAAAACAAAAAAAGAGGACAGTAGATATATCTAGCAACCTTTGTGGCATTACAGGTGTGGTATGGAATCCCTAATGAAAGGGTTCCCAAGTCTCCACTAAAATAGTGGGTAAGGTGGGGAGGGAGGATGCGTGTATACAAGGGTGTTGTGTGTATAAAAACAGAACAAAAAAGTTAGATGTTAAGATTAGCACTGATAATGAGGGACGGGCAAACTGCAGAGCAGCTATGTCTACCTCAAAGAAGTGCAAAAAATTATTTAGTAGAAAGTAATAATTGCTGAAATTTTAATAACGATAGGATTAAATAAAATATTAAAGTTGAAAAATAAAAAGAATAAGTATTGAGGGACTGGCAAACTGTCAAACAGCTATGTCAACCTCAAAAAAGAGTTAGGATAAGTATAAGAGGATGAGGGGTTAGAAGGTAAAAATAATAAGAAGGATGATAGGAAGATGAAAGGGGAAAAGAGGGACCGGCAAACTGCAAAGCAGTCATGTCAACCTCTTGGAGAGTTAAAAATAAAGAGGAGAGAAGAGGAAAAGGAGGAAAAAAAAATTATTTTTAATAATAAAATGAAATGAAATAAATGATAGAATGAAATAAAATAAAATAAATGAATAATAAATCCGGGTTAAACAAAGGAAAAAACTAACAAAGGAATTACTTCAATAGCTTTAATGTGTGATCTTTTCTTCTTCTTCAAAAATAATGGTAACATGTTTGTGCAAAAATGAAAACGTACAGCTGTATCTTTGGTGAAAACAAATTATAACAACCCAGATGGTTTGTTAACTGATACAGTGAAAACACTACATGAGCTTCATATAATTATTGGTGTATAGTCGTTCTTAAAAACTTATCGAATCACTGAAATAGTTAAAATTAGATGGAAATATATTCGTTCTTAAAACACTCAAGGAGTTATGGACTCTGGAAATAATTATTCTTTTCATTAAAAGTTGAAAAAGACTCAGTAGTTTCTCTGGTAACTATAGCAACATCTGCACAGTTGTGAAAATTGTGAAATAAATTAAAATGTTGGATAATACTTTAAAATATAGTCCGATATATTGGATGAAATACAATATTAGAATTAAGTAAAGGAAAAAGTCACATGTAATCTTCCATAAAAAAGGGGGACGGGGTAAATAGAAATGTACAGGATAGGAACTTTCATGATGAAACTATTATAAGTAGTATAACTTGAAATATTACAAAAATGTAATTGAAAGAGAATTTAAATGGTTAGTTTTTAGTGGTCCTTTTGTGTTCGTAGATATTAATAATTATAAGGAATACAACTTGTAAATTTTTAAAAAATATTTATTGAAAGGGAATTTAAGATGGTTAGTCGTTAATTATTGTTAGTCGATCTCTTTTGTCCGTTAAGGTAGAGCCATTCTTCACAGTGCAGATCAAAATAAAACCAGATATGAGATTTGTTATCCATGTTGTTGAGAAGAAAGTCTAGCTGGCGGGCACGTTTTTCTGCCTTTCTGTCAGTGGTCCAGTGTTGTGACGTCATGATCCAGTGTGAAGTGAGGTGGGGTGAACAGCCATTGCCAATTAAAAATAAAAACAGTTTGAAAGTGTTCTTGTCGCTTATTGGTTTTTTCCAAAAAATTAACTTAAAATCTTGTGGCCAAACAGAAAGTGGATAAAAAGCGTCGCCGTTGATAGAATTAAAAAGTTGAAGACGTTGTTGGATAATAGATGCACGGGAGAGGTTGCGGAGATGGTGATGGTAAAAGTGGAGTGTGGAGTGGTTGTTATCCATAGTTGAAAGTAGTCTGTTAAGATAACAATAGAGGAGGGGGTGGGGATGAGAGCATCAGGATGGTAATTCGTAATTAATATCTATTAATAGTAATAGGTAATAGCGTCATAAGTTATGACAAAATTGGCTTATTCTCATTAAAGGAAAAAAGGAAGTATGAGAGGAACAAAAGAGTGTGAAGGAGAATGGGAATACCCGGGTATGGCAAGAAAAAGGATGCATCGACACCAAGGCTCCTGTAATGTTGTGAATCGTCAGGGGCAAAGCACAACTGAGCGAGGATGTTTCTAGCCCGGCGCCGAGCCTTTGCCCGACATCCTCTGTGTCGAGTCCTAGAGAAGAAAAAAAGGGGAGAGAGGAGGGAAATGGCCGGGAGGTAGCCAAGAAGAGAGAGAGAGAGAGAAAAGAAAGAGAAGAAGAAGAAGAATAAAAAAAAAAAAAAAAAACACACAAACAAATAAACTTTGAGCAGAACAATATACTCTCTTTGTATGTAAATAGAGTTGGAAAACGATAATTAAAAAATTTTATAACGGTAAAGTGGAAAGCAGTAGTTGAGTAGTTTAAAAGTAACAAATTAATTAAGCTAAAGTGACAATATCTTACCACGAAAATAAAGGGTTTCTTCAAAAATGCCGGTTGTGAAAAAAGTTCAGTCCTGGAAATAAGGAGGCCCAAAATTAAAAACAATTATAAGGGATGAGGAGAAGTCCCGTAGAGAAATACTTACGTCTGGAAAGAAATGGCTCCTCTAGGGTAAACGTAAGAAAAGAGTGAAAAATGCGGAACAAAATTCTGTCGCAACAAAAAAAAAATTTTTTGTGAAAACAAATTAAAATTGACGCCAGAATGACGCGAGCCAATGACGTGCGAGAAAGGTGTCGCAATGATAGATGGGATAGCTGTTAACCTTTCGAAGGATATGAGCGGCCATGAGGGTTGAAATTGTGTCTATAAAGCGTAGAAATCAGTCTTCTCAAGGCCAAGTGTCGAATTATTCATGGAGTGGTAGTTATCGTAGTGTGCTGGGATGGATTTGTAGTACGCAGGTTTTGTTCGGAGTTATATCGCAATCGGTGAGTCGGAACAACAATTTCAGTATGATCGATCGTTCTTCTTGTGGATGAAAACTAGAGCTGAGTTCAGGAGCTGAGTGCAGGTTGAGCCAGCAAACTGGTCGTTGGAGGTAAGGAATCGAAGTTAAGTATTCATAATATGGTATATCGTTCTTTTTGTGATGACGATGAGTTTAGTCTGAAAGAGTTGTCTGTGTGTGAGTTGTGTTTTACAAGGATAAGGGTGGTAATATTTCGCTAGACTACATGTAAGGAGTGGAGTTGCAAAACAAGGCAGTATAAAAAGGGGGAGACGCGATATGATGCTGCAGTGAAATAGGCAGTGACTGCTTTCGAGATTAAACCCTCTGAATAAATTTATTGATTAAGGCCTAGAATTATAATGCTAAAAAAGCTTGTAGTAGGGAATAGTGAAAATCGACTGAAATATTAGGGTATTTACATAAGAATGGTAGTGTAACTTTTTAGTGAAAGTAAAATATCTATTAGAATGATTTAAAATATGATTGCAACGCAAGTGTCAAGTAGAATGAATTAAGACTTGATTACATACAAGTGTCAAATTTAAAAGTTATTAAAGCTTGAAGCTAGCATAATTCTATATTGAAGTAGTGCAAAAGTGTTCATATGTCTATTGATGTTGCACATTGTTTAGGGTATAATAAGTTAAATTTGTAGTGCTAGAATTCTAATCGTATTAAAAGTGGAGAAGTTATGTACATGGTGGCAGATGAAGAACCCGCTGAGATGAAATAAATAACTAGCAAAGATTTGGCAACAGAAAAATTGGTTGCTGGTAGATGAAAAATTTTTAAGTGGTAGAATTATTAAATAGGATTAATTTATGGTGTAACATTTTATTAGTAAGAAGGAGTGTGTGGAGTTTAGTAGAGTTGCAGTATGCTTTTGAGAGTTTCGGTATGTGTGGGTTGTGGTATTTGAGTAGAATGTTGTTGACCAGTTTGTCTGTTCGTTTGTCTTTGTTGTATAGAGTCTTGTAGTAAACAGTGGGTCTGGTAACGTTATTGGTCTGTTTGTTTTTGAGGCGTCGCTGGTGAGCAGTGCGTGTGATCCATGGAAATGAATGTTCAGTGATCAGTTGTAAAGGATAGTCTAAGGCAGTAAGTCTAAGTGTGAAGAGGTGGTGAATGAAGTTGTAGTCGTCTAATGTGGCTGAAAGTCTACTGTATCGTATAGTTTCAGTTTTAATGATACCAGCAAAAATATGATGAGGGTGGTTAGATGAAAAATGAGGGTACATGTATTTGTGGTGTGGTTTCTGGTAGATTTGGTGATGCACTCTGTGGGACTTGATGGTGAAGTGGTTGAGTGACAAAGTGAGATCTAGGTAATGAGTGGTATGGTGATTTGATGTGAAGGTGAGAGGTATTTGTGGCGGGTAAGAGCTGCAAAGGTTAGAGATTATATTAGGTAAGTTACCTTTGCTGGTTAGCATAAATCCATCATCTATATAACGGCAGAAAATAAAAATGCTATTAGTAGGGCAGTTAGTATTGTTAAAAAAAGAAAATTCGCTTAGTAGGAGCACGAGGTCCGCAATTTGCCGGCTATGGTAGCTGCCCATAGCAACCCCTTTAATTTGCTGGTAGGTGGTATTACCAGCCCTAAAAAAGTTACGTTGGTTAATAAAATTATTAAGGTTAAGCAAATAATCCCTATAAAAATTAGGCAAATTAAGCAGTTTACAGCTCTTAATGATGGCTTGAGTGGTGTCATGGTATGAAATGTTTGTGTAAAGTGATGTGAAGTCAAAAGTTGTAACACATAATTCGTACATGTTGGTAATACGTAGTTTGTCTAATAAAAGCAGTAAGTCATATGAGTTGTAAATCAATGGGTATGGTATGTTTCGTTCTTCAAAAAGGTTTTTCAGTTGTAAAATAATATTGTCTAGTTCAGTTCCCAGTAGACGTGAGGGGTTGGATGTTATCCAGCTGTGCGCAGTGATAATAGGTCTACCAGTTAGTTTGTTTAGGTTGTCGTATGATGCAGGTTTGTCGAGTTTGTGTACTTTAGGTAGTAGTTTCATGTAGGGTAGTTGTAGTCTGTCTTGTGGGGTGGGGTCCAACAGTCGCGAGTTGTCCTGGTTAGTGATAACAGTAGAGAATCGTTTTTTGAGTTGGCCAAGTAGTGTGTGGGAGTTAGTGATGGTTTGTTTACAGTTAAAGTTGTCGATACGTTTGTAGGTAGAAAGGTCGGAGAAATGTCGTTTGTACTCGGTGGAGAACCATGAGGTAGGCACAAAAGCCCAACCCATGTTTTTGTCAGAAACTGTAAGTATTACGTCATTGTCGTTCTGTACGTTTGTAATGTAAGATGTGGTGTGTGGGAGGGTGTTACATAATTTAGGATAAATAATAGAACGCAATTTAGCAGGTTGTAAAAATTCTTTAGTGAAGGAAACAGTATTGTGAACATAGTCAATGAGGTGAAGGTTGAAGCGAGGCCGTGATTGTTCTTGTTGTAGTAAAGGAAGCGGATGTATCTGCTTGCGGTAAGGATGGAAACGGAGAAGTGATTTGGAGGTTTTAGATGAGTTGAGCTTGGTGGTGTGGTTTTTCTTGCGGATGAGGGAACAGAGGGCTGTGTTGACTTCAGATTCGATGGTCTTTTGGAGAGAAGAGATGCTTGGCGTAGTGGTGGTAGGGATGAAGTTAGTTCCTTTGTTGAGTAAAGAGATGGCATCAGGTGGCAGTGATGTGGAGGTGAAGTTGTGAACTTTGTTTGATGAAGATAGTTTGATTTTTTCTGATTCAGTGAAAGTGGCGTGTTGTGACTTTAGGTCCTGTTCCATGATATGGGCGGTGTTTGAGGAGGAAAGGGTGTGTCTTGTCTGGAGAAGGTGGAGGAAGAGTCTGTGGGTATTGTTGATTTTGTTTAGTTGATGACGGAGTTGATGGCCTTTGTTGAGCTGATGTGACGACTTGAGGAAGGAGGTATGCTTGGAATGATGTGTTAGTTGGCTTTGTTTGATGGTTTTAATGCGTAGTTGTAGGTGGCTGTTATGGGAGTGTAAAGTGGCGATGTCTTCTTGCAGGCTGGCTGGTGTCTGGTTTGAGGATGAAGTGGTAGACGTGGTGATGGTCGAGTTTTTATCTTTGAAAAATATGGTATTTAGTTGACATTGAAGTTGGAAGATAAGGGCAGAGTTGCGTTCTTTTATTTTGTATAGGTTGTGGGCTTGGAATAGGAGTTTCTTTTGCTTGAGGGATAGTTGCTTGGATTTAAGTGTAAACCATCTCCAGCCATGGTTGGTTTTTACAGTTAGTGATGGTTTGGTATATTTGGGAGTTGTGTTTGCTTTCTTGTGCTTAATTTTGAGCTTGTATTTCTTCTTTTTAATCCTGTTTCGTTCTCTTTTCTTATTTATATTTTTAGGTTGGTTTTGCACTGTG
>OZ037784.1:14739660-14742160 GCA_964035525.1 Porites cylindrica
GTGGAGAAATATTAGCCGGGCTAGAAGGGTGAGGCCACCACTACCGGCTCAGTGGAGGGCTGACTTCCAGAAGCCCTCAACCCCGCCCACTACTGGTAGTAAGGTGCCTATCCGAACCAACCTTTTGTTTCTCATGTAAATGGTTTACCAAGTTTTGTAAGGAAATGGAGCAAACGTTGGCTCGCCCAGGGTAGCTTGGGAGGTGAGTAAACACCAGATAACCCCAATAATAAGCACAAACTTTGATTGTCAGTTACATGTCCACTATTTTAAGTAAGCGACCTGGCATGTGATTGTCGCATCCATGCCCCCTTCCAGATCCCCTTTATTATCGGTAAGCCTCTGATAGGTCAAAGAAATACAGTCGTACCTCCAGTAAGCGACCACCAAAAATGCAAAGACTTAGTGGTCCCTAACGGGAGGTGGTCGTTTAGAAGAATCGGACCACATGGGGTCTATTCCGAGAAGAGGTCCAGGCACATTCTATTAAATGGCGGTGTAACAAATTCCTGGCAAAATATTATCTTTTACCTCTTTTGACAAGGTGAGTGAGATATAGAATAGTCTAGAATCACAACAGAATCTTCACTTTGTTGCTTACATCTACTAAGTTAGGATATGTGTAGTTCCACGATGTCACTAAAGGTCTTCATATTTTCTAAGGAACATAGTGCACACAGCAAAAATAGAGAGCAGAGAATGCGTCAACTGGTCGCTTATGGAAAACAATTAACCGTGACGCCCAAAAAGTGGTCGCAGTCACTTACAGAAGGTGGTCGTTTACTGGAGGTTCCAACTGTAAGGCTTTGACTGGGAAAATTTGGTCTTTTGGATTGGCGGTCGCACATGGAGGTTCGACTGTGTTAGGTCTATTAGAGTATAAGCCACCATCACCTCACTGTGAGTGACGAGAGCCAGGAAAGTATAGTATACACTCCCTTAGGATACACAGAATCGTTGTTTTGAGGTCCCGTTTAGCGAAATGGATCATTCAAGGGAGGTGCTGAAGTCCCATAGTGAAATTTATAAGGTTTATGGGTTTTTAGTGCAAGACGAAACACAATACTTAGGGCCCTGTTGTTCAAACGTTGAACAACATGAAATCACTATCAAGCGAATAAGAAGAAGCAATTGTGTTACTTATTGGATATAGATTTATCCAGGGGAAAGCGTTAGTCCCGGGGGCGTTAGTCAACTTTTCGAACATACAGCCCCTCAGTCACTCTCCTCCGCAGACTTACCCTGGGCGACCAGGATAGGGGAATATAATACTCGACCTTCCTTGCATCATCGCGAGAGCCTATAGCCTTCACTTTCTTTTGGCTTGTCCTACAATCCTACCCAACGTTCGTGGGACAGGAAGGTCTGCTTGCGAGCTAGGCTTGGGAATCTAAAGAGACTATGGTAGTATGGTGCAAATAGCCGGGATGAGCTACTTTGTCCACACGAACCAAGAGGATTGGGTATGCTAGAAGAAATCAGGTGTAGCTTTCTGTGATAAGTAATATTCCAACAGTATAGGATCATAGTTTGAAGCCATTTCACAATCACTAGTTTCCGCGCACCTCTACCGGCGAGTTGTGGACAAAAGCAGCTGATAGCTGTATGCGAACCTTTTTTCCACAAAATGGTTTCTGGGTTTTCGTATTCGACAGTGTCATGTATTGATTTTTTTTAATCTTAGTCGAGGTCTTTTTAATTATGTACTGTCTATCTGACTGACTGTTTCTTTGTGTTTTTTTCTGGTAATAACAGGTTTCATAATTTGGTCGTGGTTGGGGTTATAGGCTCCTGATCGTGAGCAAATAGCGAAAAAATCAACAAGCAAAACCAAAGTAAACTATAGCGTTGAATCCGTCGGCCTCGGAGAATTGGTATTATTCTGCAAGTTCTTTACTACAGCAAGAGAGTATACTCCCTTGACTATGGGACATTGGGCCGGGGGAACTTAGTATTTTGACCCGGCATAGGGGAGGAGGGGAGGGGGAGGGGATACTCTGGCCAGATTCCAAGTCACGGGGATGATCGAAGTATGTTTTTTTTCTTGGTTTGAAAATATTTTGAACAAATTTTTTTTTTAGCTGTGGCTTTACTTAAGTATTCAAAATATTCGTTCTTTTTTGGTCTTAATTTTCGCTTCCACGGATCACTCACGACACTTGGAATCCGAGGTACCCCTCCTGTTTAGTACTTCGAAGGCAAAAAAGCTGTTTCAAAGCCTAGTAGGTAAATAAAAGAAAAATAAATATGCATGGCTGTTTCTACTGCGATGAGAGGATTTCTTGTCAAAAAGTGTCAAAACTGTATTAAAATTGCTGACAACAGCTACGAAAATTTCGTGACAGCATGCTGACGTGACTAAAGCGTGTGACCGATTTCCGGTCACACCAAAGGTCATACGATCTTATGCTATGTTTATTATCAGCCGACGAACGATTGAAGTGATGAAAGGTTTTCAAAATCGAAGTCATTAGTTTGCGATGAATTTTTATTCCTTTTG
>OZ037784.1:14747160-14801660 GCA_964035525.1 Porites cylindrica
GTTTTCCTTCCAATGAAATTTGTCTCCGTTGTTATTTATTTCACGCTCTAGTTTTTTCCCTGTTATCCACGTTAATGTAGACACTGTTGGGGCAAATTTTTTTCCTTTTGTCTTTCGTTTTCTCACTTACTTGTTATCGTGTATTCTTTTCCTTTTCGCTCTCCGGTATTTTTTTTAATTACGCTCCTTTGTTACGTGCTGTATGTAAATTTCGTTATAGTTTATTATCTCGCCCTTATTTATTACCAGTTTCACGGATCTATTAGTGTAACAACATTCGTCGAAGTAGGTTTTTTTTTCTCAGTGGCCCTGACCACCAACCCCGTCTTCCTCAGCATTTGGTAAGCAGCTTCGTTTTTCATTAATTTCATTTTGCAGTCGCTTAAAAGTAGTGTTTCTGTATTGTAACTATTATTTTTTCGCTCTTTGTAGGAATTTACTTTTTTATGGTTTGGTAATAGTAAAACATTTGCTGCTCGAGAGTTTACGTGTTGTGTTTGGAATTGGCCCTTGCCCGTTCATTTTGTATGGAATTGGCCCTTGCCCGTTCAGACATTAAAATTTAGTGAAAAGAAGGACTCTTTTTCGGTTGTTTTTATTTTCTCTCTAAAAGTCCGGGCAGCCATTTGATTTACCGCCGAAACGAGTAGGTTGCTTTAGATCCAAAATTTCACCTCATATTCCTCCCCCAACGGACTGACTCCTGACTCACTTCCCCCTCCCCCAGCGTCTATACGTACGTGCGGGTGTACGCTGAAGTCATAACCAAATTTCTTCGGAAGGATAGATTACCAGATTTTCTTAGCTATGGGGCTCCGCTTGCGCGCTCCGCTATTAACCTCGTTTCCTTGGTCCGTACCTCATTTTTTGGCTGGGATTTATGACCTGCACACTTCAAAAATCCGAGCGAAAAAAACTCTGTCCGAAACTTACAGTACGGACCTCAAACTTGGTTAGCAAGAGGTCTAAATTATGGTCTCTATACCTTCCTGCATTCACCATGGATTCAGCTCTCTCTTGCAACAGTTTACAAAAATTCATCCAACAACTCATTAATACTTCATAAAGGAAAAAAAGTGTGTATATATCTGATTCAAAAACTCATTAAATATTCATAACAAAAACGAAAGAACTTAATAATTAATGAGTGTCTATATATCTGATAAAGACACGGTTAAACTTTACGTCCAATTTTTTAGATCAAAATAAACCCAAATCCAAGGGACTGTTAACATGGGGTTGGGGGACTCCAGGTGGGTGAGGTAACCCGCTTAGGTGGGGTAACCCGCCTGTCCATATAATCTCTCAGTTTAATTTGATCACGTTTAGATGATAGGTGGGGTGACCCACCGCATGTTACCTCACCTACCTGGGGTCTCCCACCTCCATGTAAACAGGCCCTAAATATCAGTGCAAGAATGAGTTGATCTATATCAGAGATTTTGAAGCCGTTCAAAACTCTCCCAGTCGTGAATTATCAGGTTTAAAAACTCTTGGCTTCCCCTCGAGTTTTTAAACCTGCTCCTCGATTTTTGACCACTACGAAAATTTACTAAGTAAAAACTTTTTAGTGATAGAGGAACGTCTGCGACTCAGCGACAGAAATTCCATACTGATGACGCAAATTTTACGTGTCTTCTGGTCCATTTTGGTTAAGTTTTGTGTTCATCTGCCAACGAGCTCCAGCAAAACTCAAACGCTTTATCTAGAGAAGAGTATATTCCACAAATATTGACTGTTTTGATCCAGATTCTTCGCGTTTACATTTGACCTTTCTGGCCTTTTGTCCTCTGTCTGTCATTCGTAAACAATAGCTAAAACAACGTAACTACTCCGTCGACCAATCAGCGCTTCTGACCGGATTCCGGACAGATTTTACGTCATCAGTATCGAATTTCTGTCGCTGAGTCGCAGACGTTCCTCCTCGCAAAACGTCCCCAGCGGCGAAGAGCGAGGAGAAACGGATGTTTTCGCAGGCTACTCTCTGTACAGGCACTAAAGCTAATTTATCCCTTAATAAATAACGCTCCTAGATAAAATTTGGTTGCCATAAATATATCAAACAACTTCTTAAATACTACAAAACTGTATGACGTGTTCTCAACACTTACGATGTTTTGGGTCAGTATGCATGGCAATGTATGATAATTAAACTGCAACAAAGGAAAACAAAGTTAAACCAAGGATAAAGTTGGACCACAACAATGTTTGTACCTCATAATACACTACATTTAAGTTCAAGTCTCACTTCTGTTATTAGTTAATAAGATACCTACTTTGGACAAAAAGTCAGTTAACTACTGTAATAATAAGTACAATGAAACTGTTATTGGTTCGAAAGCTGAGCACGTAATGCATGAGAAGATGGCAATATTTTACTGTCTGTCCTATATTCTTGACTTTGATTGAGCGCAGGTAAAAGGAGCCGGGCCAAAGTATGTCCAAACCAATCACGATCTTATCGAATGCTTGGATGTGTAACTTTTAGGTTTGACAAAAAAAAAAAAAAAACAAACAAAAAAAAAAACCAAAAAAAACCAAAAAAAAAAAAAAAAAAAAACAGTAGTTTCTCTAGCAACCTTTGTGGCATTACAGGTGTGGTATGGAATCCCTAATGAAAGGGTTCCCAAGTCTCCACTAAATAGTGGGTAAGGTAGGGAGGGAGGGTGTGTGTAAATGAGAGTGTTGTAGGCATAAAAACAAATAAAATTGGTTAACAGTTAAATAGTTAGAAAAAGCACCAATATTGAGCGACCAACAACTGCAATGCAGCCACGTCCAACACAAATATACAGTGCAAAGTAAAATGTTAAAAGTTAAAAACACCGATATTGAGCGACCAACAAACTGCAATGCAGCCACGTCCAACACAATACACAGTGCAAAATAAAACAAAAGGAACTGAAGGGTTAATAATAATATAATAATATGGTAGTTTAATTGTGCTAAAAAAAATTAATAGGAAGATTAGTTGAAAATAAAATATAAAGTGGAGTGAATGGAAGTATGTGAACACCATAAACCATTCAAAGAGTTGACTAGTACCCAAAATGGTACCCCTACTGTTAGGTACCCACCATAGCTTTGACAAAAAAAAAAAAAAAACAAACAAAAAAAAAAACCAAAAAAAACCAAAAAAAAAAAAACAGTAGTTTCTCTAGCAACCTTTGTGGCATTACAGGTGTGGTATGGAATCCCTAATGAAAGGGTTCCCAAGTCTCCACTAAATAGTGGGTAAGGTAGGGAGGGAGGGTGTGTGTAAATGAGAGTGTTGTAGGCATAAAAACAAATAAAATTGGTTAACAGTTAAATAGTTAGAAAAAGCACCAATATTGAGCGACCAACAACTGCAATGCAGCCACGTCCAACACAAATATACAGTGCAAAGTAAAATGTTAAAAGTTAAAAACACCGATATTGAGCGACCAACAAACTGCAATGCAGCCACGTCCAACACAATACACAGTGCAAAATAAAACAAAAGGAACTGAAGGGTTAATAATAATATAATATAATATAAAGTTAAGCACCTTGAAACGAGGGAAACAGGTTTCTAGGGCAAATAGATCCATTAGCTATAACCGTAGCAAGATGCCTGCAGCATTTTTAATTGACACGTGAAAGTACTGAAAGGTCTTGGAAAAAAAAGGTAAATGATTACTTACTCTAAAATACTTCAGATAGCCTCCGTAGCAGACCAATTAGCGAGCAAAAAAACTTGGAAACTCCTCAGCTAGTAGACAAAAATTCCTCTTCTCATGGATGTGGCCCACAAAAAGTAGCATAAACAATTTTTTTGTTGCTCACGCCATAGTTAATCGTCAGCATGATGACGTACAAAATGAGAGGAGTCTGGGGACGAACTTATCCCAGCTGAATGAAAACGAAAATGGATGAAAAAAGGGGGTTACCCTACTTAAACATGACTTTTTTTAAAAAATAGATAAATAAATAAATAAACTGCCAACCAGAAAATATAATTATCTATAATGTTATTTCGTTCTTAAAACTTTGAAAGTGGCTAAAAAGCCAGTTGCTGTTCTAGTGGAAAATGGGAGGAGCACGGGGATGAATTTATCCCAGCTAAATGAAAAAGGAAATGGGCAGGAAAAAAAAAAGGAAAAAAAAAAAGGGGGGGTTAAACCCTCTTTAAAAATTGTTATTAAAGAAGATAAATTGCTAACCACAAAATATGATGATCTATAATATTACTTCGTTCTTTAGAACATCGAGAGTATAAGGAAAAAAAAATTTTGTAGCTGTTCTAATTAAAGGAGGGTGTTAAAAAAGAACAGGGGACTCAAGTAAAAAAAAAAAACAAAAACAAAAACGAAACAAAACAAAAAAACATCTACAATAAAAAGACGAAGTGAGAAAAGAAATAAAACAACAACAGCAACAACAACAAGAATACCCATCCCGAATTACTTCGTTCTTGAAACTTTTTAGTGTAAAATTCCAGGAAGTAGAAAAAGGTAATTTGCAGATAAAAGAAAACATGGAAGAGTAGGAAAGAGAAGGTTAAGAGACCCGGGTATATTGGGACAATGGATGCATCGACACCAAGGCTCTAAATTTAAGTTGTGAATCATCAGGGGCATAGCACAACTGAGCAGGAATGTTTCTAACCCGGTACCAGGTCATATGCCCGACATTCCCGTGTCGAGTCCAGGAAAGAAGGAAATTGAAGAAATAGAAAAAGACTGAGAGAAGATGCAAAAGAAAAGTTGTACTTGCATGATAGACTCCCCATTTTATTGCTCAAAATAATCTATCTCGATCTCCTGTATAGGTCAAATAAAATTAATCTAAACAAAGTAGAGTAAATAAATTAGAGAACAAAATACATATATATTGAAAAATAAATAAAAGGCAGTTAAAAAAATTATTAAAATAATAAAGAACTAGTGAAAACTATATGAAGTGCCAGTGTGGGAGGAGATAGTAAAAATATGTAAGTGGTGTGAATTGTGGGAGATAATGATTAAACTATGTCTGAGTTAATATGGTAGTTTAATTGTGCTAAAAAAAATTAATAGGAAGATTAGTTGAAAATAAAATATAAAGTGGAGTGAATGGAAGTATGTGAACACCATAAACCATTCAAAGAGTTGACTAGTACCCAAAATGGTACCCCTACTGTTAGGTACCCACCATAGCTTTGACAAAAAAAAACAAAAAAAAACAAAACAAAAAAAACAAAAAAAAAAACAAAAAAAACCAAAAAAAAAAACAGTAGTTTCTCTAGCAACCTTTGTGGCATTACAGGTGTGGTATGGAATCCCTAATGAAAGGGTTCCCAAGTCTCCACTAAATAGTGGGTAAGGTAGGGAGGGAGGGTGTGTGTAAATGAGAGTGTTGTAGGCATAAAAACAAATAAAATTGGTTAACAGTTAAATAGTTAGAAAAAGCACCAATATTGAGCGACCAACAACTGCAATGCAGCCACGTCCAACACAAATATACAGTGCAAAGTAAAATGTTAAAAGTTAAAAACACCGATATTGAGCGACCAACAAACTGCAATGCAGCCACGTCCAACACAATACACAGTGCAAAATAAAACAAAAGGAACTGAAGGGTTAATAATAATATAATAATATGGTAGTTTAATTGTGCTAAAAAAAATTAATAGGAAGATTAGTTGAAAATAAAATATAAAGTGGAGTGAATGGAAGTATGTGAACACCATAAACCATTCAAAGAGTTGACTAGTACCCAAAATGGTACCCCTACTGTTAGGTACCCACCATAGCTTTGACAAAAAAAAAAAAAAAACAAACAAAAAAAAAAACCAAAAAAAACCAAAAAAAAAAAAACAGTAGTTTCTCTAGCAACCTTTGTGGCATTACAGGTGTGGTATGGAATCCCTAATGAAAGGGTTCCCAAGTCTCCACTAAATAGTGGGTAAGGTAGGGAGGGAGGGTGTGTGTAAATGAGAGTGTTGTAGGCATAAAAACAAATAAAATTGGTTAACAGTTAAATAGTTAGAAAAAGCACCAATATTGAGCGACCAACAACTGCAATGCAGCCACGTCCAACACAAATATACAGTGCAAAGTAAAATGTTAAAAGTTAAAAACACCGATATTGAGCGACCAACAAACTGCAATGCAGCCACGTCCAACACAATACACAGTGCAAAATAAAACAAAAGGAACTGAAGGGTTAATAATAATATAATATAATATAAAGTTAAGCACCTTGAAACGAGGGAAACAGGTTTCTAGGGCAAATAGATCCATTAGCTATAACCGTAGCAAGATGCCTGCAGCATTTTTAATTGACACGTGAAAGTACTGAAAGGTCTTGGAAAAAAAAGGTAAATGATTACTTACTCTAAAATACTTCAGATAGCCTCCGTAGCAGACCAATTAGCGAGCAAAAAAACTTGGAAACTCCTCAGCTAGTAGACAAAAATTCCTCTTCTCATGGATGTGGCCCACAAAAAGTAGCATAAACAATTTTTTTGTTGCTCACGCCATAGTTAATCGTCAGCATGATGACGTACAAAATGAGAGGAGTCTGGGGACGAACTTATCCCAGCTGAATGAAAACGAAAATGGATGAAAAAAGGGGGTTACCCTACTTAAACATGACTTTTTTTAAAAAATAGATAAATAAATAAATAAACTGCCAACCAGAAAATATAATTATCTATAATGTTATTTCGTTCTTAAAACTTTGAAAGTGGCTAAAAAGCCAGTTGCTGTTCTAGTGGAAAATGGGAGGAGCACGGGGATGAATTTATCCCAGCTAAATGAAAAAGGAAATGGGCAGGAAAAAAAAAAGGAAAAAAAAAAAGGGGGGGTTAAACCCTCTTTAAAAATTGTTATTAAAGAAGATAAATTGCTAACCACAAAATATGATGATCTATAATATTACTTCGTTCTTTAGAACATCGAGAGTATAAGGAAAAAAAAATTTTGTAGCTGTTCTAATTAAAGGAGGGTGTTAAAAAAGAACAGGGGACTCAAGTAAAAAAAAAAAACAAAAACAAAAACGAAACAAAACAAAAAAACATCTACAATAAAAAGACGAAGTGAGAAAAGAAATAAAACAACAACAGCAACAACAACAAGAATACCCATCCCGAATTACTTCGTTCTTGAAACTTTTTAGTGTAAAATTCCAGGAAGTAGAAAAAGGTAATTTGCAGATAAAAGAAAACATGGAAGAGTAGGAAAGAGAAGGTTAAGAGACCCGGGTATATTGGGACAATGGATGCATCGACACCAAGGCTCTAAATTTAAGTTGTGAATCATCAGGGGCATAGCACAACTGAGCAGGAATGTTTCTAACCCGGTACCAGGTCATATGCCCGACATTCCCGTGTCGAGTCCAGGAAAGAAGGAAATTGAAGAAATAGAAAAAGACTGAGAGAAGATGCAAAAGAAAAGTTGTACTTGCATGATAGACTCCCCATTTTATTGCTCAAAATAATCTATCTCGATCTCCTGTATAGGTCAAATAAAATTAATCTAAACAAAGTAGAGTAAATAAATTAGAGAACAAAATACATATATATTGAAAAATAAATAAAAGGCAGTTAAAAAAATTATTAAAATAATAAAGAACTAGTGAAAACTATATGAAGTGCCAGTGTGGGAGGAGATAGTAAAAATATGTAAGTGGTGTGAATTGTGGGAGATAATGATTAAACTATGTCTGAGTTAATATGGTAGTTTAATTGTGCTAAAAAAAATTAATAGGAAGATTAGTTGAAAATAAAATATAAAGTGGAGTGAATGGAAGTATGTGAACACCATAAACCATTCAAAGAGTTGACTAGTACCCAAAATGGTACCCCTACTGTTAGGTACCCACCATAGCTTTGACAAAAAAAAACAAAAAAAAACAAAACAAAAAAAACCAAAAAAAAAAACAAAAAAAACCAAAAAAAAAATAGTAGTTTCTCTAGCAACCTTTGTGGCATTACAGGTGTGGTATGGAATCCCTAATGAAAGGGTTCCCAAGTCTCCACTAAATAGTGGGTAAGGTAGGGAGGGAGGGTGTGTGTAAATGAGAGTGTTGTAGGCATAAAAACAAATAAAATTGGTTAACAGTTAAATAGTTAGAAAAAGCACCAATATTGAGCGACCAACAACTGCAATGCAGCCACGTCCAACACAAATATACAGTGCAAAGTAAAATGTTAAAAGTTAAAAACACCGATATTGAGCGACCAACAAACTGCAATGCAGCCACGTCCAACACAATACACAGTGCAAAATAAAACAAAAGGAACTGAAGGGTTAATAATAATATAATAATATGGTAGTTTAATTGTGCTAAAAAAAATTAATAGGAAGATTAGTTGAAAATAAAATATAAAGTGGAGTGAATGGAAGTATGTGAACACCATAAACCATTCAAAGAGTTGACTAGTACCCAAAATGGTACCCCTACTGTTAGGTACCCACCATAGCTTTGACAAAAAAAAAAAAAAAACAAACAAAAAAAAAAACCAAAAAAAACCAAAAAAAAAAAAACAGTAGTTTCTCTAGCAACCTTTGTGGCATTACAGGTGTGGTATGGAATCCCTAATGAAAGGGTTCCCAAGTCTCCACTAAATAGTGGGTAAGGTAGGGAGGGAGGGTGTGTGTAAATGAGAGTGTTGTAGGCATAAAAACAAATAAAATTGGTTAACAGTTAAATAGTTAGAAAAAGCACCAATATTGAGCGACCAACAACTGCAATGCAGCCACGTCCAACACAAATATACAGTGCAAAGTAAAATGTTAAAAGTTAAAAACACCGATATTGAGCGACCAACAAACTGCAATGCAGCCACGTCCAACACAATACACAGTGCAAAATAAAACAAAAGGAACTGAAGGGTTAATAATAATATAATATAATATAAAGTTAAGCACCTTGAAACGAGGGAAACAGGTTTCTAGGGCAAATAGATCCATTAGCTATAACCGTAGCAAGATGCCTGCAGCATTTTTAATTGACACGTGAAAGTACTGAAAGGTCTTGGAAAAAAAAGGTAAATGATTACTTACTCTAAAATACTTCAGATAGCCTCCGTAGCAGACCAATTAGCGAGCAAAAAAACTTGGAAACTCCTCAGCTAGTAGACAAAAATTCCTCTTCTCATGGATGTGGCCCACAAAAAGTAGCATAAACAATTTTTTTGTTGCTCACGCCATAGTTAATCGTCAGCATGATGACGTACAAAATGAGAGGAGTCTGGGGACGAACTTATCCCAGCTGAATGAAAACGAAAATGGATGAAAAAAGGGGGTTACCCTACTTAAACATGACTTTTTTTAAAAAATAGATAAATAAATAAATAAACTGCCAACCAGAAAATATAATTATCTATAATGTTATTTCGTTCTTAAAACTTTGAAAGTGGCTAAAAAGCCAGTTGCTGTTCTAGTGGAAAATGGGAGGAGCACGGGGATGAATTTATCCCAGCTAAATGAAAAAGGAAATGGGCAGGAAAAAAAAAAGGAAAAAAAAAAAGGGGGGGTTAAACCCTCTTTAAAAATTGTTATTAAAGAAGATAAATTGCTAACCACAAAATATGATGATCTATAATATTACTTCGTTCTTTAGAACATCGAGAGTATAAGGAAAAAAAAATTTTGTAGCTGTTCTAATTAAAGGAGGGTGTTAAAAAAGAACAGGGGACTCAAGTAAAAAAAAAAAACAAAAACAAAAACGAAACAAAACAAAAAAACATCTACAATAAAAAGACGAAGTGAGAAAAGAAATAAAACAACAACAGCAACAACAACAAGAATACCCATCCCGAATTACTTCGTTCTTGAAACTTTTTAGTGTAAAATTCCAGGAAGTAGAAAAAGGTAATTTGCAGATAAAAGAAAACATGGAAGAGTAGGAAAGAGAAGGTTAAGAGACCCGGGTATATTGGGACAATGGATGCATCGACACCAAGGCTCTAAATTTAAGTTGTGAATCATCAGGGGCATAGCACAACTGAGCAGGAATGTTTCTAACCCGGTACCAGGTCATATGCCCGACATTCCCGTGTCGAGTCCAGGAAAGAAGGAAATTGAAGAAATAGAAAAAGACTGAGAGAAGATGCAAAAGAAAAGTTGTACTTGCATGATAGACTCCCCATTTTATTGCTCAAAATAATCTATCTCGATCTCCTGTATAGGTCAAATAAAATTAATCTAAACAAAGTAGAGTAAATAAATTAGAGAACAAAATACATATATATTGAAAAATAAATAAAAGGCAGTTAAAAAAATTATTAAAATAATAAAGAACTAGTGAAAACTATATGAAGTGCCAGTGTGGGAGGAGATAGTAAAAATATGTAAGTGGTGTGAATTGTGGGAGATAATGATTAAACTATGTCTGAGTTAATATGGTAGTTTAATTGTGCTAAAAAAAATTAATAGGAAGATTAGTTGAAAATAAAATATAAAGTGGAGTGAATGGAAGTATGTGAACACCATAAACCATTCAAAGAGTTGACTAGTACCCAAAATGGTACCCCTACTGTTAGGTACCCACCATAGCTTTGACAAAAAAAAACAAAAAAAAACAAAACAAAAAAAAACAAAAAAAAAAACAAAAAAAACCAAAAAAAAAAACAGTAGTTTCTCTAGCAACCTTTGTGGCATTACAGGTGTGGTATGGAATCCCTAATGAAAGGGTTCCCAAGTCTCCACTAAATAGTGGGTAAGGTAGGGAGGGAGGGTGTGTGTAAATGAGAGTGTTGTAGGCATAAAAACAAATAAAATTGGTTAACAGTTAAATAGTTAGAAAAAGCACCAATATTGAGCGACCAACAACTGCAATGCAGCCACGTCCAACACAAATATACAGTGCAAAGTAAAATGTTAAAAGTTAAAAACACCGATATTGAGCGACCAACAAACTGCAATGCAGCCACGTCCAACACAATACACAGTGCAAAATAAAACAAAAGGAACTGAAGGGTTAATAATAATATAATAATATGGTAGTTTAATTGTGCTAAAAAAAATTAATAGGAAGATTAGTTGAAAATAAAATATAAAGTGGAGTGAATGGAAGTATGTGAACACCATAAACCATTCAAAGAGTTGACTAGTACCCAAAATGGTACCCCTACTGTTAGGTACCCACCATAGCTTTGACAAAAAAAAAAAAAAAACAAACAAAAAAAAAAACCAAAAAAAACCAAAAAAAAAAAAACAGTAGTTTCTCTAGCAACCTTTGTGGCATTACAGGTGTGGTATGGAATCCCTAATGAAAGGGTTCCCAAGTCTCCACTAAATAGTGGGTAAGGTAGGGAGGGAGGGTGTGTGTAAATGAGAGTGTTGTAGGCATAAAAACAAATAAAATTGGTTAACAGTTAAATAGTTAGAAAAAGCACCAATATTGAGCGACCAACAACTGCAATGCAGCCACGTCCAACACAAATATACAGTGCAAAGTAAAATGTTAAAAGTTAAAAACACCGATATTGAGCGACCAACAAACTGCAATGCAGCCACGTCCAACACAATACACAGTGCAAAATAAAACAAAAGGAACTGAAGGGTTAATAATAATATAATATAATATAAAGTTAAGCACCTTGAAACGAGGGAAACAGGTTTCTAGGGCAAATAGATCCATTAGCTATAACCGTAGCAAGATGCCTGCAGCATTTTTAATTGACACGTGAAAGTACTGAAAGGTCTTGGAAAAAAAAGGTAAATGATTACTTACTCTAAAATACTTCAGATAGCCTCCGTAGCAGACCAATTAGCGAGCAAAAAAACTTGGAAACTCCTCAGCTAGTAGACAAAAATTCCTCTTCTCATGGATGTGGCCCACAAAAAGTAGCATAAACAATTTTTTTGTTGCTCACGCCATAGTTAATCGTCAGCATGATGACGTACAAAATGAGAGGAGTCTGGGGACGAACTTATCCCAGCTGAATGAAAACGAAAATGGATGAAAAAAGGGGGTTACCCTACTTAAACATGACTTTTTTTAAAAAATAGATAAATAAATAAATAAACTGCCAACCAGAAAATATAATTATCTATAATGTTATTTCGTTCTTAAAACTTTGAAAGTGGCTAAAAAGCCAGTTGCTGTTCTAGTGGAAAATGGGAGGAGCACGGGGATGAATTTATCCCAGCTAAATGAAAAAGGAAATGGGCAGGAAAAAAAAAAGGAAAAAAAAAAAGGGGGGGTTAAACCCTCTTTAAAAATTGTTATTAAAGAAGATAAATTGCTAACCACAAAATATGATGATCTATAATATTACTTCGTTCTTTAGAACATCGAGAGTATAAGGAAAAAAAAATTTTGTAGCTGTTCTAATTAAAGGAGGGTGTTAAAAAAGAACAGGGGACTCAAGTAAAAAAAAAAAACAAAAACAAAAACGAAACAAAACAAAAAAACATCTACAATAAAAAGACGAAGTGAGAAAAGAAATAAAACAACAACAGCAACAACAACAAGAATACCCATCCCGAATTACTTCGTTCTTGAAACTTTTTAGTGTAAAATTCCAGGAAGTAGAAAAAGGTAATTTGCAGATAAAAGAAAACATGGAAGAGTAGGAAAGAGAAGGTTAAGAGACCCGGGTATATTGGGACAATGGATGCATCGACACCAAGGCTCTAAATTTAAGTTGTGAATCATCAGGGGCATAGCACAACTGAGCAGGAATGTTTCTAACCCGGTACCAGGTCATATGCCCGACATTCCCGTGTCGAGTCCAGGAAAGAAGGAAATTGAAGAAATAGAAAAAGACTGAGAGAAGATGCAAAAGAAAAGTTGTACTTGCATGATAGACTCCCCATTTTATTGCTCAAAATAATCTATCTCGATCTCCTGTATAGGTCAAATAAAATTAATCTAAACAAAGTAGAGTAAATAAATTAGAGAACAAAATACATATATATTGAAAAATAAATAAAAGGCAGTTAAAAAAATTATTAAAATAATAAAGAACTAGTGAAAACTATATGAAGTGCCAGTGTGGGAGGAGATAGTAAAAATATGTAAGTGGTGTGAATTGTGGGAGATAATGATTAAACTATGTCTGAGTTAATATGGTAGTTTAATTGTGCTAAAAAAAATTAATAGGAAGATTAGTTGAAAATAAAATATAAAGTGGAGTGAATGGAAGTATGTGAACACCATAAACCATTCAAAGAGTTGACTAGTACCCAAAATGGTACCCCTACTGTTAGGTACCCACCATAGCTTTGACAAAAAAAAACAAAAAAAAACAAAACAAAAAAAAACAAAAAAAAAAACAAAAAAAACCAAAAAAAAAAACAGTAGTTTCTCTAGCAACCTTTGTGGCATTACAGGTGTGGTATGGAATCCCTAATGAAAGGGTTCCCAAGTCTCCACTAAATAGTGGGTAAGGTAGGGAGGGAGGGTGTGTGTAAATGAGAGTGTTGTAGGCATAAAAACAAATAAAATTGGTTAACAGTTAAATAGTTAGAAAAAGCACCAATATTGAGCGACCAACAACTGCAATGCAGCCACGTCCAACACAAATATACAGTGCAAAGTAAAATGTTAAAAGTTAAAAACACCGATATTGAGCGACCAACAAACTGCAATGCAGCCACGTCCAACACAATACACAGTGCAAAATAAAACAAAAGGAACTGAAGGGTTAATAATAATATAATAATATGGTAGTTTAATTGTGCTAAAAAAAATTAATAGGAAGATTAGTTGAAAATAAAATATAAAGTGGAGTGAATGGAAGTATGTGAACACCATAAACCATTCAAAGAGTTGACTAGTACCCAAAATGGTACCCCTACTGTTAGGTACCCACCATAGCTTTGACAAAAAAAAAAAAAAAACAAACAAAAAAAAAAACCAAAAAAAACCAAAAAAAAAAAAACAGTAGTTTCTCTAGCAACCTTTGTGGCATTACAGGTGTGGTATGGAATCCCTAATGAAAGGGTTCCCAAGTCTCCACTAAATAGTGGGTAAGGTAGGGAGGGAGGGTGTGTGTAAATGAGAGTGTTGTAGGCATAAAAACAAATAAAATTGGTTAACAGTTAAATAGTTAGAAAAAGCACCAATATTGAGCGACCAACAACTGCAATGCAGCCACGTCCAACACAAATATACAGTGCAAAGTAAAATGTTAAAAGTTAAAAACACCGATATTGAGCGACCAACAAACTGCAATGCAGCCACGTCCAACACAATACACAGTGCAAAATAAAACAAAAGGAACTGAAGGGTTAATAATAATATAATATAATATAAAGTTAAGCACCTTGAAACGAGGGAAACAGGTTTCTAGGGCAAATAGATCCATTAGCTATAACCGTAGCAAGATGCCTGCAGCATTTTTAATTGACACGTGAAAGTACTGAAAGGTCTTGGAAAAAAAAGGTAAATGATTACTTACTCTAAAATACTTCAGATAGCCTCCGTAGCAGACCAATTAGCGAGCAAAAAAACTTGGAAACTCCTCAGCTAGTAGACAAAAATTCCTCTTCTCATGGATGTGGCCCACAAAAAGTAGCATAAACAATTTTTTTGTTGCTCACGCCATAGTTAATCGTCAGCATGATGACGTACAAAATGAGAGGAGTCTGGGGACGAACTTATCCCAGCTGAATGAAAACGAAAATGGATGAAAAAAGGGGGTTACCCTACTTAAACATGACTTTTTTTAAAAAATAGATAAATAAATAAATAAACTGCCAACCAGAAAATATAATTATCTATAATGTTATTTCGTTCTTAAAACTTTGAAAGTGGCTAAAAAGCCAGTTGCTGTTCTAGTGGAAAATGGGAGGAGCACGGGGATGAATTTATCCCAGCTAAATGAAAAAGGAAATGGGCAGGAAAAAAAAAAGGAAAAAAAAAAAGGGGGGGTTAAACCCTCTTTAAAAATTGTTATTAAAGAAGATAAATTGCTAACCACAAAATATGATGATCTATAATATTACTTCGTTCTTTAGAACATCGAGAGTATAAGGAAAAAAAAATTTTGTAGCTGTTCTAATTAAAGGAGGGTGTTAAAAAAGAACAGGGGACTCAAGTAAAAAAAAAAAACAAAAACAAAAACGAAACAAAACAAAAAAACATCTACAATAAAAAGACGAAGTGAGAAAAGAAATAAAACAACAACAGCAACAACAACAAGAATACCCATCCCGAATTACTTCGTTCTTGAAACTTTTTAGTGTAAAATTCCAGGAAGTAGAAAAAGGTAATTTGCAGATAAAAGAAAACATGGAAGAGTAGGAAAGAGAAGGTTAAGAGACCCGGGTATATTGGGACAATGGATGCATCGACACCAAGGCTCTAAATTTAAGTTGTGAATCATCAGGGGCATAGCACAACTGAGCAGGAATGTTTCTAACCCGGTACCAGGTCATATGCCCGACATTCCCGTGTCGAGTCCAGGAAAGAAGGAAATTGAAGAAATAGAAAAAGACTGAGAGAAGATGCAAAAGAAAAGTTGTACTTGCATGATAGACTCCCCATTTTATTGCTCAAAATAATCTATCTCGATCTCCTGTATAGGTCAAATAAAATTAATCTAAACAAAGTAGAGTAAATAAATTAGAGAACAAAATACATATATATTGAAAAATAAATAAAAGGCAGTTAAAAAAATTATTAAAATAATAAAGAACTAGTGAAAACTATATGAAGTGCCAGTGTGGGAGGAGATAGTAAAAATATGTAAGTGGTGTGAATTGTGGGAGATAATGATTAAACTATGTCTGAGTTAATATGGTAGTTTAATTGTGCTAAAAAAAATTAATAGGAAGATTAGTTGAAAATAAAATATAAAGTGGAGTGAATGGAAGTATGTGAACACCATAAACCATTCAAAGAGTTGACTAGTACCCAAAATGGTACCCCTACTGTTAGGTACCCACCATAGCTTTGACAAAAAAAAACAAAAAAAAACAAAACAAAAAAAAACAAAAAAAAAAACAAAAAAAACCAAAAAAAAAAACAGTAGTTTCTCTAGCAACCTTTGTGGCATTACAGGTGTGGTATGGAATCCCTAATGAAAGGGTTCCCAAGTCTCCACTAAATAGTGGGTAAGGTAGGGAGGGAGGGTGTGTGTAAATGAGAGTGTTGTAGGCATAAAAACAAATAAAATTGGTTAACAGTTAAATAGTTAGAAAAAGCACCAATATTGAGCGACCAACAACTGCAATGCAGCCACGTCCAACACAAATATACAGTGCAAAGTAAAATGTTAAAAGTTAAAAACACCGATATTGAGCGACCAACAAACTGCAATGCAGCCACGTCCAACACAATACACAGTGCAAAATAAAACAAAAGGAACTGAAGGGTTAATAATAATATAATAATATGGTAGTTTAATTGTGCTAAAAAAAATTAATAGGAAGATTAGTTGAAAATAAAATATAAAGTGGAGTGAATGGAAGTATGTGAACACCATAAACCATTCAAAGAGTTGACTAGTACCCAAAATGGTACCCCTACTGTTAGGTACCCACCATAGCTTTGACAAAAAAAAAAAAAAAACAAACAAAAAAAAAAACCAAAAAAAACCAAAAAAAAAAAAACAGTAGTTTCTCTAGCAACCTTTGTGGCATTACAGGTGTGGTATGGAATCCCTAATGAAAGGGTTCCCAAGTCTCCACTAAATAGTGGGTAAGGTAGGGAGGGAGGGTGTGTGTAAATGAGAGTGTTGTAGGCATAAAAACAAATAAAATTGGTTAACAGTTAAATAGTTAGAAAAAGCACCAATATTGAGCGACCAACAACTGCAATGCAGCCACGTCCAACACAAATATACAGTGCAAAGTAAAATGTTAAAAGTTAAAAACACCGATATTGAGCGACCAACAAACTGCAATGCAGCCACGTCCAACACAATACACAGTGCAAAATAAAACAAAAGGAACTGAAGGGTTAATAATAATATAATATAATATAAAGTTAAGCACCTTGAAACGAGGGAAACAGGTTTCTAGGGCAAATAGATCCATTAGCTATAACCGTAGCAAGATGCCTGCAGCATTTTTAATTGACACGTGAAAGTACTGAAAGGTCTTGGAAAAAAAAGGTAAATGATTACTTACTCTAAAATACTTCAGATAGCCTCCGTAGCAGACCAATTAGCGAGCAAAAAAACTTGGAAACTCCTCAGCTAGTAGACAAAAATTCCTCTTCTCATGGATGTGGCCCACAAAAAGTAGCATAAACAATTTTTTTGTTGCTCACGCCATAGTTAATCGTCAGCATGATGACGTACAAAATGAGAGGAGTCTGGGGACGAACTTATCCCAGCTGAATGAAAACGAAAATGGATGAAAAAAGGGGGTTACCCTACTTAAACATGACTTTTTTTAAAAAATAGATAAATAAATAAATAAACTGCCAACCAGAAAATATAATTATCTATAATGTTATTTCGTTCTTAAAACTTTGAAAGTGGCTAAAAAGCCAGTTGCTGTTCTAGTGGAAAATGGGAGGAGCACGGGGATGAATTTATCCCAGCTAAATGAAAAAGGAAATGGGCAGGAAAAAAAAAAGGAAAAAAAAAAAGGGGGGGTTAAACCCTCTTTAAAAATTGTTATTAAAGAAGATAAATTGCTAACCACAAAATATGATGATCTATAATATTACTTCGTTCTTTAGAACATCGAGAGTATAAGGAAAAAAAAATTTTGTAGCTGTTCTAATTAAAGGAGGGTGTTAAAAAAGAACAGGGGACTCAAGTAAAAAAAAAAAACAAAAACAAAAACGAAACAAAACAAAAAAACATCTACAATAAAAAGACGAAGTGAGAAAAGAAATAAAACAACAACAGCAACAACAACAAGAATACCCATCCCGAATTACTTCGTTCTTGAAACTTTTTAGTGTAAAATTCCAGGAAGTAGAAAAAGGTAATTTGCAGATAAAAGAAAACATGGAAGAGTAGGAAAGAGAAGGTTAAGAGACCCGGGTATATTGGGACAATGGATGCATCGACACCAAGGCTCTAAATTTAAGTTGTGAATCATCAGGGGCATAGCACAACTGAGCAGGAATGTTTCTAACCCGGTACCAGGTCATATGCCCGACATTCCCGTGTCGAGTCCAGGAAAGAAGGAAATTGAAGAAATAGAAAAAGACTGAGAGAAGATGCAAAAGAAAAGTTGTACTTGCATGATAGACTCCCCATTTTATTGCTCAAAATAATCTATCTCGATCTCCTGTATAGGTCAAATAAAATTAATCTAAACAAAGTAGAGTAAATAAATTAGAGAACAAAATACATATATATTGAAAAATAAATAAAAGGCAGTTAAAAAAATTATTAAAATAATAAAGAACTAGTGAAAACTATATGAAGTGCCAGTGTGGGAGGAGATAGTAAAAATATGTAAGTGGTGTGAATTGTGGGAGATAATGATTAAACTATGTCTGAGTTAATATGGTAGTTTAATTGTGCTAAAAAAAATTAATAGGAAGATTAGTTGAAAATAAAATATAAAGTGGAGTGAATGGAAGTATGTGAACACCATAAACCATTCAAAGAGTTGACTAGTACCCAAAATGGTACCCCTACTGTTAGGTACCCACCATAGCTTTGACAAAAAAAAACAAAAAAAAACAAAACAAAAAAAAACAAAAAAAAAAACAAAAAAAACCAAAAAAAAAAACAGTAGTTTCTCTAGCAACCTTTGTGGCATTACAGGTGTGGTATGGAATCCCTAATGAAAGGGTTCCCAAGTCTCCACTAAATAGTGGGTAAGGTAGGGAGGGAGGGTGTGTGTAAATGAGAGTGTTGTAGGCATAAAAACAAATAAAATTGGTTAACAGTTAAATAGTTAGAAAAAGCACCAATATTGAGCGACCAACAACTGCAATGCAGCCACGTCCAACACAAATATACAGTGCAAAGTAAAATGTTAAAAGTTAAAAACACCGATATTGAGCGACCAACAAACTGCAATGCAGCCACGTCCAACACAATACACAGTGCAAAATAAAACAAAAGGAACTGAAGGGTTAATAATAATATAATAATATGGTAGTTTAATTGTGCTAAAAAAAATTAATAGGAAGATTAGTTGAAAATAAAATATAAAGTGGAGTGAATGGAAGTATGTGAACACCATAAACCATTCAAAGAGTTGACTAGTACCCAAAATGGTACCCCTACTGTTAGGTACCCACCATAGCTTTGACAAAAAAAAAAAAAAAACAAACAAAAAAAAAAACCAAAAAAAACCAAAAAAAAAAAAACAGTAGTTTCTCTAGCAACCTTTGTGGCATTACAGGTGTGGTATGGAATCCCTAATGAAAGGGTTCCCAAGTCTCCACTAAATAGTGGGTAAGGTAGGGAGGGAGGGTGTGTGTAAATGAGAGTGTTGTAGGCATAAAAACAAATAAAATTGGTTAACAGTTAAATAGTTAGAAAAAGCACCAATATTGAGCGACCAACAACTGCAATGCAGCCACGTCCAACACAAATATACAGTGCAAAGTAAAATGTTAAAAGTTAAAAACACCGATATTGAGCGACCAACAAACTGCAATGCAGCCACGTCCAACACAATACACAGTGCAAAATAAAACAAAAGGAACTGAAGGGTTAATAATAATATAATATAATATAAAGTTAAGCACCTTGAAACGAGGGAAACAGGTTTCTAGGGCAAATAGATCCATTAGCTATAACCGTAGCAAGATGCCTGCAGCATTTTTAATTGACACGTGAAAGTACTGAAAGGTCTTGGAAAAAAAAGGTAAATGATTACTTACTCTAAAATACTTCAGATAGCCTCCGTAGCAGACCAATTAGCGAGCAAAAAAACTTGGAAACTCCTCAGCTAGTAGACAAAAATTCCTCTTCTCATGGATGTGGCCCACAAAAAGTAGCATAAACAATTTTTTTGTTGCTCACGCCATAGTTAATCGTCAGCATGATGACGTACAAAATGAGAGGAGTCTGGGGACGAACTTATCCCAGCTGAATGAAAACGAAAATGGATGAAAAAAGGGGGTTACCCTACTTAAACATGACTTTTTTTAAAAAATAGATAAATAAATAAATAAACTGCCAACCAGAAAATATAATTATCTATAATGTTATTTCGTTCTTAAAACTTTGAAAGTGGCTAAAAAGCCAGTTGCTGTTCTAGTGGAAAATGGGAGGAGCACGGGGATGAATTTATCCCAGCTAAATGAAAAAGGAAATGGGCAGGAAAAAAAAAAGGAAAAAAAAAAAGGGGGGGTTAAACCCTCTTTAAAAATTGTTATTAAAGAAGATAAATTGCTAACCACAAAATATGATGATCTATAATATTACTTCGTTCTTTAGAACATCGAGAGTATAAGGAAAAAAAAATTTTGTAGCTGTTCTAATTAAAGGAGGGTGTTAAAAAAGAACAGGGGACTCAAGTAAAAAAAAAAAACAAAAACAAAAACGAAACAAAACAAAAAAACATCTACAATAAAAAGACGAAGTGAGAAAAGAAATAAAACAACAACAGCAACAACAACAAGAATACCCATCCCGAATTACTTCGTTCTTGAAACTTTTTAGTGTAAAATTCCAGGAAGTAGAAAAAGGTAATTTGCAGATAAAAGAAAACATGGAAGAGTAGGAAAGAGAAGGTTAAGAGACCCGGGTATATTGGGACAATGGATGCATCGACACCAAGGCTCTAAATTTAAGTTGTGAATCATCAGGGGCATAGCACAACTGAGCAGGAATGTTTCTAACCCGGTACCAGGTCATATGCCCGACATTCCCGTGTCGAGTCCAGGAAAGAAGGAAATTGAAGAAATAGAAAAAGACTGAGAGAAGATGCAAAAGAAAAGTTGTACTTGCATGATAGACTCCCCATTTTATTGCTCAAAATAATCTATCTCGATCTCCTGTATAGGTCAAATAAAATTAATCTAAACAAAGTAGAGTAAATAAATTAGAGAACAAAATACATATATATTGAAAAATAAATAAAAGGCAGTTAAAAAAATTATTAAAATAATAAAGAACTAGTGAAAACTATATGAAGTGCCAGTGTGGGAGGAGATAGTAAAAATATGTAAGTGGTGTGAATTGTGGGAGATAATGATTAAACTATGTCTGAGTTAATATGGTAGTTTAATTGTGCTAAAAAAAATTAATAGGAAGATTAGTTGAAAATAAAATATAAAGTGGAGTGAATGGAAGTATGTGAACACCATAAACCATTCAAAGAGTTGACTAGTACCCAAAATGGTACCCCTACTGTTAGGTACCCACCATAGCTTTGACAAAAAAAAACAAAAAAAAACAAAACAAAAAAAACAAAACAAAAAACAAAAAAAACCAAAAAAAAAAACAGTAGTTTCTCTAGCAACCTTTGTGGCATTACAGGTGTGGTATGGAATCCCTAATGAAAGGGTTCCCAAGTCTCCACTAAATAGTGGGTAAGGTAGGGAGGGAGGGTGTGTGTAAATGAGAGTGTTGTAGGCATAAAAACAAATAAAATTGGTTAACAGTTAAATAGTTAGAAAAAGCACCAATATTGAGCGACCAACAACTGCAATGCAGCCACGTCCAACACAAATATACAGTGCAAAGTAAAATGTTAAAAGTTAAAAACACCGATATTGAGCGACCAACAAACTGCAATGCAGCCACGTCCAACACAATACACAGTGCAAAATAAAACAAAAGGAACTGAAGGGTTAATAATAATATAATAATATGGTAGTTTAATTGTGCTAAAAAAAATTAATAGGAAGATTAGTTGAAAATAAAATATAAAGTGGAGTGAATGGAAGTATGTGAACACCATAAACCATTCAAAGAGTTGACTAGTACCCAAAATGGTACCCCTACTGTTAGGTACCCACCATAGCTTTGACAAAAAAAAAAAAAAAACAAACAAAAAAAAAAACCAAAAAAAACCAAAAAAAAAAAAACAGTAGTTTCTCTAGCAACCTTTGTGGCATTACAGGTGTGGTATGGAATCCCTAATGAAAGGGTTCCCAAGTCTCCACTAAATAGTGGGTAAGGTAGGGAGGGAGGGTGTGTGTAAATGAGAGTGTTGTAGGCATAAAAACAAATAAAATTGGTTAACAGTTAAATAGTTAGAAAAAGCACCAATATTGAGCGACCAACAACTGCAATGCAGCCACGTCCAACACAAATATACAGTGCAAAGTAAAATGTTAAAAGTTAAAAACACCGATATTGAGCGACCAACAAACTGCAATGCAGCCACGTCCAACACAATACACAGTGCAAAATAAAACAAAAGGAACTGAAGGGTTAATAATAATATAATATAATATAAAGTTAAGCACCTTGAAACGAGGGAAACAGGTTTCTAGGGCAAATAGATCCATTAGCTATAACCGTAGCAAGATGCCTGCAGCATTTTTAATTGACACGTGAAAGTACTGAAAGGTCTTGGAAAAAAAAGGTAAATGATTACTTACTCTAAAATACTTCAGATAGCCTCCGTAGCAGACCAATTAGCGAGCAAAAAAACTTGGAAACTCCTCAGCTAGTAGACAAAAATTCCTCTTCTCATGGATGTGGCCCACAAAAAGTAGCATAAACAATTTTTTTGTTGCTCACGCCATAGTTAATCGTCAGCATGATGACGTACAAAATGAGAGGAGTCTGGGGACGAACTTATCCCAGCTGAATGAAAACGAAAATGGATGAAAAAAGGGGGTTACCCTACTTAAACATGACTTTTTTTAAAAAATAGATAAATAAATAAATAAACTGCCAACCAGAAAATATAATTATCTATAATGTTATTTCGTTCTTAAAACTTTGAAAGTGGCTAAAAAGCCAGTTGCTGTTCTAGTGGAAAATGGGAGGAGCACGGGGATGAATTTATCCCAGCTAAATGAAAAAGGAAATGGGCAGGAAAAAAAAAAGGAAAAAAAAAAAGGGGGGGTTAAACCCTCTTTAAAAATTGTTATTAAAGAAGATAAATTGCTAACCACAAAATATGATGATCTATAATATTACTTCGTTCTTTAGAACATCGAGAGTATAAGGAAAAAAAAATTTTGTAGCTGTTCTAATTAAAGGAGGGTGTTAAAAAAGAACAGGGGACTCAAGTAAAAAAAAAAAACAAAAACAAAAACGAAACAAAACAAAAAAACATCTACAATAAAAAGACGAAGTGAGAAAAGAAATAAAACAACAACAGCAACAACAACAAGAATACCCATCCCGAATTACTTCGTTCTTGAAACTTTTTAGTGTAAAATTCCAGGAAGTAGAAAAAGGTAATTTGCAGATAAAAGAAAACATGGAAGAGTAGGAAAGAGAAGGTTAAGAGACCCGGGTATATTGGGACAATGGATGCATCGACACCAAGGCTCTAAATTTAAGTTGTGAATCATCAGGGGCATAGCACAACTGAGCAGGAATGTTTCTAACCCGGTACCAGGTCATATGCCCGACATTCCCGTGTCGAGTCCAGGAAAGAAGGAAATTGAAGAAATAGAAAAAGACTGAGAGAAGATGCAAAAGAAAAGTTGTACTTGCATGATAGACTCCCCATTTTATTGCTCAAAATAATCTATCTCGATCTCCTGTATAGGTCAAATAAAATTAATCTAAACAAAGTAGAGTAAATAAATTAGAGAACAAAATACATATATATTGAAAAATAAATAAAAGGCAGTTAAAAAAATTATTAAAATAATAAAGAACTAGTGAAAACTATATGAAGTGCCAGTGTGGGAGGAGATAGTAAAAATATGTAAGTGGTGTGAATTGTGGGAGATAATGATTAAACTATGTCTGAGTTAATATGGTAGTTTAATTGTGCTAAAAAAAATTAATAGGAAGATTAGTTGAAAATAAAATATAAAGTGGAGTGAATGGAAGTATGTGAACACCATAAACCATTCAAAGAGTTGACTAGTACCCAAAATGGTACCCCTACTGTTAGGTACCCACCATAGCTTTGACAAAAAAAAACAAAAAAAAACAAAACAAAAAAAAACAAAAAAAAAAACAAAAAAAACCAAAAAAAAAAACAGTAGTTTCTCTAGCAACCTTTGTGGCATTACAGGTGTGGTATGGAATCCCTAATGAAAGGGTTCCCAAGTCTCCACTAAATAGTGGGTAAGGTAGGGAGGGAGGGTGTGTGTAAATGAGAGTGTTGTAGGCATAAAAACAAATAAAATTGGTTAACAGTTAAATAGTTAGAAAAAGCACCAATATTGAGCGACCAACAACTGCAATGCAGCCACGTCCAACACAAATATACAGTGCAAAGTAAAATGTTAAAAGTTAAAAACACCGATATTGAGCGACCAACAAACTGCAATGCAGCCACGTCCAACACAATACACAGTGCAAAATAAAACAAAAGGAACTGAAGGGTTAATAATAATATAATAATATGGTAGTTTAATTGTGCTAAAAAAAATTAATAGGAAGATTAGTTGAAAATAAAATATAAAGTGGAGTGAATGGAAGTATGTGAACACCATAAACCATTCAAAGAGTTGACTAGTACCCAAAATGGTACCCCTACTGTTAGGTACCCACCATAGCTTTGACAAAAAAAAAAAAAAAACAAACAAAAAAAAAAACCAAAAAAAACCAAAAAAAAAAAAACAGTAGTTTCTCTAGCAACCTTTGTGGCATTACAGGTGTGGTATGGAATCCCTAATGAAAGGGTTCCCAAGTCTCCACTAAATAGTGGGTAAGGTAGGGAGGGAGGGTGTGTGTAAATGAGAGTGTTGTAGGCATAAAAACAAATAAAATTGGTTAACAGTTAAATAGTTAGAAAAAGCACCAATATTGAGCGACCAACAACTGCAATGCAGCCACGTCCAACACAAATATACAGTGCAAAGTAAAATGTTAAAAGTTAAAAACACCGATATTGAGCGACCAACAAACTGCAATGCAGCCACGTCCAACACAATACACAGTGCAAAATAAAACAAAAGGAACTGAAGGGTTAATAATAATATAATATAATATAAAGTTAAGCACCTTGAAACGAGGGAAACAGGTTTCTAGGGCAAATAGATCCATTAGCTATAACCGTAGCAAGATGCCTGCAGCATTTTTAATTGACACGTGAAAGTACTGAAAGGTCTTGGAAAAAAAAGGTAAATGATTACTTACTCTAAAATACTTCAGATAGCCTCCGTAGCAGACCAATTAGCGAGCAAAAAAACTTGGAAACTCCTCAGCTAGTAGACAAAAATTCCTCTTCTCATGGATGTGGCCCACAAAAAGTAGCATAAACAATTTTTTTGTTGCTCACGCCATAGTTAATCGTCAGCATGATGACGTACAAAATGAGAGGAGTCTGGGGACGAACTTATCCCAGCTGAATGAAAACGAAAATGGATGAAAAAAGGGGGTTACCCTACTTAAACATGACTTTTTTTAAAAAATAGATAAATAAATAAATAAACTGCCAACCAGAAAATATAATTATCTATAATGTTATTTCGTTCTTAAAACTTTGAAAGTGGCTAAAAAGCCAGTTGCTGTTCTAGTGGAAAATGGGAGGAGCACGGGGATGAATTTATCCCAGCTAAATGAAAAAGGAAATGGGCAGGAAAAAAAAAAGGAAAAAAAAAAAGGGGGGGTTAAACCCTCTTTAAAAATTGTTATTAAAGAAGATAAATTGCTAACCACAAAATATGATGATCTATAATATTACTTCGTTCTTTAGAACATCGAGAGTATAAGGAAAAAAAAATTTTGTAGCTGTTCTAATTAAAGGAGGGTGTTAAAAAAGAACAGGGGACTCAAGTAAAAAAAAAAAACAAAAACAAAAACGAAACAAAACAAAAAAACATCTACAATAAAAAGACGAAGTGAGAAAAGAAATAAAACAACAACAGCAACAACAACAAGAATACCCATCCCGAATTACTTCGTTCTTGAAACTTTTTAGTGTAAAATTCCAGGAAGTAGAAAAAGGTAATTTGCAGATAAAAGAAAACATGGAAGAGTAGGAAAGAGAAGGTTAAGAGACCCGGGTATATTGGGACAATGGATGCATCGACACCAAGGCTCTAAATTTAAGTTGTGAATCATCAGGGGCATAGCACAACTGAGCAGGAATGTTTCTAACCCGGTACCAGGTCATATGCCCGACATTCCCGTGTCGAGTCCAGGAAAGAAGGAAATTGAAGAAATAGAAAAAGACTGAGAGAAGATGCAAAAGAAAAGTTGTACTTGCATGATAGACTCCCCATTTTATTGCTCAAAATAATCTATCTCGATCTCCTGTATAGGTCAAATAAAATTAATCTAAACAAAGTAGAGTAAATAAATTAGAGAACAAAATACATATATATTGAAAAATAAATAAAAGGCAGTTAAAAAAATTATTAAAATAATAAAGAACTAGTGAAAACTATATGAAGTGCCAGTGTGGGAGGAGATAGTAAAAATATGTAAGTGGTGTGAATTGTGGGAGATAATGATTAAACTATGTCTGAGTTAATATGGTAGTTTAATTGTGCTAAAAAAAATTAATAGGAAGATTAGTTGAAAATAAAATATAAAGTGGAGTGAATGGAAGTATGTGAACACCATAAACCATTCAAAGAGTTGACTAGTACCCAAAATGGTACCCCTACTGTTAGGTACCCACCATAGCTTTGACAAAAAAAAACAAAAAAAAACAAAACAAAAAAAAACAAAAAAAAAAACAAAAAAAACCAAAAAAAAAAACAGTAGTTTCTCTAGCAACCTTTGTGGCATTACAGGTGTGGTATGGAATCCCTAATGAAAGGGTTCCCAAGTCTCCACTAAATAGTGGGTAAGGTAGGGAGGGAGGGTGTGTGTAAATGAGAGTGTTGTAGGCATAAAAACAAATAAAATTGGTTAACAGTTAAATAGTTAGAAAAAGCACCAATATTGAGCGACCAACAACTGCAATGCAGCCACGTCCAACACAAATATACAGTGCAAAGTAAAATGTTAAAAGTTAAAAACACCGATATTGAGCGACCAACAAACTGCAATGCAGCCACGTCCAACACAATACACAGTGCAAAATAAAACAAAAGGAACTGAAGGGTTAATAATAATATAATAATATGGTAGTTTAATTGTGCTAAAAAAAATTAATAGGAAGATTAGTTGAAAATAAAATATAAAGTGGAGTGAATGGAAGTATGTGAACACCATAAACCATTCAAAGAGTTGACTAGTACCCAAAATGGTACCCCTACTGTTAGGTACCCACCATAGCTTTGACAAAAAAAAAAAAAAAACAAACAAAAAAAAAAACCAAAAAAAACCAAAAAAAAAAAAACAGTAGTTTCTCTAGCAACCTTTGTGGCATTACAGGTGTGGTATGGAATCCCTAATGAAAGGGTTCCCAAGTCTCCACTAAATAGTGGGTAAGGTAGGGAGGGAGGGTGTGTGTAAATGAGAGTGTTGTAGGCATAAAAACAAATAAAATTGGTTAACAGTTAAATAGTTAGAAAAAGCACCAATATTGAGCGACCAACAACTGCAATGCAGCCACGTCCAACACAAATATACAGTGCAAAGTAAAATGTTAAAAGTTAAAAACACCGATATTGAGCGACCAACAAACTGCAATGCAGCCACGTCCAACACAATACACAGTGCAAAATAAAACAAAAGGAACTGAAGGGTTAATAATAATATAATATAATATAAAGTTAAGCACCTTGAAACGAGGGAAACAGGTTTCTAGGGCAAATAGATCCATTAGCTATAACCGTAGCAAGATGCCTGCAGCATTTTTAATTGACACGTGAAAGTACTGAAAGGTCTTGGAAAAAAAAGGTAAATGATTACTTACTCTAAAATACTTCAGATAGCCTCCGTAGCAGACCAATTAGCGAGCAAAAAAACTTGGAAACTCCTCAGCTAGTAGACAAAAATTCCTCTTCTCATGGATGTGGCCCACAAAAAGTAGCATAAACAATTTTTTTGTTGCTCACGCCATAGTTAATCGTCAGCATGATGACGTACAAAATGAGAGGAGTCTGGGGACGAACTTATCCCAGCTGAATGAAAACGAAAATGGATGAAAAAAGGGGGTTACCCTACTTAAACATGACTTTTTTTAAAAAATAGATAAATAAATAAATAAACTGCCAACCAGAAAATATAATTATCTATAATGTTATTTCGTTCTTAAAACTTTGAAAGTGGCTAAAAAGCCAGTTGCTGTTCTAGTGGAAAATGGGAGGAGCACGGGGATGAATTTATCCCAGCTAAATGAAAAAGGAAATGGGCAGGAAAAAAAAAAGGAAAAAAAAAAAGGGGGGGTTAAACCCTCTTTAAAAATTGTTATTAAAGAAGATAAATTGCTAACCACAAAATATGATGATCTATAATATTACTTCGTTCTTTAGAACATCGAGAGTATAAGGAAAAAAAAATTTTGTAGCTGTTCTAATTAAAGGAGGGTGTTAAAAAAGAACAGGGGACTCAAGTAAAAAAAAAAAACAAAAACAAAAACGAAACAAAACAAAAAAACATCTACAATAAAAAGACGAAGTGAGAAAAGAAATAAAACAACAACAGCAACAACAACAAGAATACCCATCCCGAATTACTTCGTTCTTGAAACTTTTTAGTGTAAAATTCCAGGAAGTAGAAAAAGGTAATTTGCAGATAAAAGAAAACATGGAAGAGTAGGAAAGAGAAGGTTAAGAGACCCGGGTATATTGGGACAATGGATGCATCGACACCAAGGCTCTAAATTTAAGTTGTGAATCATCAGGGGCATAGCACAACTGAGCAGGAATGTTTCTAACCCGGTACCAGGTCATATGCCCGACATTCCCGTGTCGAGTCCAGGAAAGAAGGAAATTGAAGAAATAGAAAAAGACTGAGAGAAGATGCAAAAGAAAAGTTGTACTTGCATGATAGACTCCCCATTTTATTGCTCAAAATAATCTATCTCGATCTCCTGTATAGGTCAAATAAAATTAATCTAAACAAAGTAGAGTAAATAAATTAGAGAACAAAATACATATATATTGAAAAATAAATAAAAGGCAGTTAAAAAAATTATTAAAATAATAAAGAACTAGTGAAAACTATATGAAGTGCCAGTGTGGGAGGAGATAGTAAAAATATGTAAGTGGTGTGAATTGTGGGAGATAATGATTAAACTATGTCTGAGTTAATATGGTAGTTTAATTGTGCTAAAAAAAATTAATAGGAAGATTAGTTGAAAATAAAATATAAAGTGGAGTGAATGGAAGTATGTGAACACCATAAACCATTCAAAGAGTTGACTAGTACCCAAAATGGTACCCCTACTGTTAGGTACCCACCATAGCTTTGACAAAAAAAAACAAAAAAAAACAAAACAAAAAAAAACAAAAAAAAAAACAAAAAAAACCAAAAAAAAAAACAGTAGTTTCTCTAGCAACCTTTGTGGCATTACAGGTGTGGTATGGAATCCCTAATGAAAGGGTTCCCAAGTCTCCACTAAATAGTGGGTAAGGTAGGGAGGGAGGGTGTGTGTAAATGAGAGTGTTGTAGGCATAAAAACAAATAAAATTGGTTAACAGTTAAATAGTTAGAAAAAGCACCAATATTGAGCGACCAACAACTGCAATGCAGCCACGTCCAACACAAATATACAGTGCAAAGTAAAATGTTAAAAGTTAAAAACACCGATATTGAGCGACCAACAAACTGCAATGCAGCCACGTCCAACACAATACACAGTGCAAAATAAAACAAAAGGAACTGAAGGGTTAATAATAATATAATAATATGGTAGTTTAATTGTGCTAAAAAAAATTAATAGGAAGATTAGTTGAAAATAAAATATAAAGTGGAGTGAATGGAAGTATGTGAACACCATAAACCATTCAAAGAGTTGACTAGTACCCAAAATGGTACCCCTACTGTTAGGTACCCACCATAGCTTTGACAAAAAAAAAAAAAAAACAAACAAAAAAAAAAACCAAAAAAAACCAAAAAAAAAAAAACAGTAGTTTCTCTAGCAACCTTTGTGGCATTACAGGTGTGGTATGGAATCCCTAATGAAAGGGTTCCCAAGTCTCCACTAAATAGTGGGTAAGGTAGGGAGGGAGGGTGTGTGTAAATGAGAGTGTTGTAGGCATAAAAACAAATAAAATTGGTTAACAGTTAAATAGTTAGAAAAAGCACCAATATTGAGCGACCAACAACTGCAATGCAGCCACGTCCAACACAAATATACAGTGCAAAGTAAAATGTTAAAAGTTAAAAACACCGATATTGAGCGACCAACAAACTGCAATGCAGCCACGTCCAACACAATACACAGTGCAAAATAAAACAAAAGGAACTGAAGGGTTAATAATAATATAATATAATATAAAGTTAAGCACCTTGAAACGAGGGAAACAGGTTTCTAGGGCAAATAGATCCATTAGCTATAACCGTAGCAAGATGCCTGCAGCATTTTTAATTGACACGTGAAAGTACTGAAAGGTCTTGGAAAAAAAAGGTAAATGATTACTTACTCTAAAATACTTCAGATAGCCTCCGTAGCAGACCAATTAGCGAGCAAAAAAACTTGGAAACTCCTCAGCTAGTAGACAAAAATTCCTCTTCTCATGGATGTGGCCCACAAAAAGTAGCATAAACAATTTTTTTGTTGCTCACGCCATAGTTAATCGTCAGCATGATGACGTACAAAATGAGAGGAGTCTGGGGACGAACTTATCCCAGCTGAATGAAAACGAAAATGGATGAAAAAAGGGGGTTACCCTACTTAAACATGACTTTTTTTAAAAAATAGATAAATAAATAAATAAACTGCCAACCAGAAAATATAATTATCTATAATGTTATTTCGTTCTTAAAACTTTGAAAGTGGCTAAAAAGCCAGTTGCTGTTCTAGTGGAAAATGGGAGGAGCACGGGGATGAATTTATCCCAGCTAAATGAAAAAGGAAATGGGCAGGAAAAAAAAAAGGAAAAAAAAAAAGGGGGGGTTAAACCCTCTTTAAAAATTGTTATTAAAGAAGATAAATTGCTAACCACAAAATATGATGATCTATAATATTACTTCGTTCTTTAGAACATCGAGAGTATAAGGAAAAAAAAATTTTGTAGCTGTTCTAATTAAAGGAGGGTGTTAAAAAAGAACAGGGGACTCAAGTAAAAAAAAAAAACAAAAACAAAAACGAAACAAAACAAAAAAACATCTACAATAAAAAGACGAAGTGAGAAAAGAAATAAAACAACAACAGCAACAACAACAAGAATACCCATCCCGAATTACTTCGTTCTTGAAACTTTTTAGTGTAAAATTCCAGGAAGTAGAAAAAGGTAATTTGCAGATAAAAGAAAACATGGAAGAGTAGGAAAGAGAAGGTTAAGAGACCCGGGTATATTGGGACAATGGATGCATCGACACCAAGGCTCTAAATTTAAGTTGTGAATCATCAGGGGCATAGCACAACTGAGCAGGAATGTTTCTAACCCGGTACCAGGTCATATGCCCGACATTCCCGTGTCGAGTCCAGGAAAGAAGGAAATTGAAGAAATAGAAAAAGACTGAGAGAAGATGCAAAAGAAAAGTTGTACTTGCATGATAGACTCCCCATTTTATTGCTCAAAATAATCTATCTCGATCTCCTGTATAGGTCAAATAAAATTAATCTAAACAAAGTAGAGTAAATAAATTAGAGAACAAAATACATATATATTGAAAAATAAATAAAAGGCAGTTAAAAAAATTATTAAAATAATAAAGAACTAGTGAAAACTATATGAAGTGCCAGTGTGGGAGGAGATAGTAAAAATATGTAAGTGGTGTGAATTGTGGGAGATAATGATTAAACTATGTCTGAGTTAATATGGTAGTTTAATTGTGCTAAAAAAAATTAATAGGAAGATTAGTTGAAAATAAAATATAAAGTGGAGTGAATGGAAGTATGTGAACACCATAAACCATTCAAAGAGTTGACTAGTACCCAAAATGGTACCCCTACTGTTAGGTACCCACCATAGCTTTGACAAAAAAAAACAAAAAAAAAAACAAAAAAAACCAAAAAAAAAAACAGTAGTTTCTCTAGCAACCTTTGTGGCATTACAGGTGTGGTATGGAATCCCTAATGAAAGGGTTCCCAAGTCTCCACTAAATAGTGGGTAAGGTAGGGAGGGAGGGTGTGTGTAAATGAGAGTGTTGTAGGCATAAAAACAAATAAAATTGGTTAACAGTTAAATAGTTAGAAAAAGCACCAATATTGAGCGACCAACAACTGCAATGCAGCCACGTCCAACACAAATATACAGTGCAAAGTAAAATGTTAAAAGTTAAAAACACCGATATTGAGCGACCAACAAACTGCAATGCAGCCACGTCCAACACAATACACAGTGCAAAATAAAACAAAAGGAACTGAAGGGTTAATAATAATATAATAATATGGTAGTTTAATTGTGCTAAAAAAAATTAATAGGAAGATTAGTTGAAAATAAAATATAAAGTGGAGTGAATGGAAGTATGTGAACACCATAAACCATTCAAAGAGTTGACTAGTACCCAAAATGGTACCCCTACTGTTAGGTACCCACCATAGCTTTGACAAAAAAAAAAAAAAACAAACAAAAAAAAAAACCAAAAAAAACCAAAAAAAAAAAAACAGTAGTTTCTCTAGCAACCTTTGTGGCATTACAGGTGTGGTATGGAATCCCTAATGAAAGGGTTCCCAAGTCTCCACTAAATAGTGGGTAAGGTAGGGAGGGAGGGTGTGTGTAAATGAGAGTGTTGTAGGCATAAAAACAAATAAAATTGGTTAACAGTTAAATAGTTAGAAAAAGCACCAATATTGAGCGACCAACAACTGCAATGCAGCCACGTCCAACACAAATATACAGTGCAAAGTAAAATGTTAAAAGTTAAAAACACCGATATTGAGCGACCAACAAACTGCAATGCAGCCACGTCCAACACAATACACAGTGCAAAATAAAACAAAAGGAACTGAAGGGTTAATAATAATATAATATAATATAAAGTTAAGCACCTTGAAACGAGGGAAACAGGTTTCTAGGGCAAATAGATCCATTAGCTATAACCGTAGCAAGATGCCTGCAGCATTTTTAATTGACACGTGAAAGTACTGAAAGGTCTTGGAAAAAAAAGGTAAATGATTACTTACTCTAAAATACTTCAGATAGCCTCCGTAGCAGACCAATTAGCGAGCAAAAAAACTTGGAAACTCCTCAGCTAGTAGACAAAAATTCCTCTTCTCATGGATGTGGCCCACAAAAAGTAGCATAAACAATTTTTTTGTTGCTCACGCCATAGTTAATCGTCAGCATGATGACGTACAAAATGAGAGGAGTCTGGGGACGAACTTATCCCAGCTGAATGAAAACGAAAATGGATGAAAAAAGGGGGTTACCCTACTTAAACATGACTTTTTTTAAAAAATAGATAAATAAATAAATAAACTGCCAACCAGAAAATATAATTATCTATAATGTTATTTCGTTCTTAAAACTTTGAAAGTGGCTAAAAAGCCAGTTGCTGTTCTAGTGGAAAATGGGAGGAGCACGGGGATGAATTTATCCCAGCTAAATGAAAAAGGAAATGGGCAGGAAAAAAAAAAGGAAAAAAAAAAAGGGGGGGTTAAACCCTCTTTAAAAATTGTTATTAAAGAAGATAAATTGCTAACCACAAAATATGATGATCTATAATATTACTTCGTTCTTTAGAACATCGAGAGTATAAGGAAAAAAAAATTTTGTAGCTGTTCTAATTAAAGGAGGGTGTTAAAAAAGAACAGGGGACTCAAGTAAAAAAAAAAAACAAAAACAAAAACGAAACAAAACAAAAAAACATCTACAATAAAAAGACGAAGTGAGAAAAGAAATAAAACAACAACAGCAACAACAACAAGAATACCCATCCCGAATTACTTCGTTCTTGAAACTTTTTAGTGTAAAATTCCAGGAAGTAGAAAAAGGTAATTTGCAGATAAAAGAAAACATGGAAGAGTAGGAAAGAGAAGGTTAAGAGACCCGGGTATATTGGGACAATGGATGCATCGACACCAAGGCTCTAAATTTAAGTTGTGAATCATCAGGGGCATAGCACAACTGAGCAGGAATGTTTCTAACCCGGTACCAGGTCATATGCCCGACATTCCCGTGTCGAGTCCAGGAAAGAAGGAAATTGAAGAAATAGAAAAAGACTGAGAGAAGATGCAAAAGAAAAGTTGTACTTGCATGATAGACTCCCCATTTTATTGCTCAAAATAATCTATCTCGATCTCCTGTATAGGTCAAATAAAATTAATCTAAACAAAGTAGAGTAAATAAATTAGAGAACAAAATACATATATATTGAAAAATAAATAAAAGGCAGTTAAAAAAATTATTAAAATAATAAAGAACTAGTGAAAACTATATGAAGTGCCAGTGTGGGAGGAGATAGTAAAAATATGTAAGTGGTGTGAATTGTGGGAGATAATGATTAAACTATGTCTGAGTTAATATGGTAGTTTAATTGTGCTAAAAAAAATTAATAGGAAGATTAGTTGAAAATAAAATATAAAGTGGAGTGAATGGAAGTATGTGAACACCATAAACCATTCAAAGAGTTGACTAGTACCCAAAATGGTACCCCTACTGTTAGGTACCCACCATAGCTTTGACAAAAAAAAACAAAAAAAAACAAAACAAAAAAAAACAAAAAAAAAAACAAAAAAAACCAAAAAAAAAAACAGTAGTTTCTCTAGCAACCTTTGTGGCATTACAGGTGTGGTATGGAATCCCTAATGAAAGGGTTCCCAAGTCTCCACTAAATAGTGGGTAAGGTAGGGAGGGAGGGTGTGTGTAAATGAGAGTGTTGTAGGCATAAAAACAAATAAAATTGGTTAACAGTTAAATAGTTAGAAAAAGCACCAATATTGAGCGACCAACAACTGCAATGCAGCCACGTCCAACACAAATATACAGTGCAAAGTAAAATGTTAAAAGTTAAAAACACCGATATTGAGCGACCAACAAACTGCAATGCAGCCACGTCCAACACAATACACAGTGCAAAATAAAACAAAAGGAACTGAAGGGTTAATAATAATATAATAATATGGTAGTTTAATTGTGCTAAAAAAAATTAATAGGAAGATTAGTTGAAAATAAAATATAAAGTGGAGTGAATGGAAGTATGTGAACACCATAAACCATTCAAAGAGTTGACTAGTACCCAAAATGGTACCCCTACTGTTAGGTACCCACCATAGCTTTGACAAAAAAAAAAAAAAAACAAACAAAAAAAAAAACCAAAAAAAACCAAAAAAAAAAAAACAGTAGTTTCTCTAGCAACCTTTGTGGCATTACAGGTGTGGTATGGAATCCCTAATGAAAGGGTTCCCAAGTCTCCACTAAATAGTGGGTAAGGTAGGGAGGGAGGGTGTGTGTAAATGAGAGTGTTGTAGGCATAAAAACAAATAAAATTGGTTAACAGTTAAATAGTTAGAAAAAGCACCAATATTGAGCGACCAACAACTGCAATGCAGCCACGTCCAACACAAATATACAGTGCAAAGTAAAATGTTAAAAGTTAAAAACACCGATATTGAGCGACCAACAAACTGCAATGCAGCCACGTCCAACACAATACACAGTGCAAAATAAAACAAAAGGAACTGAAGGGTTAATAATAATATAATATAATATAAAGTTAAGCACCTTGAAACGAGGGAAACAGGTTTCTAGGGCAAATAGATCCATTAGCTATAACCGTAGCAAGATGCCTGCAGCATTTTTAATTGACACGTGAAAGTACTGAAAGGTCTTGGAAAAAAAAGGTAAATGATTACTTACTCTAAAATACTTCAGATAGCCTCCGTAGCAGACCAATTAGCGAGCAAAAAAACTTGGAAACTCCTCAGCTAGTAGACAAAAATTCCTCTTCTCATGGATGTGGCCCACAAAAAGTAGCATAAACAATTTTTTTGTTGCTCACGCCATAGTTAATCGTCAGCATGATGACGTACAAAATGAGAGGAGTCTGGGGACGAACTTATCCCAGCTGAATGAAAACGAAAATGGATGAAAAAAGGGGGTTACCCTACTTAAACATGACTTTTTTTAAAAAATAGATAAATAAATAAATAAACTGCCAACCAGAAAATATAATTATCTATAATGTTATTTCGTTCTTAAAACTTTGAAAGTGGCTAAAAAGCCAGTTGCTGTTCTAGTGGAAAATGGGAGGAGCACGGGGATGAATTTATCCCAGCTAAATGAAAAAGGAAATGGGCAGGAAAAAAAAAAGGAAAAAAAAAAAGGGGGGGTTAAACCCTCTTTAAAAATTGTTATTAAAGAAGATAAATTGCTAACCACAAAATATGATGATCTATAATATTACTTCGTTCTTTAGAACATCGAGAGTATAAGGAAAAAAAAATTTTGTAGCTGTTCTAATTAAAGGAGGGTGTTAAAAAAGAACAGGGGACTCAAGTAAAAAAAAAAAACAAAAACAAAAACGAAACAAAACAAAAAAACATCTACAATAAAAAGACGAAGTGAGAAAAGAAATAAAACAACAACAGCAACAACAACAAGAATACCCATCCCGAATTACTTCGTTCTTGAAACTTTTTAGTGTAAAATTCCAGGAAGTAGAAAAAGGTAATTTGCAGATAAAAGAAAACATGGAAGAGTAGGAAAGAGAAGGTTAAGAGACCCGGGTATATTGGGACAATGGATGCATCGACACCAAGGCTCTAAATTTAAGTTGTGAATCATCAGGGGCATAGCACAACTGAGCAGGAATGTTTCTAACCCGGTACCAGGTCATATGCCCGACATTCCCGTGTCGAGTCCAGGAAAGAAGGAAATTGAAGAAATAGAAAAAGACTGAGAGAAGATGCAAAAGAAAAGTTGTACTTGCATGATAGACTCCCCATTTTATTGCTCAAAATAATCTATCTCGATCTCCTGTATAGGTCAAATAAAATTAATCTAAACAAAGTAGAGTAAATAAATTAGAGAACAAAATACATATATATTGAAAAATAAATAAAAGGCAGTTAAAAAAATTATTAAAATAATAAAGAACTAGTGAAAACTATATGAAGTGCCAGTGTGGGAGGAGATAGTAAAAATATGTAAGTGGTGTGAATTGTGGGAGATAATGATTAAACTATGTCTGAGTTAATATGGTAGTTTAATTGTGCTAAAAAAAATTAATAGGAAGATTAGTTGAAAATAAAATATAAAGTGGAGTGAATGGAAGTATGTGAACACCATAAACCATTCAAAGAGTTGACTAGTACCCAAAATGGTACCCCTACTGTTAGGTACCCACCATAGCTTTGACAAAAAAAAACAAAAAAAAACAAAACAAAAAAAAACAAAAAAAAAAACAAAAAAAACCAAAAAAAAAAACAGTAGTTTCTCTAGCAACCTTTGTGGCATTACAGGTGTGGTATGGAATCCCTAATGAAAGGGTTCCCAAGTCTCCACTAAATAGTGGGTAAGGTAGGGAGGGAGGGTGTGTGTAAATGAGAGTGTTGTAGGCATAAAAACAAATAAAATTGGTTAACAGTTAAATAGTTAGAAAAAGCACCAATATTGAGCGACCAACAACTGCAATGCAGCCACGTCCAACACAAATATACAGTGCAAAGTAAAATGTTAAAAGTTAAAAACACCGATATTGAGCGACCAACAAACTGCAATGCAGCCACGTCCAACACAATACACAGTGCAAAATAAAACAAAAGGAACTGAAGGGTTAATAATAATATAATAATATGGTAGTTTAATTGTGCTAAAAAAAATTAATAGGAAGATTAGTTGAAAATAAAATATAAAGTGGAGTGAATGGAAGTATGTGAACACCATAAACCATTCAAAGAGTTGACTAGTACCCAAAATGGTACCCCTACTGTTAGGTACCCACCATAGCTTTGACAAAAAAAAAAAAAAAACAAACAAAAAAAAAAACCAAAAAAAACCAAAAAAAAAAAAACAGTAGTTTCTCTAGCAACCTTTGTGGCATTACAGGTGTGGTATGGAATCCCTAATGAAAGGGTTCCCAAGTCTCCACTAAATAGTGGGTAAGGTAGGGAGGGAGGGTGTGTGTAAATGAGAGTGTTGTAGGCATAAAAACAAATAAAATTGGTTAACAGTTAAATAGTTAGAAAAAGCACCAATATTGAGCGACCAACAACTGCAATGCAGCCACGTCCAACACAAATATACAGTGCAAAGTAAAATGTTAAAAGTTAAAAACACCGATATTGAGCGACCAACAAACTGCAATGCAGCCACGTCCAACACAATACACAGTGCAAAATAAAACAAAAGGAACTGAAGGGTTAATAATAATATAATATAATATAAAGTTAAGCACCTTGAAACGAGGGAAACAGGTTTCTAGGGCAAATAGATCCATTAGCTATAACCGTAGCAAGATGCCTGCAGCATTTTTAATTGACACGTGAAAGTACTGAAAGGTCTTGGAAAAAAAAGGTAAATGATTACTTACTCTAAAATACTTCAGATAGCCTCCGTAGCAGACCAATTAGCGAGCAAAAAAACTTGGAAACTCCTCAGCTAGTAGACAAAAATTCCTCTTCTCATGGATGTGGCCCACAAAAAGTAGCATAAACAATTTTTTTGTTGCTCACGCCATAGTTAATCGTCAGCATGATGACGTACAAAATGAGAGGAGTCTGGGGACGAACTTATCCCAGCTGAATGAAAACGAAAATGGATGAAAAAAGGGGGTTACCCTACTTAAACATGACTTTTTTTAAAAAATAGATAAATAAATAAATAAACTGCCAACCAGAAAATATAATTATCTATAATGTTATTTCGTTCTTAAAACTTTGAAAGTGGCTAAAAAGCCAGTTGCTGTTCTAGTGGAAAATGGGAGGAGCACGGGGATGAATTTATCCCAGCTAAATGAAAAAGGAAATGGGCAGGAAAAAAAAAAGGAAAAAAAAAAAGGGGGGGTTAAACCCTCTTTAAAAATTGTTATTAAAGAAGATAAATTGCTAACCACAAAATATGATGATCTATAATATTACTTCGTTCTTTAGAACATCGAGAGTATAAGGAAAAAAAAATTTTGTAGCTGTTCTAATTAAAGGAGGGTGTTAAAAAAGAACAGGGGACTCAAGTAAAAAAAAAAAACAAAAACAAAAACGAAACAAAACAAAAAAACATCTACAATAAAAAGACGAAGTGAGAAAAGAAATAAAACAACAACAGCAACAACAACAAGAATACCCATCCCGAATTACTTCGTTCTTGAAACTTTTTAGTGTAAAATTCCAGGAAGTAGAAAAAGGTAATTTGCAGATAAAAGAAAACATGGAAGAGTAGGAAAGAGAAGGTTAAGAGACCCGGGTATATTGGGACAATGGATGCATCGACACCAAGGCTCTAAATTTAAGTTGTGAATCATCAGGGGCATAGCACAACTGAGCAGGAATGTTTCTAACCCGGTACCAGGTCATATGCCCGACATTCCCGTGTCGAGTCCAGGAAAGAAGGAAATTGAAGAAATAGAAAAAGACTGAGAGAAGATGCAAAAGAAAAGTTGTACTTGCATGATAGACTCCCCATTTTATTGCTCAAAATAATCTATCTCGATCTCCTGTATAGGTCAAATAAAATTAATCTAAACAAAGTAGAGTAAATAAATTAGAGAACAAAATACATATATATTGAAAAATAAATAAAAGGCAGTTAAAAAAATTATTAAAATAATAAAGAACTAGTGAAAACTATATGAAGTGCCAGTGTGGGAGGAGATAGTAAAAATATGTAAGTGGTGTGAATTGTGGGAGATAATGATTAAACTATGTCTGAGTTAATATGGTAGTTTAATTGTGCTAAAAAAAATTAATAGGAAGATTAGTTGAAAATAAAATATAAAGTGGAGTGAATGGAAGTATGTGAACACCATAAACCATTCAAAGAGTTGACTAGTACCCAAAATGGTACCCCTACTGTTAGGTACCCACCATAGCTTTGACAAAAAAAAACAAAAAAAAACAAAACAAAAAAAAACAAAAAAAAAAACAAAAAAAACCAAAAAAAAAAACAGTAGTTTCTCTAGCAACCTTTGTGGCATTACAGGTGTGGTATGGAATCCCTAATGAAAGGGTTCCCAAGTCTCCACTAAATAGTGGGTAAGGTAGGGAGGGAGGGTGTGTGTAAATGAGAGTGTTGTAGGCATAAAAACAAATAAAATTGGTTAACAGTTAAATAGTTAGAAAAAGCACCAATATTGAGCGACCAACAACTGCAATGCAGCCACGTCCAACACAAATATACAGTGCAAAGTAAAATGTTAAAAGTTAAAAACACCGATATTGAGCGACCAACAAACTGCAATGCAGCCACGTCCAACACAATACACAGTGCAAAATAAAACAAAAGGAACTGAAGGGTTAATAATAATATAATAATATGGTAGTTTAATTGTGCTAAAAAAAATTAATAGGAAGATTAGTTGAAAATAAAATATAAAGTGGAGTGAATGGAAGTATGTGAACACCATAAACCATTCAAAGAGTTGACTAGTACCCAAAATGGTACCCCTACTGTTAGGTACCCACCATAGCTTTGACAAAAAAAAAAAAAAAACAAACAAAAAAAAAAACCAAAAAAAACCAAAAAAAAAAAAACAGTAGTTTCTCTAGCAACCTTTGTGGCATTACAGGTGTGGTATGGAATCCCTAATGAAAGGGTTCCCAAGTCTCCACTAAATAGTGGGTAAGGTAGGGAGGGAGGGTGTGTGTAAATGAGAGTGTTGTAGGCATAAAAACAAATAAAATTGGTTAACAGTTAAATAGTTAGAAAAAGCACCAATATTGAGCGACCAACAACTGCAATGCAGCCACGTCCAACACAAATATACAGTGCAAAGTAAAATGTTAAAAGTTAAAAACACCGATATTGAGCGACCAACAAACTGCAATGCAGCCACGTCCAACACAATACACAGTGCAAAATAAAACAAAAGGAACTGAAGGGTTAATAATAATATAATATAATATAAAGTTAAGCACCTTGAAACGAGGGAAACAGGTTTCTAGGGCAAATAGATCCATTAGCTATAACCGTAGCAAGATGCCTGCAGCATTTTTAATTGACACGTGAAAGTACTGAAAGGTCTTGGAAAAAAAAGGTAAATGATTACTTACTCTAAAATACTTCAGATAGCCTCCGTAGCAGACCAATTAGCGAGCAAAAAAACTTGGAAACTCCTCAGCTAGTAGACAAAAATTCCTCTTCTCATGGATGTGGCCCACAAAAAGTAGCATAAACAATTTTTTTGTTGCTCACGCCATAGTTAATCGTCAGCATGATGACGTACAAAATGAGAGGAGTCTGGGGACGAACTTATCCCAGCTGAATGAAAACGAAAATGGATGAAAAAAGGGGGTTACCCTACTTAAACATGACTTTTTTTAAAAAATAGATAAATAAATAAATAAACTGCCAACCAGAAAATATAATTATCTATAATGTTATTTCGTTCTTAAAACTTTGAAAGTGGCTAAAAAGCCAGTTGCTGTTCTAGTGGAAAATGGGAGGAGCACGGGGATGAATTTATCCCAGCTAAATGAAAAAGGAAATGGGCAGGAAAAAAAAAAGGAAAAAAAAAAAGGGGGGGTTAAACCCTCTTTAAAAATTGTTATTAAAGAAGATAAATTGCTAACCACAAAATATGATGATCTATAATATTACTTCGTTCTTTAGAACATCGAGAGTATAAGGAAAAAAAAATTTTGTAGCTGTTCTAATTAAAGGAGGGTGTTAAAAAAGAACAGGGGACTCAAGTAAAAAAAAAAAACAAAAACAAAAACGAAACAAAACAAAAAAACATCTACAATAAAAAGACGAAGTGAGAAAAGAAATAAAACAACAACAGCAACAACAACAAGAATACCCATCCCGAATTACTTCGTTCTTGAAACTTTTTAGTGTAAAATTCCAGGAAGTAGAAAAAGGTAATTTGCAGATAAAAGAAAACATGGAAGAGTAGGAAAGAGAAGGTTAAGAGACCCGGGTATATTGGGACAATGGATGCATCGACACCAAGGCTCTAAATTTAAGTTGTGAATCATCAGGGGCATAGCACAACTGAGCAGGAATGTTTCTAACCCGGTACCAGGTCATATGCCCGACATTCCCGTGTCGAGTCCAGGAAAGAAGGAAATTGAAGAAATAGAAAAAGACTGAGAGAAGATGCAAAAGAAAAGTTGTACTTGCATGATAGACTCCCCATTTTATTGCTCAAAATAATCTATCTCGATCTCCTGTATAGGTCAAATAAAATTAATCTAAACAAAGTAGAGTAAATAAATTAGAGAACAAAATACATATATATTGAAAAATAAATAAAAGGCAGTTAAAAAAATTATTAAAATAATAAAGAACTAGTGAAAACTATATGAAGTGCCAGTGTGGGAGGAGATAGTAAAAATATGTAAGTGGTGTGAATTGTGGGAGATAATGATTAAACTATGTCTGAGTTAATATGGTAGTTTAATTGTGCTAAAAAAAATTAATAGGAAGATTAGTTGAAAATAAAATATAAAGTGGAGTGAATGGAAGTATGTGAACACCATAAACCATTCAAAGAGTTGACTAGTACCCAAAATGGTACCCCTACTGTTAGGTACCCACCATAGCTTTGACAAAAAAAAACAAAAAAAAACAAAACAAAAAAAACAAAACAAAAAACAAAAAAAACCAAAAAAAAAAACAGTAGTTTCTCTAGCAACCTTTGTGGCATTACAGGTGTGGTATGGAATCCCTAATGAAAGGGTTCCCAAGTCTCCACTAAATAGTGGGTAAGGTAGGGAGGGAGGGTGTGTGTAAATGAGAGTGTTGTAGGCATAAAAACAAATAAAATTGGTTAACAGTTAAATAGTTAGAAAAAGCACCAATATTGAGCGACCAACAACTGCAATGCAGCCACGTCCAACACAAATATACAGTGCAAAGTAAAATGTTAAAAGTTAAAAACACCGATATTGAGCGACCAACAAACTGCAATGCAGCCACGTCCAACACAATACACAGTGCAAAATAAAACAAAAGGAACTGAAGGGTTAATAATAATATAATAATATGGTAGTTTAATTGTGCTAAAAAAAATTAATAGGAAGATTAGTTGAAAATAAAATATAAAGTGGAGTGAATGGAAGTATGTGAACACCATAAACCATTCAAAGAGTTGACTAGTACCCAAAATGGTACCCCTACTGTTAGGTACCCACCATAGCTTTGACAAAAAAAAAAAAAAAACAAACAAAAAAAAAAACCAAAAAAAACCAAAAAAAAAAAAACAGTAGTTTCTCTAGCAACCTTTGTGGCATTACAGGTGTGGTATGGAATCCCTAATGAAAGGGTTCCCAAGTCTCCACTAAATAGTGGGTAAGGTAGGGAGGGAGGGTGTGTGTAAATGAGAGTGTTGTAGGCATAAAAACAAATAAAATTGGTTAACAGTTAAATAGTTAGAAAAAGCACCAATATTGAGCGACCAACAACTGCAATGCAGCCACGTCCAACACAAATATACAGTGCAAAGTAAAATGTTAAAAGTTAAAAACACCGATATTGAGCGACCAACAAACTGCAATGCAGCCACGTCCAACACAATACACAGTGCAAAATAAAACAAAAGGAACTGAAGGGTTAATAATAATATAATATAATATAAAGTTAAGCACCTTGAAACGAGGGAAACAGGTTTCTAGGGCAAATAGATCCATTAGCTATAACCGTAGCAAGATGCCTGCAGCATTTTTAATTGACACGTGAAAGTACTGAAAGGTCTTGGAAAAAAAAGGTAAATGATTACTTACTCTAAAATACTTCAGATAGCCTCCGTAGCAGACCAATTAGCGAGCAAAAAAACTTGGAAACTCCTCAGCTAGTAGACAAAAATTCCTCTTCTCATGGATGTGGCCCACAAAAAGTAGCATAAACAATTTTTTTGTTGCTCACGCCATAGTTAATCGTCAGCATGATGACGTACAAAATGAGAGGAGTCTGGGGACGAACTTATCCCAGCTGAATGAAAACGAAAATGGATGAAAAAAGGGGGTTACCCTACTTAAACATGACTTTTTTTAAAAAATAGATAAATAAATAAATAAACTGCCAACCAGAAAATATAATTATCTATAATGTTATTTCGTTCTTAAAACTTTGAAAGTGGCTAAAAAGCCAGTTGCTGTTCTAGTGGAAAATGGGAGGAGCACGGGGATGAATTTATCCCAGCTAAATGAAAAAGGAAATGGGCAGGAAAAAAAAAAGGAAAAAAAAAAAGGGGGGGTTAAACCCTCTTTAAAAATTGTTATTAAAGAAGATAAATTGCTAACCACAAAATATAATGATCTATAATATTACTTCGTTCTTTAGAACATCGAGAGTATAAGGAAAAAAAAATTTTGTAGCTGTTCTAATTAAAGGAGGGTGTTAAAAAAGAACAGGGGACTCAAGTAAAAAAAAAAAACAAAAACAAAAACGAAACAAAACAAAAAAACATCTACAATAAAAAGACGAAGTGAGAAAAGAAATAAAACAACAACAGCAACAACAACAAGAATACCCATCCCGAATTACTTCGTTCTTGAAACTTTTTAGTGTAAAATTCCAGGAAGTAGAAAAAGGTAATTTGCAGATAAAAGAAAACATGGAAGAGTAGGAAAGAGAAGGTTAAGAGACCCGGGTATATTGGGACAATGGATGCATCGACACCAAGGCTCTAAATTTAAGTTGTGAATCATCAGGGGCATAGCACAACTGAGCAGGAATGTTTCTAACCCGGTACCAGGTCATATGCCCGACATTCCCGTGTCGAGTCCAGGAAAGAAGGAAATTGAAGAAATAGAAAAAGACTGAGAGAAGATGCAAAAGAAAAGTTGTACTTGCATGATAGACTCCCCATTTTATTGCTCAAAATAATCTATCTCGATCTCCTGTATAGGTCAAATAAAATTAATCTAAACAAAGTAGAGTAAATAAATTAGAGAACAAAATACATATATATTGAAAAATAAATAAAAGGCAGTTAAAAAAATTATTAAAATAATAAAGAACTAGTGAAAACTATATGAAGTGCCAGTGTGGGAGGAGATAGTAAAAATATGTAAGTGGTGTGAATTGTGGGAGATAATGATTAAACTATGTCTGAGTTAATATGGTAGTTTAATTGTGCTAAAAAAAATTAATAGGAAGATTAGTTGAAAATAAAATATAAAGTGGAGTGAATGGAAGTATGTGAACACCATAAACCATTCAAAGAGTTGACTAGTACCCAAAATGGTACCCCTACTGTTAGGTACCCACCATAGCTTTGACAAAAAAAAACAAAAAAAAACAAAACAAAAAAAAACAAAAAAAAAAACAAAAAAAACCAAAAAAAAAAACAGTAGTTTCTCTAGCAACCTTTGTGGCATTACAGGTGTGGTATGGAATCCCTAATGAAAGGGTTCCCAAGTCTCCACTAAATAGTGGGTAAGGTAGGGAGGGAGGGTGTGTGTAAATGAGAGTGTTGTAGGCATAAAAACAAATAAAATTGGTTAACAGTTAAATAGTTAGAAAAAGCACCAATATTGAGCGACCAACAACTGCAATGCAGCCACGTCCAACACAAATATACAGTGCAAAGTAAAATGTTAAAAGTTAAAAACACCGATATTGAGCGACCAACAAACTGCAATGCAGCCACGTCCAACACAATACACAGTGCAAAATAAAACAAAAGGAACTGAAGGGTTAATAATAATATAATATAATATAAAGTTAAGCACCTTGAAACGAGGGAAACAGGTTTCTAGGGCAAATAGATCCATTAGCTATAACCGTAGCAAGATGCCTGCAGCATTTTTAATTGACACGTGAAAGTACTGAAAGGTCTTGGAAAAAAAAGGTAAATGATTACTTACTCTAAAATACTTCAGATAGCCTCCGTAGCAGACCAATTAGCGAGCAAAAAAACTTGGAAACTCCTCAGCTAGTAGACAAAAATTCCTCTTCTCATGGATGTGGCCCACAAAAAGTAGCATAAACAATTTTTTTGTTGCTCACGCCATAGTTAATCGTCAGCATGATGACGTACAAAATGAGAGGAGTCTGGGGACGAACTTATCCCAGCTGAATGAAAACGAAAATGGATGAAAAAAGGGGGTTACCCTACTTAAACATGACTTTTTTTAAAAAATAGATAAATAAATAAATAAACTGCCAACCAGAAAATATAATTATCTATAATGTTATTTCGTTCTTAAAACTTTGAAAGTGGCTAAAAAGCCAGTTGCTGTTCTAGTGGAAAATGGGAGGAGCACGGGGATGAATTTATCCCAGCTAAATGAAAAAGGAAATGGGCAGGAAAAAAAAAAGGAAAAAAAAAAAGGGGGGGTTAAACCCTCTTTAAAAATTGTTATTAAAGAAGATAAATTGCTAACCACAAAATATAATGATCTATAATATTACTTCGTTCTTTAGAACATCGAGAGTATAAGGAAAAAAAAATTTTGTAGCTGTTCTAATTAAAGGAGGGTGTTAAAAAAGAACAGGGGACTCAAGTAAAAAAAAAAAACAAAAACAAAAACGAAACAAAACAAAAAAACATCTACAATAAAAAGACGAAGTGAGAAAAGAAATAAAACAACAACAGCAACAACAACAAGAATACCCATCCCGAATTACTTCGTTCTTGAAACTTTTTAGTGTAAAATTCCAGGAAGTAGAAAAAGGTAATTTGCAGATAAAAGAAAACATGGAAGAGTAGGAAAGAGAAGGTTAAGAGACCCGGGTATATTGGGACAATGGATGCATCGACACCAAGGCTCTAAATTTAAGTTGTGAATCATCAGGGGCATAGCACAACTGAGCAGGAATGTTTCTAACCCGGTACCAGGTCATATGCCCGACATTCCCGTGTCGAGTCCAGGAAAGAAGGAAATTGAAGAAATAGAAAAAGACTGAGAGAAGATGCAAAAGAAAAGTTGTACTTGCATGATAGACTCCCCATTTTATTGCTCAAAATAATCTATCTCGATCTCCTGTATAGGTCAAATAAAATTAATCTAAACAAAGTAGAGTAAATAAATTAGAGAACAAAATACATATATATTGAAAAATAAATAAAAGGCAGTTAAAAAAATTATTAAAATAATAAAGAACTAGTGAAAACTATATGAAGTGCCAGTGTGGGAGGAGATAGTAAAAATATGTAAGTGGTGTGAATTGTGGGAGATAATGATTAAACTATGTCTGAGTTAATATGGTAGTTTAATTGTGCTAAAAAAAATTAATAGGAAGATTAGTTGAAAATAAAATATAAAGTGGAGTGAATGGAAGTATGTGAACACCATAAACCATTCAAAGAGTTGACTAGTACCCAAAATGGTACCCCTACTGTTAGGTACCCACCATAGCTTTGACAAAAAAAAACAAAAAAAAACAAAACAAAAAAAAACAAAAAAAAAAACAAAAAAAACCAAAAAAAAAAACAGTAGTTTCTCTAGCAACCTTTGTGGCATTACAGGTGTGGTATGGAATCCCTAATGAAAGGGTTCCCAAGTCTCCACTAAATAGTGGGTAAGGTAGGGAGGGAGGGTGTGTGTAAATGAGAGTGTTGTAGGCATAAAAACAAATAAAATTGGTTAACAGTTAAATAGTTAGAAAAAGCACCAATATTGAGCGACCAACAACTGCAATGCAGCCACGTCCAACACAAATATACAGTGCAAAGTAAAATGTTAAAAGTTAAAAACACCGATATTGAGCGACCAACAAACTGCAATGCAGCCACGTCCAACACAATACACAGTGCACTCCCATAACAGCCACCTACTCACTATCCTTTTTCCCCTCTTTCCAGATCACTATGGATCATAATAATCACATCAACACAGTGCAAAACCAACCTAAAAATATAAATAAGAAAAGAGAACGAAACAGGATTAAAAAGAAGAAATACAAGCTCAAAATTAAGCACAAGAAAGCAAACACAACTCCCAAATATACCAAACCATCACTAACTGTAAAAACCAACCATGGCTGGAGATGGTTTACACTTAAATCCAAGCAACTATCCCTCAAGCAAAAGAAACTCCTATTCCAAGCCCACAACCTATACAAAATAAAAGAACGCAACTCTGCCCTTATCTTCCAACTTCAATGTCAACTAAATACCATATTTTTCAAAGATAAAAACTCGACCATCACCACGTCTACCACTTCATCCTCAAACCAGACACCAGCCAGCCTGCAAGAAGACATCGCCACTTTACACTCCCATAACAGCCACCTACAACTACGCATTAAAACCATCAAACAAAGCCAACTAACACATCATTCCAAGCATACCTCCTTCCTCAAGTCGTCACATCAGCTCAACAAAGGCCATCAACTCCGTCATCAACTAAACAAAATCAACAATACCCACAGACTCTTCCTCCACCTTCTCCAGACAAGACACACCCTTTCCTCCTCAAACACCGCCCATATCATGGAACAGGACCTAAAGTCACAACACGCCACTTTCACTGAATCAGAAAAAATCAAACTATCTTCATCAAACAAAGTTCACAACTTCACCTCCACATCACTGCCACCTGATGCCATCTCTTTACTCAACAAAGGAACTAACTTCATCCCTACCACCACTACGCCAAGCATCTCTTCTCTCCAAAAGACCATCGAATCTGAAGTCAACACAGCCCTCTGTTCCCTCATCCGCAAGAAAAACCACACCACCAAGCTCAACTCATCTAAAACCTCCAAATCACTTCTCCGTTTCCATCCTTACCGCAAGCAGATACATCCGCTTCCTTTACTACAACAAGAACAATCACGGCCTCGCTTCAACCTTCACCTCATTGACTATGTTCACAATACTGTTTCCTTCACTAAAGAATTTTTACAACCTGCTAAATTGCGTTCTATTATTTATCCTAAATTATGTAACACCCTCCCACACACCACATCTTACATTACAAACGTACAGAACGACAATGACGTAATACTTACAGTTTCTGACAAAAACATGGGTTGGGCTTTTGTGCCTACCTCATGGTTCTCCACCGAGTACAAACGACATTTCTCCGACCTTTCTACCTACAAACGTATCGACAACTTTAACTGTAAACAAACCATCACTAACTCCCACACACTACTTGGCCAACTCAAAAAACGATTCTCTACTGTTATCACTAACCAGGACAACTCGCGACTGTTGGACCCCACCCCACAAGACAGACTACAACTACCCTACATGAAACTACTACCTAAAGTACACAAACTCGACAAACCTGCATCATACGACAACCTAAACAAACTAACTGGTAGACCTATTATCACTGCGCACAGCTGGATAACATCCAACCCCTCACGTCTACTGGGAACTGAACTAGACAATATTATTTTACAACTGAAAAACCTTTTTGAAGAACGAAACATACCATACCCATTGATTTACAACTCATATGACTTACTGCTTTTATTAGACAAACTACGTATTACCAACATGTACGAATTATGTGTTACAACTTTTGACTTCACATCACTTTACACAAACATTTCATACCATGACACCACTCAAGCCATCATTAAGAGCTGTAAACTGCTTAATTTGCCTAATTTTTATAGGGATTATTTGCTTAACCTTAATAATTTTATTAACCAACGTAACTTTTTTAGGGCTGGTAATACCACCTACCAGCAAATTAAAGGGGTTGCTATGGGCAGCTACCATAGCCGGCAAATTGCGGACCTCGTGCTCCTACTAAGCGAATTTTCTTTTTTTAACAATACTAACTGCCCTACTAATAGCATTTTTATTTTCTGCCGTTATATAGATGATGGATTTATGCTAACCAGCAAAGGTAACTTACCTAATATAATCTCTAACCTTTGCAGCTCTTACCCGCCACAAATACCTCTCACCTTCACATCAAATCACCATACCACTCATTACCTAGATCTCACTTTGTCACTCAACCACTTCACCATCAAGTCCCACAGAGTGCATCACCAAATCTACCAGAAACCACACCACAAATACATGTACCCTCATTTTTCATCTAACCACCCTCATCATATTTTTGCTGGTATCATTAAAACTGAAACTATACGATACAGTAGACTTTCAGCCACATTAGACGACTACAACTTCATTCACCACCTCTTCACACTTAGACTTACTGCCTTAGACTATCCTTTACAACTGATCACTGAACATTCATTTCCATGGATCACACGCACTGCTCACCAGCGACGCCTCAAAAACAAACAGACCAATAACGTTACCAGACCCACTGTTTACTACAAGACTCTATACAACAAAGACAAACGAACAGACAAACTGGTCAACAACATTCTACTCAAATACCACAACCCACACATACCGAAACTCTCAAAAGCATACTGCAACTCTACTAAACTCCACACACTCCTTCTTACTAATAAAATGTTACACCATAAATTAATCCTATTTAATAATTCTACCACTTAAAAATTTTTCATCTACCAGCAACCAATTTTTCTGTTGCCAAATCTTTGCTAGTTATTTATTTCATCTCAGCGGGTTCTTCATCTGCCACCATGTACATAACTTCTCCACTTTTAATACGATTAGAATTCTAGCACTACAAATTTAACTTATTATACCCTAAACAATGTGCAACATCAATAGACATATGAACACTTTTGCACTACTTCAATATAGAATTATGCTAGCTTCAAGCTTTAATAACTTTTAAATTTGACACTTGTATGTAATCAAGTCTTAATTCATTCTACTTGACACTTGCGTTGCAATCATATTTTAAATCATTCTAATAGATATTTTACTTTCACTAAAAAGTTACACTACCATTCTTATGTAAATACCCTAATATTTCAGTCGATTTTCACTATTCCCTACTACAAGCTTTTTTAGCATTATAATTCTAGGCCTTAATCAATAAATTTATTCAGAGGGTTTAATCTCGAAAGCAGTCACTGCCTATTTCACTGCAGCATCATATCGCGTCTCCCCCTTTTTATACTGCCTTGTTTTGCAACTCCACTCCTTACATGTAGTCTAGCGAAATATTACCACCCTTATCCTTGTAAAACACAACTCACACACAGACAACTCTTTCAGACTAAACTCATCGTCATCACAAAAAGAACGATATACCATATTATGAATACTTAACTTCGATTCCTTACCTCCAACGACCAGTTTGCTGGCTCAACCTGCACTCAGCTCCTGAACTCAGCTCTAGTTTTCATCCACAAGAAGAACGATCGATCATACTGAAATTGTTGTTCCGACTCACCGATTGCGATATAACTCCGAACAAAACCTGCGTACTACAAATCCATCCCAGCACACTACGATAACTACCACTCCATGAATAATTCGACACTTGGCCTTGAGAAGACTGATTTCTACGCTTTATAGACACAATTTCAACCCTCATGGCCGCTCATATCCTTCGAAAGGTTAACAGCTATCCCATCTATCATTGCGACACCTTTCTCGCACGTCATTGGCTCGCGTCATTCTGGCGTCAATTTTAATTTGTTTTCACAAAAAATTTTTTTTTTGTTGCGACAGAATTTTGTTCCGCATTTTTCACTCTTTTCTTACGTTTACCCTAGAGGAGCCATTTCTTTCCAGACGTAAGTATTTCTCTACGGGACTTCTCCTCATCCCTTATAATTGTTTTTAATTTTGGGCCTCCTTATTTCCAGGACTGAACTTTTTTCACAACCGGCATTTTTGAAGAAACCCTTTATTTTCGTGGTAAGATATTGTCACTTTAGCTTAATTAATTTGTTACTTTTAAACTACTCAACTACTGCTTTCCACTTTACCGTTATAAAATTTTTTAATTATCGTTTTCCAACTCTATTTACATACAAAGAGAGTATATTGTTCTGCTCAAAGTTTATTTGTTTGTGTGTTTTTTTTTTTTTTTATTCTTCTTCTTCTTCTCTTTCTTTTCTCTCTCTCTCTCTCTTCTTGGCTACCTCCCGGCCATTTCCCTCCTCTCTCCCCTTTTTTTCTTCTCTAGGACTCGACACAGAGGATGTCGGGCAAAGGCTCGGCGCCGGGCTAGAAACATCCTCGCTCAGTTGTGCTTTGCCCCTGACGATTCACAACATTACAGGAGCCTTGGTGTCGATGCATCCTTTTTCTTGCCATACCCGGGTATTCCCATTCTCCTTCACACTCTTTTGTTCCTCTCATACTTCCTTTTTTCCTTTAATGAGAATAAGCCAATTTTGTCATAACTTATGACGCTATTACCTATTACTATTAATAGATATTAATTACGAATTACCATCCTGATGCTCTCATCCCCACCCCCTCCTCTATTGTTATCTTAACAGACTACTTTCAACTATGGATAACAACCACTCCACACTCCACTTTTACCATCACCATCTCCGCAACCTCTCCCGTGCATCTATTATCCAACAACGTCTTCAACTTTTTAATTCTATCAACGGCGACGCTTTTTATCCACTTTCTGTTTGGCCACAAGATTTTAAGTTAATTTTTTGGAAAAAACCAATAAGCGACAAGAACACTTTCAAACTGTTTTTATTTTTAATTGGCAATGGCTGTTCACCCCACCTCACTTCACACTGGATCATGACGTCACAACACTGGACCACTGACAGAAAGGCAGAAAAACGTGCCCGCCAGCTAGACTTTCTTCTCAACAACATGGATAACAAATCTCATATCTGGTTTTATTTTGATCTGCACTGTGAAGAATGGCTCTACCTTAACGGACAAAAGAGATCGACTAACAATAATTAACGACTAACCATCTTAAATTCCCTTTCAATAAATATTTTTTAAAAATTTACAAGTTGTATTCCTTATAATTATTAATATCTACGAACACAAAAGGACCACTAAAAACTAACCATTTAAATTCTCTTTCAATTACATTTTTGTAATATTTCAAGTTATACTACTTATAATAGTTTCATCATGAAAGTTCCTATCCTGTACATTTCTATTTACCCCGTCCCCCTTTTTTATGGAAGATTACATGTGACTTTTTCCTTTACTTAATTCTAATATTGTATTTCATCCAATATATCGGACTATATTTTAAAGTATTATCCAACATTTTAATTTATTTCACAATTTTCACAACTGTGCAGATGTTGCTATAGTTACCAGAGAAACTACTGAGTCTTTTTCAACTTTTAATGAAAAGAATAATTATTTCCAGAGTCCATAACTCCTTGAGTGTTTTAAGAACGAATATATTTCCATCTAATTTTAACTATTTCAGTGATTCGATAAGTTTTTAAGAACGACTATACACCAATAATTATATGAAGCTCATGTAGTGTTTTCACTGTATCAGTTAACAAACCATCTGGGTTGTTATAATTTGTTTTCACCAAAGATACAGCTGTACGTTTTCATTTTTGCACAAACATGTTACCATTATTTTTGAAGAAGAAGAAAAGATCACACATTAAAGCTATTGAAGTAATTCCTTTGTTAGTTTTTTCCTTTGTTTAACCCGGATTTATTATTCATTTATTTTATTTTATTTCATTCTATCATTTATTTCATTTCATTTTATTATTAAAAATAATTTTTTTTTCCTCCTTTTCCTCTTCTCTCCTCTTTATTTTTAACTCTCCAAGAGGTTGACATGACTGCTTTGCAGTTTGCCGGTCCCTCTTTTCCCCTTTCATCTTCCTATCATCCTTCTTATTATTTTTACCTTCTAACCCCTCATCCTCTTATACTTATCCTAACTCTTTTTTGAGGTTGACATAGCTGTTTGACAGTTTGCCAGTCCCTCAATACTTATTCTTTTTATTTTTCAACTTTAATATTTTATTTAATCCTATCGTTATTAAAATTTCAGCAATTATTACTTTCTACTAAATAATTTTTTGCACTTCTTTGAGGTAGACATAGCTGCTCTGCAGTTTGCCCGTCCCTCATTATCAGTGCTAATCTTAACATCTAACTTTTTTGTTCTGTTTTTATACACACAACACCCTTGTATACACGCATCCTCCCTCCCCACCTTACCCACTATTTTAGTGGAGACTTGGGAACCCTTTCATTAGGGATTCCATACCACACCTGTAATGCCACAAAGGTTGCTAGATATATCTACTGTCCTCTTTTTTTTTTTTTTTTTTTTTTTTTTTTTTTAGAAAGCTATGGTGGGTACCTAACAGTAGGGGTACCATTTTGGGTACTAGTCAACTCTTTGAATGGTAAATGGTGTTTGCATACTTCCATCACTACACTTTTATTTTATTTTATTTATTTTTGTTATTATTAATATATTTTTTAACATTTTATTATTTTATTTTATTTTAGTAATTTTTTATTTTACTTAACTATTTTTTTTTTTCTTTTCTTTTCAGCTATTATTTTTACTAATATTATTGTTACTTATCCTTTTCAGTTATTATTCTTCTACCTAATTGTTCTTTATACAGTTTTACTATTTTGGTTTATAAACACCCTCTTAAGTCTTTTTATTGTTTCACTCACCTTTTTGTTCACTATCCTTTTTCCCCTCTTTCCAGATCACTATGGATCATAATAATCACATCAA
>OZ037784.1:14801860-14846860 GCA_964035525.1 Porites cylindrica
TTTGGCTCGCCCAGCTAGCTGGGACAACACGGTCAAGGCTAGACAAAGACAGCATGCGCAAGCACTGTTGACTCGGACAAAGTGGTCAGTTTTTTCCTCATATAAACGCTCGCAAAAGTTGGCTCGGCTGGGAGGTTGACCTTCTCTCCGGCACAGCTTTTCTCCATCCATGGGTTCCAAACAGTCTTTAAGCAGTCACGTTTGAAATTTATAGGAAAATGATGTAAATAATAATAAAAAAATACATTTTTTTCACAGCCTGTCAATGCCTAGAAGGTGTCTATAAAAGAAATCAACTGCAGAACAGGAGTCAATTTCAGTTTTTTGCGCTTTTCACGCTAGCACTGCGAAGCGGACTCGGGGCGCGAGACACGCGCGATGCATGGGGAACAAGTTCTGCAGGCTATAAAAGAAATTAATAAATAAATAAATAAATAAAGCAGGCCTGATTTTATTTCGATGAGTCTATTTTTTGTCGAAAGCAAACGTGAAAAATCGTATTAAAATTCGTGACAGTATGCTAACGTGACTTAAGCGTGTGATCGATTTCCGGTCACACGCCAAAGGTCATACGATCTTGTGCGATGTTTATTATCAGCCGGCGAACGATTGAAGTGATGAAAGGTTTTCAAAATCGAAGTCATTCCTGATTGAAGTAAAAACTCTTGCAACTCTTGCTTCTAAAGGACCGCAGTGACGTGCTGTGACTTCATTTCGATTCACGGCCGGATTCTGGCGCAGTCGCTGTGCAAACGTACGTTTGTCTTTTCGACCTTTTGGCTTAAAATTATGGATTTTGTGACTCAAACCGACGCAACAGAAGTTGGAAATAACTTTCCTTGCCGTAAAAACGTGTTACAAGCAATGGTGAGTAATCCTTTCACGTAAAACCTTTCTTTTAGTTTGACAACCGTCCGCAAGCCGTCTAATTTGCATAAATTTCCCAATTCAATTGCTCTCACCGCTTGCTTTGGTGTCAGGATGGTATTTGATTTCCAGAGCTAAAACTTTCAAGTAAGTTAGTACAAAAGCCAAGGTTCCATTTTATATTGATTTTATGATCAAGCGGCATATACCAGAGGCCTTTTTTAATAGTCAAAGTTGGCCTTCGTTTTCTAGCATGTCTAACGTCACAAATATGACCTCTTTAGACTTGTCGATTATAAAAATACAAGACATTGTTTTTCAAATTTTCTTTTAAGGTTTTCAAGAGTAAGAACAAAATAATAATTCGGTGAAGTTTCAATGTCAGGGAATGTTTCTTACGCGTTCACCCTTCTCTCGAAGTTGCCATTGCATCCTGCCGTGTTTTGTTCGAAAAACAGGAATAAAATCGATTTTTCAAACTTTTCTTAATTTCTCCTTTAAAATGAATCGTTTGAACCCAAAACTATTTTTCCTTAAATTAGGTCACTAAAAGGGATGTTTTGGCAAAATAAAAAAAAATTCGATTTTTTGACGAGTGTCTTGCGATTCTCGATTTTCTCAGAAAATGGCTCTTATAATTTAGCTTAGAAATTGGATAATTCCGTTCAAATTGTCCATTTGCACACCCTGTTGCATGTTGTTGCGTGTTGTTGGTAGTTGTTGCATCCGTTTGCACACCACTGCCAACTAGGTCCAAAACTCTCGCACGTCATTCGCGCGACTTACTCAGACTGTTTCGCAATGGTTTTAACCGCTGGTTTTTACTGTGATTCCCGGGCTCATAATGTCTGGAAAGTTCGAGTGGTCAAATACATAGTTGTTAAAAGCCGCTGACCAAAAATATTGCCACAACCAAAAATGGCGACGAAAACTCAAAGAAAATAAGCTTTCCAACAAGAGGTTTTTGAGACAATTTAGATGATTTTTGGCGGAGGTATTGTAGAGCGAAGGTCTTGGATTTAAGCCGTGTAGTAGAAGCGTATTTATAAATAGAATTAACTCCAAATTCTTTAAACGTGGGAAGGAAGAATATGCTTTTTCAGTGGACAAAAAAACTCACGATAGAAACATAAGACTTTGTACTTGAAGATTTAATCGCATCCTCTGAGAGTTCCCCAGGGAACTTTTCATTAATTACTGAAGAAAAGAGGTTAATCAAGGTGGCAGTGCTCCATTTGCAATAGAATCATATGGAAGTGGAAGACGCAGGTAATTTTTTTCGTATTTTTATTTCCATTCTGGGAAGCTCGAGATTTGAAGGTAGGAGTTTAAGTTTGTCAAAACTAAGATCTAAATAAGTCAACCTTTCAGTATCAATCGCATCCTAGCGTTCATGTACATCGTACGACATGCTGTATCGCAAATTTTTATAAAACCTTTATATAGAGAAAAAACCGTTTACATAAAAACCCATAAAATGGCCATAAATCGACCCTTGGACCACACAGGAGAGATGTAAAACACATTTTAACTAAGGTAAGCTGTTTTTTTATTGAAATCGTTTTATTTTCGTAGGTTACGGAAACGAGAGGTTTTTTCCCCATACAAATCCTTATATTTTGAATGTCATGCAACAATGCTGATGCTCGCCGATGCTCATGTTTCGAGCTTGGGCTACCTGTGCTGCTACCACGCGTGCATGAAATTAAATGTCCCAGCATTGTTGGCCAAACAATGTTGAGAGTTGTTGCGTCCGATTTCACGTAGCTTTAAGGCTGGTTTTCACCAGTGACAGAGTTGGAGTTGTATTAAATCAGAAGCGTAAAACTTTGGGTGTGTTCCTTTCGGCGAATCCAAAAACGGATTTTGGATCCTAGATTTGCCAGATTTCGCGGTCGAAAGGAACGTGAAATCCGAAATTGGATTTGTAACCTTGGTAACCTTTCGCCAACGCGTGCAATATGCACGACAGCCTCTCAAGAAATGACATGTTTTCTACTGTTTGACAAATTATGCGATTATACCGTGCAGAATATAGTGGTCGGCAGTTCGAATAGCGACGATGGAACATATAAAACAGACAAAGAAAGAAGCGCATTAAAATTGAAAATTATCTAAAGAATGTCGGCCAGTTTGATCCAGTTCCATAGCTCGGATATTTTTATGTAACACGATCGAGTGCCTGTCGCGTCTACAAGCGAGTTTGTAGTTAGATAGCAGTTCATTTGTTACTTGTACTTATTTCTTATTTCAAGCAATTTTTAGAGACAAATGGTTAGTATATGGATATTTTAACGTACCAGGAACAATCTTCTAGTGTTTTCAGATGTTTTGCGACAAATGACAGCAACGAGGAAACTCTACGGCCTCTATGGGAATACTTCAACTGGAAATACCGCTGGATCATCTGACTAATTTCGGATCCACTGTGAATGGAACAGCGTAGATCACTAATCCGATAATCTGGATTTGGATTCTTTGGATTTCAAATCTAATGAATCCTTTTTCAAAAAGGATTCACCAGATCAAAAATCCGGATTTGGATTTGCCGAAAGGAACATGAAATCCGTTCTTAGATCTAAAATCCGTTTTTGGATTCACCGAAAGGAACACACCCTTTATGATCTAGTGAAAACCGCGTTCTGATTCTGCTTACGACTCTGTCGCTTACAATCAAGAGAAAACTTGGTTGTCGGAGTCGCAAGTAGAATTGAATGAAACAAACCAATCACAAAAGCGCGGGAGCATGCATTGTGACTGGTGTTTCCTTCCGCTTGTGCCTTCGACAATTTGGTTTTCACTAGAACATAAACGATGGAGTAGTAAGCGGAGAAGGAGAGAGTGGAAACATTCTGATTCTTACGACTCCGATTTTTTATTTTTACTAAAAAGTCATAAGCGCCTTTGCGACTCCAGCTCCATCGCTAATGAAAACCAGCCTTTAGACGTACGGAACGTTGTAAATTAACGTTGAAATTTTGCACCAAAATTAAAGAGTAATTTGTCACCTATGATATTACAAACAAGGTGACTAATGGAGCATTTGTAATTTAGTCAAGACTACTCCTTCTGAGGTTGAACAATTGTAGCTAATTGTGCAGACACTGATGATGGTTCTTTGGTTTCAAATACCTCTATTTCATCCTCTGAAAAGTCTTTGAATATTTGTGAAAAAGAAACAATAATTGCTGAAAATGCGTCACTCAAGTTGCAATGATTGTGGAGGAAATTAAAGCACAATTCATGGCAGTTTGGAAAAGTGTTCTCTCTGGGCCACATCCACCCCAAGCGGTCACAAGAAACCAATGCGTCTTAAGATCACAGTTAAAATCAAGGGTCCGAATTAAGGGAGGCAGTTTCATTGTTGTCTCAGACTACAATTCCACAGTTCCAACCCTGAGGCTCGTTGAAAGTGGGTTGATTTTGCAGCTTGTGAGGATGTGCAGATATCATGGGGTGTTCTCCGACAAGGGCATGAAAGCTTTAAACTTTCCTTTTGAAGGAAGGGTGACCTCTTATTAACATGTTTGCAAGAAATCATTTGGAAACGCAAAAGTAATGAAAGAAGCATGAAATGAGCATTTTGAAAACAGTTTTTCCAGGTCAACTCAAAGGGGATTGCATGATTACATGTAATGTTCTACATGTAATTCTAAGTATGTTCTTGGTTAAAAATTTTCAGATTGAGATCATAGAACCTAAATTTGTTTAATTTTCGTACTGATATTGAAAACATACAAAAATTCACCCTCTAATGTTCCACAACCTTTTTGGTGGAGGGAGGGGAAAGGGAGATTTTAAATCTGCTCTTTCGTGCACTCCTCCAAAAAGATTTCTTTATTATATGTGGGCAATGCACGCATGGAACAGGGCGCTTTCATGGTCTCCATCTCATGTTGCGTTCAACTATTGCCTTTTATACTTTTATACTACATGGTGGCAGCAAACCCTTGAAATTCCTGAAACCATCTTACTACCTCAAGAAGAACTGAAAGTGAAGAATGATCATCGCAGTAAATTTTCCAATTTAAGCAACTGGAAAGAAGAAGCCTGAAAAAAAATATCAGGGCTTCAACGGGATTCGAACCCGTGACCTCCGCGTTACTGGTGCGTTGCTCTACCAACTGAGCTATGAAGCCACACATTGGGAGCGAGGTCAATTTATTGAGTTCATATCTCCCGTGAGGAGTGAAATGATGTCAAGTATAATTATGAAATAATTCATTTTTGAACTGCGGTTGTAGATGAAAGTGAAGAATGATCATGGCAGTAAATTTTCCAATTTAAGCAATTGGAAAGAAGAAGCCTGAAAGGCCTGATTTTTTTTCAGGCTTCTTCTCTTCAATTGCTTGAATTGGAAAATTTACTGCGACGATCATTCTTCACTTTCATCTACAACCGCTGTTCAAAAATGAATTATTTCATATATACTTCACATCAAGAAGAACTGCCCTCTGAAACTGATGAAAACTTACTTGTTTAGATTCATCTCGTCTAGTTTTAGAATTTACAACATAATAAAGAGTAAGCCCGCGCAAATGGACACAACATTGTTGGACGTTATCTGTTGTGTCCATTTGCACACCCTGTTGCATGTTGTTGCGTGTTGTTGGGAGTTCAGTTGCTCAAAGTTTGAAACCGGTCAAACTTTTAGCTACGTGCAAGCAGAGGCAACAACTCCCAACATTGTTGGGCCAACAAAGTAGGGAGTTGTTGCATCCGTTTGCACGCATAGCTTTACAATCAACCTATCGGTCAACAACTTTATCAACCTCTAAGTTTTATTTGTTTATCACACGTAAACCCCCAAAATTGAAACAACACGTTAGAAATAAATTTAATGACAAAGTTTATCAAGAGTTTTAAATTAATTAAAGTATAACAACTTTTGATAACCTTTGTCATCAAAAAACAGGTGTAAGTGTCACTGTTTTTCTGAGTATTTTTAATGTTAAGTTATTGATATTTTGATTTTTCACCAGTGCAATTGAGTTTCAAAAGTGATCTGCAACTGGTTTTGTTTTACTTGGCTTCATAATCTCTGTAACTGGTCCAGACAACTCGCACCACCCGGTGCGGTTCCTAGGAATGTTCCTTTTCTATGCCTTGGTTGAGAAAGCCAAGCTTTTGGAAATAGTTTTTGATACAATTCTTTAAAAAATACACCACAATTTGACTGAACCACTTGTAAGCCTGTGCGTAAGGGATAAGCACCTGCCATTCCCTGTAGGAAACAGATTCAAAACTTAAGAACCAGCCACGACGTGATCATTAGGGTTTTGTTGCATCTCAAGGAGTTTGCTTGGTTTTGCTTTTAGGGGTTACTGACTCTTTGAGATACTTTCCTTTTCTCTGACTGACTTGATTTTTGTTTTATGACACCAGAAACTCTGATGACACTCAATCAAATGGCACTCAATTCAGCACAGCTGTACCAGTAATGCTAAGAAATATTCAGTAAAGCTTATTAATACCAAAAATGCTCCTTAATTATTGAGTATTCAAAATGTCTCCCTTTATTGTTAATTATTATGAATGAAAAAAAAAAACAATTAACCAATGATAAGAAGGTGATTAAATACACATCGAATAAATGATTAAAAGTTCAGCCAAGCCATAGATTCAAAAAACCTACTTCTATCTGGTTACATGTCTCAGTCTAGTCTTAAATGCTTTATTCTGAGTAGCAAAAATCTATGAATTATGAGCTTCAACAACACAAAAAAAAGATTAAACAAGTCAGAAAGTCTACGGAAACAAAAATACTACCATGACTTATTACTAAGCACCTAAAATGTCTCCATCTAGACTAAAATACATTACTATGAACTTAAGGAAACTCCCTTTTTTTGTCAGTTTCCCCTTTCTTCTTCAGCTAACAATTCACTTTTAATGCTACACAAATTTATTACATCTTCAATGTGGTTGAGATAATTTGTTGTTCTAAGTTATAAGTGTTTTAAGGGAAAACACGAGCAAGAGTTTTTGAAAACTCTTGCTAGTGTTTGTCCTCAAAACGTTTAAAACCTTGTGATCACAAGGAGGGGGACATGGAGGCTTACAGTAAAGAAAGGAGAAGTGTGACGTCATGTTACCATGGTAGCGCTATTTCTGGATGACAACAAAACCAACAACGACGGTGACAGCAATGTCCCCCTCAATGTCCCCCTCCACGAGGCGCTCTAACAAAGTGTCAATACGTGTGGTTGAGGAGAACTTTACATTGTCCTTCCTGCTTATAACTTCCCGCCTACTAGTTGGCATTAACTACTGTAGTAGTAATCTCCACCACCCTCCCTCCCCCCACCTTCCCCACCACTGACAAGCCAAACATATGCTAGGCTTGGACCAGCAGTGGAAGGGGATGGGTGGGGTGCTTCTGCTATCACTGGCAAACATTCGCAGCAACTTACACTTCTATGTAATTCTGTTATGTGTTATGAATTCTAACCTCGACAGGATTCCTAAACAAACTAGATAAAAGCAATGAAAAGAATGTATGCTCAACACGATTCATTAGGTGTCATTAGAGGTTTTAAGAAAACTGAATTCAATTGCAAAGCTTAGCTAAGCTTAGAAACATCTTCCTAAACAACTCCAATTTTTTCCCAATACTATGGCTAACCAGTAATTTTTCTTCTCATACCACAAGACATTCCTCGAAAACTCGCAGATACACGCCTGTGTAATACGTTAATCTATGGGCTTGCGATTAAAATACAGGTACTGTATTACGAAACACTAAAGCAAATGTTTCGAATCATCAGAATTCAAATCATCTGTTTAGTCAAAACCTGATTAGTCAATGAAATGCTCTGAGAATTCTTTGCTGTTTAGCAAACTTTCATATAAAGTGTTTAAGTCGAAGGCGTAACGGTGGCAACAAAGCAGGCAGTAACACAGTCTGGATGCGAGTATTTGCAATCACATTTTTTTTTAGGAAAAAAGTACCTGTTCCATGGTTCTGACAAGTTTCAGAAACACGAGTGGAAATTTTAAAGTTCAAGAAACGCAGCGAAAGCAGGAGCCTCGTATCCTCAAGTTTCTTCAGAGCTCTTTCTTGTCATCCCAAACTTTTACGAGACATTACTAGTTAAGCGTTTTTGTAGAGGTACAGAAGTACGGCTTTTGGCCCGCATATTGCCATTAACTGTTCTCTAATCATTACTTCACGCCGGATCAGCTGTCGCGATATTTAGGGTCACTTATTTGAAGCCAAGGAACTACTTTTACACCTTTTATCGGTTTGAGCCCAAAGTTTGTAGGATGGTAGAACTTTGTGTTCTAAACAATCGCACATTTGTTGTTTTTCGATTTTAACCGTTTTTGGCGGGAAAAATGATGTCAAATGATTGACAACAAAATTGCAATTTCAACTAATGATATAACAAATTAAAGACAAATGGTTTTCAAGAGATGGGGTAAAATCACTTGATTAAGAAGATATGAAGATTTGATTTTGAATTTCCTGCCATTTTGCTACTATTTTTAAGGAAACAAAGGTTCATTTCGAAATGCTATATCTCCTAAAGAAACTGAGCTTTTCAAAAATCTTTTTTTCATTTGCTTCTATCCCGTCGTGCTCTTTAAAAATAAGCTGTTTGTTTGTCACTTGTTGAAGTTTAAATTTTGCTTTCAACCATGTGACCGAATTTTGCCGCCAAAAACCGTTAAAATCGAAAGACAAAATACATACGAATGTTTGGAGTACAAAGTTCTACTATCTTGAAAACTTTGGGCTCAAACGGATGAACTTGAACTGTAAAAGTAGTTCCTTGGCTTTAACTAAGTGATCCAAAAGTCGCGACAGCTGACCCGCGATGCTTTAGTTGATACCTATAGCTGCTGAGAATGGTGACGTTTCCTTTGGCAGTTAGTTGTTCATTCTATATCAGTACGGTTCGTCTAGCTCAAAGTCTCCACACTTAATTTTCTCAATCCCTGGGGGTGGTGTTAACTTTTGTTGCTCCTTTGAGGCTTCATTGACAATCAACGCCATTCCCTCGAGCAGGTGCCCCTCTATGTGGCAGTGAAGAAACCAATGGCCAGGATTATCGGATATGAAATTGATGACAACGTATCCCCCGGCAGGGACTGAAACTGTGTCCTTCCTTACCGTAGATGCATTTATAGAAAAGAGCGGTGGCGCGCTCGCCCACCTTGGTCTGGTACAACGCGTACTGTCGCAACCATCCTTTGTGCAATTGACATCATCACAGGAAATATCTTTGTTGTGTTCTTTGACGAAACCATCGTCCGGATTATACTCTGGATATCCAACATGAACAACATGAAATGAATGGCCATGAAGGTGAATTGGATGAGAATGGCTCATGTTGGGGTAGCCGCCAACATTTGAAAACACGAATTGAACAGTTTCGTTGTATGGAATGTCAATCTTGTAGACACACGAGCACTCGATTGTCGATGGATTGCAATCAGCACTGTTGTTACAAATTTTGGACTTGCTTAGAAAATCTTGATTTTGCGTTTGGGGTGGAAAGGAAGGAAGGATGAAATTGCGCCCATTCACTGAACTAGTAGTAGAGGAACCCTCAAAATTGAAATTCATGAAATGCGTACAATCTGGGCAATTCGCCGTAGGTTTTGGAAGTTCGTTGTCTGGAGTTGGCTCAAGTAAACTTAAGTTTTGAACGTTAATACAGGTAATGTTATAGGAGTGATGGAAGTTCTCAAATGGACAGTTCACCGCTTTGCATTGATTGTCTTTGGAGCACTGACGGGCTGCAGACTCATTTTTTATTCTTTCATATTCTGTGGACGGTATATCATCATTCGGATTTCCCCTCTCTGTTCCTTCTTTGTAGTGCAGAATAGCCTCTGCCAGATGGTTTAGTGTCGGGTAGGGTGGCCCTCCCGAGGTTATATTTATCTCCAGTGTCTCTGCACGTATCCAGTAGTCTTTTACTTCTTCTCCTGCTTTTAGTAGAAAGTCATACCTCTCTCCGGTTTGGATAATAATGTAGTCAACGTCATCTATGGGTTTAATCCAATAGCCGTCTGTGGCCACCACAGTCAGCTTATGACCATCAATGGAGAATTTGTAAGCGTACCCTTCTTGGGCTCCAATCAGCCTGAAGCGATATGTCTTTTTGGGCTCAACAGTAAATATGCTCAGTCTTGTTTTAGGGTATGGAACATCAGGATGTCTTCCTTTGCCATTTATGATTCCAGAAAAATATGGGATAGGGCCGGCCCCTCCGTTATCAAAACTAACAGTAGGATAAAGTGTTGAACTCTTGTCAACTTTAGTTGGTACCTCGCCAATCGGCTTGTCTTTAAAAAAACCACCAGCTTTAAACTGTGTGAACAGATCCAAGGATGCCTCATTTTGCCATTCGATAAGCGTTAAGGTATGCTGATCTGGACGGTCCTCAAATTCACGGTTTAAAAGCCGAGTGAGCTTTGCCATTCTTTCTTTTTTTTCTTTAACTATAAGACCACCGAATAAGCCATCTGTTCTTTGAGTGCCACTGTGAGAGTGGTACCAAAACGTCCCAGAAGGACTAGCCTTAAACTTGTATGAAAATCTAGATGAGGGTCCTATATGACATTGAGTTACTTGTCCCACGCCATCCATCCAAGGTGCTCCTTTCTGGTGCATCCCATGCCAGTGAACGGAAATACCTTCAGTAGTAAGCTTGTTGTCAACATGAACAATAACAGTTTGCCCCTCGTGAACAATCAAGGTAGGTCCAGGAATTTGTCCGTTGACGGCTATTGCCATACGGTACGTTTTACCATCTACGAACTGAGGGCTAGTGCAATTCGCATTGTTAAATGTTGCACATTGTGCATTAGGGTCACTCAGAGGCTGAGGTCCTGGCAGAGGTATTCCACTTTCATTGATATAATAACCCACTCCTTCGAAGCCACGCGTAGCTATTCCTGGAGGTTCATTTACGAATGACTTCTCATAACTGGTGAAGGTTTGAATTTCGTCAATTTCAAGGTTGAATATACAAACCTCTGCCGTTTCGTTGCATTCACAACTTGATTTCCCATATTCACAATAGAGGGTTTCTATAACGCTGTTGTTGTTGTTGTTGTTGTTGTTATTGTTGTTGTTGTTATTGTTGTTGTTGTTATTGTTGTTGTTGTTGTTATTATTGTTGTTGTTGTTATTGTTGTTGTTGTTATTGTTATTGTTGTTATTGTTATTGTTGTTGTTGTTATTGTTATGAGAATGATGATAATGTCCAAACGGGGGCCTTCTTTGATTCCCATGACGGTGTCGAAACGGGGGCCGTCTTTGATGCCCATGATGGTATCCAAACGGGGACCCTCTTTGATTCCCAGACGGGCGCCCTCTTTGAATCCCATGATGGTGTCCAAACGGGGGCCCTCTTCGATTCCCAGAATGGTGTCCTGACGGCTCCCTGCGGATCATTTCCTCAACCTTTACATTGTTGATGAACGCTATAAAGAGAGAACATGGAAAAGGCATTTAGTTGCGTAGCTTAACACGTAAGAACTTGTGTTGTTGAAGTCAAACGCCAAAACTGTACTTACCTTTATTGGTACTTTATTTCACGGGTCTTTAATTTCGCGTTTTCCCGATTGCAAAAAAATCGCAAAAATAAGGACCCGCGAAAATAAATCCTCGTGAAATTTAAGCACGCGAAATTAAATACTCATGTAGAAAATTCAAATCACAGGAAAAAAAATATCAACTTGAAATAGCAACATCATATACGGGATATGTATCGACAATATACCTTGTTAACTGGTTAGACTGGTAAACTTCGTTTTGTATATTCAGAGTGAAACAAGGTTAATTTGTAAAGCTTTCACACATTGCTTTACAGGTTAACTAGAAATTTGAGAATGCTTAAATCGCGAAATGTCCTTTTCTCATATTTGCGCGTTGAAATCGCGAAAATAAAACCTCGCGAAATACTCTCTCGCCAAAATCGCGAAATTAGGTAGCAAAAGCTCACTTACTAGTCGCACCGCGCCTTTATTTAGCCAACTTAAAGTCGGTGACATATATATAGCATCAATACTTTGATGATCTTTTATGTACCCGTATCACCATGATCATTTGCCAGTAGCTTCCTTAACCTCTTTTTAAGGGACCGTACGTTTATTACATCCCGGTCGGGGGTGGGGGGAAGGGTTCAGAAAAGCATTGTGTATCAAAACTGTACCCCCTTAAAATAATTACATATGACCATTGAACCCCTCCTTGGTAATAGAAATTTTTAAAATGCACCCCCCGCCCCCTCTCCAAACTGTTCTAGACTAAGTCTCTTCTTCCATCCTTGGGCATTGATTTCATAAGCTATAAGATGCCGGTAGTTGACAGCATAGCGTGTGATTTTGAAGGTGCACGCGGGGGAAGAAACCTGGGGGAGTCTGGGGGCATGCTCCCCCGGAGATTTTTCAAATTTAGGGTCTCGGAAGTGCCATCTCTTGCGTTTTCTTCACCATTTTCAGTAAATAAAGACGATCGGTAAGGTACAAACTGTTTACAGCAAACAAGGGTAAAACAGTGGCGCCATCAAGGACGTTATAATTACAAGCGGGCGAGATGTGTACCCTTCAGACGGGTAAAACTGTTATAATGCCATGTGCATGTGCAGAATTGCAAGAGAGCTCAGTCTCTCGTCTGTCACGGTCCTTCGTAAAGGAGTTTGCAGTCTCCACAAACCGCTGAAGCTACGCTCAGCTGTGCATGTTGACAGGATAAATCAACAAAGTTATGAGAGCTACATTATACCCCGGGATAGAATTGCAGTTGGCATGGTCAAAAGTCTCAACCATTGCAGGGTCTGTGGCTTCACATTCGGATCCATTTCACTCCACTTAATCAGTAAAAGGATAAAGGAAATCCTAACACAAAAACACCAATATAATGCGAAATATTTATCCCAATATAATGATAAAAATGCTTTCGGGAAAAGAAAATCTATATATTTTTTTCTGGATTTCAGCTGTATGCATAGGCATATGTGCCTTCATGCACGCTACATTCCTGGTAGCAGAAATAGCTGATAGGTTTCTGGGCCAAGCTTTATACGGGTAACATTTTATTGTTGGCAAAGAACCATAATATAGTATGACAACTGTTACATAGAAGGCCAGCCCTGTGTCTTAATATTTCGACCCCTCTCACGTTTTGTGCATTTTCAAAATTGACCCCCCCAAATCAAGCCTCTTAGAAAATTGTACCCCCTCCCAAACCCCCCCTCCCCTGGGACGTAATAAACGTACGATCCCTAAGTAGTAGCCAGGTCCATCATTATGAAACTCGACTAGCCTATAAGTATATACTGTAGACCTCAGTTTTGTGGAACGAATATTCAGCGGTTCAGTATCCTTTATCGGGGACCAAAAATCTGGATTTCGTTGCCTAGTTCATTAACCAACTCTTCTTCCACATTTGTTTTTTTTTTAAAAAATCTTGGAATTATCCCATTGATGGTCATTCTGTCGCTTATTAAGTTTTATGTTTTCTTTATACTCTGTTCTCAAGCAGGTAATTACTGAGTAATCTAGCTTAAGGAAGCCTATGAATATTTATAAAATAACTATACGGTGGCCCAAGAGGGTCACAGTCCAGTATTGGTTTTTGACAGTCCAGTTGTGGTTTTACACAGTCTAATTTTATTTTTTACACAGTCCAGTTTTAATTTTTACAGAGTCCAGTAAGTGTTTTAATTTTTACACAGTCCATTTTTATTTTTTTTACACAGTCCAGTTTTATTTTTTTACACAGTCCAGTTTTATTTTCTGTGTAGTTACCAGACCTCTCTCGCTCTACTGTAACAAGCGTTATCTCACGGCAGTCATTTTGTATTTCCTTGCAACGATGGATTCAATCATCAGGCAGGTTGTTCAAGAGGAACTGAGACGTTCAAATTCTAGTCGTCCAGAAACTGCGTCTTCTACTAATCAAGATGATCAGGGAAGAAGTGAAAACGAATCAGGTGTGGCTGGATCATCACGAAGTTCGGTTTCATCACGAACAGTGGGCCGTTTGGGGTGTTTCTAAAACGAAGACCTAAGACCCCCAGGGGAGGGAGGTACTCCCTTCTAAGGGCTTAATGGGGACGAGCAGCCAGCCAGGGTACGTTTTTCGGGATTTTTGTCTTAAACAGGGTATGATTTTATATTATCATTTTTTGTCTTAATCAGGGTATCGATTTTATCAATTTTTCAAACGGGGTATCTTTTCTTGGACGATAAACACCCTGCGAGGGTCTTCGTTTTAGTCCAGAGGGTCTTTGTTTTAGTCCAAGGGTATTCGTTTTAGTCCACGGGGTCTTAGGTCTTAGCCCGGGGGGGTACTCGATATATCCTTGGGTCGGAAGGTGCGGTCCGGCCCCTTATACCCCGACCCTGTTTAAGACAAAAATCGCTGATTTTCCTACCCTGTTTAAGACAGAATTCCGATTTTGATACCCTGTTTAAGACATTCGTAGAACATACGCGCAGGCTGTTTATCGTTCAAGAAAAGATACCCTGTTTGAAAAACTGATAAAATCGATACCCTGATTAAGACAAAAAATGATAAAATCGATACCCTGTTTATGACAAAAATCCCGAAAAACACACCCTGGCTGGCTGCACGTCCCCATTAAGCCCTTATAAGGGAGTACCCCCCCCCCCCCCCCAGGGGTCTTAGGTCTTCGTTTTTGGGTCTTCGTTTTAGAAACACCCCAAACGGCCCACTGTTCGTGATGAAAACGAACTTCGTGATGATCCAGCCACATCTGATTCGTTTTCACGTCTTCCCTGATCATCTTGATTAGTAGAAGACGCAGTTTCTGGAAGACTAGAATTTGAACTTCTCATTTCCTCTCGAACAACCTGCCTGATGACTGAATCCATCGTCGCAAGGAAATATATACAAAATGGCTGCCGTGAGATAACACGTGTTACAGTAGAGCGAAAGAGGTCTGGTAACTACACAGGAAATAAAACTGGACTGTGTATTGACCGTGTAAAAAATAAAACTGGACTGTGTAAAAAATAAAACTGGACTGTGTAAAAAATAAAACTGGACTGTATAAATATTAAAACTGGACTTTGTAAAAAATAAAACTGGACTGTATAAATATTAAAACTGGACTGTGTAAAGGGAAAGGGAAAGTTATTTTATAAAAGCAATAGAAAACTTTTTTCCTGTGTTTGCATAGCCTGATATGAGCACTCGAGGCGTTGGGAGAATTCTCGACAGTTATGCAAACCCTCGACTTCGTCTCGGGTTTGCATAACTGTCTCGAATTCTCCCAACCCCTCTCGTGTATATAACAGGCTGTGCAAACACGGAAAACGTTTTCTATTGCTTAAATATAGGGAGCTTAAGCAACAACAACGGCGACGACTACGAAAACGTCACGAACAAAGTAAAGTCGCGCTGCGTTAAACTTCACAGCGCAAATTCCATCTCGTTCAATTCGTCAAATGCTGGCAATTCTTTTCTTGAGTTAAATTCTGAAAAAGGGTAACGAAGTTCAGGAAAAGAAAAACAAAGTCGTTGTTTTGTGTTCACGTCCTCCACAATACGTGAAGTTAGGCATTTTCACGTCGTAGTCGTGCAGTGACGGCAAAGCCATGTACAAAAAGCATGATGCACGTGCAGAGCTGTTGTTTGCCAATCTAACCCTATTCCTGTTTTACCCTTCTCGCTGACATCCCCGTCGTCTTTGCTTAAGCTCCCTAATAGCCTCCCACGCAGACGTTCTTAGGGGTTCGTCACACGTTCCTGTGGCTAATGAATATGAGCTCTCAGTTAGGATTCGTTAGGCTTCCTTGTCACATTAACTTTTTTTAAACAATTTATTTGACAGCTATTGTTCAATTCGCTTAATGTTTGTATGTTTTGTGAGTGACTCAATAAATAAATAAACAAAAAATAAACTTACCTGGACTGTCGTGTTCAGCGACTCGTGGTTCTTCCTTTCCCTTAAAGTGAACAGCTGAAAAAGACGTAATGATTTTATAAGCTCAGCTCCGCAAGTTAGGACATTTTTAAATTGTGTTTTGATAACTAGATCCATACACAGAGGGCCAAAACATCTAACAAGTGTCTTTTTGTGGCAACCATTTTGGAAACACTAGTGTGTGTGTGTGTGTGTGTAACTGAGACTTCGGCAAACTGTTGGTAGAGACTAAAAATAACCGAAATTTCTATCGCTGCCAGACTCACGAAAAGAAAATCTATATATTTTTTTCCGGATTTCAGCTGTATGCATAGGCATATGTGCCTTCATGCACGCTACATTCCTGGTAGCAGAAATAGCTGATAGGTTTCTGGGCCAAGCTTTATACGGGTAACATTTTATTGTTGGCAAAGAACCATAATACAGTTTGACAACTGTTACATAGAAGGCCAGCCCTGTGTCTTAATATTTCGACCCCTCTCACGTTTTGTGCATTTTCAAAATTGACCCCCCAAAATCAAGCCTCTTAGAAAATTGTACCCCCCCCAAACCCCCCCCCCCCTCCCCTGGGACGTAATAAACGTACGGTTCCTAAGTAGTAGCCAGGTCCATCATTATGAAACTCGACTAGCCTATAAGTATATACTGTAGACCCCACTTTTGTGGAATGAATATTCAGCGGTTCAGTATCCTTTATCGGGGACCAAAAATCTGGATTTCGTTGCCTAGTTCATTAACCAACTCTTCTTCCACATTTGTTTTTTTTTAAAAAAATCTTGGAATTATCCCATTGATGGTCATTCTGTCGCTTATTAAGTTTTATGTTTTCTATATACTCTGTTCTCAAGCAGGTAATTACTGAGTAATCTACAATACTCGTCACAAATCGTTGAAACAGACACCGTTTCTCTCGAATTTTCTGGAAAAATCATGAGATTTCTACTTCACACTGTTTTCCCCCCTGAAATGTGCCTTCTCCCTCCCCAATGTTGAGCCACGCGTATTTTGAAGCACTGAGATCACTGAGATACCCAAATCAACATTGGGGAAGGGGAAATAGACACAAGTGTTTCAAGATTTTTGACGAGTATTGTAGCTTAAGGAAGCCTATGAATATATAGCCTCCGACGCAGACGTTCTTAGGGGTTCGTCACACGTTCCTGTGGCTAATGAATATGAGCTCTCAGTTAGGATTCGTTAGGCTTCCTTGTCACATTAACTTTTTTAACAACTTATTTGACAGCTATTGTTCAATTCGCTTGATGTTTGTATGTTTTGTGAGTGGCTAAATAAACAAATAAACAAAAAATAAACTTACCTGGACTGTCGTGTTCAGCGACTTGTGGTTCTTCCTTTCGCTTAAAGTGAACAGCTGAAAAAGACGTAATGATTTTATAAGCTCAGCTCCGCAAGTTAGGACATTTTTAAATTGTGTTTTGCAATAACTAGATCCATACACAGAGGGCCAAAACATCTAACAAGTGTCATTTTGTGGCAACCATTTTGGAAACACTAGTTTGTGTGTGTGTAACTGAGAGTTCGGCAAACTGTTGGTAGAGACTGAAAATAACCGAAATTTCTATTGCTGCCAGAGTAACGCAAAACTTGTTTTGAAATTAAAATAGCCGGACTGTTTTTAAAAAGGTCGCTCTAAAACTCACGGCTAGAAATAAGTTTATTTTTGACGGTCATGTTCTTGTTGCACGTGAAAGATTCCTGTCGGCCTACTAGTTAACAAAATCTAATAATAATAAATCTAACAATGACTTAATAATAAATTGTTGTACCTGATACATAGCATTCCATAACACACAGAGTTACCAAAGCAAACGCCAAAACTGCAGTGCTCTTCATTTTTTCTCTTTGGCAGTCCTGTATACTTAAATAAAACAAGCAAAATTAATATGACCGGATGACCGAGCGTATCCACCAATCCCTTCCCCTTTCCTGTGTGTAAGAAGAGTAAGAATGTCTTTCTTATCTCACAAGACCAAAAGACGACTTAATAACAAGCCAACGAAAATCGTTTTAAAAGAATCCAGTATGAAGACAGACCAAATGAAAAGTCCCGAATCATGTAAACCATGAATGAGATTACAGCATCATTGAGCGTAAGGCGTGTCTTTGTGGGATGACGATCGAGTAACGAGTCTGAGTCGAGTTTGAGTCAAGTTTTGAGTTAAGGTTAAGTAAGGTTTGAGTTACCGTTTTGGGCGTTTTTTTTTTTAATTTTTAAACTCTGTGAATGCGAGTGATGGGAAAAATTATCGGCGTTAAACATATCAAGCGAGTAATTTCAATACAACCTAATTTTTCATTCCTGCAAATGGGAGAGAGCGTAGACAGCTGCACCCCTCCCACCACCATCTCCTCAGCTCCCCTTCCTTGGAATCCCGCCTTCTAGAACCCTGGAACACATTCTGAACGCCTAAAACAGGCTATTTATCATGAGCAAATTATTTTAAATTAAACGAAAAGAACGTCTAATTACCATCGCTTGAATCCTGTCATCGTTTTCCTCGATTTCACTATAAAAGGATCGAAAGACTACCGCAGAAAGCATTCTGCATGCACTCTACATTTCCTATGGTCTCAACAAAAATTCTGAAGAAGGTTGGGGCATCTTAACAAAAGTGAAATCACGCTGTTTCAAAACTCATCACTAATATTCCACGTCGTTCAATTTGCCAAATGTTGGTAAATTTTTCTGAATATGAATTCTAAAAGGCCGATATCTAAGTTAACAAAAAAAAAGAAGAAGAATCAAAAAATGGCTGTATGGTGTTCCCGTCCTCCGGAAAATGTGAAATTAGGCAGTTTTACGTCGTGGTGCAACGAGGGCAAAGAAATGTACAAAAAAGGTGATTCGCTTGCAAAGTTGTTGTTTTGCTAATCTAAAAAAAAAAAGACCAGTTTTGACTTGGGCTCTGAAGTGCACTTGGTTCGTATGTTGTTTTGCCAATAATGCTGGGAATTGTTGCGTCCGTTTGAGCGTAGCTAAGAGTTTGACCGGTTTCAAACTTTGCGCAACAAAAAGCAACAACATGCAACAGGGTGTGCAAACGGACGCAACGTGTAACATCCAACAATGTTGCGTCCTTTTGCGTGGAGCTTTAGAGTATCTACACTTTTGTTTAAGTAAAGCCCTGTGCAAACGGACGCAACATTGTTGGATGTTACACGTTGCGTCCGTTTGCACAGCCTGTTGCATGCTGTTGCGTGTTGTTTTGCTGGGAGTTGTTGCATTCGTTTTCACACCACTGAAACACGCAATATTGTTGGCGCAACAATATTGGGGGTTGCTGCGTCCTTTTGCACCGTGAGGGGCCGTGCTGTTCTGTCGTGAATGACAATGCATATCTTCATCTCCTTCTAGCACACGTGGATCCGAGATCAACCCTTTGTAATTGGCTGTTTAACAGGCAATTCGAAAACGAGAATTCGCATTCTCTGAAACGGTTCGATAAATGCGTCCAGTCAGAAACCGTTGTACCGCTCTCGCCAAAAAACAAAAACAAAAAAAAAACTGAGTCGAGCACGTCAAAACTGTAGCAGGGAATCTCATAACCTGTCAAATTGTTAAACTAACGATTCAGATCCAACACTTTGCAGAAAATTATTGAACCAAACCCTAAAGGTATTAAACAAAGGGCCGCTTATAAAGGTGAGAAAGGAAAATCCTTACACCTACAGCTAGCGATCAGAGGTCAATTTCTGATAAAGCAAAGATAATGGGCGTGATTCTTTCACGAAAGCACGTGAAGTCCACCTTATTCACAAATTCACAGGTGGTGTGCGCACTACGATCGCTAAGCATCATGGGCGGTATTCAAAATCTGATCATTTGTGTCAAGATGGCGTGGAGTGAACATCTCGACTGCGGAGGGAATATTCGTTAATTACGCTGTAGATATATACGATTTTGCTTTGAATCTCTTCCGGAAGCTCTTGAAAAAGAAAGTCTGTCCAATTCTCAGGGAAAAAACAGGGTCAATCCGTTGATAAGTGTATTCTGGTGTATTTTGTTCGTAATCACTTGCATCCAGTTTGCAACTGAGCGAGAACAGTCGGCACAAAAACGCTTTGTTCAATGCTTCAATCATGAAAAGCAGTGGAGGTAAGACCCGCGGTTCGCCGAAAATTTTGAATTCACCGTGAAATTAGTGCAACTAGTGCTAAGAGGTACTGATATGCATAGCTGTGATATACTCATAAAATACTAGGAGCTTCTTCCGGCCGCGGTATTTAAACACAGTGAGCTTATTTTGTTTTGTCATTCAGCATTGCAAGATGTTCACTTGCTAGCTGTAATAAGAGAATCGAAGTTGAGGGGGTCATCTTTTCAAGACTTGTTTCTCTGTTGGCAGGAAGTCTGCATTTCGTTTTGCTTAACATCTGTATTTATCATCACATGAAGACAAGTAAATAAAGTAGAGAGCATTTGTGTACAATGAACTTGTGTCCTCTTTATAATTAATATAATATTGAGCATCTTTATTTGCCCATATATTTTCTATTGGTATGACTCATAGAATGTCTTACAACTGGATTGAAACTGAAAATGGCATATTTGTGATTACAAAGCCTGATGCAGTCAATAGATTTTAAAAGCTTCAGCCACTATTTGTTTAATGATTGTGTCAGTATGTACAAACACATGTTATCACATATTTTTTGGATTATAAAAACTCTTCAAAATGTGAAATTCATACACATGTTTACAAATCTCCTGTAATCAAGGCTGGGGCAACATAGCTTGAGACCCCTTTCCTTTCTCCTCACCCCAATTTTATAATTTAAATATGTTGTCATAGGTCTCATCATATTCACAGTCAACTCTGTTATGCAGACACTGAGGGGACCGTAGAAATTATCCATCTTAATTTAGTGAAAATTTAAGGCTTTTTTCCAGGGAACAAAGTAAGCTGTCTGTAATGATGAGCAAGGCTGTGCTCTAAGGAACATTGAAAGGAGCCCAGTTCTCTGAACCTGTAAAATCTAGGCTGCCCAGCATATGATTTGTATGAAAAGTCTGAGATTTTCTAGTCACAAAAGCAAAAGTTAGGTGCCAGGGGCCACAGGGCTCTGCTAGAGCACAGCCTTGATCAGTTTTCTGTATCAAGCGGTTGTCCGTAAAGAGGGCTTTTGGGTTACCAGTTATTGCAGAGGAGGATCCTAGTAGTACAGTAAAACCCTCCTGACTTAATTAGAACCTGAATTTTAAGAACCTGTTAGGCTTAAATAGGCCAGATGAGCCCCCTCTATATAAAAACCTGTTTTGCCTAGAATTTGAAACACTGGTTCTTATTTTTGAAATCTATGAAAAAGTTCTGTACACTTAGCAGAGATAAATCAACATTTAGAATCTTCTTTGGATACAAAGCTGTCTTATCACTTGAACCGCAATGTAAATGCCAATGTTTAAATTTAAATACATTCGTCATTTTATGTCCATTCTCACATAACTTCTAATTTGGTATGCAGACTTTATGTGAGGAATAAGGTGAAACACAAATACTCTTAGCTACATTTTTTCTTCAGAAAATATGAATCCATTTAAAAACCTAAATAGCCTAAACTTGTGCTAACTTCTATTTATATAAGAATCTGTTTAGGCTTACTTAGTTAATTCAGGTTCTTAGTCTCACAACTTTACTGGCCCATTGTTCCACTTTTTCTATTTCCTTTCCCTGTCACCATCTTTTCAGCCTTCCAATATCAAAAGTACATTCAATGATCAAGCAATTTATATTTTAACTAAAGCCACCAAAATATGCAAATAATATTATTGCTTGATATATATTAAACAGTGTAAACGGGTAAACAGATTGAATGACATCACCCCGGGACATCACTTAGCCTGTGTGGCAGGCATTTCAAAGAAAAGGGAAAGTGGGTCTTAGTGCAAGAGAAATGTGAGGGAAGGAGGGAGGGAAATGCCTGCCATACAGGAGACTAATTGTTTTTTGCATTATAAACATCAACCAGGTGAATGTTGAAATCACTCCCTCCTTCCTCGTGCAGTCTTCGCATTTCTCTTGTGCCCAAACCCCCTTTCCCTTTCCTTTTAAAGGCCTGCTACAGAGGCTAATCACCACTGAATAAAAAAGGGACTAGGCAAGGAACTGACAAAGTCATAACATCCACACAACAACACACAACAAACTTGGAAGTAGATTATGGTTTTCTTTTCTCAAGAGTGATGTGCATATTTCTCTGAATAAAAGTAAAGTGCAAGCTTGGTGGATGTTATGAAACTCTTCTTCTACACTGCACTATTCTTGCAATTCTCCCAAAAACCATTTTTCATAAAGGATGGCTGGTTTCAAAATGCACAGGGCTTAACTGTATAATCAAATTTATCATTTAATTTAATACCTGTAACTCTTATCCTACTGATTTTAAACCTGCATAAAGGGAATCAAATGTATGACTACAAATTATTATTTTATTATGCTTTTTTTAGTCCTATTACAAAAACAGACATTCCTACATCAGAGTGCTCATCAGCCTATTTATATACCAATTTCGAACATTTTATGCTCTCCTAATGCTATTGTTTGGAGGAACCAGTCGCCGCTGCCCCGCTATTTTGTGATCAGCTTGTGATTACAACAGTAACACTTGCAGTAACATGTCACATTGTCACACAAAGCTAAGACAATTGAACCTCTGGGCATCAATAAACGTGATGAACTGTAACTATATATAGCATATCTTTTATTTTTTTGTTATCTTGTCTTTTAAAGTAGCCACACCATACCACGTCATATTATATAATTTCCGGTCATCATTTTACTTCATATTTCTGTAAATTCGTGATATCTCAATAAACCTGATGAAGACTGGTATTGGCAGTCGGAATATCGCAACTTAACTCTATTTCACCTTGTTTGATCAATCCCTACTAAAGTCTTCTTGACTGTAACGTTTTCAAAGATAAGAATCTACAGGAAATCACTGTACAGCACAAGACCACATGACGTCTCAGTGAAAGAAACATTTGCTAAATCCACACTACGAATCCTCCAAAACAGACTTTACCAGTTAAGGACAAAAAATGAAGGAACAAGTGACGTATTAGCAAGGCGTAAATGCCTTGTAGGTATACCAAATCCCCTTTTTTATAGTTTACGAAGGCTAAAACATGTTTTGTGGAAAGGGCGAGTCAGGCTTATGACCTATTTCGCAGTATTTTCAATTTTACTACACAATCAGTGACTTAGACTCGGAACAACACTCTAAATTCACTTTGTTTTAATCTTTGATCAACAAAAAAGTGGACCTATGGAACCTGTGGGTGGGGTGCCGGGGTTGCGAGCGCACCCGTCGCATCCGCCCCCCTTCCCTACGGGCCTGTAACACTATGCTAGCCCATGATGCCGTTGATCGGCGAAAGCTTGGACTTTGGATTTTACTTTTTTTGAACAGCAGTTTGAAGCCTCACTAGAACAGTTATATATTTTTTTAATCATGCTGCTGAAGGACAACATGAACAGACTATGCTAGCCGTTTACTTCTTTTTGTTAACTTTTTGAGGTGAAGTAATAAAGTTCACTAACTGGATGTATCTTTTTCTCTTTACAGCTAATTTTTACGTCTCGCAAAATACGCAAATGATACAATTGACGAGCGGACACTTTGTTTTACACAAAAAATCTAACACGTCTTTGCACTTAATAGTTCCAATAGTTCAATCCATGGAATTAACTCCAACCGAAGTCTAAGCAAAAGTCTAAGTTACAAAAGGTTACACATGGTTGCGTTTTTAATTCGTCGCGTTCTCAAGATTCTATTTCTGTTTTTTACTCAAGGAATTTGGTGAGCACTGAGCAACATATCACAGTTGCGCCTTATTCTTGGTTATATTATCTAGTCTTGTTTTTATTTAGTTCACGCGGGGACTGCGGAACACCAGAGTGTAGGGACTTTTTGTGCTGATAACTAATAACAAGAGAGAACGATCTAGCTCATTCTCTCTTGCTAATCATTCATACGATTCTTTGTAAGATGACGTCATTAGTGACATCATAAATGTGTGGAAGAAATACTTTATTGCGTACCCTTTCGTGTTAGAAGTGCCAGACAAACATTTCAGTTTGGTCACACTGACGTCAATTGTGCTCTGTGCTGTTTACTGCGATTCTGTCCATAACGTATGTGAAGTTTTACTTTTAGCAGTTGTTTTTTGAAGGGGTATTCCAAGCAGACTTAGGGTAGAAAATTCTAGGTTGAGAAAAAAGTTATGATCTAATTCTGAGGGAGGCAATCAACTGCACGCCAACTTGTGCTTACAAGTAATTTGCATCTAAACACGCACACAAAACAAAATTGTCATTTTTTTTGTGCCCCTCTAGTAAAATCAAATTCCGTAGCGAATAATTAACTTCCCGTGAAAATGTGGATTACTTTACAGCACTACAAGTTGCAGACAATAACAACGTCAACCTGGATGAATGAACAAAAATTAATAAAGGCTGAAAAAGTATTTGTAACGACAATTTGGAAACTTTGGAACTTTTCATACAAAAACCACTTCTCACGTTTTAGGCGCGCGCAGCCATGCCTGAAAATCTATTGAATCTTCTGTTCAAAGTCTATTTGACTTCAGTTACACTTGTACTTTGGTCTTTAGTGTGAACCGGCCTATTGCTTTTTTGCCTGTCATTTCTCGTTGCCGTCGTCGAAGTCGTTGCTTTATAACGACGGCAATAAGCTCTCTAATGTTTGGATCCATGGCCACCACGACAAATAACCCTAGAATTTGAAGTTACCTGTTCCTTTGAGTGGAAGAAAGCACTTTGCAATGAAAGAGTCCATGCAACAATTAATAGTGCATTTTTTTGGAAACCGCAAGATCAGAACACGATGGAATGCTACAAAAGTCAGTCGCAAGTGCATCACAGGAACCGCGCAAGGGGTGGGCCGCTTTTTCGGATGGTTTAATTTTTTTTTTTTCACTTTGGTTACCCATCAGATTTGTCACTTAACACACAAACAAGGTTTAGTAATCTGACAATACTGAACACCCACAAACAGAATGGACAAACTTTGTCTTGTAGTTGTTGCCAATGAGTTTGCAGCTCTTAATGACAATCGCAAAGACAACTTTGGCACCTTCAAAGAATCTGACTTAAAAATGTCCTGGTGACACTCAACCGTCGCGTGTGTGCCGACGGAATAATTACAAATTTATATTACTATTGGCAGTTTTAGATTTGAAATTTTTCCAGGGGAGTATGCCCTCGAACCCTCCTAGTTTGCTCACGCTCACGCGTTCGCATAAGAATCCCCCCGCCCCCCCCCCCCCCCCCCCCACTTCAAAATCCGCTCCGGCGGCCTTGCATTATTGCACGATGACCCTTTAGTTCTTTTTCGTTGTCAGCTATGAAGAGAAATCGGTTAAAACTAGAGACGATCTCGGGTATCTATTGACGTGAAAAAACCAGTTTTATGTTTAAATAAGAAGACGATGAAAGAACCTTGCTCTCACACAACTTGTAAACAGTGCTCACCAATAACATGCGCTCATGAAGTGTTTCAATTTCCGCAGCACGGGGTTAGCTACCCGCACCAATCATAAAATTGCAGCAACAAAAATACAAACAAGTTAAAAACAGAAGAAAAAAACGGTGAAAGTTACACATTTCCTGTAGAATAAAAAGGGCACTTTTGGTAACTCAAATTTAACGCAATCTTAACTCCAACTCAACTCTAACTCAACTCAAGCTCGTAACTAGAGAAACAGCCGATCCCTCTTTTTCAACGACAACCCATCTCGCCAGCAGTTCTTCAAGTTTAGGAAAACATCCTTTTTAAGAAACTACTCACAGTCGTAAACTTTTCATCGACTCTTTACAACAAGCTTATAAAAACTATCGCCAAGAAAGACTGAGAACGTAAAGCTAAAACTAAAGGAAGCCACTTACTTTGCACAACTTGTCACAAGGTGCGGGAGACCTAGTCAAAGTGCTCTGGTCTGAGCCGAACAACTCGTGTGCTTCAGGAATGTACGCACCTCTTTTATGTGATAAGAATGCATTTTAAATTCCTAAAAATAGGCTTCCAGCGTGAGAAAACCCTTAAGGCGAGGAAGTAGGCAAAGGTTCTGCTCCACGCATGAACAGTAATGTCAGCATGTCAGTGGACTGTTGATGTGATTAAAGGTGCATATTCTGAGGCTTATTCCGCATATTTTGTCGCACTGCACTGGTGGTAATAAAAAACATTCTTCGAATCATAGTTAATAGAGGAGACTTTTTTTTTTTTAAATGAATATCAAGTACAAGGATCTGATTCACGTACTGTTACCCTTCATTGCCCAGTAAGCAGATAGCACGACAAGGCAAGGCATATGCTTGATCATTGTATTATCACAACAATTAATAATAAGAATTAAATTATTATTATTATTATTACAATTCTGATCACGCTCACGAATGCTATTGAACGTTGTGCACGGTCAAGTAAAAAAAAAACTAACAAAAACATGAAAAAGAAGTCTGTCGGGCTTCGTAACCATTCCACTTTAATAACTATGTTGAAATGTTTTTTTAAATGAATATCAAGTACAAGGATCTGATCCAAGTACTGTTACCCTTCATTGCCCAGTGAGCAGATAGCGCGACAAGGCAAGGCATATGCTTGATCATTGTATTATCACAACAATTCTGATCACGATCCAGAAACAGAAAAGGTTCAAAACAATGTCCAATACATCCAAATGCACTCAATTTAACATAATAGCGAGCTTAAGGGGAAGCACAAGATAACTTCGACCAAAGCCAGATGAGTCATCGATATGTCAGTGGCGTCTTACAAAATGACTGAAATGATCACCTCGATTTCAGCAAGTTGTGCACCGTCAAGTCAAACAAAAAAAACTAACAAAAACATGACAAAAAAGTCTGTCGGGCTTCATAACCATTCCTTTCTAATAACTATGTGCGAGTGTTTTTTTTAAAAATGAATATCAAGTACAAGGATCTGATTCACGTACTGTTACCCTTCATTGCCCAGTGGGCAGATAGCGCATCAAGGCAAGGCATATGCTTGACCATTGTATTATCACAACAATTTTGATCACGATCCAGAAACAGAAAAGGTTCAAAACAATGTTCAATGCATCCAAATGCACTCAATTTAACATAATAGCGAGCCTTAAGCCCGCTATTATGTTAAATTGAATGCATTTGGATGTATTGGGTATTGTTTTGAACCTTTTCTTTCTCTGGATCCTAATTAGAATTGTTGTGATAATACATTAGGCTGATTTAGCAACAGAATGGGACACAGGGTCCAGAGGAGATGTGTTGTCGTTAGAACATCAAAACCCGTTGAAAACTTCTGAAAAAATGGGTTATTTTGATCGCGTTACAGTTTCGTTACATTCTATAGACCGCAAACCAAGAGACTGAGGGCTAGGATATGGCTTGCGGTTATTGATTTTCAAAAGTCGATCTGGGTCAGATAAGAAGCGAAGAAATCGTTTACAGTAGATTTATAAAGATCCCATTGGGCTAATTAATCGTGCTAAGCGACAGGTATAGACATTTTTCAAGGTGAGACTTAAAATAAGTAATTCATTTATTCACACGAAACTCCTCTGGACCCTGTGAACGGGAACGTCATTTGACAACGGGAAAGCTCGCGAAAAGGACTAAACTCGACTTCCGGTCTCCAGTCTGTCGCTCAGCCATTGGTCAAGCCAGTTGTTTGATTTGCGCGCGCCGTCGTCAACTGACGTTCCCCTTCTGTTGCTAAATCGGCCTAATAATCAAGCATATGCCTTGCCTTGTCGCGCTATCTACTCACTGGGCAATGAAGGGTAACAGTACGTGGATCAGATCTTTGTATTTGATATTCATTAAAAAAATATTCTAAAAATAGTTATTAAAGTGGAATGGTTGCGAAGCTCGACAGACAACTTTGTCATGTTTTTGTTAGCTTTTTTGGACTTGACCGTGCACAACGTTCAATAGTATTCCTATCATTTTGAACTTGCTGAAGTCGAGGTGATCATTTCAGTCATTTCGTAAGAAGCCAATGACATATCGATGACTCATCTGGTGTAGGTCGATGTTATCTAGTGCTTTCCCGGAAAGCACTAGATAACATCAACCTAAACCAGATGAGTCATCGATATGTCAGCGGCGTCTTACAAAATGACTTTCCTCAAGCGCTTTACATTTTGAGAAATTTGGAAAAGTTCGAAAATTCGATAAAAATACATTTTTTTATTCGCGAAATTACTGCAAATTTCAACAATTTTCAGGGAAACAGTACAAGCGCGCAAAAGCTTCTATTGACTTGATATTGCACATGCATTTATCAGTTACCTAAAGCTTTAACACTGCGTAAAAATGTATCGCAAAATAACTTTTGTAACAGTTTTGGGCGTTCATTGTTTGCACCTTGATGGTGTGCTGTTTTGGCGGTCGAAATAACGCCCAACTTTAAAGGCAAAAAATCGATTCTGGTATAAACGCTTGCGAAAAAAAAAAAGAAATTAAATATAGCCCCTCGGGGCCACGGTAAGCGACAAGAACGTGAAATGTAAACAAAGCAAAAACCGTGTAAACAAAGGAGAAAATCACACCAAAGTTATTTCCAGCCCACCAAAGCGCAAGGAAATGATGGAAATTTCGGTATCTAAATAGCTATTGCTATCTGAGTAGCCAAAAAGGCGAAATTTTCCGTCGAAAAATATAAGAGAAAAAAAAATCCTGAAAAACGAGCAACTGAGAATCGCGCGTGTCGGGTGACCCTTAATTCTAAACTCGGAAGTAAAAATGCTTCTGGCTGGTCAAGTCCAAAAGGCTTCAAGAACTGTTTTTGAAATGCGGACATTTCGCGCCCGTGATTAATTGCCAGCGGAATCTCATTTCCAAAATGGCGGACAAAAACGATCGTAGTCAGGGAAAGCGTATCCCCTGCGATTTTTTAAATAATTTGAGCTCTGTGGATCTGTTTTACGAAGAAAAAAGCTGGAATGAAACTTCTTGCCAGAAAATGTTAGGTTTATACTCGGTCGAGCGGCTGATAGCAACAAAACAGTACGCGGCCGTACCTTTCGTGACATTTTCGTGACATTTTCGTGACAATTTTGTTTTAAAGCCAAGCCTGGTAGGCTAATCGAGGGGGTAGTACTTGGTGTAAGACTGCCCAAAATGTCCCGGGCCACCGCCCACCACTGTTAGTGCTGAGGATTTTTGAATGCCTGGAACCAGGCGGTGTGCGCACTACGATCGCTAAGCGTCATGGGCGGTATTCAAAATCAGATCATTTGTGTCAAGATGGCGTGGAGTGAACATCTCGACAGCGGAGGGAATATTCGTTAATTACGCTGTAGATATATACGATTTTGCTTTGAATCTCTTCCGGAAGCTCTTGAAAAAGAAAGTCTGTCCAATTCTCAGGGAAAAAACAGGGTCAATCCGTTGATAAGTGTATTCTGGTGTATTTTGTTCGTAATCACTTGCATCCAGTTTGCAACTGAGCGAGAAAAGTCGGCACAGAAACGCTTTGTTCAATGCTTCAATCATGAAAAGCAGTGGAGGTAAGACCCGCGGCTCGCCGAAACTTTTGAATTCACCGTGAAATATTAGTGCAACTAGTGCTAAGAGGTACTGATATGCATAGCTGTGATATATACTCATAAAATACTAGGAGCTTCTTCAGAATACCCGGCCGCGGTATTTAAACACAGAGAGCATTTGTGTACAATGAACTTGTGTCCTCTTTATAATTAATATAATATTGAGCATCTTTATTTGCCCATATATTTTCTATTGGTATGACTCATAGAATGTCTTACAACTGGATTGAAACTGAAAATGGCATATTTGTGATTACAAAGCCTGATGCAGTCAATAGATTTTAAAAGCTTCAGCCACTATTTGTTTAATGATTGTGTCAGTATGTACAAACACATGTTATCACATATTTTTTGGATTATAAAAACTCTTCAAAATGTGAAATTCATACATGTTTACAAATCTCCTGTAATCAAGGCTGGGGCAACATAGCTTGAGACCCCTTTCCTTTCTCCTCACCCCAATTTTATAATTTAAATATGGTGTCATAGGTCTCATCATACTCACAGTGAACTCGTTTATGCAGACACTGAGGGGACCGTAGAAATTATCCATCTTAATTTAGTGAAAATTTAAGGCTTTTTTCCAGGGAACAAAGCAAGTTGTCTGTAATGATTAGCAAGGCTGTGCTCTAAGGAACATTGAAAGGAGCCCACATCTCTGAACCTGTAAAATCTAGGCTGCCCAGCATATGATTTGTATGAAAAGTCTGAGATTTTCTAGTCACAAAAGCAAAAGTTAGGTGCCAGGGGCCACAGGGCTCTGCTAGAGCACAGCCTTGATCAGGTGTCTGTATGAAGCGGTTGTCCGTAAAGAGGGCTTTTGGGTTACCAGTTATTGCAGAGGTGGATCCTAGTAGTACAGTAAAACCCTCCTGACTTAATTAGAACCTGAATTTTAAGAACCTGTTAGGCTTAAATATGCCAGATGAGCCCCCTCTATATAAAAACCTGTTTTGCCTAGAATTTGAAACACTGGTTCTTATTTTTGAAATCTATGAAAAAGTTCTGTACACTTAAGCAGAGATAAATCAACATTTAGAATCTTCTTTGGATACAAAGCTGTCTTATCACTTGAACCGCAATGTAAATGCCAATGTTTAAATTTAAATACATTCCTCATTTTATGTCCATTCTCACATAACTTCTAATTTGGTATTCAGACTTTATGTGAGGAATAAGGTGAAACACAAATACTCTTAGCTACATTTTTTCTTCAGAAAATATGAATCCATTTAAAAACCTAAATAGCCTAAACTTGTGCTAACTACTATTTATATAAGAATCTGTTTAGGCTTACTTAGTTAATTCAGGTTCTTAGTCTCATGATTTAACTGCCCCTTCGTTCCACTTTTTCTATTTCCTTTCCCTGTCACCATTTTTTCAGCCTTGGTTTTCCAATATCAAAAGCACATTCAATGATCAAGCAATTTATATTTTAACTAAAGCCACAAAAATATGCAAATTGTTTGATATATATTAAACAGCGTAAACGGGTAAACTGATTGAATGACATCACTTAGCCTGTGTGGCAGGCATTTCAAAGAAAAGGGAAAGTGGGTCTTGGTGCAAGAGAAATGTGAGGGAAGGAGGGAGGGAAATGCCTGCCATACAGGAGACGAATTGTTTTTTGCATTATAAACATCAACCAGGTGAATGTTGAAATCACTCCCTCCTTCCTCGTGCAGTCTTCGCATTTCTCTTGTGCCCAAAACCCCTTTCCCTTTCCTTTTAAAGGCCTGCTACAGAGGCTAATCACCACTGAATAAAAAAGGGACTAGGCAAGGAACTGACAAAGTCATAACATCCACACAACAACACACAACAAACTTGGAAGTAGATTATGGTTTTCTTTTCTCAAGAGTGATGTGCATATTTCTCTGAATAAAAGTAAAGTGTAAGCTTGGTGGATGTTATGAAACTCTTCTTCTACACTGCACTATTCTTGCAATTCTCCCAAAAACCATTTTTCATAAAGGATGGCTGGTTTCAAAATGCACAGGGCTTAACTGTATAATCAAACTTATCATTTAATTTAATACCTGTAACTCTTATCCTACTGATTTTAAACCTGCATAAAGGAAATCAAATGTATGACTACAAATTATTATTTTATTATGCTTTTTTTAGTCCTATTACAAAAACAGACATTCCTACATCAGAGTGCTCATCAGCCTATTTATATACCAATTTCGAACATTTTATGCTCTCCTAATGCTATTGTTTGGAGGAACCAGTCGCCGCTGCCCCGCTATTTTGTGATCAGCTTGTGATTACAACAGTAACACTTCCAGTAACATGTCACATTGGTCTTCGCGACACATGAGGCACGATTTACGGACAGGTTTTCAGCGTAAGCTTTCGTGTAAGCCGCTTACAGGGCTTACAACCGAGCGGGGAACTGGGAACTAACTGCACAGTGCGAGAAATCGTTGAAACGCTAAAGTGAAAGTTATTTCATAGTCGTTTGGATATCATTTTTCAATACCAAGGGCCATATTGGAATGGAGCAGTTTTAAAACATAGAAGCACCCTGCATAAAAGAGATAAGATTACAAACTAACGGTGAATTTGGAGAACTGCAGTCGTTATTCGCATGTTCACAAGTCAAATTCACATCGGCGCTGCATGATCTTTGTCATGGTTAGTCTTTTAATTTCAGCTTGCTTTTGGACCTTTAGCTAGTATGCTTATATTTTGTAAAATTTATGGCCTTTTGACAACAGGGCTAAAACATTTTCGTGACTGCTGTTGAAGGTGTATCACGCTGTTGGAGGTGTATCACGGATTCCAGTTGTCAGTTGTTTGCACTTTGTCAATTCCTTGATTGTCTTTTGGTCCTATTAGAATATTATTTTGGGTCCCAAGACAGAAACACTCACTTTTAGAATTCCCAAGATAGATTAAAGAGCAATTATGTTCTAAGACATTTTTCTTGGTTCATTCTCAGACGAGTGTGAAAGCCTGTATTAAATGTTTTCCTTTGCTTTGTCCATATTATTTTTGTTGTGTGCATTGTTTTGATTTGTCGGGTTTTTTTGGTTTCAAGCTTTAAACATGTTACTTCTCAGACTCACGGGTTTTCACTCTGAGATAACCTGGCCTTATAGTCATGCTACAATGTAGTTGAAGCCTTAAGGTAATAGTTAATGTGCACAAGCTACAACATTATTTTCATGATTTTACTTCAATATTACAACTGAAGACAATAATAATTCTTTAATTATTGTAATACCGTATAATGTAACTGTTTTATTTATCCATTTGATGCAATGTCAAACAATGCATACATGTTATAGTCTAAAATATCAAAACTAGAAAAAGAAAACCTTTAAGGTGTTCTCAGATTCATGTGTAATTATACCAATATTATAAGCTGTTTGGTTTATTGTTTATTTGATTTGCATTCTACCCCTCACCAATTAACACAATGCTGCAAAATTTGTCTTATGGCATTTCTTGATTAATTATACTTAAAGGGTGTTTCATTGTTCCAATAAGCTTACATTGAATGATACAGGGACTGTTTTGACTTCTTTGACATAATTTGAGGCAGAACTCCTCTCCAACCCTTACTCATGCAACTTCGATTTCAAATCTTGGCTGTCTGTATCTTACCCAACTAATTGTGGGTCACTACAACTGTACTTGAGTAATACACAGCACTTTTTCTAGCAAAGATTACACAGAGAAACAATTAAGTTTACTCATACTGAAACATGCATTTTAGTATGCAAGCGACTATTACCTTTTTTTCATTCATTAGGAACATGCTATAAATTTGCTCTCCATTTGGGGAATTCAAAAGTCATACATGAGCTTCCATTTTTTCCCTTGCCCTTTTCCTTTACAGTGAGCAGCCATAGGGAGCTAGCTTGCTTGCTAAGTTTTTTTAGACGCCTTGTTCTGTGTACCCTGACGTTAGAATGTTCCCCATTGTTAAATCAGAGAATGGAACTCCCCAGAAAAACAAAACTTTGTGTAAGAGAGGAGTATAGATACTAGCGCTATAGGCTTTAATAATTAAATTAAGACATTGAAAAACAACATTGATTTTTCATTTCAAAGTAGATAGCCCATGCTGAAGAATATTAGATTCTGCTGAAGGTTATGCATTGTAAAAGAAAAAGAAAACAAGCAAAAACTACTTCAAAGAAACAATATCCAGCAACCATATTCTCATTGACTTTGAGTGCTCACTGGGACAGGAGGGAATGGCTGCAAGCAGGGAATTGAAAGTCTCTTGCATGTCCTATTATTTTTGTTTATTTCCCTAATGATGTCATCTCAGGCCATATATATGTGCACATGCAGCTGTTCATTGTACAGATTATTTTCTGTATAGTGTGTTCTCCTAGATATTATCTAGAATCTCCTAAAATTATTTATTGTACAGAAAACATAGCCATTCTTCCTAGAAGTCCTAGAAAGATGATGTCCAAAATTTGACACGACTTCTTTACCACTGACTGAAAACACCAAAAAGTAACAGCCCTTTATTCAAGGTTAGAGACTTGTCATTATAAAGAGGGGGAGAGCCAGTTAACAACTTTCATGAAGGGAAATTGGGGCACATGCATGAATTCGATTCATGCTAGCATACCAGAATGGATTTTTTTAGGGGGGAAGCAGAAATGTGTTTTTCAAAGGGCAGGTTAGGATTTGAACATAGCCTACTTCCATAGCACCAGTTCTCTCCCACTGCCCCCCCCCCCCTCCCTCCAATATCCCCCTCAGCCTAACATTTCCACACTATGGTGCCCAAATCCTGTTCATTAAGGGCCCAAGTGGCAACTAGAATTCTTCACCACATCTTTTAACACGCCAATCATAACTAAGACATCTTCGAATTTCTTTTGAAAAATTGTTTATAACTACATCACGTGTTTTGCCACGCCCCTGTGTTATCAAGAAATCATTTGATTCGAAATCCCCACTAGATAGAGAGCCAACCGTTTTCTTGTCTTTATCCATCTTGAATGCGGTGTCAAATAATTTATACCTAGAGAAAGTCACCTACACCTTTCAGAAAGCGAAGTTAAATGGGTTGAAAAAAAATCGCGATGACGTTTCACTGCCGTTGTCGTCGTGCTTGTGTAAACTCCCTTTCTCGGTTTTGTCACCATCTTTATTATCTTGATTCACTCGTACGTTTATCAAACCTGTCCGCGGTCAGGGGGTTACTGTTTAATGCTGGTTTGACTGCATGTATTCGTTTGAATCACAACCAAAACTTCCCAAATCACTACTCCATTTCCGGACAAAATTATCACAGCGGGAAGGATGTTAGACTATGAGTTGTCCCTTAGTTTCCTCAGGGATAGTACGCGAGCGCACGTGAAACTCACCACCAGATGATACGTGGAGAGTAGAGAGAATACGGTGACAACTTCGGCAGCGTTCTATTGATCGTATTCTGGAATAAGGAAACGCAAAGGATTAAGTGTTAAAAATATCTTGCACCGTGATTTTTGGACTACTTGGAATATTTTTTGTTTTACTCACTTTTTATACGATAAATTAGATAAATCGTTCATGAAGTAAAAATTTGTAAAACTGAAATACAGTATAAAACTATACGCTGTGTCTACATGTCCAGCAGCCGGGAAGGGTCTTAAAGAAACAAAATGCCCAACAGTCCAAAATGTTTCAAGAATTTCTGCACAATCTCTTTTTCTGATCCTCTGAAAGTATTATATCATCATTTAGAATTACCAAGCGGTCAGCAAAACAAGAATCGCTTCGCAGCTGAGTAGTTGTGGTTTCTTGGGAATAGAGTATAGTCAGGAGCATAATCAGCAGGAGTCCTCGTTAAACGGGTCAGCATTTCTTTTTACTTGATGAAGTCATTTGATAAAGATTTTGCCGGGACTAAATGCTGATGTGGTTGATAGCTTGTTGAATATCACTGTGACTGTATGGTGGAATCAGCTCAAATGGCGTTGTCCTCACCAAATTTCCCCGTAAGTGTCTTATATCCTGGACCTTAAGATGATTCATCATGGCGAGAAATAGCTGAGAAATAGCCATGGCCCGGGCCAAGTTCCCCAACGGGACCGCCGCAAAAACACTCATCCGGTCTGAGTGACAGTCCCCACCAAGCCTAACCCTTTGCTGTCTGTCTTTTAAAAGTCTGTAATCCAATTCATGGTGGTAGCTTTAGGCATTGCACCCAAGCTATGGAGTTTGGCCACTAGCGTCTAGCTAGCAGTAAGTGCTGAGGTCGTGGGTGATCCAGGCTCCAGGGATTAAATCATACTGTTTAGGATCTGTAGATGATAGAACTGTGGGCTTCAAGGATTTGTTGATGACAACGGCTTCAACGGTATTGGATAATGTGGATGTTACCGTGATTGGTCTCAAATCCTTGTCAAACACAGTCACCGAAATGTCAGGAATAACTCCAGGCTTCCAAGCACGAAGACATCTGCGTTCTGAGAAGGAAAAGTTCAAGATATAGCGATTGGTGCTGCCAGTGTAACAGCAAACATTTTAAGCATTACCTAGAAGTCCATATAATGTTCTCACAGGTAGAACTTTCCTCGCAACCGATAAATATGTGACAGGAATTGAATAGCCACCATCGGGTACACAAGCACAGTTCGCTAGGGGCATGTTGTCCTTCCTAACAATTAGAAATGTCTCACTTATCTTTCCCTCTTAAAACGGCCTCTTTACAGACATAGTCAGGACGGATACCCAACACCAGGTCACGCCTGTTGTTTGTTCATAATTGTAAACGATGACTACGGACATCACGAGGTGTGGCATTTACTGCCAAATAATACTGTAAATTTCTTCACTACAACTTTTTTGCCTCAATTGGCTCACTGCCTCTCCTTTTCTAGTTACTTTCACGAAGTTGTGGTAGATGTTCGCAGATCTGGAAAGATTGCTGCAAATATACGTGAACTTGTCAACGGACTTGAGTGTCTCCTTTTTGACAGTGACAGCTGGTACCACTTACCCCTTCTAAGGGGTAGGCTGGTGAAGAACTTGAGTATTTTTGGTACTAACTGTTAGACCAAAGTTGTGGGAAGCATTAGGAAAGCAGTCGACATTCGATACTCATCTCAACGGGGACTAGGTGACAGCGTTGAGCATCCAGTCATCTGCGAAAAAGACATCACACACTATAGCCTCTTTGAGCTTAGTCATTGCCTGTAGCCTACCCAAGTAAATAGTCTTTCATCGGTCCTGTACCTAGTAATCAGGATACCACCATCACTTTCTTCAACGTTGCAGAAGAAGTCCGCCAACAAATTGACTGTTAGCATCCTGCTTAACAGTGTGGAGGTAGCGACACAGCCTTGCTTGAGTCCGTTAGTGACTGGAAATGCTTCAGAGGAGTTTCCATTGTCCAGTACTCGAGCAAGCATGTCATCGTGGAAATGACGCACCATACTGTTGAACGATTTTCCACACTCCCTAGCAGTTGACAGTGTCAAAGGCCTTTGTCAGGTCTATAAACTTTATGTCGAAATTTCTATACTGTTCTTGACACTTTTCCTGAAGTTGCCGTGCAGCAAACGGCACCATGTTGGCAGTTTCACAGCCCTTCCAGAAGCCATACGCACTCTCTGGGAAGTGGCCATTGGTTGAAGAGGATTCTTGCAAGGATCTTGCCAGCGATGACTATCAGAGGAATCCCTCCGTGATTGCCGCACGATTGCCTGTTTCACTTTCACTTATATAGGTGGGCAATGGCTTCAACGTTGATGGACTAGGGCGTATTTAGGACGCTGATGAAATATTCCACCCAACTCTCCAGGATGGCGTTCTTCTCACTATGTAGCGTTGTTCCCTCTAGTGGTGATGTTCCAGAGGACTGAGGCCCATAAATGTTCCCCACGGCATTATAGAAGCGTTTAGTTTTGTTATTGTCAGCATCTGCCTTTTTATTAAAACAGGAGTCACAGCGCCTTGAGGTTAGTTGTACATGTTGAGTTTTCAGGTAATTCCCAGCAGTCTACTCTGCACATCGCTCTTGTCACTCTAACGTCCTGCCTGTCTCTTCTCCAGACGAGAACATAATCGATCAGATGCCAGTGCTTGCTGCGTGGGTGCATCCACTACGTCTGTGTGCAGGTGGGTAAACGATAAACTGCATGTGAGATGCACAGGTCTCTAAAAGTAACAGTCCATTACTGTTACATGTTCTAACCCCATTTCTCCCTATGACTCCCTCCATTGCCCACTCTAGCATGAGAGGCGTAGACAATAATGCGTTTGTCCTACTTTGGCACGCCTTCGATGATGTCTTTTAAGTCCTTGCAGAATTTATATTTCATCTCCTCAAGATTCGTCATTGTTGGAGCATATTTACTGATAACAGGGGCGTAACGGTTTCCTCGGCGAGAGAGCCGAAAAGCCATGAGGCGATCGTTGATTCCTTAGGGAATTTTGCTAAATGTACTGATCAGATATGTTTTGACGGCAGATCCCACTCCTGGTTGACGATGTTCTTCACTGTAGCGATCGATCGAGAAAAAGCCAGGCTTCGATCAGCTGACTTTTATTTGCTAACCTTGCCTCACTACGCTGGGATATGAATGTTGTATCTGCCCAGTTCTCTTGCAAATAGAGCTGTCCGTCTCAGGTCTGTAAACTTTGGTGCTGTCCATGAGCGTATGCACATTCCATGTGCCGATCGATCGCGATGTGAGCTTTGTTTTCATTTTAATTTTTCGACCGCACAGATAGGATCCCCTCCTGCCGCGGTAAGCTAAGGCAGCCTTTGTTGGGAGCATCTTTTCTAGCCCCTTCCTCAGGTGATGGAGGAACACAGAAGAATTCCTAAAGGGGAATGCTCAGACATTCAGGGGAGATGCCGAACTCCACCGCTCCTTCAGTCCAGTAGCGAACGAACCTAGTATGTTGTGACCACAGCTTCCAACGGCAGTGAATCTGCACCTGCGGCCTCGTCACAGGCCCTTTGCGACAGAGCTTTAAGGATGAGTGGGTATGATATCTCAGTCACTTGCACGTGAATTGGATTAAGGTGTGGAAGAGTTGCGCCGTGTCGTGAGCCTCACTCTCTCGCCCTGAAAGTTTAGGCTCTTGCGCGGGACATAGGCGAGGTGGCTGGAGATAAAGCAGGAAGCTTTACAGCACCAGCTGCATGCGAACCGTTGGCTCATAATAAGCTTATTCGTCCTTTGACAGGCCTCGTCCTGCTGGGTGACTCCACACCATTCTACAATTTAGGGGCCGCAACCAAAATGGCTCAGTTCTAGCTCTTTGATAAGGCAAAGTAGTGAACGTGACCCTGATCTTATAGTTCGTGATGGATGATGGACTTTTATTAGAGACTTCAAGTAGTCTACCAACTGGCCATTTATGGTCTTGTAGTGAGGTTAAGGGGAGACGGTTGAATTCACTCCTTTTCTGAACTGGTAGCCAGGGCACGTTTTTTTTGATAAAGGCGTGCAATGGTCGAAACGTCACTAGAACACATCATATAACGCACTGCAGCATTCTGAATTTTTTGAAGTTTATCTTTTTGATATTAAGGTATGCCATATAAAACACTGTTGCAGTAATCTAATCGAGAAATAACAAGAGCATTAATTAACCAAGTAAACATCCTATTGATCTTATTGCTGGAGTAGCAATTTTACAAACTTCATTGATGTGAGCACTAAACGAAAAATTATTATTCATTATGAAACCTACGTTTCTAGCTTTCTTCTTAAAGTCAATTCCTGTAAATATAATGGTTGCTTCGTAAACCATGATGGGAAATGATTGCGTAGCTTAGGCCTGTGCCAATTGTGCTCGGCAACTTTTCAGCAACTTTTAGCGTTTGGAGCAACTAAGTCGAGCAACCGAGAGTAATTTTTGAGCAAAGTATAGGTTTAGAGCACATATCAAGCACGAAAAAGTCAACGATTTCATAGACAACTTCAAGGATAGTCCTCTCTGCTAAATGCTTTAGCAACCTTAAAACACACAACTTCTCACTTGTCCACGTTTCGCAGGCCTGAAAAGGAAATTATTACCGTATGAACAATTAATTAATATCCTTAAATCTTCTCCCATATTAGCGAGCGATACTCTAAATCTGGCTTCAAGCAATTTTTCTTGACCGTAAGCCTCTAAGCCTGTGAGCCCTGTAAGCTTGTAAGCCCTACAAACCTGTAAGCCAGTAACCCCTGTAAGCCTGTAAGCCCTGTTAGCCCTGTAAGCCTATAAGCCCTGTAAGCCCGTAAGCCCTGTAAGGCCTGTAAGCCCTGTAAGCCCATAAGCCCGTAAGCCCTGTAAGCCCTGTTAGCCCTGTAAGGCCTGTAAGCTCGTAAGCCCTGTAAGCCCGTAAGCCCTGTAAGCCCTGTTAGCCCTGTAGGCCTGTAAGCCCTGTAAGCCCGTAAGCGCTGTAAGGCCTGTAAGCCCTGTAAGCCCGTAAGCCCTGTAAGCCCTGTTAGCCCTGTAAGCCCTGTTAGCCCGTAAGCCCTGTAAGGCCTGTCAGCCCTGTAAGCCCTGTAAGCCCGTAAGTCCTGTAAGCCCTGTAAGCCCGTAAGCCCTGTTAGCCCTGTAAGCCCGTAAGCCCTGTTAGCCCCGTAAGCCCTGTAAGCCCTGTAAGCCCTGTTAGCCCCGTAAGCCCTGTAAGCCCCGTTAGCCCTGTAAGCCCTGTTAGCCCTGTAAGCCCTGTTAGCCCTGTAAGCCCTGTAAGCCCTGTTAGCCCTGTAAGCCCTGTAAGCCCTGTAAGCCCCGTAAGCCCTGTAAGCCCCGTAAGCCCTGTAAGCCCTGCAAGCCCGCAAGTCCTGTAAGCCCTGTAAGCCCGTAAGCCCTGTTAGCCCTGTAAGCCCTGTAAGCCCTGTAAGCCCGTAAGCCCTGTTAGCCCCGTAAGCCCTGTAAGCCCTGTAAGCCCTGTTAGCCCAGTAAGCCCTGTTAGCCCTGTAAGCCCTGTTAGCCCTGTAAGCCCTGTAAGCCCTTTTAGCCCTGTAAGCCCTGTAAGCCCTGTTAGCCCTGTAAGCCCTGTTAGCCCTGTTAGCCCTGTTAGCCCTGTAAGCCCTGTAAGCCCGTAAGCCCTGTAAGCCCTGTTAGCCCTGTTAGCCCTGTAAGCCCCGTAAGCCCTGTAAGCCCTGTTAGCCCTGTAAGCCCTGTAAGCCCTGTAAGCCCTCTAAGCCCGTAAGCCCTGTAAGCCCGTAACCCCTGTAAGCCCTGTTAGCCCTGTAAGGCCGTAAGCCCTGTAAGCCGTGTAAGCCCTGTAAGCCCTGTAAGCCCGTAAGCCCTGTAAGCCGTGTAAGCCCGTAAGCCCTGTTAGCCCTGTAAGCCCGTAAGCCCTGTAAGCCCCGTAAGCCCTGTAAGCCCTGTAAGCCCGCAAGTCCTGTAAGCCCTGTAAGCCCGTAAGCCCTGTTAGCCCTGTAAGCCCTGTAAGCCCTGTAAGCCCTGTAAGCCCGTAAGCCCTGTTAGCCCCGTAAGCCCTGTAAGCCCTGTAAGCCCTGTTAGCCCAGTAAGCCCTGTTAGCCCTGTAAGCCCTGTTAGCCCTGTAAGCCCTGTAAGCCCTGTTAGCCCTGTAAGCCCTGTTAGCCCTGTTAGCCCTGTTAGCCCTGTAAGCCCTGTAAGCCCGTAAGCCCTGTAAGCCCGTAAGCCCGTAAGCCCTGTTAGCCCTGTAAGCCCTGTAAGCCCTGTAAGCCCGTAAGCCCTGTTAGCCCCGTAAGCCCTGTAAGCCCTGTTAGCCCAGTAAGCCCTGTTAGCCCTGTAAGCCCTGTTAGCCCTGTAAGCCCTGTAAGCCCTGTTAGCCCTGTAAGCCCTGTAAGCCCTGTTAGCCCTGTAAGCCCTGTTAGCCCTGTTAGCCCTGTTAGCCCTGTAAGCCCTGTAAGCCCGTAAGCCCTGTAAGCCCTGTAAGCCCTGTAAGCCCTGTTAGCCCTGTAAGCCGCGTAAGCCCTGTAAGCCCTGTTAGCCCTGTAAGCCCTGTAAGCCCTCTAAGCCCGTAACCCCTGTAAGCCCTGTTAGCCCTGTAAGGCCGTAAGCCCTGTAAGCCGTGTAAGCCCTGTAAGCCCGTAAGCCCTGTAAGCCGTGTAAGCCGTGTAAGCCCGTAAGCCCTGTTAGCACTGTAAGCCCGTAAGCCCTGTAAGCCAGTAAGCCAGTAAGCCCTGTAAGCCCGTAAGTGACGTTTCCATGGCAAACACTTTTAGATGAAGGAATCTAGCTAATTTTAAATAAGAGTAACCCTTATGTTAATTTCTAATCTGTAAGCCTTGTAAGCCCTGTAAGCGGCTTACACGAAAGCTTACGCTGAAAACCTGTCCGTAAATCGTGCCTGGTATACTTCGCGAGGCTACATTTTCCTATGAAAACATGCCGGTTTCAATTCGGAAAAAGTATCACAAAACGTGGGGCGCGTTGGGGAGCGATAAAAAATTAGCGTAGAACAAGGTTTGTAGAAACACTTACAACTATCTTCCACTTTCGACGGGCAATATAATGGAAATTATAGCTTCTTAAAAACCGGGTTCAAATTTCATGCTCTTACAGGAGGAAACTTCGGGCTCCACGTTTTAGATTGAAATGAAGAGTATTGATTTGTTTTGCTTCACAGAAAAAATCTAAACAAATATTAACTTATGAAATCGAGAAAAACGATCTAAGGAAAGAACTGTATCTATTGAAAAATAAAGCACATAACCTGCGAAATTTCTCGACCTTCGCCGCCATCTTGAAAATTTTGAATCCACAATGCATCGCAATCGTAGTGCGCACACCGCCTGGCCTGGAACCTAGTTTATATCCCGTGAAGCATCTCTGGAGTTGTAGCAACAACCAAAATGGCGATTCGGTGAGGTTTGGAGTTGTGAAGCTTTGTCCGACCGAAATAAGTCATTCGCAACTATGGCGTCCATTACTGGACTACAGATGGAAAACTGAGGGAAATAATGCGCCTTTGGAAGTATTTTCCAGTGCAAAAATCGTCCTTTTAACGACTGTTTTGGAAACATCTTCCATCGCAGAAGTGATATCGAGTCGTGCAAATTTACTTCAGTGACGGGTTTATCCTCTAATCGACGAGTATTTCGCATGACTTCGGCAAGATTTTAAGACAATGTATGGAGAAATGGAGCGTACAACGAGAGATAAAAGTGGCCACTTCGGGAAGTAAGTAAACCTACTTCTAATTAGCTATTTTTAACCCAGATGCGAAGGTTACACAGCGCTTAACATGTTTCGAGTCGTGCACCGAACACCCGTGAGCTCATAATCGATATATTTGAAAAAGTTTCCTTTTCTCCATACATTTTCTTATACGAATTCGCAGCCATTGTGGCCTTGGTGCGCACGCGCAACCGCCATCTTGTCCCTAATTTCTGGCAATGAAACTATTGACAAACTATGCAAGATGCGATAGATTTACTTACGTAAAAATGAACATATCAGGAAGTCGGAATCATCATGTGGCAAGGTACTATTCATTGATGGTCAATATAGCCCGCATAGCAGGCGCTTGGAAATAGTGGGCTAAACGAAGAACGGTGTGCGCGAGAGAGACACGCGTGTCTTTCCACACTTTCCAAATACTTTCGAGCGCCTACTACGCAGGCTATGTTCAATACGGACTATTCAACAGAGACGATGTTGTCGACAACAATCGTCAGCAATCGATATCAATCGAGCTCCTGGCTTACCCGCCATGAATTTTTGCCGCACTTTTAGAGACACGGTGCTTAAAGAAATTGGGAAGATCTATGCTGAGAGGAAAAAAATTAGTTCTCTCTTTCCCCGCCCCTTACACTAGCGTCTTATTTTGCGTGCTGTTTTCGCGCGGCTTCTCGCGATTTCCCCAAAGGAAGAACTTGCTCGCAGGCTAGATCCATACAAGGTAAGTGCACAACCGCAATTTCTCCGGGTGAAACTAGAGCGCTGGTAATTTAGTAGCATTTTTGACAACATGGCCTTTATTCATGAAACTGCGAACGTGAGTTTCAAATGTGGGTCCAAGGCAGTTTACAATTAGCTACCTATAATCAACCAGTGGGCCACTGAATCAATGCGCATGGCTTTAACTCCCATAGACTGCGAACCTACAGGAAATCGAAGATTGTTGCAAAGCTGATAACATCCAGTGTTGTGTTGTACAAAGTATGCGTTTGCGTTACGTCTAGGTACTCGGCTTTGACTGAACAAAACACATTCTGCATGATTGCTATCGTAGACTTGGTCTTGACTAATTGGCTTACGCACTATTTTTCAACTAGTTAAATAGACATAGTGTCCAAACAATGGACACCATTAAAACATTTTCGACTCGCCTTAACATGTTTTGGGTTATTAGACTTGTTATCCGAAGGGAACGTTTATCTTTATTTACCGAACCTACTCCAGGATTTGAGTACTGAAGTTCACTGCACCTGTTATCATCTTAATCTAAGGTCTAAATATCATTTGGCAGAGATTTAAGTGAAATTATGACACCAAGACTCCCCTGTCAGTGAAGAGATGCCAGTAAAAATTTACAAAATACGCTTCAGGGGAGGTAAGAGCGTCGTCCTCAAAATGAAATTTTTCGTGTTTCAAGCGAACTCAATCTAAACCCGCATTAACAGAGTATCCAATATCTTAATTCGACATTTTTGGGGGGGGTGGGTGGGGTGGGGGTTAAGCCGTTATTAGAAAGCCTGGGTTTTCGATTTAGTTTGCCTCATATTTGAAGTTGGGCGCATTCATGGTAGTTGGATGTACAAGTACATCACAAGTAGCAAGTTTATCTTATTTTATATTGACTATTTTGCTTAATGTAAACATTACATCCACGTTCAACGTGAAAGAAAGGTGTCTATACATTTCCAAGTTGGAAATTAAAGCTTAGTTGTCAGTAGCGACTTCAATGATTTATAAAATGCTCGAAAACACAAGTGCAGCTACTATAATAGACGACAAGTTCAAAAAAGCACAACAAAACAAAAACATGACAACACAAAACTTACACCTGTTTATGCTTTTTCCCGTATTCTAGCAGAACATGTTCTTGCTATTAACCTCTCTCGCTACAAAGAGATGCCACAGCCGTAGTCTAAAATGTCAGTCGTCTCCACCCCCAAACCCTTGCAGAATCTCTTTCCCCGCATCCCCCACGGGTTAGGGGAGTGGAGACTGCTGACATTTAAGTCTACGACAGCCAGAAATAAGTCTGCATTGACATGCTATTCATTTTTCGACTCCAGGCGCGGATCCACACCGGTTTCCACGGTTTTACGGAAATCGGTCCGATATTTCATTAAAAAAAATATTTTTTCTGGAAAATGGTTTGGATAATTTTTCTCCCTCTAATTTCCAGGCATTAGAAATAATAATAATATTCCGCCGATTTGTAAGGCTTCATCCGAGGAGAATGGAACTGGTCAATACACTGTCCAAACTTTATGACTCAGAAACCCAGGTATGGGGACTTTAGGGAGTTAAATCCAATAGTATTTCCTGGGAAAGCATGCCCCGGGACTCCGCCTTGTTTAGGAAATCGGTCCGTATTTATCCTAGATCCGCGCCTGAGCTCCTTTTTTTATCTTACGAACAACACGAAAAGTAACTTCAACAGTGCAATGATCGTTGCTGGAAATAAAAACGTTTCAAATTAAAATACTAAAAGACTTAGAAATAAACATGTTTTACAAGAGATCACATAAATTATTAGCA
>OZ037784.1:14851860-14864360 GCA_964035525.1 Porites cylindrica
TTTTTTAATGTGAGAAAATTGATTTCTTATCAGTTAAGGAACCAAGATTACACTTATTACACTTGGGTATATGAAATGAGTAACTATTAAAAAGTCAGGTGGTGCTGATCCATTTAAAAAAAGCCATGAAGGTGACCAGCAGTATCATGAGTACTAATCACAGTTCACAGTTGGTAGAGGTGACAGCAGGCGACAACTTGCAGTTCAAGAGTTCCAGGAGTTAAAGCAGACTCAAATGTCCCAATCTGACCCCAACTGGAGTTGTTTGTCGGTACTCCCCTACTTCCGAGTTCAAGTCTCCAGCAACACATGTAAATATCCCAGTGGTTTGTCTCCTTCCATTTGGCAGTCTTATGTTCATATGAATCATATTTGACTCATTAATTTACTCAGCCCCACTAGCCTTTGTGTGATGAATGCTGCTAAGACTTAAATACCTTACTTGTACTAAATTCGCGTCGTACTCATTTTCGCTCAGCTTTAAATTCGCGCGATTTAATTTCGCGCAGCTTTAATTTCGCGCAAGTAACTTTCCGTGTTCATTCTTTTTGGTTTGTTTCATAGAGCTACTAACAATTAACGCATTTATAATGAGTGTTTTTTATCAACAAATAATACAATATTTGTCAAAACTTAATCAAAAAGCAATTAGGTGGCCCTCAAAAAATGCCTTCAAAATTATGTAAATTATGTAATGTTAGCAAAATTCAACTTAACTCAAATGTGTATATGCGTTAATAAATCAACTCATTTGTATTACTAACAATGAGTGTCTCATATTACACCACGAAGCTTTTCGCGCGGATTATAATTCGCGCAGTACTAAAATTGGCGCACCCAGCGCTGTGCGAATTCTAGAACTGTGCAAATTTTAATACAAGTAAGGTAGGGTTTTTATTCATTTTCGTTGGTACTTTGCTAAGGATTTCTTTAACTTCAGGCATTTCAGTTTCCCATCCCAACGTTACCACTTATGACTAGGACTCAGCTATAAGTTTTTCGTTCAAGTAGTTGCTTTGGTTTGGGCATAAAGTTTTCCCTTAATGACTTGTATTTTCCACAACATCATCATTTTTTCCCATTGTTAACAACTTAATTATCTTTGTCTTCCACTGACTACATGAAATATCTTTACAGTGGAAAATTTATGTAATAATCAACAGCCTACAAGTAAACATTCCATTTAGGGGAAGCCATGAGTGAGTGGCACGGGAGAGGAGAGGCAAGAGCAAGGGAAGGGAAGGGGAGGGGAAAGGAGAGCGTTTCAAGCCTGAGTCCTTATCTCTGCCCCTTGTGGCTTTACCCTTGTTAGTATGTTCTTGTGCGGCTCTACTTCACTTGCCACGAAATGGAGAGCTTGCTCACAGGCTTTTTAATCAACAGTTGATAACACTCCCCCACAGCACCATTGTAGCAGCACAGTTTATATTGACACTCCCCTTTATAAGAAATAGAGGGTATTACATGGTCGCGCAGAGATGCGAAATTTCTCTTCGAGTGTTGAAGCGCGCACTCGTTAAATATATTTTCAACACGGCCATGTAATGTTCTATTTGTTATATATACCCCAATGAAATACCAAACCATTTCACTTTAATAGTTTTTTGCTGTGAAAGGTGCAATTTATTATGTAGCCATAGTAACGCTGATATTTCATGCGTGAAGATAACATGTTATTTTCACATGTGTTTTCGTGGGAAAGCTTACCTGGTATTTCATTGGTGTTTATATAATTATTATACTACTACATGAGAAATTTCTGCAATTTGATTGGCTTAGAGCAGTGGTATTTCAGCATAATTTGAAATACCTGCACGTGAAAATTACAAAACCTTTGCGGGTAGTAGTATAAACAAATAATAGCATGATTTGTACACAATAAGTACGTGATATTTTTGGCATAAATACCACTTGTGATATTTCAAAATTGTCTCAAATTTCACTCGTCTAACGGCTCGTGAAATAACATGTATGTATAACAATTTCAAAATATCACTCATGATAATTTATGCCAAAATATCACTACAAACCATGCTATTACCTATACTAACATCTGATATTCTTACCGTTCCATTATCTGCAATCACTTCTTCATCAACAGCCATAAGCACATCTCCTCGCTTAACCACATTACTGCAGCTGAATAAAGGCAGCACCTTTGTGACCAAGACTCCTGTCTGATCACTGGATAACTGAAAGTAACTCCGCATGTGCTCACTTTCAATTGGCTGCCACTTGATCCCAAGGCGACAAAAACCATTGTACATGTGGCTCTTTTCAATATCATCCAAGAAATGTTTTATGATTGTTACCTGTTCATATTAAGTAAAAAGTTGAGAAATGTTTTACTCCTCATAAGCAGGTCACCAATTAACAAGTTTTGTTTCACGGCTTAAGATAAAATAAATTGCTCTTATATATTATTACTTTTATCAGTAAAAATAGATTCATGTAAGAAGTACACTGCAAAGATGGGTGTACTTGTCAACATTAGATTCATAAAAGCAGTAAATGATATTCAGTTAGTCATCCAGAAGAAAGTGTGTAGTAGAACTTACAAGAAATTACCAGCCAGAACACCCTCTTTTGGTGTGGATGTTGTTCAAATGAAATGTTGACTTAGTTGTGTGTAAAGTTTTTTGACAGCCTGAAGCTGTTTTTTAAAATATCTTTCTTGCAAAATATAACGCTTTAAATAGCTCGAGTGGCAGAAAAACATGACACATGGCTAAGTAATCATTTTGTTTGCACTATTAATAATTACTGAGATATTAACTAATGTACATCCAAATCTGGAGCAAATTGTAGCTGCCATAATTTTCATCTGTATTTTCTTCCATAAATTAAGTACGAAAGATCAATGCTCAGATTACAATAACAATGAAGGCCACACAATTTGCAGCAAGTTAAACAAAATTAATTTTAATGGTCACTGTTTTAGTTCCAGAATTTTTCTTTAGAACACATCTCATATGAAAAGAAGAACTTATTTACATTATGTACAGAAAACATCTGAGAAACTGACAAGGGAATTATAGAAGGATTGGATAACAGCGTCGTAAATAAGACAGATTGCAGGCAGAAAAAGACATGTCAAACTCTTCTTACAGGAATGATATATCCTATGTTCTCAGCATTATCCAGGGTCTCAAATGCAATTCCAATTACTTTGTCATCTTGAAGAGCAGGACCACCACTGTTTCCACTATTTATTGCTGCATCAATCTGAAGTCAAATATAACAAATATAAATCAAGTAGATAGGCAGTTTCGAATCTACTCTCAATAGCTTTCATTTTCAGGTGAGGAACACTATTCTAAGCAAGTTCAAAAAGAGTAAATAATAATGACAAAAGAAGGCTTCAAGGGAGATGTATCCCTCAGCTGGAGTGATATGTCCTGACCCAACCCTTTTATAAAAAGAAATTCAGGAGAGGTCATTATTTATAAGGAAGACTTTTGGGCACCAGTTAAAATCATGAAGTTCCTCAGTCTGTTGCCAAATTTAACTGAGAGAAAAGATGTTTTCTATACTCATCACCACTAGCCAAGGTTATCAGTTGATTAAAATGAAAAGCAAAGTACTGTGAACTAAGTTAGTTAGATCTAGAGTGTGAAAATTTCAAGAGGGCTGGGACCAAGTATATGTACTTTTCTCTAGGCTAAACAATTTCCTTCATGGCAATAATTTCTTGAGACAAAAAAGTTAGTTTCTTGTACTTTTCAAAGAAGCAAGCCAATAAAATAAAAATACAGACATAATAAATATGACAGCATCAAAATGGTTTAACTTGGAGACAAACCTGAATGGCTAAGAGTTCCACAGCAGAATGTGCATATCTCTGAATCTCTACTCTAGACACCACCCCTCTTGTGACACTGATGTTATCTCCACCAGTTGGAAAACCAACACAAACCACGTCTTCTTCAAGAGCAGGGACTTTGCCAAACTCCAGTGGACAGAGATCTTCCCAGAAAGTCTCATCTGCTACACCCAACTATTATTACAAACAACCTTAACATTATGTACTTTCTGAGTCAGCACTCGTTAACATCCGTTGAAAGGCCCTTAGACAGCTTATGAAATTTACACAAGGTAGAACTGTTGTCTACTTTTATATCACACTTAGATGACATTTCAAGCTGGAAATGTTCATGAAAGTGCAAGTCTCTTCAATTTGAAAGAAAGACAAATTGACATGAAGGGCAGTAGGATTCGAACCCACGACCCAGAAGACCCAGTAAGTACACCACACTAACCACTAGACCACTGAGGATTGTTGGATGGCAGGGAAATAATTTCAGTACATATAACCAACCCAACAAATGAACCTGGATCGATGGATCAGTACATCAATGGATCGATAGCCAGTTTCGAAGCAGTGCTTATAAATAACCCTGATCAAAGGCAGTGTTTAACCCTAATCCGACACAATAAGGAATACTACGTTGTGTAAACTTTATAAGGTGTCCAAGGGCCTTTCGACGGATGTTAAAAAGTGCTGACCTTTCTGGAACAGTGACAGTAACTTTCTGAAGTGACAGTAACTGTCAGTTGATTATTACATGTGACTTAAAGGATATTTTCAGCTTTGCATAACAAGCAATAGGATGACCAAAAAAGACAGAAAGAAAAAAAAAAGAAACAAAATTGCCAGCAATCACACATGGTCCAGAGGAGTTACGTGTGTCAAGCAAAATTTTAAAACCCATTACAAACCTTTGACATCAAAAACCTCAATCAAGCAAGGCCTTTTCCATGAGAAATCCACATAAATACAAAAGTGCAAAAAAGAATTTACGACCCTAAGCCGGGACAAAAGACTGCATGTACCTGTACTGGAAAAGAGATTGGGATCCAAGGTACATAAGGAAAGTCTGTCTGGTTTAAATATAATAATAATAACTAGTAACAACCAAAGGTTACAGAGTGCAGGCAACAACGATCAAACGCAAAACGCTTTTGTTCCAGAGTGGTGCTTTGTGTAAGTTTCACAAGACAGATGGTCAAAACAAGCGTGATCACATTACGACTGATGGAAGGTCCAAATTGCATTCTCTGCACTCCATTGATTCTTAATGGAAGCCCAAACAAATGCTGGCCACATAAATACGACACATGCGGAATTATAACAACCAGGGCCCAGTTGCTCGAAGCATGGTTAGCGTTAACCAGCATTTAATACCTTGACAACGTATTGGTTTTGATACTGCTTAACCAATGGTTAAAGCTAACCATGCTTTGAGCAACTCAGCCCAGGAGATTAGGATTGCGGGCTCCTCCTGTTCCCCCAATAATGATAATAATAATAATAATAATAATAATGATAATAACAACAACAACAATACAAAATGTAATAACAGCAACTACAAGAAGAACAGCTTTGGTTACCATGGCAATGTCACATTCATGACCAACGTGGATGACATGTGCATTATACTTCTTGGCATCACCATGCTTGCGTACTCGCACCTGAAATTAGAAACATCCTATCCATAACGTACATCAAAATAATGATTATCACAACTATGGCAGAGCAAGAACTTTTTTAGTTCTCACGTTTTCACGTTATTTTCATTTTGTGTATTTATTTATAATGCTCCACAAAATGTTTCCGCAAAACAAATGTAAGCGTTAAAAAAATTCTTAGCAAAATCTACTTAGTCAAAATGACTTCTAATATATTGTACATGAGACACACTATAATACTCAACACAAATTAGAACACTGGTGTGAATTAGAGCAATCATCACTTAAAATGCCTTTGGTATAAAAAGGTAAAAGGACTCAAAAACACTTCAGTATAGTCACTTACAGACTTCTGGTATGCTACCACATGTCCATTTGTGAGTATTCTTCGACCAGAAATGACAAATCCAGATCCAAAGACCTGTTGTTGTCACTTCATTTGCCATGGCATGCTATAGTTAGGTGTAGAAATCTGCACAAAAAGTTTCACCACTGATTGCAGAACCTAAAAGAATCAACCCTTCAATAATAAGGCCACATTTTTTGTAGTAAGTGTTAATTAAACAATACTTGAACTTCCAACCCAGAGGTACCTATTTCAGCCAGACTCACTCTGACCATTACTATTAGCGTACGATTTGAGTCATACAGTGTATGCTGTAAACAGATGGAGCCTTTCTCATACTGTTTTTAATATTATTGATTATTTTCTGTTTTTTTTTTAGTAGAGTGTCAGTGTAAACTTTCATACACAGAACAGCTGAGTCAGTAATTCCACTGTTAATAAAACATGTACATTTTTTTTACATTTATTTCACAGGGGTTGTACCTAACAGACTTTTGACTCATAATTATAGTAAACTAATGAACTTTGAGTTTCTGATGAAACTGCAATTTCAAAATGTCGCCTTTTGAAGGGAGAGGAAAACTAGATAACCCAAGAAAAACCCATGAGGTGGGGCCCAGGAACCAACAGCAAATTCAAGAAAGAGGATCAACCATAAACACACCATAGTCATAGAGGTTTCCATCAGCATACTGGCCCAGTCACAAACTGACCTGCATTTTTTTATCCCTGGGGTTGAGGTATTTCCCAGGATTTTTCCACACTATGCAAGGGTGGGGCGGGGTGGCATGGGGATTCGATTGTGTCAAGTTTCCTTATGGTGATTCCGACTTGTATTTGCTATACAGGATTCTGACTATATTGATTAGAGTTGAGCACTGACTCAAAATGGTTAGGGTTCATGCTATATAATAAATAAATGAAATCAAACAAAATCTAGGCAGTGAATGCTCAGTGATGTAGTGGTTTAGGTAGTCAACTGCTTTCACTACACACCGGGTTTGAACCTTTTTTTGCCTTAGAAATTGCCACTGAATTTTTTTCCTTAAAAATAAAGAAACTTTCACCTCCATGAACATTTGTTGAGCAGAAATTTCAGGAGACTTAGATTTCCTGTATTAATAGCAAATACAAGCCAGTGTATGACTCCATTGCAAATAGCCACTGGCTTTATAAATAGCTGTAATTCATCTTAAATGCAGTCACTAGTTTAAACGAAAACCCTCTGCCCTAATTAATGAGATGCCTGGGTGGGTATTTTGCCAGTTAACCATGGGTTGAGGGTTAAAAATCTATTTTAACATCAACTCAGAGTTATCTCCATGTTGACCTGGGGTTTGAGGGGATAGGGTAGTTAATTTAATTTTTATAACCCAAAAGGTCTGGTTTATGACCAGATCATCCACAATGGTCAGGAGTTTCACCACTGTGTCCCAGCTCTCCTAGATTTTGTTTGTTTTCTGAGGGGGAGACTGAAGCAAAGTAATCAGGGGATTGGTGGATTGGTATGACCTAATATCCCAGACAGTAAAGCTTTCTTTGCCAGTGGTACAGTGGAATCCCAATTTGTCGACTACTCAGTTTTTAAAATTCCCAGTTTTTTGAGCCAAAAGTCATTTCCCCTGGATATGCTTTGGTCAGACACAATAATTTAACCCCCATTTTCTTTAAACTCCTGATATTTCAAACTAATTCTGCCTCTTTTGAAAAAACTACATTTGATTTCTAAACTTTGAAAATTTAGGAATCAATAAAACTGGTTTTATCAACATGCACTAGCTCCTGTATAAGCATTCAGCAATTTCAAGGGAAGGTGTTTTCATGCACTTCTTACTTCACTGATTATAAACCATGTGAAAAATACGTCATTAATGTCACAAAGACGCTACATTGTACGATGCCATTGCTACCCAATCAAGAATATTTCAGGCATCATTAAGAGTTCCAGGTTGGAAAGAAGCTGAACTAGTCTTTCACCCATTACTGGTATTTTAGCCGATTGAACTACTACTGCTTTTTACACATATGGTAGGCTTTAAGGAAGGAAATGACGCCTAGGCAATTAAACACAAAGCATATCACAGGGGTGTCACTAAGATTTCAAGTTGCCGGGTAAATACAACAAGCAGGTGGGGAATAAAACAGCTAGAGATTTCTTTTGGTTCTATTTTTCTTCCGTTTTTCAATGAAAGAAGCTGGGGGCCACATTCATAGTAGCCAGGGGAGGCCCTGGCCCCCGCCTCTTGTACCATTAAGGTACTAGTTCTGTTTTGCTTAGTTGGCTTCAATCTTTCAATTTACAGCACATATTTGTTTTCCTTGTAAATAAAGATGATACAGTAGTGGATGCAGTAGCATCCATAATGAAAACTCCTGGCCAACAAAAACTCCACAACAAAGACAGTAAATGACCTTGGGGACAACCAATGGGTGGGGTACTTTCCCTCCTATTTTTGTTCCCACTACAGGGTAGTCAACTTTTTAAGCATTCCTCCCCCAGGAATTTACCATCCAAAAAGAAGAAAAATGCTAATGCCTGGGGTTCACCCCGGAGAGGCATGGGCGCATCTGGATTTGACTGATGCATAAACGTAAACAAGTTTTACAGTTATTCAGTATTTGCGCCAAACTCCTCGCGCTGCTTTCTTCGATTTTGAAATGATCTAGCTTAACATACGGTAAGAAAACCTGCGCTGATTGTAAACAGTTGTTTCTTTCAGATCAGTGATAAATGTTACCATCATTTTTCTGACTCGATAAAATTTTAAATAACATGGCTACTAAAACTTTAAATACTAGGACAGCAATCATTGTATTTGGGATAACCATAAATATTAATTAATAAACATGCACGTTAATTCTAAGTTAAAACGAACAATAAAATAACTAACGATAATTTTTTATAAATCTGAAAACAATGCTCATTACTAGCTTGAGTGTTTTAAAGTAAGCTTAATGATTTAAGCTGGCCACTGAAATGAAAACATCAATGCAAAATGACCGGTCAACATGAAATTACATACCTTTTCACTGGTTTTCAGATGCGATCCGAAATGTTTGTCACCCATGGTAACTCTAGAGTCTTATCGCCTTCAGTTTGACCGATAAAGGTAGTAAAATTCTGTAACAGGAAATTTAGAACTTCCAAGTCAGTGTGTGAACGACGTGGAAAGAAAATTTTAGAAAACACAGAGAGTTCCGCCATCGCAAGGAATTCTGGTATTTTCGACCCAGCCTCCTCCTCCACAGAGCGATCTCCAGCTTTCTCCAGCCTCTCAGCAAGGCCGGGAGAACGGAGTGCGGGAGAAGCTCCGTAGCCTCTGCACAGACGCCCCCTTCCCGATTTTTTGTTTAGCAGATGGGGCGTCTGTACACAGGCTAGGAGTTAGAAGCTTAAGCTTATTTTTAGTCTGTGTTTCCATCTAATGCATGAGAACTAGAGATAAGTGAAGACAACAACAGTGACAAGCCACCATATAGTCGTCCACGTAATTTGCCTCACTTACTTTTTTGAGCTGCTTTGCTTACTTGAGATGCTTTTTTGTTTACTTGAGGTGCCTTGCTTACTTGAGATGCTTTGCTTGCTTGAGGTGCTTTGCTTACTTGAGGTGCTTTGCTTACTTGAGGTGCTTTGTTTACTTGAGATGCTTTGCTTGCTTGAGATGCTTTGTTTACTTGAGGTGCTTTGCTTGCTTGAGGTGCTTTGCTTACTTGAGGTGCTTTGCTTGCTTGAGGTGCTTTGTTTACTTGAGGTGCTTTGCTTGCTTGAGGTGCTTTGCTTACTTGAGGTGCTTTGCTTAATTGAGATGCTTTGCTTACTAGCTCTTACTTGTCATGCTTTGCCTACTTGAGGTGCTTGAAATGCTTTACTTACTTGATGTGCTTTTCTTGCTTGAGGTGCTTTGCTTGCTTGAGATGCTTTGCTTACTTGAGGTGCTTTGCTTACTTGAGGTGCTTTGCTTACTTGTCATGCTTTGCTTACTTGAGGTACGGTGCTTTGCTTACTTGTTTACTTGTCATACTTCGCTTACTTGGGGTGCTTGAGATGCTTTACTTACTTGAGGTGCTTTGCTTGCTTGAGGTGCTTTGCTTACTTGAGGTGCTAAGCTTGCTTGAGATGCCTTGCTTATTTGAGGTGCTTTGCTTACTTCAGGTGCTTTGCATACTTGAGATGCTTTGCTTACTTGAGGTACTTTGCTTACTTGAGGTGCTTTGCTTACTTGAGGTGCTTGACGTGTTTGGTTGCTTGAGGTTGGTAACTGTTTAGGGGCACAAGAACTTATCGAGTTTATGTTCTGTAATCTACTTGTTAAACCACCACTTCGAATGGTTACTTTAGCCCTCATAATCATCATCATCATCACGATCCGTTCGTCATCATCATCACCCTATTTCGTCTCCTTGTGGGTTGCTAGTCATCTCATTTTCTTCTCCCTCTCACCCCACATAAGATAATTTCGGCAAAAAGGTGCGGCTTATACACGAGTTTTTACGGTATTGACTTATTTCCTCTGCGGGTTAGCTTCTCGCTTCTAAAATGTTTACTTTGGGAAAAACACTGCAATTATCTGATGACCACCACACACGGTGACCGCTTTGCAAGTTATGAGAACATCGTTTCTCGGTCCTAGAACTCGTCTTCCTCACCTCCTCCCCCCCGGGACGGATGATGAAATACTTCAATAAATTACGTCGGCTGATATGTTGTAGCTCAAATTCTTCCAGTTTCTCTACTATTTTACTTTGTATCAAATAAGATAACATACCGACGACAAACGAAAACAAAATTAAACTAGTTTGAACAACTAAAGAGAAATTTGAACCACCATCCACGTGTAATTAAACGATTATTAAAAACTACCCGGTAAGTCCACAGGCGGCCCAGACGTAGTATGTGTCACTGAATGAATATATTAATATCCACATGGACAAATTAATGCGATGAGTCGTCGAAACTCCCATGGACTAAAATAGTCTAAAAGTCAAAATATAACAAAACAAAGCTAAGATACCTTCAACTGAACGTATCCTTGTCATTCCTGGCCGGTTTAAGTGGCATTTTGTTGAGTTTTGCAATTGTAGGTACTATCCACTAAAGAAGAATTAAAGGCTGGCTACAAAACAAACAGACCATCTCCACGCGCCTTCACACGAAGCGCTATAAATTCGAGAATAATCGACGAATCCGCTCCAAATAACCATCGGCTAATCTGCAGGTAACGTGTGCTCCTGCTTCTGGCTCGCTTGCTCCACAAAACCCATCGCAACTGCACAATAATTGCTCGCTCATCAACAACCACTGTTGACCTTTACGCTTCGATACGACCGCAAACGACCAGGTTTAATACGCGACGTGAATATTCAAGCTTAGCGACCGCGTTCGCGCAACAATGCAGCACTTGCTATGGGAGGGATGGTACTATTGCTTCTAGGTCAATCGACTTACCGAAGGTTTGCTGCGTTAGTTTTGACCAGAAAACAAAAGGCGATCGCGGGACCGTCCGTAAGTTTTCAACAGGGCAGCCCTGGTTTTCAAGTTCGAATTCTTCCAACGTTCGCTGTCTCAGCTGCTGTCAGATTGTTCGTCCAGCCGCTTGCATAGGTTCTTGACTCTACCAGACTTATTTGCTTAGATTAACAACGTCTTACTCCATAATATGTTGTCCAAACTGGTGAAGGAGGACGAGAATTTTCCCCCCAGAAAAAAGGCAAAATCTGTCCCCCGCTATGCAGCTGAATAGAAGATACAGCTGAAGATATCGCAAAGTAAAATTTATGTGCGCGATATCTTTTTTATGATTATTATTATTCTCAAAACTCAGGGGCACCCAACGATGATTTCCCCCTAAATGCATTGAAAACACATTTAAGGCTGTCCAGAGTACTTTTGATCGAAAAATGCATTCTAAACAGCGCTTACATAAATTTAGTCAGGGGGGCTTAAAGCGAAGCTAATGATCTCATACTAAATATAAAATATATCGTGTAATGCTAAGCGGAGAAGGCAACGAGACAGGGCCACCCAACGACTGTCTCCTCAAATACTTCAATACTGATACTTTCAATTGAAAACACTTTTGTAGCTATTCATAAAGGACTTTTAGCTCTATAGAAATGCATTCTAAGTGGCGCTATAAAATTTGCATCTCAGTGTTCGGCCATTCTAGAGGAACTTGAGTCTTTTCGAAATTACGAGGAATTCAGAATTATTTTCCCGATAATTTTAGATGCAATTTAACGTATTACGAAGGAGATAATTTTTCAGATACCTTCTTTCATCACATTTTTGAATCCGAAAATTTTAGGATTCCATTTTACTCTCTACGAAAAATAGCCTAACCCGGTGAGTGAAATGTGAAAAATTAAAAGTTGGATGCCCTTGACCAGAACTGTGAAAAACAACAATACGTCTAATTGCAGCACACTTTCTTGTACATTTCCTTGCCGTTGATTTGCATGACTGCAACGTGAAACGTCCAGAAAACTTCCTGGTTTTCACTTTTTATGGAGAAAATGTGGTACATGTTCTTGTTCACTTTTTCCACTGCCGCCCATTTTTTTTAGCTCCGCTTTAAGATTCGTATCTGTTCGGCGCTCCTTAGGCAAATTGGATCTTTTTAAAAATTACAAGGGCTTCAATATTTAATATTTTCCCGATTGATTGACCTAGAAGCAATAGTACCAT
>OZ037784.1:14874360-14891860 GCA_964035525.1 Porites cylindrica
AGGACTTCAGGTTTAAAATCATACGGTGGGAGCCATCCTTTTTGGGTCTGGTAAATATAGTTGATATGAATTCCCCAGCTTCATGTTCACTGGGCTGAATAACACCTTTTTTAAGGAGTTTAGTGATTTCCAGTTCAACAGATTCTGTTTGAATGTCAGATAGCTTAGTTTGCATCAGGGGTTTTCCCTGCATAGGCACTGTGTCAAGTTCAATAAACTGACCAGTAACAGTCTCTAAAATTTCAGGGTCAGAGGTCAACTCATGCCATATGTGTGAATAAGCAGCTAAACTGCCCGCTTTGAACGTTTGTGCTCTCTGTTGAAAATATTCTAAAAGTGATGGCAAAATAATTTCATACTCGCTTACCTGAGCGGTGCTAAGTTTCGTAATTACGTCACTGGCTATTTCCGGTCCCCTGTTTGGCCGGCTCTTTTCTTCCAGTGAGGTTGAAATGGAGTCGATTTCTTGAACGACTGGTTGCTCGAGTGCGTTTTGCCTAAAAAAGGCTTCCAGTGTTGATCATTAGTCGTGGTATGCGATTTAGCATAGGGTCGCTTATGAGCAAAGTTGGATGGGCTAGCCGTGCTGCTTATCTTGTTTGAGGCACGGATGTGATTGAGCTGCGTTTGCAGTTCGTCCCCAAACAACAATGTGGTTATGGGTACGTGTGAAGCACACAACGTGGCATAATCTTTGTGAAGAGTCGGGCGAATAACATCACGTCGCCGTTGTGATACTTCGAAGCTTATGTGCCCAAGGAGTGCCAGTGCGTCAGTATTCATTCTTATCATACTTTCGAGATCAAGTTTGCTGTTCTCGGCACGAGCCTTCAACAACAGATTCGTTGTTTGTGTGGTAATAATGCCAACTTTTGTCAGTGTGGCTTGTAAGTTGGACAACCTAAGGTCCTTGCCCTTCGTTTGTCGATCGAGGCGCCCCCAAATTTCAGGATTGACTTTCGGGGTGATAAGCCGATCACAGTTTGACGGCCTCAAGTATTTCTCCGATTTGTCCTTGAGGTTGGTATCGTCTAGCTTATTAAGCCACCTCAAGTTGACGATTTTGGCAAGTTTTTCCGATACTTTCGGGGCAGTTTTCTCTGTGTCAGTGAGCGACTGTGCAATTTCATCCAGCAAAGAGTCGCTTTCGCCATCGTCCGCGGCGTCGCACGTGGAGCTATCGGTGTCGTTGCCGCCAACTTTTTGCCTTTTACTGGCAGCTAGTAGGTCATCCGCATCTGATGATTCCCCTGTTTCAGAGGTATCTGTAGTCGCTTTTCGTTTTTGGGCAGGTTCTGCCGCTTTGGGGGTCAGAGTTTCCCCTTTATATGTAGCGTGCAGCAATCTTAGCGAGTCGCCCATTGCTGCCATGTTGGAATTTAGCTGTGTTAGCGACTTGAGGATCGAAACCGTGACATTTCCACTCCCTTTCCTAGATTCTTCAATGAGAACGTCGGGGTCTTCGCTTAACAAAGCGTCCTCGTGCAGGGAGGATTCGTCTCCGGTGCCGGTTTGTGACATTTTCTTTGAATTTTCTGTGGATCGCTTGATCACACAACTGTAGTGCTCAAGGTCAACGCTCAAAACTGAATGCTCAGGTTCCCGCGCTCTATCTCACGTGACTCACTAGCGACTTAGACCAATGACGAAATAGAATACTACCAACGACAGAGTGACAATGTTAAATGAAACTAGTGATATTGTTGGCGTCCACGAAAAGAAAAAGCGGAAAAATGTCAAAAGGACAAAATCTGTGCCATCTACAAAGGAACAAGGAGATGATTACTTACGACAAGTTTCAAGCTACAGCTATCATCATGGTGACCAACCCGTTCGCCATGTACAGCTTCCTCTCGAAACTATGGGAAGTCGCGAGAAACTCATTCAGATACATGACGAGTTGCGGAGTAATCATCCTTCGGAAATAAACAAAGATGAAAAAGATATTCGGAAATTAGCCTTACATCTCGCAATAACAAATCATCTGAGGGAAAACATAACAAGTTTATGCACTACGATTATATTTTAGTTCATAAAACAGGTGACACACGGAACCTTCAAGAGAAATTGAGAAAGAAATACGAGTCTGAACTGCATGCTCAAGGGTTCAGAGTGGAGAGAAAATATACCGCAGAGAAAACATTTGTTACTTTACATTGTTCGTTTGAGAGACTTTGTGAAGAGGCAGAAAAAGTGTCATTGGAAATGCCTTTAGCTGGGGTAAGACTCCATGAATCTATACCATTTATGCTTGAAGTATGAATGTTACCTTTGGAAAACAAATGGCCATAGATAAACCAGAGGAATACTGAGATGATTAACAAATATCTTGGTCATCTTTGAGGTTAGGATGTCTCAGAAAATTAAGACCTCCTGACCTTGAAAAACTGAAAACTTTGACCTTGAAATCTAAGACTTTGAAAAACTGTAATCTGAAAACCAAGACCTCTTGAAAATGGAACGTGAAAACTAACACCTGAATACACCTTTACTAAAGGAGATGCGTTTTCATGCGGTTTTGAATGACGGGGACTAAGTTTTCGTGGTCTTAGTTCAGTTTCGAGGTCGTTTGATTGAGTTGGAGTGGTGAGGTTGGGTGTTAGACAAAACTTGACCGTGACATGTCACAGTCATTTTAAAGTCTTTATTTTATTCCAGTGGGTCTTTCTTAGCACCTTTCAGGGGCACCCAATGTCAATTTTCGGAAAATATCTCTTCGGAAGACGATTTGAGATCTAGAATTTTCAGAACATTTGTTGTAAAATTTCCTGCTTGCCTTCCTCTCCTAGGATTTTCAATCATCTGAAAAATGTTATAATTGCCAATTTTTAATGGATTTTTACCCTAAGGAGGTCACCTAAAATTTTCGAGAGCCTTTTCTTTGGCTGAAATTTTCGAAAAGGTAACTCTTGATCCCTATGATTTTCGGATCACTAGACTTTCAGCTAGGAAATCCGAACAGATGAAGAAATTTTAGGGGATAAAAATATGCCTATATACGTTTAACAGTGCTATGTTTAAGTGGTTTTGAACTATATTCTCATTGGGTGCCCCTGACCTTTGGTTTCAAGCTAGAGGTGCTTGTTTTTGAGCTCTTATTAGGTCTTAGGTCTTAGTTTTTAAGACACCCCTGAGGTTTAAGCTGTCTAGTGTCAAGATGACACACACTATGGTAGATCTAGGATTGATTTTAAGGGGGTTCAAAACAACCAACCACTGAAAGGCAGAGTAGTTAAATTGGCTGCACACTTAGCTGATAAATTTGGAATGTGAGTCCTTAGAGATCCATTTTACATTATACTGAAATAGGGGTAGAATCTTCACATTAGTTATCAAGTGACTAATGGAGTAAATATGTAATGGAAAAAACTGTTGGGGAGGGGGAGGGGCTTTATTTGGGAGGTTGTCAGGTACATTTAATAGTTTGTGTGGTTAAGTTAACCGTAGCTATATAGTCGCTGTGATAGGTAATGAACAGTTTGCAACAAAGGAGTGGCCTCGATAGCAAGGGTACTAGGGATCTGCCATATTAAGATCTGAGATAAAAACTAATAAAAAGTGGGAAAAAGACATCACTGTCCTTGTAGTAATAATTAAATTTCAACCCTGTTTGCCGTAGAGCCTCCAGTGGCTCAGTGGTTGGAGCGTCCAAACTAGAACTTGAAGGGTCACGAGTTCAATATTCTCACCTGGAGCTCGGAATTTTTTCTGAGCTTTCTGGTATAAGAATTCTCCTTTTTCCAAATAATATAATAATAATTGCATTTGTATACATGTATTTCTTTATTTTCAGTATGTTGTACCAGATACATCCAAAAATAGCTTGTGGAAACAATTTTGGGATCATTTTAGAACTGATGATGAAGGTAACAAAGTACTGATCATAGCGTTGCTCATAATATAATCAGGTGTGGGTCTGAGTAGTAGTATATTATGGTACAAAGTACTGATCACAGTGTTGCTCATTATGATAAAATATCAGGTGTGGGTCTGAGTAGCAGTATATTATGGTACAAAGTACTGATCACAGTGTTGCTCATAATAATATAATCAGGTGTGGGTCTGAGTAGTATTATATTATTGTACAAAGTACTGATCACAGTGTTGCTCATAATAATATAATCAGGTGTGGGTCTGAGTAGTATTATACTATTGTACATTCATGTCCTGCTTTCTTTCTAAATTCTGCAAAATCTTATGATTATTTATTGTGGGCTGTTAATTCTCCAATTGGCTCTCTGTCAACTTTCTATGTTTTTTCTGTTTGTTTTTGTTCTCTTTTTGCTATTTTTATTCTTGTATTTCTTTTTTATTACCACTCTATTTATTTCAATGGAGAATTGGCCACTTACAGCTATACTTTTATTTCTTACAATATTATAAGCTGCTTTACATTAAGTTTGCTCTGCAGAAAGTTTTATTAAGCTTATTTTCACTTTTTACGTCTCTGTACTACGTGTACAGAAAAATTGTCTTTAACAAAAGGTGAACTCCTCCATTTGCAGTTGATTTTGTCAGTGCTCCATTCTGTGTTTCAAAGTCTCAAATATATGAGGGAATAGAAAATCCTGACACATTCTTCAGGCCTGCTTTGAGATCCTTGCTGGTGAGTGTTGCAGTGTTAATATATTAATTTTCTTCCACTAAACAATCCTTCAACTCTCTAATTTTTGTGCATATTTAATTTAATACAGCCTCCAATGCTTAAAGCTACATGTAACAGTGGCTTGTTTCTTTAAGGTTCATGGCATTTTGACTGATGTTGATGTTAGAGACAAGGAGAGCAAGCAACTTGGTCAGAATGTACAAGGTATGTACTAAAAATAGCATAGGAAAGAAAGGTCGTGTCCCTTCTGTTGATTTATCAAGGCTTGAAAATGTTTCTCTAGTCTTTTCAGTCATGGGTAAGTTGACATTATGATTTCTTTGTCCAAAGCTGAGGATTTCTATCCCAACACAGTAAGTAAAGAAGAACCATTTCTGGGGCTAGTGAATTCTGTAAATGGGCTAGTAAATTTTCTTCTTAACTTTTTGAGCGGATGGGTAAGTAAAGTTTTTTCGGGGAATTCAAACTACAGACTATTGCTCACCTAAGAAATTCATGATCAGGTGGATTGAAAGCTGTTTTTCAAGCTGATCGGACATTAGTGGAATAATATCATAATACTTATTATTACAAATAATGAATTCATAAAGCAGATACAGACTGTAATTCACTAATTCTGTAATTAGTATTAAGCAATAATTATTAATATTATTAACCCATTAGCCCCCTGGAGAGTTTGCCGAAAAATGCGTTTTGAAGCTAGTTGAGCGGTTTTCTGGTCACTGTTTTGCTATAAAGAGCTAAAACTTCCCGTAGGAAACGAGCAGATCTGTTTTTAGTCTGCTACAGATCTGCTGAAACATCTGCAGCAGATCTGCAGATAGTCTACAGATCATCTACAGATTTTCTGCGAATTGTCTGCAGAATGTCTGCAGAATATCTGCAAAATGTCTGCAGAATGTCTGCAGAAATGGTCTGCAATTTTTGCAGACGTTCTGCAGACGAAGGAGGTATATAGTAAGCACAATAACAGACGTACTGCACCAATCAAACACCTTTTATTTTTATCGTAAATACATAAAATATTCTCTCAAATTGCGCGGAAAAAGCTTAGGATAACCGTTAACTACAACTGAATGCCTATCACTTTAGTGATAAAACAATGCAAATAACAAAATTAAAACGAGAGAACATTGAGAAGTGCCAGCTCGCGGGTATGAGAAACAAAATTAAACACTGAATTAAATCACAATAATCTGGCCTGTAAACACACATTCACAGTCAATGAATAACACATCAAAATGCTGACATTGAAATAACCGAGCTCAATAGCAAAGAAGGATTTTTGTCGGCAGCTATAAGAGAGGAAACGCAACTGTTCAATCACATGAATGCGGTTCCTAGTACGCGACGGTTTGGTTTGTAACACGCAGCGCTATTAGCCTATACTTCAAGCCGCTCACCTCTTCGTTTCCTCCATGATCCACGATTAGTTGCATTTCTTTATGAATGGAGCAATTCATTTGTGGTTCAGTTTTTGCTATGTCCTGGGTGATGGACTAAACGAACATACATAACTAGAGCAAATAATCTTTGATCAAGACTCTTGCAACATAATGTTAATTCCTACGCAAGCGTCGTCTGTTTCCCATTCATTGAGAGTCGCTTGAGGCACAGTTGATTTTTAACCAATACTTTTTCCATCTCCGCTCTATAAACAGCTAAAAACCTTTTTTTAACTTTTTGAATCCAAACTGAACGCAAATAACTTGCTTAGTTAGCGAGAAACCGATTGCATATTTCATTCAAGCAGAAAAACGGTCGCCAGGAAGATGAGTAATAGGATCTTCTAGTAAAGTGCGGACCAATTAGATTAAGTTCTGGAATGTCTCCAGGGAATTACGCGATCGCGTATCAGTCACGGAAGGTCTCCAAAGAATACATTTTTGAGATTTATTTTGAATTTACATGAATTTAAAACTCCATGTCCGTAAGATATTATTTTGAGTTAAGTTTAACTGTAATGAACGATGAGGCACATGGCGTTCGTTTAATGTTGCTGTGTAAAACTGGTAAGTACTCAGTCATGTTTTTTAAAAGAAACTGATTTACCGGCAGCATTCATGAATGTACTTTGAAAAGCTACATAAGTCTTGAGAGTGAATAAAATAAAATGAAAAGGTAATTTTCCAACGCTTTTTATAATAATTGGATGAAGCTTATGTTTAAATTTATCGACAAAGCAGCGGATGGACCCGACCGGAGAGACATTAGTTGCCTGTTTCGAATTGATAAACATGCGCGCTAAAGTTATTAAGACGGCTTACAGACTCTGCAGACTCCACAGATCATGTGCAGATCTGTTTTTCATCTGTTTCTCGTCTGCAGGAAAACATCTTTGCAGACGATGAAGGCAATGCATCTGCTACAGACTGAAAACAGACTTTGCAGACGATAAAATGGTCTGTAGCTAGTCTGTTTTTCGTAAAACAGATCTGTTGCAGATCTGCTGCAGATCTGTTGGTTTCGTACGGGTTAGCACAAAGCCATTTCAGGTCATACACTTTGCGACCTTCTGATGTAGATGCAACATATTAGCTTGCGAAGTTTGTGCAAGCATGTGCAGAAAGCAAGTTTTTGGGTTTAAAAGTGACACAGCAGACTTGACTTTTACTTTTCGCTTTTCTTACCTCATTTTTTTTCTCTTGCTGAGCATTAAGTACATTTCATTTTGGTGGGAAAAGTTTTTAGGAAAGCTTTTAGAATCTTAGGATTAGTTGAAAGGAAAGGTACACCCTGTAGGTGGGTAGTGGAACAAGATTTTCATGGAAATTTTCAGGTCAATGTTACATGGTTTTTTTTTTCCTTTTTCTACGGTGTCCTTGACTTAATTATGCTCATTCTGGTATGGTTTGAAATATCTCTTCACTGACTGCACAAGTTAGCGGACAAAGTTAATCCTTGACCATTAAAACTGATGACGTCACAAGTGGTAGAAAGGATGTGGATCCACACAGGTGGTTACGGGCAGCTCAGGGGCGAATGGGTTAATCTTGTTTAATCAAAAACTATTTCAGGCAAGCTCAAATGACTCCCAGGCCAGTACATAGCTACAACCCCGGACAAAACTGTTGAGACAATTCCATCTATTTTCTAACTTTTGCGCCCTACTCCCGTCTCCCCTAAACACAAAAAGTAAACCCCCTCCCCACCCCCTATTCAAAGTTGCCTTGGTCTAAAAACCAACGTGTATAATTGCCATGCTATCCTAAACAACTTTAGATAAGGGGAGGGGGGAAATCGGGCATTCATTTGGCGGCGGTTTCAGTTTTTGCCGGGATGACAGGAAAAAATAGGCATTTTCGCGATTTGTCTCAACAGGTTTTGTCCGGGGTTGTCTGCGTACTGTTTTCGGTATTCTTTAACTTTCATAGCAATTACCTCAAGTTATAGTCCTCTCTTTTGGTCAAATTGATAAAAGCCATTGTTTCAGCATACTTTTTTTTTCTTTTGAATGCGAAATAAAATTTTTACAGTAAAAATTGAAGTTATAACACTCTGATTACATGATCTGTCAAATGACATTTACTCTGTCACGTTACCATGGGCATGACTTTCAACAGCTTACATGTCCGTAGACGCTTTGCCTGCTCAAATGATGACATTGATATGTAATCGCCAGACAAAATGGATCTCTCGAGAACTTCCGATAGTGACGAGTCATTTTCAGGAGGCTCGGAAATATCGCATGAATCACTAGGTGAGAGGAAGGTTAGTGCGCTTATCTGGTCACTTACAGTCACGCGAATTTGGCTCATTTTTCCATCCCGCGAGTAATTTGCCTTAGCAGTGATTACGTCGTTCGCCAAGTTTAGTGCAAAGATCCTACACTTAATAGGACAACATTGCCTCAGTTACAGCAAAAGTGGAATTGTGTACGAACGGGAATGTGGAATGATGGATCTCTCATTTCTCCACGCAGATCCCGCGGGAACAATAACGGGAAATCCCTTGATGTGTAAGGTGCTTCGATGAGCTTGCTATGCAACAAAAACGGAGTAGTTTTTCTCGCAGACGGTTAACTTAACGAATAAAGTACCGCAGAGGAAAGTAACATCGGTTAACGACGGTTAACAACGGTTAACAACTTTTCTGAAGAAAAACAACAGTTAGACTATCAGTTTCCTTTAATATATTCTGTTAACCGCTGTTAACCGTTGTTAACCGTTGGAATAAACATGTGCGTGCCTGTTAATCGTTTATTTCAAGCGTTTACGGTGCTTTCAAGCATTTTCCGTAGTATATAGAACCTTTTTGTTGATTTTCAAGCATTAAAAAGACCTTTTTACTCAAGGGAAAACTTTTTGACACTGGTGTAATTGTCATGAAATGCACTGTTTTTTGCCACAAAAGAACTGCCATCGCGTGACAACATGTTTTCGCTGTATTTGTGATCAAAGAGGCATTGCTTTCCCTACACATCCTATTTCTACCCATTTTGGAAGTTCTTCATTAATATTTGTTCTTTTGGCCTTGGTTGTCATAGAAGAATTAACGGTTTTATCGGCATGGATTCCATTATTTTGTCAAGTAGATAATCTGGTATATATGTTGTAAATTGTTCTAATTACCAGTGCCGTAGCCAGACCAAACGGCTAACCGAGGCAGGCGGGAGTTGCTAGGGGGGTTCGGGGGCATGCCCCTCCCCCCCCCCCCCCCCGAGAAATTTTTAACTTTAGTCTCTCGGAAATGCGATTTGCAGCGTTTACTGGGCCTTTCGGTAACTTTTTTTCGAGTTAATTTAAGTGGAATTTAAAAAGCAATAATCAGAAACAAGCTACATAATCTGCTGGGTGACCGTTAACCTCGCCTATGGTTTTGATCAGTATTTGAGTTTTGATCAGTATTTGAGTTAACGTACGTAGCCCCTTGAGATCGATGATATGGTAATTTTTTCATAGTATATTGACTGAATTGCTGAATTCTTTGTAATATCATGATGCGTTAAAAATATCCGATGATCGCTTATGCAAAATAAAAATGATCGGCGAAATTCGTCAAAATTTTACGGAGGCGAGTGCCTCGGTTGGCCTCATACTAGCTACGGCGCTGATTACACACTCAGTAAACGCAGGTATTGTTAACTCGGTGAAGCTTACTTTTCCAGTTCTACTCTAACTAAATGGAGAAAGTTGTCACTGCAACTAAGTATCACTACCTCTAAGGGTTATTTTTAACTGCTCCGCCGCATTCTTGAGTCCTCATGCATGACCTGCACACCACGCACTATTATTTTTGAACAGGACAGTTGTGCTGCGCAAATATAATAAATACCCAGTCTTATCTAATTTATTCGACATGTAAGCACAATTAACGTTGGTAAAAAGGCCGGAGGTAAGGCTCCTATTAAGATATCATACTTGTGACACACAGTAACTCCTTAACCGTGGCCACCAACCACAATTAATTCCAATACTTTTTCTGTAAAGAGCATGATTTCTTTCTCATTTAGGTATAAGGTTTCTAATTTATGGCTAAATTTCTAAGTGATTGTTTTTATGACACCTTCTTTCGTAGTCACAAAGCTTTAGACAAGTACAACATCTGTGCAAAAAATCAATACCCTCCGACCTTACATCGCGAAGTTACAGCGATTTGAACAACTGGCCTTCACAGACAACCCCGGACAAAACTGTTGAGACAATTCCATCTATTTTCTAACTTTTGCGCCCTACTCCCGTCTCCCCTAAACACAAAAAGTAAACCCCCTCCCCACCCCCTATTCAAAGTTGCCTTGGTCTAAAAACCAACGTGTATAATTGCCATGCTATCCTAAACAACTTTAGATAAGGGGAGGGGGGAAATCGGGCATTCATTTGGCGGCGGTTTCAGTTTTTGCCGGGATGACAGGAAAAAATCGGCATTTTCGCGATTTGTCTCAACAGGTTTTGTCCGGGGTTGTCTGCGTACTGTTTTCGGTATTCTTTAACTTTCATAGCAATTACCTCAAGTTATAGTCCTCTCTTTTGGTCAAATTGATAAAAGCCATTGTTTCAGCATACTTTTTTTTTCTTTTGAATGCGAAATAAAATTTTTACAGGAAAAATTGAAGTTATAACACTCTGATTACATGATCTGTCAAATGACATTTACTCTGTCACATTACCATGGGCATGACCTTTCAATGGCTTACATGTCCGTAGACGCTTTGCCTGCTCAAATGATGACATTGATATGTAATCGCCAGACAAAATGGATCTCTCGAGAACTTCCGATAGTGACGAGTCATTTTCAGGAGGCTCGGAAATATCGCATGAATCACTAGGTGAGAGGAAGGTTAGTGCGCTTATCTGGTCACTTACAGTCACGCGAATTTGGCTCATTTTTCCATCCCGCGAGTAATTTGCCTTAGCAGTGATTACGTCGTTCGCCAAGTTTAGTGCAAAGATCCTACACTTAATAGAACAACATTGCCTCAGTTACAGCAAAAGTGGAATTGTGTACGAACGGGAATGTGGAATGATGGATCTCTCATTTCTCCACGCAGATCCCGCGGGAACAATAACGGGAAATCCCTTGATGTGTAAGGTGCTTCGATGAGCTTGCTATGCAACAAAAACGGAGTAGTTTTTCTCGCAGACGGTTAACTTAACGAATAAAGTACCGCAGAGGAAAGAAACATCGGTTAACGACGGCTAACAACGGTTAACAACTTTTCTGAAGAAAAACAACAGTTAGACTATCAGTTTCCTTTAATATATTCTGTTAACCGCTGTTAACCGTTGTTAACCGTTGGAATAAACATGTGCGTGCCTGTTAATCGTTTATTTCAAGCGTTTACGGTGCTTTCAAGCATTTTCCGTAGTATATAGAACCTTTTTGTTGATTTTCAAGCATTAAGAAGACCTTTTTACTCAAGGGAAAACTTTTTGACACTGGTGTAATTGTCATGAAATGCACTGTTTTTTGCCACAAAAGAACTGCCATCGTGTGACAACATGTTTTCGCTGTATTTGTGATCAAAGAGGCATTGCTTTCCCTACACATCCTATTTCTACCCATTTTGGAAGTTCTTCATTAATATTTGTTCTTTTGGCCTTGGTTGTCATAGAAGAATTAACGGTTTTATCGGCATGGATTCCATTATTTTGTCAAGTAGATAATCTGGTATATATGTTGTAAATTGTTCTAATTACACACTCAGTAAACGCGGGTATTGTTAACTCGCTGAAGCTTACTTTTCCAGTTCTACTCTAACTACATGGAGAAAGTTGTCACTGCAACTAAGTATCACTACCTCTAAGGGTTATTTTTAACTGCTCCGCCGCATTCTTGAGTCCTCATGCATGACCTGCACACCACGCACTATTATTTTTGAACAGGACAGTTGTGCTGCGCAAATATAATAAATACCCAGTCTTATCTAATTTATTCGACATGTAAGCACAATTAACGTTGGTAAACAGGCCGGAGGTAAGGCTCCTATTAAGATATCATACTTGTGACACACAGTAACTCCTTAACCGTGGCCACCAACCACAATTAATTCCAATACTTTTTCTGTAAAGAGCATGATTTCTTTCTCATTTAGGTATAAGGTTCCTAATTTATGGCTAAATTTCTAAGTGATTGTTTTTATGACACCTTCTTTCGTAGTCACAAAGCTTTAGACAAGTACAACATCTGTGCAAAAAATCAATACCCTCCGACCTTACATCGCGAAGTTACAGCGATTTGAACAACTGGCCTTCACAGACAACCCCGGACAAAACTGTTGAGACAATTCCATCTATTTTCTAACTTTTGCGCCCTACTCCCGTCTCCACTAAACACAAAAAGTAAACCCCCTCCCCACCCCCTATTCAAAGTTGCCTTGGTCTAAAAACCAACGTGTATAATTGCCATGCTATCCTAAACAACTTTAGATAAGGGGAGGGGGGAAATCGGGCATTCATTTGGCGGCGGTTTCAGTTTTTGCCGGGATGACAGGAAAAAATAGGCATTTTCGCGATTTGTCTCAAAAGGTTTTGTCCGGGGTTGTAGCCGTGCCATTCAGCAGCTGGGTGTGTGTGAATAAACTCACCTCTTTGTACCTTTGTACCCAGCTGCCAACTTGTGGCTGATCTTCATAAATATTGCTGTGGTTGTAAAAGCACATTTCCTTGAAGTTTTTCCCTTTTGAAAGCGTAAATTCACATGAAAGAATTCATCCTTTACAAAAATAACATAAAATGAAATACAGCAAATCGAGATGTCATTAAAAAACCACGATATTTCAGTTTGATGGAAAGTAAGCGAAAGGGTAGGTGATTTGCATACTGATAGAAACAACATTGAGCACAATTTGAAACCGTTCAACTTCCCGTTTGTTTTTCTGGCATTCTATACATTCTACTGGCTTACATCAATAAAATATTTTATAAAGTCCAAACAATTTACAAGTTGAGTGATTGCAATTCCTACATGTATAAAACGGAGAGTAGTGTGAAAGCTTTGAATTACCTATACTTAAGTTAAATTTAACCTTTGTATCGTGGAAACAATGTGCTAACACTTCAGTCTAGAGTCAAGGATGTGACATGCACAGGTATCCTTTGTGAGCATGCAAATAGTCATGGGACCCGTGATTTTACAGGTGGCACGGAACTATAGGCGGAATTCCGTAATGTGACTTCTCGTAAGTCCATGTTCAACTTATGCATGTTTAAAGTAGCGAAACAATTCATTTGTTCAGTAGATACATACACACATGAAGGATGGATTGCACTTAATATTTACTAGTGTGTTTTTAAGAATTATTTATTACTGAAATCAGTATTAAGTTATACAATTACAAGTAATTAAAACTTATATAGTACAACTTTCCATGGCACATGATCAAATGTGCTTTTCAATAAGTTAAAAGCCTAAAAATGTACAAAATTTACAAGCTGGTAAAAAGACTTTAATAAAAAAAAATAACAATCATAATTATAATATTCAGGTAAAAGGTGAAAAAAAGGTACCGTGAAAAATGAAATAAAATGATAATAAATAATAAAAAATAAGATAAACAAAACAAATACTCTGCTACAAATTAAAGGTTTGTTTTAAAAGATATGTTTTCATATGGCATTTAAAATTTGAAAGAGACTTAAGATTGCATGTTTCGCTGGGTAGATTGTTCCAGAGCTTTGGGGCCGCATAACAGAATGCTTTACCACCAAGTGTTGGGAGCATCTTGCCGCTTGGAACCTCAAGCATAAGTTAAGCATTAGCATTACTATTGTATTCTTCTACCTGTGTCTCGTTTTGACATCTCAGCGTCATTTATAAAGTATTCACCCTGTATTTTTAACGTTTTTTGGTTGATCAGTTTCTTCGTATGTTAAGTGATGACTTTTAACCCCTTTTTCGTTCCTAATTCGAGATCACTAGTTAACGTTACCAGTTGTGCAGGTTGGTTTTGCCATTTTTTATCCTGCGATTTCACGTACGTTACGCTTGTTTTTGCATCATCGTACTTTTATTTGTCAACAAACCAAGTTAACCTTATGTTTATGATGCTTTTTCGTACATTCAGTGTCCGCTTATATGGTGAAACGCTTGTCTTCTTGCCGTTTCTCTGTGGTTTTATTCATCTGTAATATTAGCCTTACAGGTTTTCCATAAGTTGTTTTGTTCTTACGTACAAGGGTTTACAACTGATTTTACAGCGCATGTTAATTAATTTGAACCATAATTATAAGGATTGTCCTTTCTACCTTTTTAACATTTGTAAAGTATCATTGTGAGTTAACACTGGCCAACATGCGCCTTGTCTGCATGAAGATAATTCTGCGCAGATAACGTGACTGGCACCTACCTGTTAGTTTTTTTCAACCTCTGATCTCACATGTATCCCATATGGTGGCCATTAAAAAACCTCTCCAACCAGCCTTTACGTAGCAAAACTGAACCTACTATTTTTTGAGTATCTCAGAATGTTGTAGTTTTCTTTAATAAAGATATGTTCATTATAAAATCGCTACTAGTAGCTCTGCCCTTGATGAAGACTTTTTTTGGGGGGGAGCAGTAATGCCCTTTGGAAGATGGTATAAGCTCACTATAAACTGTAAAATGGTCTGTAAAAAATAAAACAATGCAATTTAAGAAGCAGGAGATAAAATGACTGTTACATGTAAGTCTCCTTGGACTGACACTAGTGTTCATCTTAGAGAGTCAGGTAAACTGACTAAAGAATAAGGAAACAGCTGTACTTGTTCTTCTTAGTGGCTGGGATACATGTCTGCCTCAGAGAGTAGTAACATAAAGTGACTGAAGAAAGGTCAGCATCAACTATAGGTGTATGCAGTCTTAGTTATTGAGGTGTCCATCTTAGAGAGGTGTCAGAGAGGAAGTTGAATGTACGTCATTTTTGAAGTTTTCATGTTTGTAACTGCCAGATTAATTAATCTCTCTTATGTTGTTCTATTAATGCCAGGTCTGGGGTACATGCTTATTGAAGGAGCTTACACTGATGCATTTATTGTCCACGAAAAGTCTGTTTATGATTCAAAGTTTCCACTCAGTGATGCGGGTGATGACAATAGTTTTCTTCATGGCCAGGATATTGCTGATCCTCGCAAGGCCTTACAAGACACATGGCTGAAACATTTCAGATATCAACCACTTTGGAAGATCAGGAATTATTTTGGAGAGAAAATTGCTCTTTATTTTGGGTGGCTTGGTTAGTAATGATGAGTAATCTTTGTTCAAGTTGTAGTTCCCTTATAGCAAAACTGATTTTGTCTGATTATTTTTCAGGGTTGCTGACTTCTTCCCTAATCATACCTGTGTTTCTTGGTTTTGCTATTTTCCTTTGGGGTCTGAGCGTGGCGTAAGTATTTTAATGATTAGCAAAATATTTTCCAAGAATTATGCAGGTCTAGGCAAGTGTTTGGTCAATGAGGATAACACCTGCCCCTGAGATCTGCATAATTCTTTACATAAATTAAGGAGGCCATTTCCAATTAACAATAATTTGTTTTATTATTCATTTAAATAATTCATACTTTAAAATAGTCATGCTTGCCTTGATTGTGATAAAAGTCTTTAAATCTTAATTTCCTCTGCAATTTCAGAATATAAAGAGATGATTAGTCTAGCCAATATTCTTCAAATAGCAGTTTTTATCCATTGAGTCCTATCTTTGCTGTTCTTGCCCTGTAATTAAACAGAAGTTCTGCCATTTCTTCTCTGCAAAACATCATTTCGAAATTAAAAGCTATTTTCTCCAGCCCTTTCAAAACTACTGAGCTAATGTAAATCTTGTTACCAGGGCTTCCCTTCTGGTGATTTATTATTCGCCTGTATGTACTATTTTCTCATAGATGAACTGACAGCAGTAGCCAATGCCACCTTCTATACCTGTTTCTATCCTTTGCATGCCTGGGCTACACGGCTATGATCTCCTCCCATCTGCAAACTATGCAGTTTTTTGATAAAGTCTTTCTTCTTGTGCTATTCTGTACCTTACTGCTCTTATGATCTTTTTTTCAGCTACAAGAGAGGGCTACTATCCTCTTTTTTTGTTGTGGGCTGTACTTTATACAGGTGCATAACAGGTGGTTTAATTTCATACTTTGTGAAGTAATTAGACCTAATTAAAGTATGGCAGGTCACATACATTTGAGAGCATGCACATGTATGATTATACTAACCCCATACCATAATAAGTGCATTTTTTTTCGCATTAGAATTCAAAGTATGCTTGTAGTAATAGGGGTTGTTCATCAAGTTTATAGGTGGCAAAAGTTCCCTTGATGTAGTGCGAGTAGGATTTGAACTACTGTATGCTTTAATAAAACGCAAGTTTAAATCTTACTGTTTGTTCCTCATAATTTTTTCACTGTAACCACAGAGGAAGAAGTTAGGACAAGACAGAGAAATAGACAAATGTTGTTGATAATCATGACTCAACAATCCCTGCAATGGAGACAAATAAAGAACTTTAGCTTGGCTATTTCCACAGAACTGGTTTAGAAACTTAGTGGCAATCCATTGCTAAATAACTTTCTTTGCAGGAACCATTTAGAGCTTCTGGGTCTGCTTCACAAGGCTTATGAAGTTCACACTAGCATTTTAGAAAAAGAAAAAGGATTCCTTTTCGGGATTTCAGTAAGCAAGCAGCCATTCAAAACCAAAGTTTGCATGCTAGTGTGCTGGCTATCATCTTCTGATTCTGCTGTCGTACGTATTTAATTGACATTTCTTTTCCAGAAATTGTGTTTAGATAGGGCATAAGTAAGCTAGTAAGGAAGGTTGGAACTAGACTTAACAATGTACTTCGCTTTCTTTGAAGGCATCGCATTACCATGGGCAAAAGGTAGGCTAATATTTAGGTAAAATAATAGACCTGTTTTTAAAGTAAGATTCAAAGATACTCAAGGTCTACTTACTTTGCTAGTATGAACCCACCTACTATAATGGTCACTTTGGTCATCAAGAAATCTTCTCTCATTGCAATATTTACAGCTTTTTGAACCAGCCACAGTGGTTCAATAAGGTTGACATTAGCCACCAGATAAATCACTATCCAATCAATAATGCAGTTACTTTTCCTAGCTAATACTGCACTTATCCACTGAAATATGTTAATTGATCTGGTGGATTCTAGCACAATCCAACTTTTGAACACCTGGCACCTGGTTAAAATAGACATGTTTAGGTAAATGAACAGGTTGCAAAACTCTATTGGTTTGATATGCTGATATGAAGCTTTAAAGAACTGGGTCAAAGTTCATCGTTCCTCTGACTAATTTATGCCCTGTTGATGGTCCATAAAGCTGTTAGTGTTGCATTATTTTGAACAAGATTTCTTTACAACCAAAGGAACCACATTTAAAGAACAGTCTGCAACATGAAGTATGGTGCTAAGGAAGACTCTGATTAATCTTTGCATGAACTTAACAGATGAAATGCAAATTAAGATAT
>OZ037784.1:14896860-14901860 GCA_964035525.1 Porites cylindrica
AAAGTTGTTTGGATTTCAGTTTGTCAATTCATATACTTCCCTCTTTTACATTGCTTTCTTTCGTCAGGTAGGAATACAGTTCGGTCACTGCGTGTTTATTCAGAATCATTAGGAATAGCCTGCGTGGCAGGCGTTAAAATGGGAAGGGAAAGGGGGGAATTTGGGCGCGCGAGAGCGCGCGAGGGAGAAATGAAAGGAACCCTCCTCCCTTTTCCCTCGCGCGGGGTCTCGCGCCCTCAATCCCCTTCCCCTTCCCCTTCCCTTTCGAACTTTTCCACGCAAGCTACATTAGTAATCACTCGGTTGACTGAATTTGGGTGAAATGCCAAAGGGGAAGGGTTTCTTCAAGCTGTTTGGTCAGGTGGCTTGCTTACTACCTTCCAAGCATGCTTCGAACAATTGCAGTCGGATATATTTAATTTTCAGGGAAGTGGCTTGATAGTTTATTATGAGCAATTTGTTTGTTTACTATTGTTTCCACCTTTCTAATATTCCATACTTACGGCCAATCCGATTAATTCTAACGCATCCTGATCCTTAGTTTGTTTTAACCGCCTCAAATTTGGACACTTTATTTACCGATTACGAACTCTCCCTAATTAACAGATGTTAGTATTTTGCTAAACATCTTTTAACTGCTTCCTCTGAATAGGAAGCAGACGAAAACAAGCTATCAAACCAGCCATAATTAGAAAGTCTAGTAAGCAGCCTCCTTTTCTCCGCGGCCTTTGGCTTGTGTTAACCGTGTACTCAGCTTATACTTTCATTTCTTTGTCTCATCAGAACACAAAGGAGACGGGTGTTTTAGGTAAAGGGCAAAACTACAGCGACGAATGCGGCTCAAATAACGACTGTATGACTCTACTGTCTCTTCAAGTCGCCATGTTAATGATCATGAAGCCTCTTCCAAAACTGTTCTCTGACATTATAAAACCGTGAGTATGGTCACAAGCTTCAATTCTCTTTTATATCTTGCATAGTACGTGCAGTTCGAGCAATGTTCCTATCTGAAAAAGGAGTTGTTATGACGTTCCTTAACTTTGTTACTTGCACCCTTTCAATAGGCGCATATTTTGACTCCACTACACAACATCAACAGACAAAACGTAATGGCAAATAAGTTTATTTTGGGACGGCTTGGCGAGAACCAACCCTACAAAGTATTTATGTAAATACAATAATAGGTGAATACTGGTGAATACCTAATGTACAACACTTGTAAACTAGCTTTCACAAAAAGATAAAACTCGTGCGACAAATGGTCGCTCTTGACCTGAATCTCCCATTTAAGCAGGCAGGCTTAGTGCCAGGTAGGCTGCCAGTCATTCTGGGGAAACTAATTAATAAAACTCAGACAACGCATAACTGGCACACGGAACACGGTAGTAGCACAGAGGCTAAACAAAAAGAAATGATCAACGCATAACTGGCGCGAGGAACACGGTAGGAGCACAGAGGCTAAGCAAAAAGAAAAAACTGCTAAAACTGGTCGATCTCGACCTGAATCCCCCAAATAAGCACACAGGCTTAGTGCCAGTTAGGCTGCCAGTTAGGCTGGAGAAACTAATTAATAAAACTCAGACAACGCATAACTGGCACGAGGAACACGGTAGGAGCACAGAGGCTAAGCAAAAAGAAAAAACTGCTACAACTGGTCGATCTCGACCTGAATCCCCCAAATAAGCACACAGGCTTAGTGCCAGTTAGGCTGCCAGTTAGGCTGGAGAAACTAATTAATAAAACTCAGACAACGCATAACTGGCACGAGGAACACGGTAGGAGCACAGAGGCTAAGCAAAAAGAAAAAACTGCTACAACTGGTCGATCTCGACCTGAATCCCCCAAATAAGCACGCAGGCTTAGTGCCAGTTAGGCCGGGGAAATTTAATAAAACTGTGATCAACGTATAACTAGGACCGGGAACACTTCAGGAGCACAGAGGCTGAGTGCCAGGAAAACTGGGAATTATCTCCACTAATGTACCCAACAAGGCACGTAGCCCAATAACCAGTAAGACTGCCATAAAAGGCTAGGGCGGGACATTGAGGGTAAACAATGAATAACGACCCTAGCTAGAGGTCTGTAACATTACCTGCAACCTAACTGCGTCAAACGAGACTTACGTCGCCTCCTAAAGAGCCGCTCCGGAACAGCTGACCTAAGCATACATGGAAACTAAATATATCAAGTAAAGGAGCAGGTGCAAAACTGAGATAACTAGTGTACAAGTACATAAAATAAGAAACGGGAAAAAGGCTGAAAACTAGCAGAGCTGAGTTACCGCTTACAAACTGAAGTAAATGCGGTCAGACGGAGGCCAGAAAAAACCTGCCCAAAAAAACCCCGAAGGGAAAAAATGCGGGCAGGAAATCTGGGTAGGAACCAAGGCTCAAGCTCAAAGCCCTTCCTACGGGACTTAACAATGTAATCGAGAATATGTTGCTCCTAAAAATAAATAAAACAAAAATTTAAGAAAAACCAAGGAGAGGTTGGTTCGTAAGCCTAGATGACGAACACGTGATATACGCAGCCTTATATACCCCCGATATGGCTACCCATGGTGCACCCGGCCTAGTACCCAGGCCCTGTTGTATCTCGTGCCGTCAAAATATTTATTTCTGCCTTCTTCGCGGGCTCATTCGTCAGAAATAACATATTTTGACTCCACTACACAACATCAACAGACAAAACGTAATGGCAAATAAGTTTATTTTGGGACGGCTTGGCGAGAACCAACCCTACAAAGTACGTAGAGTGACAAAGTATTGGGCGAAATGACAAATGAAAGCTCCTAGAGCCCAAGAAACTTGGAAACTGAAAGCCTTTTTTCTAGGTCATCATCGGTAGGCGTCCTTGGCTAGAACGGACTTTCAGCGGCCGAGCCACTGAAACACACTGTCACAAACCCCATTATAAGCAACGAAGGTGGCCCCTCACGAACGCAAGGAATATAAACCAAAAGTGGAAGAGTCAACCCCGACAATTCTCAGGTCCTTGCGAAAAGCCTCTCTAATTGTGGTATAGCTGATAGGCTCGTTCTGGGAAACTAACTAAAAAGAGTTGTTCCCGCGAAACATGGGGCAAAAATGAGATCCCCGGAGCTAAAGGGGATGGAAAAAAGAGCAAGGTACCTCTTTAGAAGCTTGACAGGACAAGCAGGGCCAAACATTTCCGAAAAAATCACTTCGAGTCATCGTCCTAACAAAGTTGGTCGTTCTTGCTTTTGAGAACCTTAATGATCATGAAACCCTCATGAAAGAAAATATAATACCCCCTAACTATGGAGACTTCATCAAACCTAAAATCGTTTTGAAAACACACCTAGCCCCTTAAATTATCGAGTTATCCCTGGGAGAGGGGATACCCGCCATGGTATGAACCCATTTAATACCATAAACATCCGAGTCTACGACGCACGGGGAGTGCGACTCTTCAATGAGGTGTTGCAAATACAAGGCAACATGGCAGGACAGGCCCAGGAATGAAGTTTACTGGCAGCAAAACATTTTTACTTGCGAGTAGCACGAAGGTACACCACTGTCGTACTAACTGCCTTTGAGGAGAGAACCGTCGATTGCATTGCAGACTGTCTGTCAGCCTCAGGGTTCAACCCTCTGGTAGGAAATTCTGGGGCCCGCGCTAGAAACCAGAGCGGAATATATCTGAAAAGTAATCGAAAATACAAAAGAAAATGTGAGGATCAAGCAATAAAAAAGAAAAAACACCGGAAAAGGGAAGTGGGGGGTCAAAAGGCTACATGCAAAAACCTAATGGGTCCAAACCTAAAGGTACGCATAACACGCGTGTAGAGGCACAGGCAACACTTTCCGTCAGGCAGCGTAGAGCAGAAGCCCGCCAGGGACGAGGGAGGTGTGGGGCGCCGAAAATAAACTCCAAGCGCTATGACGCAAAAAAAAAAAAAAAAGGCCTGGTTCTGAAAAGGGAATTACGGACCTTCCCTGGAACAAATAATCCCTGGAACTTAAGCAATAAAACCCAGTCCACAACAAAACTATTCCAATGCACTCCTTCTCTAGTAGAAACATTTCAGAAAATAGCTGACTTCCATACGTGAGGAATAAGGGCTCCCGTGAACGCGCAGAGCCCAATGTGTCTGATATACATGACTCTGACAATGAGGCAAACAGGTGGGCCAAGCCAGTTGTTGTCCTATCCCCAATTTTAAGCGAAGGCATAAACAGCCTAACAGCCTGGCTGAAAAAATAGAGAGTTAAGCCAATTAAGGCAACTCGCCGTTGTAACTACAGGCGAACCTGTCAATAATGTAAGGACCTAAGAGGTGATTTAGCCCTAGCAAAACAAAATCGTTGAGGCCGTAACCATCGAAGTCAACGAGCTTGCAGATACAGACCGCACTAGCGTTCAGGTCCCTAGGGATCCACTTGACCTCGAACGAAATACAATGATGGGAGCAAATTTGAAAAGCAACTAGGGCTAAATTCTTGAGATCGCATTTCCTGCTGCTGTCGCGGAGAATGGATTCGACGTTCTGGTTGTCAGAATACCAAAAAACCTTGGAATTAGATGAAGGGCTCGCGAAGGCTAGTAAGACAAGACAAACCGCTTTGAGCTCTCATCAAGTCGATCTACGAACACTTTCCGACCAATTCTGATAAAAAATCAACTCAGGTTCAGACTCCACTTAAACGCCGCAGGCTGAATCGGAAGCATCGGAGAAGCCGGAGCTTACTCTCACTGGAAGCGAACTGGAATCCCTCGATAAATTTTGCCGTAGAGAGGCTAACATAATTCGACCAAAATTCAATTTCATACAAAGAATCAACGGACAGGAAAACCTAGCTATCCCAGGAAACAGCTGAGTAAACAACTGAGAAAAGAAATCGGGCCATAATGCACGCGACGGATCCCACGCAAATACTATGGGCGGCTACACACGGGACGCGTAGAACGTGGACTGTGGTGGACGACTAATATGAAGACAAAGCCGCCAGGTCGCGAGACAATTTAGCAATGCGTTC
>OZ037784.1:14906860-14924360 GCA_964035525.1 Porites cylindrica
TGTAGTTGTTCTCGGAATCTTTGGCATGTACAGCTGGCGAATATAGAGAGCTTTTTCGTTGCACATTATTGTTAGCCCTGTTGATTTGTTAAAATTCCTACTTGTCTCTAGAACCTCGGTAGGTTCTCGGTGTTGCGGTCGGGTGCGATCAGTAAATAACGTAATACAAAGGTTTGATAAGACACTGTGCAATTCCCATACCACAATGCAAATGCAAACCAACAAAGAAACACCCTGCAGAATCCCGGTAACTCTTTTGTTCATCTGTGCTGAGCCAATGATCACCGTAATTTATTCCGTCCCTTTTTTGTGTCAGGCATGTGGTACAGCATTTTGGAGTTCCTGAACGTTGCAGGCGTGGTTACCAACTCATTCTTGGTGGCTTTTACATCATCTTACGGTCGCTCATGGGAAGGTGATCCAACAACAAGCAGCAGAACTGAGTTAGTGTTTAACAGCACTTCAAATGCAACAGATCAAGTTGTCATTATTACGGAGCATTTAGCTGGGCCAAGTAGACTGTGGCTTATAATTGGCTTTGAAGTAAGTCTTTCAATTAGAAGAGGCCAACACCTCCATTTTCAGAGCCTACACCTATATCCTATATTTACAGTTTTTAGTGGAAAACTCTACTAGCGTTTCCAAGGAAATTGTAAATAGAGAGTTTAAGAAAAGCATACAACCAGAGCGTCTTACAACAGGCGGCTTACAGGAGAAAATGGTACTTCTTCACTTGTTGAAGGCCGCAAGTTAGATAACTCATTGGGTTATTACGTCACCTTCGTTAAATAAAGAGTATTGTATTGTATTGTAAATTTGGCACGTTTCTCTGCCGTTGTGTGCAATTCAAAGCAGTATCGATGTTATTGAAGAGTTTGAAAATGAGTTTGTTTTGTTGTTGTTTTTTTATTTATTTATTTTTTTATAGTATTAGCAACTCTGAAGCCCCACCAGTTTAGTTTTCCTATATGTAAGTAAAACAAGCTGGAACAAATGCAGAAGGCTCCCTTAAAATTGCTATTGTTTCTCTTTATTGTCATAGCTGCAGCTTTCTAATGTGCATTTGTTACTTTTTTTCAGCATATTGTGTTTTCAATAAAGTTCTTGATCGCCTACATTATTCCTGATACTCCTGCTGATGTCAAGATGGCCCTTTCCAAGGTAGATGGGGTGAACTTAACTGCACCTTACATAAGGAGAATACCCAGAGTTTTAACATATCCCGTGTTTAATCTCTTACAGGAAAAGTTTCACGTGTCAAGAATTCTTGCTCAAGCAGGTGTGCGGAAGGGGCCTGGGAATAAACTTACAGAATCGGCCGCCTCTTTCAAAAATCGTGGCGCCGAGGGTAGTGGTTCTTCATTTGCCTACTCAACGGAAGTAAAACATACCGCGAGCGGAAGAAGGCTTCTCGAGGATGGCACTGATAGTGGGTCTTATGACAACAATGAAGCGCTTGAAGTGGTAGTGGAAGGTGTACCTTCAGGTACTACTGTGGGGAGGCACGTGAGGTCCCCCCGGTTAGAACCTCTTCCTAAAAGTTACACATCCAAGCATTCGATAAGATCGTGATTGGTTTGGACATACTTTGGCCCGGCTCCTTTTACCTGCGCTCAATCAAAGTCAAGAATATAGGACAGACAGTAAAATATTGCCATCTTCTCATGCATTACGTGCTCAGCTTTCGAACCAATAACAGTTTCATTGTACTTATTATTACAGTAGTTAACTGACTTTTTGTCCAAAGTAGGTATCTTATTAACTAATAACAGAAGTGAGACTTGAACTTAAATGTAGTGTATTATGAGGTACAAACATTGTTGTGGTCCAACTTTATCCTTGGTTTAACTTTGTTTTCCTTTGTTGCAGTTTAATTATCATACATTGCCATGCATACTGACTCAAAACATCGTAAGTGTTGAGAACACGTCATACAGTTTTGTAGTATTTAAGAAGTTGTTTGATATATTTATGGCAACCAAATTTTATCTAGGAGCGTTATTTATTAAGGGATAAATTAGCTTTAGTGCCTGTACAGAGAGTAGCCTGCGAAAACATCCGTTTCTTCGCGCTCTTCGCCGCTGGGGACGTTTTGCGAGGAGGAACGTCTGCGACTCAGCGACAGAAATTCGATACTGATGACGTAAAATCTGTCCGGAATCCGGTCAGAAGCGCTGATTGGTCGACGGAGTAGTTACATTGTTTTAGCTATTGTTTACGAATGACAGACAAAGGACAAAAGGCCAGAAAGGTCAAATGTAAACGCGAAGAATCTGGATCAAAACAGTCAATATTTGTGGAATATACTCTTCTCTAGATAAAGCGTTTGAGTTTTGCTGGAGCTCGTTGGCAGATGAACACAAAACTTAACCAAAATGGACCAGAAGACACGTAAAATTGAACAAATTTGTATTTGGAACCCCATGACTACCGGATTTATTATGTAAACATTGATTTGCGTCATCAGTATGGAATTTCTGTCGCTGAGTCGCAGACGTTCCTCCGCGCGAAACGTCCCCAGCGGCGAAGAGCGAGGAGAAACGGATTTTTTCGCAGGCTAGTACAGAGAGTAGATGTAGTTGAAACGAGACGCGATAAAAAAAATCGAAATGTAGCTTGTTAGCGTACAGTGTTTATAACACAAGTAACCGTCTTTTAATTAAAGCAAGAAATGGGCATCTTTATCACTAAAAAGTTTTTACTTAGTAAATTTTCGTAGTGGTCAAAAATCGAAGAGCAGGTTTAAAAACTCAAGGGGAAGCCAAGAGTTTTTAAACCTGATAATTCACGACTGGGAGAGTTTTGAACGGCTTCAAAATCTCTGATATAGATCAACTCATTCTTGCACTGATATTTAGGGCCTGTTTACATGGAGGTGGGAGACCCCAGGTAGGTGAGGTAACATGCGGTGGGTCACCCCACCTATCATCTAAACGTGATCAAATTAAAATGAGAGATTATATGGACAGGCGGGTTACCCAACCTAAGCGGGTTACCTCACCCACCTGGAGTCCCCCAACCCCATGTTAACAGTCCCTTGGATTTGGGTTTATTTTGATCTAAAAAACTGGACGTAAAGTTTAACCGTGTCTTTATCAGATATAAAGACACTTATTAATTATTAAGTTCTTTCGTTTTTGTTTATGAATATTTAATGAGTTTTTGAATAAGATATAAACACACTAATTAAACATTAATTTCTTTTGTTTTTTTTCTTTATGAATTATTAATGAGTTTTTGGATGAATTTTCATAAACTGTTGCAAGAGAGAGCTGAATCCATGGTGAATGCACGGAGGTATAGAGACCATAATTTAGACCTCTTGCTAACCAAGTTTGAGGTCCGTACTGTAAGTTTCGGACAGCGTTTGCAGGTCATAAATCCCAGCCAAAAAATGAGGTACGGACCAAGGAAACGAGGTTAATAGCGGAGCGCGCAAGCGGAGCCCCATAGCTAAGAAAATCTGGTAATCTATCCTTCCGAGAAAATTTGGTTATGACTTCAGCGTACACCCGCACGTACGTAGCTGGGCGAGGGGGAAGTGAGTCAGGAGTCAGTCCGTTGAGGGAGGAATATGAGGTGAAATTTTGGATCTAAAGCAACTTACTCGTTTCGGCGGTAAATCAAATGGCTGCCCGGACTTTTAGAGAGAAAACAAAAACAACCAAAAAAGAGTCCTTCTTTTCACTAAATTTTAATGTCTACATTAACTTGGATAACAGGGAAAGAGCTAGAGCGTGAAATAAATAACAACGGAGACAAATTTCATTGGAAGAAAAACATGAAAATTAAATAGCGGCGGTCAGAAAATTTGAACTGCTAGCGGCTACCAAGATGAAAATGAGCGGCAGTGAAAAAACAAAGTGAACAGGAAAGCAAACATTTCCTCCAAAAAAGATGTAATTAGGAAGTGAAAAGAAGTTTCCCGTTTTAGAAGTGCAAAACAACGGCAAGGAATTGTACAAAAAAAGTGTGCTGCACGTGCAAAGCACCTTGTCTTTAGTATTAGTCGATTTTTTCTTTTCTTTGAGGAAACTATAAATATTAAAGAGAGCTTCGCTTTTAGCCCTGGCTAAGGGTGCGTAAAAACGGGCAACAAAAAACGAGTAACTTGTCTTGCAACATTGCTACAGAACAAGTTGAATAGCAATGTTGAGCGTTTTACCACCCACGTTCAAACCTGTCAACAAGCTGATTTGTTACAAGACAGGTTTGATGTGGGTGGTAAAACGCACAACATCGCTATTCAACTTGTTCTGTAGCAATGTTGCAAGACGAGTGGCATGTCTTTTGTTGCCCGTTTTCACGCACCTTAAATCTATAATATATTAAGAGGTCATTAGCGGAGCTCCACGCGCGTATGAATCTCGCGCTAGCATGTATATCCCCAAATTACGTGAACGTCCGCACCACAGGCATACCATTGTAAAATCAATCAACAGGTATGGCAACGCAAATGCAAGTAAGAGGTTATTTTGGAGGGAAATCGCATAGCCACCCGCGTCTTGTCTTATGAAGCAGAGACAACTAAAGAGTCCATAAAGACGAAAGCGGAAATTGTTTCTGTATCCGTGTTGTCTAAAGTATTAAGCTTAGCCTGCGTAGCTGGCGGTATTGTGTAGTAGTTGATTTGGCGGCGGAGCCGTTGTAATACAGTCGAGTGAGATTTGACGGCGGAGCCGTCACGAGCGGCGAAGCCGCGCTCGTCCCTACTCCCCTTTTTTGGAACACGGCTCCGCCGCCAAAACTTTAATCTCGCACCCACACAATAGCGCCAGCTACGCAGGCTATATTAAGCTTAAATAAATTGTCATGCCCACATATTTGGAATATAGAGAAAGAGAAAGTAGGCGACAGGCCAGCGAAGCTCAACGAGAAAAAGAGTGACAGAGCTAAAGCGGAGATAAGAAAAAAGCAAAGGAGACATTTTTTATTGGAAGAGCCATGAAAAGTGGGGGTGAGAAAATGAGAAATGTTAGGCCCGGTTCAAACGTCGAATTTGCGACGTTTGAATCAATTAAATTCGACCGTTTACATTAAATGCGACGTTTGCCGTATCTGCGACTGAAACAGTCGAAGATTCGACGCAGGTTCGACTTTTTATTCAAACGTCGCATTTCACAAGTGCCGAACTTAATGAATGAATTTTAGTAAATTATTATTATATTACTGAGAATATTGACAGCGAAGAGAGTTAAATTCGACAGAGTTCAGTGAGATAAATTCGACGTTTGAATCAAATGTCGTATTTAACTATTTTAGTCGACTAAAATAGCAATTAAATTCGGAACATGTGAAATTCGACGTTTAAACTAGGCCTTAGCGGCCACCTAGGTGAAAATGAGCGGCAGTGAAAAAAAGAGGTGAACAAGAACACAGAACGGCATTTCCTTCAAAAAACGTGTAACTAGGAAGTTTCTGGACGTTTCACGTTGTGTTCGTGCAAAACTACGGTGGCTCGTAGGGACAAAACACTTCCTAGAATCCAAAAACACGTCCTAGAATCCAAAAACACGTCCCAGAATCCAAAAACACTTCCTAGAATCCAAAAACACGTCCCAGAATCCAAAACGCTTCCTAGAATCCAAAAACACGTCCCAGAATCCAAAAACACTTCCTAGAATCCAAAAACACGTCCCAGAATCCAAAACGCTTCCTAGAATCCAAAAACACGTCCCAGAATCCAAAACACTCCCTAGAATCCAAAAACACGTCCCAGAATCCAAAACACTTCCTAGAATCCAAAAACACGTCCCAGAATCCATAACACTTCCTAGAATCCAAAAACACGTCCCAGAATCCATAACACTTCCTAGAATCCAAAAACACGTCCCAGAATCCAAAAACACTTCCTAGAATCCAAAAACACGTTCCAGAATCCAAAACACTTCCTAGAATCCAAAAACACGTCCCAGAATCCAAAACGCTTCCTAGAATCCAAAAACACGTCCCAGAATCCAAAAACACTTCCTAGAATCCAAAAACACGTCCCAGAATCCAAAAACACTTCCTAGAATCCAAAAACACGTCCCATAATCCATAACACTTCCTAGAATCCAAAAACACGTCCCAGAATCCAAAAACACTTCCTAGAATCCAAAAACATGTCCCAGAATCCAAAACACTTCTTAGAATCCAAAACACGTCCCAGAATCCAAAACACTTCCTAGAATCCAAAAACACGTCCCAGAATCCAAAACACTTCCTAGAATCCAAAAACATGTCCCAGAATCCAAAACACTTCCCAGAATCCAAAAACATGTCCCAGAATCCAAAACACTTCCCAGAATCCAAAAACACGTCCCAGAATCCAAAACACTTCCCAGAATCCAAAAATACGTCCCAGAATCCATAACACTTCCCAGAATCCAAAAACACGTCCCAGAATCCAAAAACACGTCCCAGAATCCAAAACACTTCCCAGAATCCAAAAACACGTCCCAGAATCCAAAATACTTCCCAGAATCCAAAAACACGTCCCAGAATCCAAAACACATCCCAGAATCCAAAACACTTCCCAGAATCCGAACACACTTCCCAGAATCCAAAGCACGTCCCAGAATCTAAATACCAGAAATACACTTCATATAGGAACCTTTTTCTCTTACTTTGAAATAACTGGAAACGACTTTACACGAAAGAAACTTTTATCCTTTACTGATTCCTCTGGGTCGAAAGCCTAAAAAGTAAAATGTTATGTGGCTGCACATTAGACCTTGTCACAGTTTTCGACGCCATCTTGACGAGTACGCAAACGCGTGAGAAATTACAGTATTTGTATGAGAATCTAATGTCGAATAATTTACGTAAAACGGCTGTTCTGAAAAAAATATCAATTGTAAACTAAAGCGAGCGGGTTAAAGATAGCCCGGGTTTATGCAAATTTCACAGGTAGGATTACCCTTAGGCTCGATTTCCGCCGTCTCCCAGGTCCGGTCTTTGATCCCCCCCGAAGGATGAGTGTGGGCTCATTTTCCCGAACAGCGGCTGGTAATCGAGGTTACCCTGTCACCCGGGTCAGCTTTACGAGCTTTACTGACATGTTTCGTCATGTGTGACATTCTTTGTAACGTCCAAGATTTGAAATAAAACTTGAAGATCTCTAAGGAAAACACGTTAAATTTACGAAAAAACGGAAGAATATTACCATCGTAGACAGAAATTACCTTATATTGTCCAGATGTTTATAATTTAGCTTAGAAGTTGGATAATTCCGTTCAAATTGTCCATTTGCACACCCTGTTGCATGTTGTTGCGTGTTGTTGGTAGTTGTTGCATCCGTTTGCACACCACTGCCAAATCTGACGCAGCAACTATGTCCAGAAATCTCGCACGTCAAATTTCGCGCGACTTACATTCAGACTGTTTCGCAATGGTTTTAACCGCTGGTTTTTAATGTGATTCCCGGGCTCATAATATCTGGAAAGTTCGAGTGGTCAAATACATAGTTGTTTACATAGTTGTTATACATAGTTGTTATAAATATGGTACTTTTTCACTTCAACTATTCGTAATAAATCTTAAGCCGTCTACACACCACCTGCCTCGATTAGCCTTGCTATTAATTTGCAGGTGGTGTGATATTTTGTATATTTAATGTAAGAAATAAAGATGTTGTTGTTGTTGTTGTTGTTGTTTATGGTCAAATAAAAGCCGCTGATCAAAAATATTGCCACAACCAAAAATGGCGACGAAAACTCAAAGAAAATAAGCTTTCCAACAAGAGGTTTGTGAGACAATTTAGATGATTTTTGGCGGAGGTATTGTAGAGCGAAGGTCTTGGATTTAAGCCGTGTAGTAGAAGCGTATTTATAAATAGAATTAACTCCAAATTCTTTAAACGTGGGAAGGAAGAATGTGCTTTTTCAGTGGACAAAAAAACTCACGATAGAAACATAAGACTTTGTACTTGAAGATTTAATCGCATCCTCTGAGAGTTTCCCAGGGAAATTTTCATTAATTACTGAAGAAAAGAGGTTAATCAAGGTGGCGGTGCTCCATTTGCAATAGAATAATATGGAAGTGGAAGACGCAGGTAATTTTTTCGTATTTTTATTTCCATTCTGGGAAGCTCGAGATTTGAAGGTAGGAGTTTAAGTTTGTCAAAACTAAGATCTAAATAAGTCAACCTTTCAGTATCAATCGCGTCCTAGTGTTCATGTACATCGCACCACATGCTGTATCGCAAATTTTTATAAAAACTTTATATGATTTACATACATGCCAACTCTCCCGAATTATCCGGGAGTATCCCGGATACGACAACAATCTCCCGGTCTCCCGTACGGGTCACCAAATCTCCCGGATAAAATCGAGTTATGAGCTTTTCTGTGCTTTAATTTGGAATTTATCCCATTTTCTCCCAAAATTCGAATTTTCTATGATTCAAAGTTCGGTTTCTGGGTTATTTTCGCACGTATTTCATCACTGACAAAATCATGAAAGCTAATTGTGATGGTCTGTAACTCATCGAAGACTTCATATAATGTCCTGAGCCGATTAGGGACTGGATTGAATTGTGCTTATGGGGGGCGGAGGGGGGTTGATCGTTGATATTTGGGGGGCTAATGCAAAAGAAAGAGTCTCCAGATTTTAGATCTCCAGAGGTTGGCATCTCTGATATAGAGAGAAAACCGTTTACATAAAAACCCATGAAATGGCCATAAATCGGCCCTTGGACCACACAGGAGAGACGTAAAACACATTTTAAGTAAGGTAAGCTGTTTTTTTTTTTTTTATTAAAATCCTTTCATTTTCGTAGGTTACAGAAACGATAGGTTTTTTTCCCCATACAAAGTGCCGATGCTCGCCGATGCTCGCCGATGCTCATATTTCGAGCTTGGGCTACCTGTGCTGCTACCGCGCGTTCGTGAAATTAAATTCTGGCCATGTCCCAGCATTGTTGGCCCTACAATATACAAAAAAATTCACCCTCCAATGTTCCACAACATTTTTGGTGGAGGGAGGGGAAAGGGAGACTTTGAATCTGCTCTTTCGTGCACTCCTCCAAACAGATTTCTTTATTATATGGAGGCAATGCACTCATGGACCAGGGTGCTTTCATGGTCTCCATCTCATGTTGTGTTCAACTGTTTCCTTTTATACTGGTTCTACATGGTGGCAGCCATAGGCGTACGAGAAATTTTTTGCCAGGGGGGGCGGTAAACCATTTGCCCAAAAAGTTCTCGCAAGTGTCCCAAATTTTTACAAAAGAGTCGAAAAGAAACGAGGGTCATATTGCAACAACATAGGCCGTACTGGCGTATGAAGGTGGCTCGATACAGTTTTTCAGGGTAAATGCCAAGTTTGAGCATAAACTACGTCGTCATAAACAAACATTAGGAAAAATTGCCACCACAGTAGATGAAAATTTGTCATATTGATCAGGCTTGCAATGACATCGGAGTTGTCATAGCATCGAAATGACGCCATTACCTATTTTACTTCAACAAAATTAAAAATTCTCGGCACTTGGAACCTTACAAAATCGTTCACAGGAGCATTTTTCGCCAATACCGTCTTCTCGATGTTTGCAAAGTTTAAGCAAAATCTGTAAGAGCTTTATCGAGATAGTTTGGGATGAAGTTTTTACCGTTAGAAATACGGTAAGAAAAAGAAAATCGTGAGGTTTGGCCGTAATCTGTAGAAAAAAAAACGCTTTTGACATGCAATTTCACCTCATAGTAGTTTTAATCTTTTTAAAAACGTGTGTGAAAGATCGTGCAGATAGCTCTGCCCGATTGCTAGAAAGAAGGATTTGATTAGTATGTATCGCGGCGCCCTTGTTAGCGGTTTTGTAAACATTTCGGTCTACTTTAACAAATTAGCGATACATTTTTTAAAAGAATTAAGATGCTTCTCGTAATTCAAACTGAGAATTAATCAGCCACTCCTCCGTTTTCAGACCCACCCTGTTCTTCGAGTGGATATGATTCTAGAAAGTTATGCGAACGTTTATTCTAATCAATTCACGACGGTGCACAACAATAACAAAAAAAGAAATATGTAAATTACTCATCACGTGGTAGGCGATTACTGTCTCGTGTGAATGTAACTGGATTATTACGCCGACTTCAGGTTAATATTCAGGTCTTCAAAATAATTAAATAAACATGAAGACGTCTTTAAAAACAGGCTTTGCCCAAATTTTCTCTTGCTGCCCAAAAAAAGCTGAGTTGCCCAAAATTTGGGAGGGGCTGCAGCTGGATGTTATCTGTTGTGTCCATTTGCACACCCTGTTGCATGTTGTTGGGAGTTCAGTTGCGCAAAGTTTGAAACCGGTCAAACTTTTAGCTACGTGCAAACAGAGGCAACAACTCCCAATTGTTGGGCCAACAAAGTTGGGAGTTGTTGCATCCGTTTGCACGTATAGCTTTACAATCAACCTATCGGTCAACAACTTTATCGACCTATATGTTTTATTTGTTTATCACACGTAACCCCCCAAAATTGAAACAACAGATTAGAAATAAATTTAATGACAAAGTTTATCAAAAGTTTTAAATTAATTAAAGTATAACAACTTATGAAAACCTTTGTCGTCAAAAAAAAGGTGTAAGTGTCACTGTTTTTCCGAGTATTTTTAATCTTAAGTTATTGATATTTTGATTTTTCACCAGTGCAATTGAGTTTCAAAAGTGATCTGTAACTGGTTTTGTTTTACTTCGTTTCAGAATCTCTGTAATTGGTCCAGACAACTCGCACCACCCAGTGCGGTTCCTAGGAATGTTCCTTTTCTATGCCTTGGTGGAGAAAGCCAAGCTTTTGGAAATAGTTTTTGATACAATTCTTTAAAAAATACACCACAATTTGATCGAACGACTTGTAAGCCTGTGCTTAATGGCAGATAAGCACCTGGCATTCCCTGAAGGAAACAGATTCAAAACTAGAGCCAGCCACAACGTGATCATCAGGGTTTTGTCGCATCTCAAGGAAATTGCTTGTTTTTGCTTTTAGGGATTACTGACTCTTTGAGATACTTTCCTTTTGTCTAATTGATTTTTGTTTTATGACACCAGAAACTCTGATGATACTCAATCAAATGCCACTCAATTCAGCACAGCTGTACCAGTAATGCTAAGAAATATTCAGTATAGCTTATGAATACAAAAAAACACTCCTTAATTACTGAGTATTCAAAATGTCTCCCTTTATTATTAATCATTATGAATGAAAAAAAATTAACCAATGTTAAGAAGGTGATTAAATACACATCGAATAAATGATTAAAAGTTCAGCAAAGCCATAGATTCAAAAAACCTACTTCTATCCGATAACATATATTCAAAATGTCTCAGTCTAGTCTTAAATGCTTTATTCTGAATAGCAAAAAATCAATGAATTATGAGCTCCAACGACACACAAAAAAGATTAAACAGGTCAGAAAGTCCACGGATACAAAAATACTACTAACTTATTACTAAGCACCTAAAATGTCTCCATCTGGGCTAAAATACATTACTATGAACTTAACGAAACTCCCTTTTTCTGTCAGTTTCCCCTTTCTTCTTCAGCTAACAATCCACTTTTAATACTACACCAATTTATTGCATCTTGAATGTGGTTAAGATAATTTGTTCTAAGTGATAAGTGTTTTAAGGGAAAACACGAGCAAGGGTTTTTAAAAACTCTTGCTCGTGTTTGTCCTCAAAACGGCTAAAGCTTGTGATCACGAGGAGGGGGACATGGGGGCTCACGGTATAGAGAGGAGAAGTGTGACGTCACGTTACCATGGTAGCATTATTTCTGGATGACAACAAAACCAACGACGACTGCGACAGCAAGGAGAACAGCAAAAAATAATATGTTTATATTAACAAACAACAACTTTGCACGTGCATCATGCTATTTTGTACATTTCTTTGCCGTCGTTGCACCACTACGACATGAAACTTCTTAATTTCACGAGCCCGCTTTATGGAGTAGGTGAACACAACACAAAAATTGTCGCTTTCTTTTTCTAAACTTAGATAACGTTAGATATGGTCCCAAAGAAAATTTCGCCAAGATTTGCCAAATTAAATGAAATTGAATAAGATCGGTGAAGTTCGAAATAGTGCGAATAGACTTTTAAGTGACTTTATCGGTTTGCTGTCATCCAAAAATTTTGCTACCATGGCAACGTGACGTAACGACTTTTCCTCTCAATTGTAGTGTTGAGCTTTTTTTCAAGCGGTATTTCGGTAATTTTGATTTTAAAGCGCGGTATTGCGGTATCATTTAGCCCTGTCGTATTTTTGGCTAACGGTATTCGGTAAAAGAAGATCCTTCACAATATTGCGGTAATGTTCATTACGCTCTCCTGTCTAATGCACGTCAGTATTTTTGAGACTTTTCACTAATGGTAGCACAATTTGTGACGGTTAATCTATGATGAAATTGGTAGGGCATCCTTTTCGATCGTTGTACCGATCATAAATGCGATATCGGTATTTCTTCGATCGACACGGTATTTCGGTATTTGCCAGTTTTTGTTACGGTATTGCTGTATTGGGTACCCCCCCCCCTCCCAAATGTCCCCCTCCACGAGGCGCTCTAACAAAGTGTCAATGCGTGTGGTTGAGGAGAACTTTACGTTGTCCTTCCTGCTTACAAGTTGGCATTACTGTGGGGATGATCCCACCTTCCTGCATACTATTTGGCATTAACTACTGTACAAGAGAGAATGATCCACCACCCCCCCTCGCCCCACCTTCCCCACCCCTGACAAGCCAAATATATGCTAGGCTTGGACCAGCAGTGGGAGGGGATGGGTGGGGTGCTTCTGCTATCACTGGCCAACATTCGCAGCAACTTACACTTCTATGTAATTCTGTTATATGTTATGAATACACACCTCGACAGGATTCCTAAACAAACTAGATAAAAGCAATGAAAAGAATGTATGCTCAACACGTTTCACTAGGTGTCATTAGAGGTTTTAAGAAAACTGAATTCAATTGCAAAGCTTAGCTAAGCTTAGAAACATCTTCCTAAACAACTCCAATTTTTTCCCGATACTATGGCTAACTAGTAATTTTGCTTTTCATACCACAAGACATTCCTCGAAAACTCGCAGATACACGCCTGTGTAATACGTTAAACTATTAATTGGCTGGCGATTAGAATATTACGAAATACTAAAGCAAATGTTTCAAATCATCAGAATTCAAATCGTCTGTTTAGTCAAAGCTGATTAGTCCATGAAATACTTTGATTATTATTTGCTATTTAGCAAACTTTCATATATAGTGTTTAAGTCGAAGGCGTTACGGTGGCAACAAAGCTGGAAGTAACACAGTCTGGAAGCGAGTATTTGCAATGATATTTTTCTTTAGGAAAAAAATACCTGTCCTGTTCCATGGTTCTGAAAAGTTTCGGAAACGCAAGTAGAAATTTTTAAAGTTCAAGAAACGCAGCGAAAACAGGAGCCTCGTATCCTCAAGTTTCTTCAGAGCTCTTTCTTGTCATCTCAAACTTTTACGAGACATTACTAGTTAAGTGTTTTTGTGGAGGTACAGAAGTACGGCTTTTGGCCCGCATATTGCCATTAACTGTTCTCTAATCATTACTTCACGCTGGGTCAGCTGTCGAGATTTTTCGGGTCACTCAACTGAAGCCAAGGAACTACTTTTACAGCTTTTATCCGTTTGAACCCAAAGTTTGTAGGATGGTGGAACTTTGTATTCTAAACAATCGTACGTTTTTTGTTGTTCGATTTTAACGGGTTTTGGCGGGAAAATGGCGTCAAATGATTGACAACAAAATTGCAATTTTAACTAATGACATAACAAATTAAAGACAAATAGTTTTTCAAAGGGTGGGTTAAAGTCACTTGATTAAGAAGATATTAAGATTTGATTTTTGAATTTCCTGCCATTTTGCTACTATTTTTAAGGAAACACAGGTTCATTTCAAAATGCTATATCTCCTAAAGCAACTGAGCTTTTCAAAAATCTTTTTCTCATTTGCTTCTATCCCGTCATGCTCTTTAAAAATAAGCTGTTTGTTACGTCACTTGTTGAAGTTTAAATTTTGCTCTTAACGATATGACCGAATTTTGCCGCCAAAAACCGTTAAAATCGAAAAACAAAATACATACGAATGTTTGGAGTACAAACTTGTTCTACTGTCTTGAAACTTTGGGCTCAAACGGATGAAAACTGTAAAAGTAGTTCCTTGGCTTTAACTAAGTGACCCAAACGTCGCCACAGCTGACCCGGCGTGCTTTAGTTGATAACTATACAGGGGCACCCAACGACAATTTTCGGAAAATTATCTGTTCGGAAGAAGATTTGAGATCTAGAATTTTCGGATCATTTCCTGTAAAATTTCTTGCTTGCCTGCCTCTCCTAGGATTTTCGAACATCAAAAAAGTGGTATAATTGCCCATTTTTAACGGATTTTTACCCTAAAAAGGTCACCTAGAATTTTCGGAAGCCTTTTTTCTGGCTGAAATTTTCGAAAAGGTAAATTTTGATCCCTATAATTTTCGGATCACTATACTTTCAGCTAGGAAATCCGAACAGATGAAAAATTTTTAGGGGATAAAAATAAGCCTTTATCTACCGTTTAAATACTAAAGTACGTTCAACAATGCTATGTTTATGTGGTTTTGAACTATATTCTCGTTGGGCGCCCCTGACTATAGCTGCTGAGAATGCTGACCTTTCCTTTGGCAGTTAGTTGTTCATTCTATACCAGTAGTCGGTTTCGTGTAGCTCAAAGTCTCCACACTTAATTTCCTCAATCCCTGGGGGTGGTTTTAACTTTCGTTGCTCCTCTGGGGCTTCATTGACGATCAGCGCCATTCCCTCAAGCAGGTGCCCGTCTATGTGGCAGTGAAGAAACCAATGGCCAGGATTATCGGATATGAAACTGATGACAACGTATCCCCCGGCAGGGACTGAAACTGTGTCCTTCCTTACCGTATTTCGATTTATAGAAAAGAACGGTGGCGTGCTCGCCCACCTTGGTCTGGTACAACTCTTATTGTCGCAACCCTCCTTTGTGCAATGAACATCATCACAGAAAATATCTTTGTTGTGCTCTTTGACAAAACCATTGGTTTGGTTATACTTTGGATATCCAACATGAACAACATGAAATGAATGGCCATGAAGGTGAATTGGATGAGAATGGCTGTCACGACCAATATTTGAAAACACGAATTGAACAGTTTCCTTGTATGGAATGTCAATCTTATAGACACACGAGCAATTGATTGTCGATGGATTGCAATCAGCACTGGGGTCACAAATTTTGGACTTCTCGAGAAAATCTTGATTTTGCGTTTGGGGTGGAAAGGAGGGAAGGATGAAATTGCGCCCATTCACTGAACTTGTAGTAGAGGCACCCTCAAAATTGAAGTTGATGAAATGCGTACAATCTCCCCAACTCGCTTTAGGGTTTGGAAGTTCGTTGTCTGGAGTTGGCTCAAGTAAACTAAAGCTTTGAACGTTAATACAGGTGATGTAATAGGAGGGATGGAATTTCTCAAATGGACAGTTCACCGCTTTGCATTGATTGTGTTTGCAGCACTGACGGCCTGGTGACGCATTTTTTATACTTTCATATTCTGTGGACGGTACATTATCATCCGGATTTTCCGAGTCTGTGTCTTCTTTGTAGTGCAGAATAGCCTCTGCCACATGATTTAGTGTCGGGTAGGGTGGCCCTCCCTGGGTTTCATTTATCTCCAGCGTCTCTGCACGTATCCAGTAGTCCTTTACTTTTTCTGTTGCATTTAGTAGAAAGTCATACCTCTCTCCGGTTTGGATAATGATGTAGTCAACGTTATCTATGGGTTGAATCCAATAGCCGTCTGTGGCCACCACAGTCAACTTATGACCATCAATGGAGAATTTGTAAGCGTACGTTTCTTGGGCTCCAATCAGCCTGAAGCGATATGTCTTTCTGGGCTCAACAGTAAATATACTCAGTCTTGTTTTATTGTATGGAACATCAGCATGTCTTCCTTTGCCATTTATGATTCCAGAAAAATACGGGATAGGGCCAGCCCCTCCGTTATCAAAACTAACTGTAGGCCGAAGTCTCTCGTCACCTTTAGTTGGTACCTCGCCAATCGGCTTGTCTTTATAAAAACCACCAGCTTTAAACTGTGTGAACAGGTCCAAGGATGCCTCATTTTGCCAATCAAGAAGCGTTAAGGTATGCTGATCTGGACGGTCCTCAAATTCACGGTTTAAAATCCGAGTGAGATTTTCCATTCTTTCTTTTTTTTCTTTAACTATAAGACCACCGAAAAAGCCATCTGTTCTTTGAGTGCCACTGTGAGAGTGGTACCAAAACGTCCCAGCAGGACTAGCCTTATACTGGTATGAAAAGCTAGATGAGGGTCCGATCTGACATTGAGTTACTTGTCCCACACCATCCATATAAGGTGAATCTCTCTGGTGTATCCCATGCCAGTGAACGGAAATACCTTCAGTAGTAAGCTTGTTGTGAACATTAACTGTAACATTTTGCCCCTCGTGAACAATCAAGGTAGGTCCAGGAATTTGTCCGTTGACGGCTATTGCCATGCGGTACGTTTTACCGTCTACAAACTGGGGGCTAGTGCATTTCGAATTGTTCAGTGTTGCACATTGTTGTCTCTCAGGGTCACCCAGAGTCACAGGTATTCCACTTTCATTGATATAATAACCCACTCCTTCGAAGCCACGCGTAGCTATTCCCGTAGGTTCATTTACGAATAACTTTTCATAACTGGTGAAGGTTTGAAGTTCGTCAATTTCAAGGTTGAATATACAAGAATCTGCCTCTTCCTTGCATTCACAACTTGATTTGCCATATTCACAATAGAGGGTTTCTTTTTTAGGCCCATGATGATTTCCAAACGGGGGCCCTCTTCGATTCTCATAATGGTGTCCAAACGGGGGCCCTCTTCGATTCTCATAATGGTGTCCAAACGGGGACCCTCTTCGATTCTCATAATGGTGTCCAAACGGGGGCCCTCTTTGATTCCCAGGATAGTGTCCTGTTATGGCGATTAAAACAAATAAAAACTTCATACCTTTCTCCAACAACGTGACTTTCAGGAAGCCTCGAACCAGGCTTCTGTCGGTCAAAGTCAAATGTCCCGACCCCGGGGTCGCTTCACACGATCAAAAGCCCGACAGCGGGGATAGTCCCAGGCATCAAATCCCCTCCCCTTGCCCGCACTCCCCCCACCCCCACGGGATTTACATTGATAGGTGCATTAATATTTCGACCCCTCTCACGTTTTGTGCATTTTCAAAATTGACCCCCCAAATATACTGTAGACCTCATTCTTGTGGAACGAATATTCAGCGGTTCAGTATCCTTTATCGGGGACCAAAAATCTGGATTTCGTTGCCTAGTTCATTAACCAACTCTTCTTCCACATTTGTTTTTTTTAAAAAATCTTGGAATTATCTCATTGATGGTCATTCTGTTGCTTATTAAGTTTTATGTTTTCTATATACTCTGTTCTGAAGCAGGTAATTACTGAGTAATCTAGCTTAAGGAAGTCTATGAA
>OZ037784.1:14929360-14971860 GCA_964035525.1 Porites cylindrica
ATGCAACAGGCTGTCCAAACGGACGCAACATATAACACCCAACAATGTTGGGAGTTGTGTTGGCGAACAATGTGGCGTCCGTTTGCACGTGGCTTAAGAGTTAACAATCTTAACATATACCTAGACTGGATTTGACTGACTGCCCCGACGTTGTACCTACTCAACGGAGGGCAGAGCGTATCCACCAACCCCTTCCCCTTTACTGTGTTTAAATCAGAAGAGTAAGAATGTCTTTCCTATCTCACAAGACCAAAAGACGACTTTATAACAAGCCAACGAAAATCGTTTAAAAGAATCCAGTATGACGACAGACCAAATGAAAAGTCCCGAATTATGTAAACCATGAATGAGATTACAGCATCATTGAGCGTAAGGCGTGTCTTTGTGGGATGACGATCGAGTAACGAGTCTGAGTCGAGTTTGAGTCAAGTTTGAGTTAAGATTAAGTAAGGTTTGAGTTACCGTTTTGGGCGTTGTTTTTTTAATTTTTAAACTCTGTGAATGCGAGTGATGGCAAAGATTATCGGCGTTAAACATATCAAGCGAGTAATTTCAAAACAACGTAATTTTTCATTTCTACAAGTGGGAAAGGGCGTAGACACCTGCAGCCCTCCCCCCCCCCCCACAACCTCCCTCCTCCCCACCTCCTCAGCTCCCCTTCCTTGGAATCCCGCCTTCTAGAACCCTGGAACACATTCTGAACGCCTAAAACAGGCTATTTATCGTGAGCAAATTATTTCAAATTAAACGAAAAGAACGTCTAATTACCATAGCTTGAATCCTGTCATCATTCTCCTCGATTTCACTATAAAAGGATCGAAAGACTAGCGCAGAAAGCATTCTGCATGCACTCCACATAATGCACTCTACATTTCCTATGGTTTCACCAAAAATTCTGAAGAAGGTTGGAGCATCTTAACAAAAGTGAATTCACGCTGTTTCAAAACTCATCGCTAATATTCCACGTCGTTCAATTTGCCAAATGTTGGTATGTTTTTCTGAAGATGAATTCTAAAAGGCCGGTATCTAAGTTAACAAAAAAAGAAGAAAAATAAAAAAATGGCTGTATGGTGTTTCCGTCCTCCAGAAAATGTGAAATTAGGCAGCAACGCAACGTGTACCCAACAATGACAAGAATTCGCATTCTCTGAAACAGTTCGATAAATGCGTCCAGTCAGAAACGGTTGTACCGCTCTCGCCAAAAAACGAAATAAAAAAAAAAGCTGGGTCGAGAATGTCAAAACTATAGCAGGGAATCTCATACCCTGTCATACTGTTAAACTGACGATTCAGATCCAACACTTTGCAGAAAACTATGGAACCAAACCCTAAAGGTTCATGGGGCGCTTTTAAAAGTGAGAAAGGAAAATCCCTACACCTACAGCTAGCGATCAGAGGTCAATTTCTGATAAAGCAAAGATAATGGGCGTGATTCTTTCAGGAAAGCACGTGAAGTCCACCTTATTCATGAAGCTAAGACAACTGAGCATCTGGGCATCAATAAACGTGATGAACTGTAACTATATATAGTATATCTTTTATTTTTTTTGTTATCTTGTCTTTTTAAGTAGCCACACCATACCACGTCATATTATGTAATTTCCGGTCATCATTTTTACTTCATATTTCTGTAAATTCGTGATATCTCAATAAACCTGATGAAGACTGGTATTGGCCAGTCGAAATATCGCAACTAAACTCTATTTCACCTTGTTTGATCAGTCCCTGCTAAAGTTTTCTTGACTGTAACGTTTTCAAAGATAAGAATCTACAGGAAATCACTGTACAGCACAAGACCACATGACCTCGCAGAGAAAGAAATATTTGCTAAATCCACACTACGACAATTTCCCTGCTAGCAGAGGTCTCTCACGACGAGGCAAAAATTTTTGCCTCGTCGTGAGAGACCTCTGCTAGCAGGGAATACGACAATGACTACGAATCATCCAAAACAGACATTACCAGTTAAGGACAAAAAATGAAGGAGCAAGTGACGTATTAGCAAGGCACAAATGCTTTGTAGGTATACCAAATCCCCTTTTTTATAGTTGACGAAGGATAAAACACGTTTTGTGAAAAGGGCGAGTCAGGCTTATGAGCTATTTCGCAGTATTTTCAATTTTACTACACAATCACAGGAGCCGATGACAATCAGTGACTTAGACTAGAACAACACTCTAAATTCACTTTGTTTTAATCTTTGATCAACAAAAAAGTGGACCTATGGAACCTGTAGGGGGGGGGGGGGGGGTTGCGAGCGCACCCGTCGCATCCCCCCTTTCCCTACGGACCTGTAACATTATGCTAGCCCATGATGCCGTTGATCGGCGAAAGCTTGGATTTTTTAAACAGAAGTTTGGGGCCTCACTAGAACAGTTTTAATTAATTTTTTAATTGTTTGTTTTTTTTGCTGAAGGACAACATGAACAGGCTATGCTAGCCGTTTACTTCTCTTTGTTAACTTTTTGAGGTAGACAAGAGTGATTAATAAAGTTCACTAACTGGATGTATCTTTTTCTCTTTACAGCTAATTTATACGTCTCGCAAAATACGCAAATGATGCAATTAACGGACGGACACTTTGTTTTACACAAGCCAGACAAACACTCCAATTTAGTCACACTGACGTCAATTGTGCTCTGTGCTGTTTACTGCGCTTCTGTCCCTAACCTTCTACTTTTAGTAGTTGTTTTTTGAAGGGGTATTTCAAGTAGACTTAGGGTAGAAAATTCTAGGTTGAGAAAAAAGTTGTGATCTAATTGTGAGGCAGGCAATCAACTGCGCGCCAACTTGTGCTCACAAGTAATTTGCATCTAAACACGCACACAAAACAAAATTGTCATTTTTCTTTAATTAACGGCGTGTCACAAAAGTTGTGTACACCTAGTAATTCCGTAGCGAATAATTAATTTCCCGTGAAAATGTGGATTACTTTACAGCACTACAAGTTGCAGACAAAAACAACGTCAACCTGGATGAATGAACAAAAATTAATAAAAGCTGAAAAAGTATTTGTACCAACAATTTAGAAACCTTGGAACTTTTCATACAAAAACCACTTCTCACGTTTTAGGCGCGCGCAGCCATGCCTGGAAATCTATTGAATCTTCTTTTCAAAGCCTATTTGACTTCAGTTACACTTGCACTTTGGTCCCTAGTGTGAACCGGCCTATTGCTTTTTTGCCTGTCATTTCTCGTTGCCGTCGTCGAAGTCGTTGCTTTATAACGACGGCAATAAGCTCTCTAATGTTTGGATCCATGGCCACCAAGACAAAAAAACCCTTGAATTTGAAGTTACCTGTTTCTTTGAGAAGCAGAAAGCACTTTGCAATGAAAGAGTCCATGCAACAATTAATAGTGCAATTTATTGGAAACCGTAAGATCACAACACGATGGAATGCTACAAAAGTCAGTCGCAAGTGCATTACAGGAACCGCGCAGGTGGTGGGCCACTTTTTCGGATGGTTTAATTTTTTTTTTTTTTTTACTTTGGTTACCCAGATCTGGCACTTAACACACAAACAAGGTTTAGTAATCTGAAAATACTGAACACTCACAAACAGAATGGACAAACTTTGTCTTGTAGCTGTTGCCAATGAGTTTGCCGCTCTTAATGACAATCGTAAAGACAACTTTGGCACCTTCAAAGAATCTGACTTAAAAATGACCTGGTGACACTCAACCGTTGCCTGTGTGCCGATGTAATAATTACAAATTTATATTGCTATTGGCAGTTTTAGATTTGAAATTTTCCCGGGGGAGTATGCCCTAGAACCCTCCTAGTTTGCTCACGCTCAAGCGTTCGGATAAGCCCCCCCCACTTGAAAATCCGCTCCGGGGGCCTTGCATTAACAATATAGTGGAAAAAAGAACAGTTGTTACATTTTTTCTTCTCTTTTGCCCTTGTTTATTGCACGATGACCCTTTAATTCTTTTTCTTTGTCAGCTATGAAGAGAAATCGGTTAAAACTCGAGACTATGCCGGGTATCTATCGACCTGAAAAAAACAGTTTTATGTTTAAATAAGAAGACGATGAAAGAACCTTATTCTCACAGAACATGTAAACAGTGCTCACCAATAACATGCGCTCATGAAGTGCTTCGATTTCCCTAGCATGGGGTTATCTACCCGCAACAATCATAAAATTGCAGCAACAAAAATACAAACAAGGTAAAAACAGAAGCAAAAAACGGTGAAAGTTACACATTTCCTGTAGAATAAAAAGGGCACTTTTGGTAACTCAAATTTAACTCAATCTTAACTCAAACTCAACTCTAACTCAACTCAAGCTCGTAACTAGAGAAACAGCCGATCCCTCTTTTTCAACCACAACCCATCTCTTTAGCAGTTCTTCAAGTTTAGGAAAACATTCTTTTTAAGAAACTACGCACAGTCATAAACTCTTCATCTACTATTTACAACAAGCTTAACTATCGCCAAGAAAGACTGAGAACGCAAAGCTAAAACTAAAGGAAGCCACTTACTTTGAGCAACTTGTCACAAGGTGCGGGAGGCCTAGTCGAAGTGCTCCGGTCAGAACCGAACAACTCGTGTGCAATCAGGAATGTACGCACCGCTTTTATGTGATAAGAATACATTTTAAACTGCTAAAAATAGGCTTTCCAGCGTGAGAAAACCCTTAAGTCGAGGAAGTAGGCAAAGGTTCTGCTCCACGCATGAACAGTAATGTCAGCATGTCAGTGGACTGTTGATGTGATTAAAGGTGCATATTCTGAAGCTTATTACGCATATTTTGTCGCACTGCTAGTGGTGGTAATAAAAAACCTTCTTCGAATCATAGTTAGTAGAGGAGACTGGTTATGAAAGCCGGCAAACTGTAAAGTTAAAAACGACGGTGCTGTAGTTTATGTTGGAAACTACTATGTTCAAATGTATTTTTAAATGAATATCGAGTACAAGGATCTGTTCCAAGTACTGTTACGCTTCATTGCCCAGTGAGTAGATAGCGCGACAAGGCAAGGCATATGCTTGATCATTGTATTATCACAACGGTCAAGTCCAAAAAAGCTAACAAAAACATGACAAAGTTGTCTGTCGAGCTTCGTAACCATTCCAATTTAATAATTATGTTCAATATCAAGTACAAGGATCTGATTCACGTACTGTCTTGACCCTTCATTGCCCAGTGAGTATATACCTGCCAACTCTCACGCCTTAGGCGTGAGTCTCACGCCTGCGGGTTGAAAACTTCGATCTCACGCCCGCTCACGCCTGCGGACCGATTTCTCACGCCTGATTGAAAAATGTGAGTTGTTGCCGTCTTGCTTGACACAATTTCCAAAAATATGTTAACTCGGACCCATTTAAGGAAAGAAAACCATGTGTAAAATGAATAAATGACAATACCTTCCTCGCGATCTCTGATTTTGTGGATAAGCGTTTTCTCGATAACTTCGCCTTCGGCAGACTTCGGACGTCTTCGGAAGACTTCGGACTTCTTCGGGAATCTTCGGAAATGATCGTGTCGTTTTCAAAAATCCCAGCACTCCCAGGATAAAAATCTCACGCCTACATCTCAGAAAAAGTTGGCAGGTATATGAGTAGATAGCGCGACAAGGCAAGGCATATGCTTGATCATTGTATTATCACAACAATTAATAATAAGAATTAAATTATTATTATTACAATTCTGATCACGATCCAGAAACAGAAAAGGTTCAAAACAATACCCAATACATCCAAATGCATTCAATTTAACATAATAGTGCAACTAACCCCCAAAAATGTTTTTCGCTAAATGAAATCTCCTTATTTTTCTGATTACTTTTGCGAAAAAATTATCTTGATTGACAAAATCCTCGCGTTTCCATGGCTGTTTAAAGTTAGGTCTCTTGTGTCCCATTACCGAGGTTCGTAGGAGCTGGGTACGAATGTTGTTGTGACGTCATCGAAGGAGGACATCTGCCGCGAACTCATGAGTAAATGACCGAGAAGCGCGAAAGGAAAAATCATTTTAACTGATTTTAAGTGAGCGGGATACTAAAACGACCAGAATTCAACGGAATATGTCTTTAAGTGATTCAAGTTCTGAGGGAAGTTTTAATTCAGAAGATTCTGAGGCAAATTTGGCCGAAGTGGAAGATGAACGAAGTGATCGCGAGTCGCAAGTTTCATGTGAAAGCCTGGAAAAGGACATTGCATATGCCGATCAACCCTTATGAAGAATAGCTAAAAAAGTACGAAGAAGAAGTTGATGAAACAAATAAGCTAGAGCAAGAACTACGGGGAAGACTTGAAGAATCAGTTCAAGTGGATTCTTGGTGAGTGTCGGCAAAGATCTAAGTAAAAGCTTAGGTAAATAATCGAGTACTTGCTTGTTTGGCGGCGTGATTGCTGTAATGTATGATGAGAGTTGTTAGCTGTCGCTACAAAAAGTGTTATTTTTGTATGATTCTAGCTACCTTGATTGTTATAGGTGTTCCTGTGGAAACTGCAGCCGTGTTGTCCTTCAGAATTTGAGCGAGTGCTACTGCTGCCAGGAGCTGTAGTTGGTTGCAAAGAAGCCATGTGTAGCGAAAGTGTTCTTGAAGATATTCAACTCGAAACGACCTTAAGGTGTATCACACAACATCCTGGTTTTGGTCCTGTCTGCCTTCAAAAGTGGAGCTTACGTATGGCTGGCGAACGTGTCAATACCAAAGCCAAACAGAGATATAAACAAACTGGAACCGAAGAAAGGTGAGATAGTTTTGGTTATTTTTGTACCGCATTGGAGTCAAATACGATCGATATGGTACACACTCGATTTGAAAACATACAAATTCTTTAATACATCGTCCAGCCGAAAGTAAATACTTTTCTTATTGTCTTTTTTTTTCACAGTTACTTGCGTAGCATTGCCTACAGGGAGTTTTCCAGGCTTGTGTACAAGCGAATTCCTCTTCCTGCGTGTGCTTACACGGAAATAAGAAAACAATTTCCTGCCGGCAGAGATGAAACCTACACTGGATTCGAACTCGACGACTTCAGATGATTAAGTAAACTTTTTAGGCTTTTTCCCTTGTAAATTATTCTGTTATTAAATTGTTGATCATCTGTTTAACTGTCTGTTTTACTTCATCTTTTGTTGACGTAAACAGTAGATTCATTTTGAACTGTAGCTTTTACCACTATTTTTTTTTCCTTTGATATACAATTTTACACATTTCAATAAGCATGTAATAAAAAAGAACTAGTGATAAATCAACAGGTGGGGTGTTTGCCCGGGGGGTACTCACCATAATGGCCTATAAAGGAAGGCTCTGCCTAAAAGGGGTATCTTTTTCTGGCTTCAGTATATGAAAGGGTAGGGATTTTACTCGTTGAAGTATATGAAAGGGTAGGGAAAACTGTCATTTGGGTCTGTGAAATGGCTAGTAGGGCTCACAAATGAATTTTATGGCTTTATAAAGTCAAGAAAACGTTCTATTTGTGTGATTGATTCCAATTTAAAAGACAGTTCATTTAAAGCGGTCAAAAGAGATGCAAAGTCAGGGCTAGCCTCCCCGCAGACGTCCGTTGGGGTTCGGTTGTCACGCATTCATTTCTGAATGCGTGACAACCGAACCCCAACGGACGTCTGCGGGGAGGCTAAGTCAGGGCTCGAAATTAAAAAAAATGTCTGGTCGCAAATTTGCGACTAGTTACGAAAATTTGGTCGCAACTTTGAAAATGTTAGTCGCGAAATTAATTGAGGCCATTTAATCAAGAAATAAGTAGGCTTTTAAATGATTAACGCTTTAATTTTCATTCTTTCAACAGCTTTCAGGTCATTTCGAGACTTAATAGTACAGAACGTTTAGCGTCTCGGACAACACCAGTTCATCTAAACGATCAAGCTGAACCTGCGTTAAGGCACATAAATTAGTGTCTGTTATTTTAGTCAAAGCGATAGATTTCCAAATTCATGAACAGATATTACAGCAGGAAACTGCAGTTCTTAAATGCCTCCAATCTCTGCAAAATAGCAATAACATTTGTACTGGGCGGACATCCGACATGGTTATAGGTTACGTTACGTAACTAAATTCCTTTAGTTTTACCTTTTGCAGGTTTTCCACCGATGACAAAACAAGTAACGAATTATTTTATATATTAAGCTTTACATCTGAAGTATCAGGGGTGTTACTACAGTGATTATTCAAAGAACCCTGAAGGACTGAACCATTCAATACGACGATACGTGCCACGCGGACATTCCGCCATCTTTGTTTGCTAAACCTCGTTTTCGTGTATACGTAGATTCGCAACCCACTTGGAACCGATTTATTTTACATGTAAATCTTTTTTTTTTAAACTAAAACCGCTCGGTCAATTTCTTCGTTTAAAATGTGACCTTTGAAACAATTTAAGTCACTTTCATCCGACATAATGGACTCACTAAAGAAGAACACATGTGTGCTGTGAGGGCCGTAACGCGGGTCATAAACGCGGGAAAAGTCCTCAGCATGCTGGCGGGACTGTCAGCGGCAAATCAAAACGAAATACCGGTATGAGCCTGCAATGTACATGTTTACAGAACCCGCTAAAAATGGCGTGCTGTTGAAGGAATATCGTTGCGTGTATGCATTCCAGGTAAATTACGCTAAACTTTCAGATTGTAACAAAATTATAAGACGCTACTTCAATGAATCTTTTTATTTCTAAATTGATTTAAGCAAAAATTCAAGTGCTAGTCCTTTTATTTCGTATCAGTTAAGGCAAAACCTAGTCGCAAATTTGCGACTACTCTCGTTTTTCTAGTCGCAAATAAGAAAAATTAAGTCGCAAATGCGACCGTATCGGTCGCAATTTCGAGCCCTGAAAGTTCTAAACAAGGTATGTGAAAGGGGTACCAAATGTCAATAGAATTGAATGTATACGAAAGGGGCACCTTTTTCGTGAAAAATGGTATATAAAAGGGTAAGGGGTTGGACCTCGGGGTGGAACCTCCCCGGGTAAAAATTTGTTGAGTACCACCCCAGGGGTGTTCGTTGTTAATAATAAAAAAGTCATTATGCAATGAAAATTTATTACTGCCCGCCAAAAGAGGCCACTGCTAGCACAAAACGTTTTTCCTCTCCATTATGAAAAAGAGCAATCTCCTATAGCCCCTTGTTACGAGAGAAAGAGAGATCAGGAGATGTGTCACTGATAAGAGAAGGTCAGGTCCTCAAATCCCCTAGTTCTAGACACAACTACCGTAAATCCTCTGTTAAGCCCCCCCCGGGGGCTTATTTTTTTCAAGCACTTTTGAGGGGGGGGCTTCTTTAATTTAGCGAAACGCATCACCTGAGCAAAAATACCATGGTATGAGACAGAGTAGACTAATGCGTTGTACAATTACAGTCACTTTTTCAAGCACTTTTGAGGGGGGGCTTAATAGAGAGGGGGGGCTTCTTTAATTTAGCGAAACGCATCACCTGAGCAAAAATACCATGGTATGAGACAGAGTAGACTAATGCGTTGTACAATTACAGGGCTGTGCTCTAGCAGAGCCCGGTGGCCCCTGGCGCCTAACTTTTGCCCTCGGGCGACTAGAAAATCACAGATTTTTCATACAAATCATATGCTGGGCATCCTAGATTTTACAGATTCAGAGGACTGGGCTCCCTTCAGTTTTCCTTAGAGCACAGCCTTGAATTACAGTCACTGTCAAAAGTATTTAATTCAGTTGTGGGAGCCTAAAAGTAACAAAAACAAAATTCTTCTTCAAAAATGTGCTTTCGGCCTCATGTTCTTCGGTAATTTTTATGAGAATGGTTACTTGTATTGATTTGTCGTACACAACTTACAAACGAAAATCTCTGGAAAACTCCTCTTATATTTACATTTTTTATCTCTTACATTTAAATGTTTTATATAAACAGCCTTGAAATTTATGATACTATAATACTATAAGAAAATGGTGACAATTGTCCACAGAGAACTAGAGCGCAAAGTTGAGAAAGTTAAGCATATGAAGTTGGAGGTCATGTGGCCGAAGACCAAAAACAATATGAACTTCCAGCCTGAATAAACCATAACTGATCAGTCCACGTTAATCGTTAATTGTTGTGTGAAGAATAAGGATTGGGGGAGGGGGAGGGGGAGGGGGGGGGCTTAATAGAGAGGGGGGCTTATTAACTCTCCTCCTCTGAAAAGGGGGGGCTTATTAGAGAGGGGGGGGGAGGCTTAATAGAGGATTTACGGTATACACACAGCCTGCTGACTGGTTGGTTTCAATTTATTTCCCACCAAAATCCTTTGACTTTTCTTTAATATTGCTGGTAAGCTTCCTTAAAGAGTTATTATTACCAACCAACCTTCAAGGCTATGCATAATTTGTACGAGAATTCTGATTTCAATTGGAAAAGGATAGATATAGCTGACCAGTTTTGTCTGTATATACATAGACCACAATTCAATCACAATACACACATGTATATACGTAGTATAACTCAAAACTTGTACAAGAATAGTTCCCTACAGAAGCTCAACAGAGACAATATTCACTATGGCTTTTAAACTTCTAGCCCTATTTCTTATTCTTTGGACAGTCTTCAATATTCTTATGTCCTTTCATGGGATTTTTGCATGCAGAGCAATAGCAAGCTTTCTTGGGGCCATCTCCAGGAGTTTTCTGGGTTTTTTTTCCCTTTTTCTTGTATTTGAACTCGTGCTTGCAACTGGTTCATCAGGAACTAGGAAAAAAAGTAAATTGAATACAGTACAATTCCGCAGCTCCTCTAAAGGTGATAGAAAGGGTTGTGAGGATGAAAATCTTTACTCCTTTTTCCACAAAATTCATTCCTTTCTCCAATTTTTATAGAAAATAATCTACATAATATATTATAAACAGAAAAGATCACTACAGTCAAATACACAACTTATGCAGTTGTGGAAAGAAAGCCTGAAAAAATTCAGGCTTACAGGGATTCCAACCCTGATCTCTGTGATACCAGTGCAGTCCCTGTGCAGGTTGAAATTGAAATGAACTGCTGCAAGAATATGGCTGAATATAAAAAAAGGCAATATTTTCAATAAAGAGGTTATACAGACTAAACTACAAAAATTTAATATCATTCAGTAATGAAGGGCTTGGAATAACACTTTGTGAACAAACGTTCTGGATGTTTTTTTCTTCCAAATCAGCTAAAACTTTTTCTATGTGGCCTCTGATTCAACAGAAAAACCTTGCCCTGCATTTTTTCGCCAGTTTTAGCTTATTTTGCAAGAAAAAATGTATGCAAAAAATGCGTTGGCCTTTTTTTGTTAAAATAGGAAACAAAAGAAACGTATTAAGTTCTTTGTTTAGCAAAATCAGCAGAGCGGGAGATTATTCTTACCAGCAAGACATTCCAACATAAGAATATGCTATCATCTGAATATGGCTGCCCGGAAATCTTAGCTTACTACGTACAGATAAATATCGTACCTTATCGTAAAGACTGGTCCATCTTCTGCTTTGATTTAGCCGACGACCTCGTTCCCTTTAAAACTAAGTCCGCGAAAACTCGCCTTGAAAATGATGGGCTCCTGATTGTTGATCACTAGATCAAAAGTTCGATTGTTTTTAAGCGCGCACGCTGTAAAAATGGTTGGCTCCTATTTAGCTCTCCTCTGCTGGACAAAGTTCACCCATTTCCGACCTCTTTTAATGCTTTCCTCGCGTGAGTCATCAAAGATAGGAATTCTATGAAGCCCGATACCTCTTTGGGGATCGGCTGTTCTGCTACAACCGAAAACAACACAGGCGTCGGGCATGATTCCAGAAGAAGATTTCAAGAGAAGTTCGTGTTGCGCGCTAAGGTCGAGCTCCTTCGATGACGTCACAATAACACTCGGACCCATTCTCCACAGAGCTCGGTAGTGGCCGCAAGAACCGCCAAAATTTGAAACTTTGAAAAATTATAAAAAAATAAGGAAAAACGCTATGACCAAAATTTTTTCGCACAAGTAAGCAGAATGATAAGAAGATTTCGTTCAGCGAAAAAAAAATTGGGGGGTTAGTTGCACTTTAAGGGAAAGCACTAGATAACATCGACCTGAACCAGATGAGTCATCGATATGTCAGTGGCGTCTTACAAAATGACTGAAATGATCGCCTCGACTTCAGCAAGTTCAAAATGATAGGAATACTATTGAACGTTGTGCTCGGTCAAGTCCAAAAAGGCTAACAAAAACATGACAAAGAAGTCTGTCGAGCTTCGTAACCATTCCACTTTAATAACTATTTTTAGAATGTTTTTTAATGAATATCAAGTACAAAGATCTGATCCACGTACTGTTACCCTTCATTGCCCAATGAGTAGATAGCACGACAAGGCAAGGCATATGCTTGATCATTAGGCCGATTCAGCGACAGAACGGAAACGTCAGTTGACGACGGCGCGCGCAAATCAAACAACTGGCTCGACCAATGGCTGAGCGGCAGACTGGACACCGGAAATCCAGTTTAGTCCTTTTCGCGAGCTTTGCCGTTGTCAAATGACGTTCCCGTTCTGTTGCTAAATCAGCCTAATGTATTATCACAACAACTGTGATTACGATCCAGAAAAAGAAAAAGTTCAAAACAATGTCCAATACATCCAAATGCATTCAATTTAACTTAATAGCGAGCTTAAGGGAAAGCACTAGATAACATCGACCCAAACCAGATGAGTTATCGATATGTCAGCGGCGTCTTACAAACTGACTTCCCTCAAGCGCTTTACATTTTAAGAAATTTGGAAAAGTTCGAAACTGCTGCAAATTTCAACAATTTTCAGGGAAGCAGTACAAGCGCGCAAAAGCTTTTACCCAAAGCTTTAACACTGCGTAAAAATGTCTCGCAAAATAACTTTTGTAACAGTTTTGGGCGTTCATTGTTTGCACCTTGATGGTGTGCTGTTTTGGCGGTCGAAATAACGCCCAACTTTAAAGGCAAAAAGTCGATTCTGGTATAAACGCTTGCGAAAAAAAAAAAATTAAATATAGCCCCTCGGGGCCACCGTAAGCGACAAGAACTTGAAATGTAAACAAAGCGAAAACCGTGTAAACAAAGGAGAAAATCACACCAAAGCAGGAGCCCATCAAAGTTATTTCCAGTACACCAAAGCGCAAAGAAATGATGGAAATTTCGGTATCTAAATAACTATTGCTATCTGAATAGATAAAAAGGCGAAATTTTCCGTCGAAAAATATAAAAGGAAAAAAAATCCTGAAAAACAAGCAACTGAGAATCGCGTCTGTACTGTCGCAATTTGTAATAATCATCGCACTTTGTAATACCTGTCGCAATTTGTAATAAACCGTGTCGCACTTTGTAATAAAAAAGCGGTCGCAGTTTGTAACAACTGTCCATCGCATTTTGTAATAAACTAAGCTGTCGTAATTTGTAATAATTCCATCGCACTTTGTAATACTTTTGAGAGTGATTCAACTTACTTCGTCAACATTAAGATAATATGAATGGTATTTTTGCCAACGAGCCATCCGAGCGAAGACGCTCGGATGGCGAGGCGGCAGCAGAATAGATCTGCGCAAGACTCGGCTGTAGGCAGAAAAATTCTCGATCGAGCTTCAAAAAGTGTAACCCAATGTAATGTAGATTCCCCTGAGACTTTGATTTGAGCCAATTGCAAGGACGGAACTATTGGGACCAATGAAAAGACGTGTAAGATTTTGGTGTGACCAAGTGGTGTGACTGTTGTCAACCAATCAAAATGCGGTAGCGGGCGCACAAGTATTTCTTCGCTGGGTTCTTTTCGCTCCTTCGTGCCTTCTGATCGGTTTTGCAAGCCTTTGTTCGAGGAGGTGAGTTCTTTTGGTTGTCTTTTTTGCTTTTGTGTTTATTGAACTGTGAATAATTTCATAGCGTCTCAAACCCAGAGTAAATACAGTTGGTCAAGAGACCAAATCGAACCAGCGTGTTCGCCACTGAATTGAACTCTTGAACCAGCGTGTTCATCAATCGAACCAGCGTGTTCCCCCTGACTTTGGTCATATTGAACTGAACGTTTAACCGGCCAGCGTGCCTTTACAAAGAAAATATCAATACCAATTTCCGGGTAAACTGACGGACAATACTCTTTGAATCAGCGTATTCTCATATCGAATCAGTGTGTACTCAAATCGAGTCAAAGTAGTGTAAGGAGAAAACGTGTCAGTCTGTTTATAATTATATCACGGTTCAATTCACACAGTTATCAGGTATTATGCTGTGTTCATTGTACGTATTATTCTCGCTGATATTATATAATGACAATGTGAATATTGGGGGAAATATGAAGTTTTCCAGTTACTCAAGTTTATATTGTTTTCGACTTTACGATAAGCTTACATATATTGCGATTTATAGGGGAAAATATTTACAACGGAGAATTCCACACGCTTCGCGTGGAAGCTTTAATCCTTACATTATAACCAACAAAGAAGCACATATTATAAATGGAAATATAACAGAGGGTAACATTAAGAATAACAAGGCAACCTCTGCCAGACAACTGTCACTGGAAACGAATGACAATCGAAGGCATTTTATGAATTATTGCTTGACCCATCCAGGCAGGTATTCTTGTGCAGTGGACTCTTTTCTTGAACTCGCTTTTGCTATTTTTGGAGATTCGTTACAACATATTGAGCGTAATGAGTTTTTTGAAACCTTATACGAAGCATGTTTACATTTACAAAATTGTAATGTGGATACAGATATGAGCCTTGTTAGTGAACCGGTTTGGTCCTATTTGAGACAGCGTTGCAACTCATTTGCTTCAATGTCTGCACATGCTGTATTTAGTGACATATTTACATTAAACACAGTTGGAACTATGAACCAGCAGTTGGAATCACTTTTTCTCATACGTCAGAAAAATCAGTCAGTTTGTTCATCCTGCAACAATGAAATTGTCAAAAATACATGTATATTCGTTATTTATACTACTTGCCAAAATTTGGGTCACAGCGTATTTCAAAATTGCGTTTCTGATGCAATTCTTCCAAGTAGCAGAGCACTTTTCTGTGATTTGTGTCAACAGCATTCTGGGGTTGTTTCAGTGCTGCAACATTTTGTTACACTTCCAAAATTTATATTTGTAGAACTTTCATCGGCCTGTATCAGTCAAATATACTTTCCCCTCTCTATGGATGTATTAGGTGAAGGTTATGAACTCAAAGGCATGGCATGTTGTATAAGTCCTCATTTCACAATAGCTGTAAATAATTACAGTGAATGGATATATATAGATGATTTGTGTGTTTCAGTCAGACGTTTTGCCTCAATTCAGGATCTTTTGAATAGTTATCCCAATGGTTGGTTTTTTGCTATATTTGGAAAGTCTTTATGTACAGTTCCAAATGATTTACAGACAAACTTCATGCCTTGCCAAACATCTCTTTTAGCTGACAAATGCCGTAAAACTGTGGAAAGTGTAACACAACCTCAAGAGCGTGAAATGTGTTTCATATCTGACAAATTCAACTTCTCTCCATGTCAAACTGAGCATAAAACTCAACAAGATATGTGTAATGAGAAGAAAAGAAGACGATCAGAGATAATGAGAAATTACAGAGCAAAAGTAAAATGTAAAAAAGGAAGTGAAACTGATAGGAGGCTTAAGTTAGATGCACAAAAAAGTTACATGAAGGAATACAGAAAAAAAAAATCAGCTAATACAAATGACATAGACAAATTGAAAAACAGAGCTAAACAAAACAACTACAACAGGCAGTATGGAAAGAAAAAACTATTATCCATAAATGAAACCGAAAAACTGAAAAAAAAGACCAAGAAAAAAGAATACATGAAGAAATACAGGAAAAAAATGAAAAAATCCTTAAATGACTCCTTGTGTAAAAAGCAAATTGTTGACAATCAAACTGCATGTACAGCAGGAACAAAGTTGGCCAATAAAAGGTCAAAATATTGTCCTGTATTAAGTCATGATCAGTATTTATCACTATTTGATGCTATGAAGTATGGACAGCTACATGATCAAAAATGGGCAGCAGTAAATATGAAGAAGTTTCATGAGTCCATGATTTTCAAAATCTGGCATTGCCAAGTTTGCCATGAGGCATGGCCATTGTCAGTAAAAAACAAAAAGGTAGCACAATATATGTCTTCAAGATGTGTACGAGATAAAAACAGCATTAAAAAGTTTTCAGCGGAAAATAATATGATTCCTTCCCCTGTTCCTAAAGAATTACAAGGTTTAACCCAAATAGAAGAGATGTTAATTGCACATGCTTTTCCAGTTATTAGTGTTTACACAAAACCAGGTGGACAAAGAGCATATAAAGGTCACTGCATCAATTTCCCACAAGACATCCAAGAGCTTGCAGACACATTGCCAAGATATCCAAAAGAACTTCCAATAATGGTCATAACAGTGAAGGGCAAAGATAACACTAGCAAAGATTTAATTGTTCGAAGACAAAAAGTTTGTATGGCTTTGCATTGGTTAGTTGAGCACAATCCTGTCTACAAGAACATTAAAATTGACTTAAATTGTTTATCTTCCCTTCCAATTGAAGGAATTCCCAGTGACTTAAAGAAAGTCCACTGTGCTGTGGACAGTAAGCATGAAATAGATCCAGATAGAGGTCCACTTGATACTGATGAAATACCATTTAATAGTGAAACAGAGATAAGCAGCACTTTATTAAATCCTGTAGTTTTGAAGCCACAAAAGCAGCTAATAAAAGACGAACTTTTACAACAGCACAAAGCTACATGGCCTAGTAGAGAAACCAATCTGTTAAGTGAATTCAAAATTCAGCTACTAGCAACAATGGCTTTTCTCACTCTCTTCCCTGATGCTATTGGAGATCCAACCAATACTGCCACAATGCGAGATGTAACCCTAGGTGATAAAGTAAAGCACTTGATAAAGTTTGCTGAAAACATCAATGGTGAATGGGTGTACAGATTTGCGTGTCATCCACGATTTGCTTACTGGGCATTTAATATGATCCAAGGGCACAGACTTCTTAGTCAGGGTAGTATATTTCTTAAGCAACATCCAGGTGAGGCGCAGCTAACTGTAGAACAACTCAAACAAATGCTTACTTCTAATAGCTATTCTTCGCTTATGTCTAAGCTGATGCATTATGCCAAAAATATAACTGATAGTAGTGCTTATTGGCATAAATCAAAAGAAGACTTAAGGGCTACAATAACTCAAAAGGGACCACACAATATTTTTTACTTTATCATGTGCAGAATATCACTGGCCAGAGTTTCACAACTTGTTAAAGAAAAGTAGCAATGAAAAACTGACTCCAGCCGATAGGCAAAAACATGTTTTGGACAACCCACATCTCTTAGATTGGCTGTTTTCTGAAAGAACTGATCGTTTTGTTAAGTATTGGTTGAAGGATTCATTGCAGGCTTCGTGGCATTGGTATAGGTATGAATATGCTGTCCAAAGGGGTTCTATCCATTGTCATGGAGTTGCTAAGTTGAAAAATGACCCAGGATTATGTTCCCTCACAGAGAAGGCCCTTAAGGGATACTTGGCTTCAAAATATAGATATGAAAAAAAAATACGCTGTCTAAAGAACAGATTCTAAATATGGATAATGAAATACATGAAGGCAAAGAAGCTGAGTTAATTGTTTGCAGATATGTTGACTTTTTGTTGACAACCTGGAATCCTTGCTCTCCTGATGACGGATGGTCAAAACCAGAAATTCACCCATGTCAAAAATCATATCTTTCATTAAAAGCAAATGAAATAGCAGATGATTATGTACATTTGTTAAATTCAGTGGAGAGACATACTACATGTAGTACTAAATATTGTCTTCAACAAGATGACAAATCTGAATTACATTGTAGGTCAACTTTCCTTATGACAACTGTGCTGAAACAAGACTTGAATTTGAACCAGTTAACACAAAAACTGGTGACATAAAATATAAAGCTGTCATTGTCACAAAACGAAATGATTCTAGATTGAATCGTCATCAGCGATTACGGCTTCAAGGGTGGAGAGCAAATTGTGATATTCAAATTGTTATAGATTATCATGCATGTCTGGAATATCTTGTTACCGGTAAGTACACATCAAAAGCTGAAAAAGCATCTTCTGTAGTCAAAAATGCTTTCACCAATGTTATTAACAAAATGAATGAAACTTCTGATACTCCTGGTGCCCTTAAACAAGTTATGCTGAAAACTGTTGGTCAAAGAGACTACTCTATTCAAGAGGTCATGCATCATTTACTGTCAATAAAATTTGTAAGTGCAACTAATGAGGTTATCACTGCATCACTTGATGGATCGAGAAGAGTCCAACTTGGAGCAAACCACCAAATTTGTACTGTTCCTTCAATAGTTGATATCTATGCTGAACATCATAACTATCTCAAGGTAGATCCACAATTATTAGAGTACAATTTTTGTCAGTTTGCATCAAAATTTATTTTTAAAGGTTCAAAACTTCACCAAAGAGGAAAAACGGTAATTGTGAAAACCTACCCTAATTATTCATCCAATCCAAAAAATGAAGACTATGGTTTATTTTGTAAATATCAGTTGCTTAAATACAAACCCTGGCAATGTACACCAGATGATGCTTGGGATAACCTTGAACAATCTGAGGAGACATACACGGCATGTTGGAAACAATTCTTATCAACAGATACTGCAAAATCCTTAGTCTCTGATTGGGAAACCAAACTGCAAGCTGTAAACAGCTACATGTACATAACACCCTTAGACAATGATTCTCGTGAAGAAGATAACAATGCAGACAATGAAAGAGAGGAGTGGATGCTCATGGCAGAATTAAATATTCAAACAAATGATTTTTATGAGCAATCCACACTTGTACAACATGCATATTGGCATCAGGTATATCAACATTTCACAACAGAGGAAATAAATGCAATGCCTCTGTGGATAAACAGAGAGAAAAACAGAAGTAGTTTTCACTCTTTATGCTCAACAAGAATTGTAGATACTTCAACTTTTAGTGAAATGCGGCGAGTAGCTTATGATATTTTTTTCAATCATTTTAGTAGCAGTGAACAAAATCCTTTACGCCTTCTTATTATGGGTGTTGCAGGAACAGGAAAAAGTTATGTAATTGATTCTTTAAGGAATTTGCTTCAGACAAAATGTAGGGTCTTGGCTTACACAGGAAAAGCATCTTTCAATGTTAATGGAGTCACCCTACATTCATTGCTTAAATTACCTCTTGGAACAAAGAGAAACTGTGATTTAAAAGGGATACCTTTGTAACTGCTTCAAACTAATCTTGAGAATGTTCAGTACTTAATAATTGATGAATACTCTTTTGTTGGCCAGAGTTTGTTAGGATGGATTGATAGTCGTTGTAGACAGGCTACTGGACGGACAGACACCACTTTTGGTGGTATTTCTGTTATTCTTGTGGGTGACATAGCTCAGTTACCACCTGTAGGTGATAAACCACTTTACCATTCTCTACCAAAAACAGAAAGACAAATGCAAGGTCTTCTGCTGTATCATGAATTCAAGAAAGTTGTTAAATTGACTGTTAATCAGAGAGTTCAAGGAAGTGATATTGAGCAATCCAATTTTAGGGCATTATTAACCCTAGCTCGTTATGGCGACTCAACTATGTCAGACTGGGAGTCATTAATTTTTCGAACTCCACATAAAGTGAATAATATTAATGATTTCAGACAACATTCAGTAAGACTTTGTTACCACAAAGAAAAAGTTGCAGAATTAAACATGAGTAAACTTAAAAGTTTGAATTAACCAATAGCCATGATTAAGGCACGTCACTCTCTTGGTGCACAAACTCTAAGTGCTGATGACATGGGGGGCCTCGAGCCTGTTATTTACTTGTCAAAAGGTGCCAAAGTCATGTTAACTATGAATCTCTGGACTGATGTTGGTCTTTGCAATGGAGCAATAGGGACAGTACTTGACTTTGTTTATGCCGAGGGTCAGCAACCTCCATGTCTTCCTATATGTGTACTGGTTCAGTTTGATGAGGAATACAAAGGACCTTCAGTTTCTTCTACGTTTCAACATTGTGTTCCAATTTGTCCCATTACCCAAGTTTCTGGAAGCTTGGGACAAAGATATGAAAGACAGCAATTACCATTAAGATTAGCCTGGGCAATGACAATTCATAAATGTCAAGGTCTAACCCTCAGTAAAGCTTGGATTGATTTAGGGTCATCAGAGAGAACTCTTGGAATTACATATGTTGCTTTAAGTAGGGTGAAGAAAATTCAAGATATGGTTATTGAACCAGTGACACTAGAAAGATTGCAAGCTGTGAAAAAGTTGACTAATTTTAAGTTCCGATTAGAAGAAGAAAAGCGTCTTGATTTGTTAGCTAATGAAACACTTAAGTCACATTTTACAATGTCTTAGAATACTTTTTTCGTACCTTTAGATACTATTTCAAAACAATTAAAACTAGTAATACACTCTTCACATTCATTCAATTCATTCATTCAATTCATTACCTGAAGCAGCCCTTCATAATCTTCACACTAAAGTCTACTTAAAGTTTTTCTGACCATATTTGGTTTCATAAAGATGGAAAATTGTATTAACTTGTTGAACATTAATATTTCACATTTCTTATCTCATTTTAATTTTATTTCCCCTTTCTTAGATAATCACCGTGGCTACATTCAGAATTTAAGCCCCATTAACCGCTCACGAAATCAAAATCAGTGGTTCGATTTTGACCTCCAAACCAGCCCATCCAAGTTGAGAAGAGTTGTGGGATTTAATATTGCAAGTCACTCCACATTACAAGAACATGAGGCATCAAAAACAGCCGTAACTCTTCAAAACACTAAGGAAAATGACAATAATCAAATCATATTCAACCAACAATCAATGGTCAGGGTTGCGCCAACCTTTGACATTGATTTTGACTATCAGCCCATCCATCAATCTCAAAAGACTGTACCCTCAGCTCAGCCTGCCAAAAAGATTACACTTGAAGAGCTCCCCACACTTCAAGTCAATCAGAAAGTGAACGTCACTGCTTCAATTTCACTGGGAAATGAAAAGCCTAAACCAGTTCAACTGAAAGCAACAAAGGAGATGACATCAGTGAAGGAGGATTGTGTTCTAGAAGATGAAACTTGGAACTGCAACTATTCATGTATGGGATCCACTTATTAACCAGATCAAAAGTGGCACCACATATGTGATTGACAACCTTACTGTAAAACACTTCCAAGGAATCACCCATTTAGGAACAACATGTGCAACAACCTTTCAAGAGGCCGATCAGCAGCTGAAAACTCTAAGTTAATGGCCCTGCATTACTCCAAAATCCTGAGAAAGAAGCAAAAGTACAAAGATTTAAGATGATAAACAAACTAAGTATTTATATTACCTGCCAAGCATGCAAACGAAAAATTAACGAAATGTCCCAACAGAAATCACTCAAATGTAAAAACTGTGGAGTACGACAGAGGCAAGCAGAGTGCAAGCGAGATGCATCTGTGCAACTACTTGTACATTTGGATGACAAAGATGTGTGGTTAACAGCATTTACAGATGTTCTGGAGTCCCTATTCGCCACCCACCCAACTATCTCCCTACTAAGTGACTCAGATACCATTGAAGAACTGCTAATAGATATAACAGACATTGAGTTCACAAACAATATGAACAGAAAAGTAATCTCAAAAATATCATCATCTTCACTAATTACAGGTTAAACTGCTCTGGATAGTGTTCTTACTACAAACTTTACAAAGGATCATTTGATCAAAACGTTCAGTTTCGTTCTTTATTGTCTTTCATCTCATTGTGGACCAAAATTAATAATAATATAATTACAATGTTCTTTTTGGTTGCGATTTTACAATAATTATCAACCATGCACGTTCAAGTTATTAGTTGTGTTACTTGAAATATTATTAAGCAGACAAATGCTTTAGTATGTTTCTCTTCAGAAAGATGTAAGTACATGTGACCCCATTCTTTATGTGGAACAAGGCAACAACTGTCCTTATGCCTAAAAAAGAAAACTTTCCCATCTTAATGGCAACCACCATTATTTTTATAACAACCAAAAACGTTGTCTCCCCACCTTCCTGCAACAATCACCTTACTTCATATATAGGACTACCCTGCGAGCAGAGTCTACAGCACCTAATATGTGCAAAAATGTGTTTTAAAAAACGTTATGTAACACTTGTAAATTGACATTCAAATGTATTCAACATTTCTCAATAAATGGTTCAGATTTTCAAAAAAACAAATGTTTCTTACTGATACCTCCCTCTGCAAAGCTGATTTTATTATTTCAAAAAGATACTTCATCACATTTCAAACTTTTATATAGCGCTTTGTAAAGCAACAGGAATATGAGAACCACGTCTTCTCTCCAACCTTGATACATTCATGACACCCGCCCCCGCCTCTTGTACCATTAAGGTACTAGTTCTGTTTTGCTTAGTTGGCTTTTATTGCTCCTTCCTGTTCTATTATTTTGTTTATTTATTTATTTTTGCTCTTTCTGGTTCCTCGTCTGTATTGATTGTAAATGTAATTAGTGCTGTGGTGGCCAACAAGAAAACCAAATGGTTCACTTAGCCATCACACTCAAAGTTAAATGTTAATTCTATAGACACATTCGTCTTGTAAATATCAGGCTATACAGTCTGTAACTTAGAATTAGTCAAGGCGTGAATTTAATTGAATTAGTGTCAACTCTGTTTTTTCTGTAAGTTCATTGTCGCCTTTTATACTTAAGAGTATGCATGAGGTCTCCCAATACCAAACATTCACTCAAAACTTACCTTCCATTAGGTCACGGCTGAAAAAACAAGGTCTTGTTGTTGTTCTATAACAGCATAATGAGAAGATGCAAAACTCTCGAGTGCGGGTACTTTTTACTAGTCCACATTTTATGTTAAATGTTCTCTGTTTTATCTTAAGGAGCCCAGTCGTCCACAATATTATGGAACAGTCTTGAGAAGGGTAAGATTTTATCGGAGGTGTGAACTGTTTGTTCATCAGAATTAATTGCTTTTCCTCATTTTCCAACCTTTTTTAGTGTGTAGACTACCTACTGTGCAAAGTGAACTTATACTTGCTGATCTGTCCTGTTATAGGACCCTGTGACAGGAGAAGAAATATCTGTTTATCCTTTTATCAGTAGATTTTGTAAGATGTCAGGCTCCTTTGGAATCATGTTGTTTATGGTAAGAATCTCAACATTGTGTGTATTGAAGCTGTGTTTGCTTTAATCTTTGCAGCTTATAAGCTGTCTGCACTCTGTATGTTTCACTGCCGTCAGTTATTTACATGTTGTTTTATAAACTTTGATCTGTTTAAGTTTTAGCAGCATTCTTACGTTCTCTGTCGTTTGGTGATTCCTACATAATTGACTTTCCACCAAATTTAGATAGTAGTAAAGCTTGACTGTGGGTGAGCGGTTGTATGGCTGCCAAGTCACAAAACTTTCTCTTTCTTAACTTCTGCATTTTTTTTCTGTAAGTTATTGTTTTAGATTTCAATCAAAGTAAAGTGTGACGATGCAAACTTTTTAATGAATATGTGAATAATTTTCATGCACAGATTTGCTTAGTTCTAGCAAGTGCTGTGGCAGTAATAGTTTACCGTGTCATTGCAAGAGAAGATTTCTTTAAAGAACGAGGGGAAATGGGCCTACTGTTGGCAAGCATCACATCAACCTTCATCAACACTTGTTCTATTATGATTATGGGAAAGGTTTGTAGCTGATCAGCTAATACTCAAAACTCCTTCATCCAACTTCCATGTCTCACTTTACAGCAACAAATGAAAAATACTTTCTTCTGTTGCCTGGACTCATGGAGTTAAATGGTGCCAATTTAAATGTTTTGGTCATTAAACATTTCAAACTTTTTAGAGCCAGAGGACACATAGAAAGAGGCAGAAGCTCCAAGCTCACGTGTAGCTTTTTTGCTGTTTTTTTTTTAACCGTTCACCAGATAATTCAAATTAACCTTTGCTTATGATTCGCAGCTCATATATGAATAGTTGAATGAGGGAAATTTTTTTCAAGGACTGCGATAAAGACAAAAAAACACACCTCTCAAAATTAAATGTCTTGATTAGAAAAGGAAAACTTAAATCTTATTCTAGTGCATTTTGGTTTCTTCGCATTTTAGATTTATCAGAAGTTAGCTGTCATCTTAACCGATTGGGGTGAGTGAAGAGTAATGAGAATTCAGAATGTTGTGACCTTTCCTTTTGGCGATTTGCACGATGGTATTATCTTACTAACTTCGACTAGAATCCTTTCCGTTTTATTTCATGTTCTAAAATTTGTTTATCCCAGCAAGCTCTAAATAACAAACACCCTTAACTGCCTTAGAAAGCAAATCCCTGAAGGATTCTGGTCGTAGTGGTGAAATGACGTCATATTGCAAATGGCCTATAGAGCAAACATATTAATTCTTGTTTGGCTAACAAATGTGTTTTTCAAAGGGGTGTGTTATGGCCTTTAATTGTTTTTTTCATCCATTTTCTCTCAGTCTCGCATGCAACTCTCCAGAGATTGGATTGGAGCCAATCAGAAAAGGAGAAACATTTTGAATGAATAAGACAACTGACTTATCGCAATATGGAACTCAGGGTTCTCAATAGAAGGCGGCACCCGGCGATTGATCGCCGCTTACTTTGGGATTTATAGCCGCTTACTTTGTGTTTAAGTCGCTTTTCTTTGCTTTGTTTTGAAACCTCTGGCTTTGCTGAAGAGCCTCCTACTTTATCAGTGATCACCTCCTACTTAAAAATCTATTGAGAACCCTGGGAACTGAGAAGAAATACAGGACTAGAATTAGTAATAGTATGACCGTGACTTTCTTCTCTTTTCTTAACAGAAAATCATCGAACACAGACTTCTTATGATGATGCGCTTATCATAAAGTTGTTTGGATTTCAGTTTGTCAATTCATACACTTCCCTCTTTTACATTGCTTTCTTTCGTCAGGTAGGAATACAGTTCGGTCACTGTGTGTTTATTCAGAATCATTAGGAATAGCCTGCGTGGCAGGCGTTAAAATAAGAAGGGAAAGAGGGAATTTGGGCGCGCGAGAGTGCGCGAGGGAGAAATGAAAGGAACCCTCCTCCCTTCTCCCTCGCGCGCGGTCTCACGCCCTCAATCCCCTTCCCCTTCCCCTTCCCTTTCGAACTTTTCCACGCAAGCTACATTAGTAATCACTCGGTTGACTGAATTTGGGTGAAATGCCAAAGGGGAAGGGTTTCTTCAAGCTGTTTGGTCAGGTGGCTTGCATACTACCTTCCAAGCATGCTTCGAACAATGCAGTCGGATATATTTCATTTTCAGGGAAGTGGCTTGATAGTTTATTATGAGCAATTTGTTTGTTTACTATTGTTTCCACCTTTCTAATATTCCATGCTTACGGCCAATCCGATTAATTCTAACGCATCCTGATCCTTAGTTTGTTTTAACCGCCTTAAATTTGGACACTTTATTTACCGATTACGAACTCTCCCTAATTAATAGTCTGCTACACAGCCGTTTTTAGTGTCGTCACGCAACGCTCCTCCCCACTAAGTGGGGAGGAGCGTTGCGTGACGACACTAAAAACGGCTGTGTAGCAGACTACCTAATTAACAGATGTTAGTATTTTGCTAAACATCTTTTAACTGCTTCCTCTGAATAGGAAGCAGACGAAAACAAGCTATCAAACCAGCCATAATTAGAAAGTCTAGTAAGCAGCCTCCTTTTCTCCGCGGCCTTTGGCTTGTGTTAACCGTGTACTCAGCTTATACTTTCATTTCTTTGTCTCATCAGAACACAAAGGAGACGGGTGTTTTAGGTAAAGGGCAAAACTACAGCGACGAATGCGGCTCAAATAACGACTGTATGACTCTACTGTCTCTTCAAGTCGCCATGTTAATGATCATGAAGCCTCTTCCAAAACTGTTCTCTGACATTATAAAACCGTGAGTATGGTCACAAGCTGAAATTCTCTTTTATATCTTGCATAGTACGTGCAGTTCGAGCAATGTTCCTATCTCAAAAAGGAGTTGTTATGACGTTCCTTAACTTTGTTACTTGCACCCTTTCAATAGGCGCATTACTCTGTTATTCAGAGCACAGGGCGCTTGCTTCCCAGCATTATGGCCTGTGGTCGATTTTCGGTCTCTGTGTCGTAGACCGTGTGACTGTCGTATTTGAGTTGATCGTTGATTGATTATCTGACTGAGACGTATAGATCAGCAAAAACGATCATAAGACTTATTACTGGTGTAAATAGTTCGATTAGTTGCCGCCTCTAGTGCTCCATGAAGAGTGGTTATGCTCTAATTCCCTTTACTGACGGTAGCGATGATTAATGATATAGCCGGTTTTGTTTAAGTACAACGCAGCAAACGTTTTTTTCTGCTTTTCTTGTTGATTTAGCTGGTTAAAGGGTCTGTGGAAGAGGAAATCTTGTCGCAAGAAAGTAGGAGCAAGCGGTGAAATGAGGTCCAGCGTAGAAGATTACTTGGAAAACGAAAGACTCAAGGAACCGCTTGGGGATTTTACACTGTCCGAGTACAATGAAAAAGGTAAAGGATATAGGCGGATTCATTATGACATCATTGTTTACATTTTTGCTCATAACCCATAGAAGTTGTAGCCTTGTATACCAATTAGATTCAAAATTAAAAGAGCTGGTTAATTTATGGAGTTTGTGCAAGTCTCAGCTCTTTGCAATCAGTAACAAAGAAAATAGCAGCAATTAAAAACTGCAAAATTACTGGGTGGCAAAACGCTAATGAGCTCATACATTCTTTGTAAATTTGGGGGTTTTTCAAACAGAGTTTCTCCGAAACTATTTGGTATATCGGGCTCAAATTTTCCGAGATAACTGAAATTGTTATGCTCTTTCAATATTCAGAAATTTCATTTTATTAGCTTCATCAGATAATGATAAGCTTATGCTAATAGAGCAAAAATGTAAACAAGGATTCTCCCATTAGCATAGGTAGGCTAACTTCTTTCTCAAGGAACGTGGTACTTAGCAATGGTAACAGGACTGAGTGGAGTCCAATTCAGTCTGTAATCATACGAGTGATTAGGGAGCTTTAGCAACGACGACGGCGACGGCAAAGAGGACGTCAAAACAGCAATAGGTTTGTTGAGCAAAACAACAACTCTGCACGTGCATCACGCTTTTTTGTTCATTTCTTTACCGTCCTTGCACGATTACGACGTGAAAATGCCTAATTGCAGGTTTTATGGAGGACGTAAACAAGCGACGACGAATCTCTTTTTTCCTCTCTAAACTTGAGTGCGGTCCTCAAGAAATCAACTCCAGGGAAATTCGCCTACACTTGCCATTTTCAGCAAATTGGAATAAACGCGACAAAGATTGAAAAAACGGGAATTCATTTTAAAACTGACGTTTTCGCTGCAGTTGCCGTCGTCGATGCTAAAGCTCCCTATTAACAAAATCGGACGACCGCGTAGCGGGAGTCCGATTTGTTTACCAATTAATCATAACTTTAACAAAATCTGTGATATAATAGGCTATTTTTTAAATCAAAACACAAGAAATTCGAAATTTTGTTTTGCTAGCAGTTAAAAAAAAGCCATTTAAGCGCGCGCGTGATGGCACGTACTGTCCAATTACTAGGGCATGACGCGTACCAGGGGGGGCTGGCAGCGAGGTCTGGAACCGAGTTTACATGATCGCCCCAGTTGAGAAATTCGGCCGAGTGAGACTGAGTACAAATTTTCCTTGAAAACAAATATGGCGGAGAATGGAGACATGGAAGGACGATGAGTTTTTGCTCGGTTTTAAGTTTTCCCGCGTACAAATATCAAGAGAAGGTTTCTATGAACTTTTTTAACGGACCTTTTGGACATCAGGAGGCGTGATGTGTGAAAAGTTCATGGGTGACTTCACTTATCGTGATTCGGGATCTCGGCAAGTTCAGTTATTTTTAAGCTTCGTGAATTTTCGAGCGTCCATCTTGCTCCATTTCTTATTTTTTTCCACTTACAGTGGTATTAAGACTCTCTTCCTTATCTTAAACATATGCTACGAGCACAGTATATTGGTATGAGTCTTGCAACAGTCATATGTGAATGTTCATTAAACCACTGATTTTCTACTTCGCTGTTCGTAAGTTTGTTTGTGTACACCGGGAGGCACAACAAATATTTATGGGCGTGAATACAGAATAAAGGGCCAGTTTAGTAAAGAGCAGGGTAAATGTTCCAATCACTTGCTTCACGTATACTGGGTCTGTCAGTATAAGCTATTTTTAATATCAAAAGGCTGCAGGGAGGGGTTCACTGAACCTTCAAAACCTTCACTGGAATGTCATTGGAGTGATAATCAATAAATTTCCAACAGCAATACCGTGTTTAGTGGTCTTGTATTAGATAGTGACTTCGGTTTCAAGTATTTCCTTCAAATTGTTGGTACAAAAAGTACCCTTTAGTTACGAATTATACTTGAATGATTATATTGGTTTAGTGTAAGAACAAGAGGCTAATTCAGTTACTAATAAGAGTGAGTACATCAGGAAAGGGTATGCGTTGAAAAAATCCCTCAAAGGACTGAAGTACAAGAAACAGAAAAAAACAAAAATGAATGTTTTGCAAAGTTTATGAAGAGAATCAGAAGAGGCTTGAAAAATATACAACTTAAGTTTATTGTTTGTGTAAGTTAGGAGTCTGATTTACAACTAAATTATACAAGGTAAAATTGATTTTTTATCAACCATCAAAAATAGTTATTGTTGGGCTTGAACCCTATCCTCTCAGCAGTTCTTTCTACGATACTACCCTTGGCTTATTTGGCCTAGATGGGTAGGTGCTGCTGATTTAGGGTGGCGACCATTTCACCCTTTAGAGTTTTGAACAAGGTGTCTGTTTGGGTTGTGAAGGTTGAAGAAGAACTCACTGTGGTCTATAGAGTACAGTCTATTGGTACCACCATTTTCCCCCCAAGTTTTGCCATGTTTCTAAGTTTAAAAGCTACCTTAATTCTGTTTGCTAAAGGAAATGAATCAAGATTATAATGTCTGTTGGCTTAAAAAGGGTAGGGAAATGCACAATGTGTCCTACTACCCATACTCTCTTTCAGTGCAAGCCCAGGGAGGTGATCTCACATTTTAATTCCCTTTTACCACTTGTTGTAACAGCAAAGTCAGTGAAGGCTTATGGTCTCTGAAAATATTTTTCCCAGCCTCAACACAAGTTTCTCACTGTTATTGTTGACTGCAACTAATACTATCTTAATAATCATTTTACATTTTTTTTCGAAGGCATCCTATGGTGTTTTCAAATATCCACTAGTACAAGGCAATTTTTAAGTTGAGAGGGTTTACTCTCATTTTATTAACAGTAAACTACATTTTTACACAGACACAAACTAACCTGGTAGGTTGATGTCCAAATGTGTAAAACATTACATGCAACTATACCGCAAAAACTGATCACAGTGGCCAAAGGAAAGGCAAAAATAGAAATGTCATCATTTTTTTAATTTGATAAATTCCCTTTGAAGCATATTTAGCCAGATGTAGTCCTTGTCAAAACATGCAAACTTGAACATATATTTTCTGACCCTAGCTAATCGTTTTTACACCATACTCTTGTTCCAGTGGGTAGTGTAGTTTTTGGAATAAATATTTCTAATTTCTCCCTCTTTGTTTGTAACAAAACAAAACATAATTGAATGAGGACTCAAACTGAAGGCAGTGTAGTAACTGTTGTCATGAAAAGAGAATTCCAAACACACAAAATAATTACCCTTTCATTTGCCTATAATCCCATTTCTTAAAAACTACGGTAAAGTTTAAATTAAATCACACGAAGATAAGAACTTATTAAAGCATATCAAGAGTGAATGATCTCTTGGCAAAATTTATTTAGCTTCTATTACATGACAAACTACATGAACTACGAGATTTGACCATATGACACTCAATCATCCAACGCAACTCTGCCAGGATAAGTTCACAATCAAGGATGAAGAATTAAGAACGTCAATCTTGTACGAAAACCGTAAACAACTCTGACAACTCTTCGTTTTGACCACGGCCCCCGCGCTTTTTTTAATGTCACGAAGGATTAATTTTCGACCTTTCACTTGAAAATATAAACTCTTCTACATACGCATTGGAGGGTTGGCCCTTTTTCTATTCTTGTGGGTCTTCTAAACAGAAACACAGCTTGAAAGCCAGTAGTGAGCCAAAAGGTCGGGCATCGACGAACATGTACATGTACAATGAATGTTCACTGGTCTCGTTCTTAGCGCAGTAAACCGCATGTAAAATGACAAACGCAAGGCCAGAACAAAGGAAAACGTAAGACCCACATTACTGCGGAAAAAAATCGGTTACAGCAAAGAAAGCAATGACGAACAGGACCAAAACCGAATTCACTTCACACCGTCGAATCTCCGCGAAGACGAACTTTTGATGTTCTTGTTGTTCTCAGCCCGTTTCGCGCATGCTCGCTAGAGTTCTCGAATGATTGACAGATTTCTTAACTGGGGCGATCATGGAAAGCCGAAAAGCGGCAAGACCAAAGGCCGTTGCCAGCCCCCCCTGACGCGTACTGTCCTATTAAACTGTCCAATTAAGGCTGAAATCAGGGCAGTTGATAGCCAATCAGACTTGACAATTTGTTATAGTTATGATTATGTTCTTTATTAGGTTTAAGTAAAACAATCTTCAGTAACCATACATTGTCATCTGATAAATGTTATTCATGCACGGTTGTCATGGTGATTGTGTGGTTAGTAAAGTCAACTAGAAAATCTAGTATTGACAAGATCTTCTCTTTTTTATTTGCAGTCCTTCAGTATGGATTTCTAATGGTAGGTGAAATTATTATAACAGCAACCACCAACCTTATAAAACAACCTAAGATATTCATCTCTTCACAAAAAAGGAATTCATCACCAGGTGCCAAAAATGACCCGTTGCATGTTGCTATCCGGTTTTTGTCAAACTCACCAATTATTTGTAAACAGGAAAAAAAACGGAGATATCATAGACTATGAGCAGTTTTTTCCCCCTCGGATCAGTAACCTATGTGGTACGTGGCAGCCTTCGAAAGGGGTAGTGGTGGGCGAGGTTGGGGCAGGGGAAAAGGAGAGAGGGTATCCCATTCCCTTTTCTTCCATTTTTCTACCTGCCACACAAACTATTGGGACAGTAGAGTTGGGCGAGCAGCTGACTTGTGATGCCCCCAGCCTAATGAATCAAAGTGAGTGCAAAAAATCTTGGCTGCGCCTTGTGTTTGAAACCCACCTCCCCGAATGAGAGAGATTACACATTCTCACTTTTTGTTGCATTTCTACTTCTGTGTGTTTTGTTTTGTTTCTTGTTTTTATTTAGTTATTTATTTTCATTTAACGTGCTTCATTTTGTTTCAGTTATTTGCCGCAGCATTTCCGCTGGCCCCACTGATCGCACTGCTGACAAATGCTATTGATATGAAGATAGATGCCAGTAGATTGTTGTGGATAGACAGACGACCCGTTGCATTCAGAGCTGAAGATATAGGTCAGTAAATCGGCTGGGCTACCTCTATGCACCAACAGTATAAATGTTTTTTCCATTCAGTATGAGTGATGCGATAGTTGAGGGTTTCCCCCAGCATAACCACCTTTTCTACGTCGAAACGCAAGACCTCCTCTACATTGCTGATACTACAAACCATAATAATCATCATAATAATTATAACGCAAGGAGGCCGTAAACGTGAAAATAAGGTGTGTAATGATAACTGAGATATAACGTGGTTGAAGCAGAGTTAACAGTTCTCCCAAAGTCTACCCAACGCTTCTCGGTTGCGCGCATACGTCCTGTGTGACAGAGTACCTTCTGTTTTGTAGTTGTTCTCGGAATCTTTGGCATGTACAGCTGGCGAATATAGAGAGCTTTTTCGTTGCACATTATTGTTAGCCCTGTTGATTTGTTAAAATTCCTACTTGTCTCTAGAACCTCGGTAGGTTCTCGGTGTTGAGGTCGGGTGCGATCAGTAAATAACGTAATACAAAGGTTTGAAAAGACACTGTGCAATTCCCATACCACAATGCAAATGCAAACCAACAAAGAAACACCCTGCAGAATCCCGGTAACTCTTTTGTTCATCTGTGCTGAGCCAATGATCACCGTAATTTATTCCGTCCCTTTTTTGTGTCAGGCATGTGGTACAGCATTTTGGAGTTCCTGAACGTTGCAGGCGTGGTTACCAACTCATTCTTGGTGGCTTTTACATCATCTTACGGTCGCTCATGGGAAGGTGATCCAACAACAGGCAGCAGAACTGAGTTGGTGTTTAACAGCACTTCAAATGCAACAGATCAAGTTGTCATTATTACGGAGCATTTAGCTGGGCCAAGTAGACTGTGGCTTATAATTGGCTTTGAAGTAAGTCTTTCAATTAGAAGAGGCCAACACCTCCATTTTCAGAGCCTACACCTATATCCTATATTTACAGTTTTTAGTGGAAAACTCTACTAACGTTTCCAAGGAAATTGTAAATAGAGAGTTTAAGAAAAGCATACAACCAGAGCGTCTTAGAACAGGCGGCTTACAGGAGAAAATGGTACTTCTTCACTTGTTGAAGGCCGCAAGTTAGATAACTCATAGGGTTATTACGTCACCTTCGTTAAATAAAGAGTATTGTATTGTATTGTAAATTTGGCACGTTTCTCTGCCGTTGTGTGCAATTCAAAGCAGTATCGATGTTATTGAAGAGTTTGAAAATGAGTTTGTTTTGTTGTTGTTGTTTTATTTATTTATTTTTTTATAGTATTAGCAACTCTGAAGCCCCACCAGTTTAGTTTTCCTATATGTAAGTAAAACAAGCTGGAACAAATGCAGAAGGCTCCCTTAAAATCGCTATTGTTTCTCTTTATTGTCATAGCTGCAGCTTTCTAATGTGCATTTGTTACTTTTTTTCAGCATATTGTGTTTTCAATAAAGTTCTTGATCGCCTACATTATTCCTGATACTCCTGCTGATGTCAAGATGGCCCTTTCCAAGGTAGATGGGTGAACTTAACTGCACCTTACATAAGGAGAATACCCAGAGTTTTAACATATCCCGTGTTTAATCTCTTACAGGAAAAGTTTCACGTGTCAAGAATTCTTGCTCAAGCAGGTGTGCGGAAGGGGCCTGGGAATAAACTTACAGAATCGGCCGCCTCTTTCAAAAATCGCGGCGTCGAGGGTAATGGTTCTTCATTTGCCTACTCAACGGAAGTAAAACATACCGCGAGCGGAAGAAGGCTTCTCGAGAATGGCACTAATAGTGGGTCTTATGACAACAATGAAGCGCTTGAAGTGGTAGTGGAAGGTGTACCTTCAGGGACTACTGTGGGGAGGCACGTGAGGTCCCCCCGGTTAGAACCTCTTCCTAAAAGTTACACATCCAAGCATTCGATAAGATCGTGATTGGTTTGGACATACTTTGGCCCGGCTCCTTTTACCTGCGCTCAATCAAAGTCAAGAATATAGGACAGACAGTAAAATATTGCCATCTTCTCATGCATTACGTGCTCAGCTTTCGAACCAATAACAGTTTCATTGTACTTATTATTACAGTAGTTAACTGACTTTTTGTCCAAAGTAGGTATCTTATTAACTAATAACAGAAGTGAGACTTGAACTTAAATGTAGTGTATTATGAGGTACAAACATTGTTCAGTTGTGGTCCAACTTTATCCTTGGTTTAACTTTGTTTTCCTTTGTTGCAGTTTAATTATCATACATTGCCATGCATACTGACCCAAAACATCGTAAGTGTTGAGAACACGTCATACAGTTTTGTAGTATTTAAGAAGTTGTTTGATATATTTATGGCAACCAAATTTTATCTAGGAGCGTTATTTATTAAGGGATAAATTAGCTTTAGTGCCTGTACAGAGAGTAGCCTGCGAAAACATCCGTTTCTCCTCGCTCTTCGCCGCTGGGGACGTTTTGCGAGGAGGAACGTCTGCGACTCAGCGACAGAAATTCGATACTGATGACGTAAAATCTGTCCGGAATCCGGTCAGAAGCGCTGATTGGTCGACGGAGTAGTTACGTTGTTTTAGCTATTGTTTACGAATGACAGACAAAGGACAAAAGGCCAGAAAGGTCAAATGTAAACGCGAAGAATCTGGATCAAAACAGTCAATATTTGTGGAATATACTCTTCTCTAGATAAAGCGTTTGAGTTTTGCTGGAGCTCGTTGGCAGATGAACACAAAACTTAACCAAATGTAAAGAATTTTATTGGCTGAATCCTTCTGTGTAACAAGGCTTGATGTTCTAAAGGCGGTAAAGCTCAAAACTAGTCGGTTCTCTCAATAAACACTATCCGTACTCAAGACTACAATCAAAGTTCTGCCATGTAACACTACGCCCGGTCACGTAGATCAGATAACATCTAAATTCTAAATTAGTCAAAACAACAAATCTCTGTGCGGTTTCAAGTGTTCATTTTCCTAGGCTATTTCCGCTATTTCTATTGTTCTATTAGTTTCAGTTCAGTGTTCATTGTTCATAGGCTCGATTTCTTGACACTCCCCCCTTGACCAACTGCTCACTGTTGGTCAAGAAGTCTCCTGATCTTGTCTGCAGTAGCTGCTGCTGCTCGTCTCGGTGGTCTCACAAGTTCAGCTGGATGGTCAGGCTGCTGGACAATTCCAGCTTCCTCGGTTCCGACGTGTTCGTTTTGAGGCAGGTTTCCGGTGTTCACTTCCAGTGGGACAAGTTTCTGCACTGCTCTCCGCATCGTTGAGGGCTTTCCCTTCTTGCTGATGGCTCGCAACACAGCACCTCGTTTGTGTCCATCTTTGCTCTCGATCAGCTCGGTGATTTCTCCTAATCTCCACTTGCACCTCGCTAGACTGTCGTCGTGGATCAGAACGACGTCTCCAACCTTGACTTCTTTGTTCTGATTTCCTCTGGTTCCGCAATAATGAAATTCTCTCAGTCCAACAAGGTACTCGTTAGACCATCGTTTCCAGAAGTGTTCTAGTAGTCTGCTGAGGTAACGCGCTCTCCTTTCAAGGCTGGAGGCGGTTTCTTCATTATCGCTTAGCTCGGCGGGGTTTGGTAGTGTGGCAAGTCGTCTTCCAATGACCAGGTGCGATGGTGTAAGGGGTTCTTGATCTGTGATGTCTGAGTAGACATATGTGAGGGGACGTGAGTTTAGTACTCCCTCCACTTCTGTTAAGACTGTAAGTAGCTCTTCAAAGGACAGCTGCGCCTTTCCGAGAACTTTGCGAAGGCTTCTTTTTACTAGTTGTACCATACGCTCATAGTAGCCTCCCCACCATGGCGCTTTTTCTAGGATAAACTTCCAAGTGATCCCTTGGTTGGCGGCAAAATCTTGCGTTCTCTTGTTCTGAAGTAGTTGTCCTAGCTCCTTGTTGGCTCGCTTGAAGGTCTTCGCGTTGTCGCTTGTTATGGAGGCTGGTCTCCCACGTCTGGCTATGAACCTCCGCAAGCATCTGACGAACGCTTCCGTTGAGAGGTCTGGTGTCAGTTCTAGGTGTAAGGCTCTCGAGGTTGCACAGGTGAATAGGCAGATGTACGCTTTCTTCATCTGTTTAGTAATGCCGCTGGTGCTTTTCACGTACACAGGGCCGGCGAAATCCACTCCCACATGGGTGAAGGCCGGGCTTCCGGAGACTCTTGATTCAGGTAGATCAGCGGTCGGTGGTGGTCTGTACGGCACTCCCTCTCTTTTCTTACAAATAACGCATTGATGCAGGATCCTCTTTACGTACTGTCTCCCCTTTGGAATCCAGAAGTTTGTCCTTACTTCGACTAAAGTTTCCTTCACTCCTCCGTGATTGGTCTTCCGGTGGCAGGCTTCCACAATCAGTCTTGTCACGTGATGCCGCCTCGGTAATAGTGAGGGGTAACGGGTTTCGACACTCAACGGGGCGTTTCCAAGTCTGCCTTTGCACTTCAGAATGGTATCTTCATGTCTGAACAGCCCAAGCTGCTGTTTAAGGTTCTCGAAGTTCCTCTCTCTTTCAAAGGGCTTTTGAACTTCACGGATCCAAAGTACTTTCGCTTCACTGATTTCTTCAGCTGTAAGGGTGGTCTGTTTACTTTGTGCTTCTCTTCTCTCGGTCTTTGCTGACTTCAGATTTCTGATGAACTTCAGGCTGAGAGCTGTTACTCTGAATAGTTTAGTGGCATCGCTGAAACGTTCGCAGTCGATGATTTCAGCCAGCTTTACAGGATTGCTAGGCTCTGTGGTCAGGTTAACCATGGTAGTCACATTCGAAGGTTTTTGTTCCTTTGCTTTAAATTCCGTCCTGCATTCTTCTGTCAGATCTTCTTCTTTTGAGACTTCAGAGGCCGGGTAGTTCTTCGGTGGGCCCTTTAACCAGGCGGGGCCCTCCCACCACAGGCGGTTATCCACGAGCTCAGATGCGAGACACCCTCTGGAGCCAACGTCAGCAGGATTTTCAACTCCAGGACAATGACGCCAGCTCTTCGCATCGGTCAACTTGTGGATCTCGTCTATGCGGTTCTGCACAAACTGCTTGTATTCTTTGTTGGACTGTATCCAGTAGAACACTGTAATACTGTCGGTCCAACAAAAGACTTCTTTGGTGTTCAATACCTGGGCTAAGGCTTCTTGTACGGTAGAGATCAAACGGGCCAGGATTAGTGCGGCAAGCAGCTCGAGTCTGGGAATACTCATAGGCGAAGATGGCGTAACTCTGCTCTTGGCTGCTACGAGGCTTGTTTTGTAGCCATCTTCGGTTTCAATGCACAGGTAGACTACTGCACAATACGCTCCCTTTGAAGCATCTCCGAATCCGTGTAGAGTTGCAAACTTAATTCTTCTTTCTTCTTCTGGGAAGTAATAACGATTCACAGTCATTTCGCCAACTTTTTCCAGGTCAGTCAGCCACTTTTGTAGGCGGTTTCTTCCAGGTTGAGGGGTGAGGCTGTCCCATTCACACTTACTTAGACAAAGTTCTTGCAGCAGCATTCTTAACACCACCATCACTGGTGATATCAGTCCTAGAGGATCAAACAGTTTGGCTGCAATTCGGAGAACGTTTCTCTTTGTAGGTTCCAGGTTTCTGGCGAATTCGACGATCTTATTCAGCTTCATAACAATGGTGTCTTCCTCCAGGTTCCAATTTGTTCCGAGGACCTTATGTTCCTTTGTGGGGTCGATTTCTTCTAGGCCGCCAACGGTGATCTTTGCGTAAGATTGTTCTTCGTCTGATGCGGATTCTTGTTTCCCAAGACGTTCTCGTTTCATTCTGTCACTTGAAATCTTCTCAATGACTCCTCTTCTGTTCGACGCCCATTTGCGTAAGTTGAAACGCCCAGCTGCGAAGCAAGAATTAGTCTCCTTGTAAATGGAATACGCTTCTTCATCGTCTTCGCCGCCAGATGTCAAATCATCCACGTACAGGCCTGCTAGAGTGTACTCTGCTAAGGCTGAGTCATGTGCATAGTACTCGGTAACATGGTGCCGTAGTGTCGCGTTGAGCAGGAACGGAGAACAGTTCATACCGAAGATAACTCGGCAGAAGCGATAGATCTCAACATTTGGATCGTCCTTTGTAACGTCGTCAATCCACAGAAATCGCATCAGGTCTCTTTGCTGCTCATCCACTGCGATATTCAGAAAGGCTTTCTCAATGTCGGCGACTAATCCAACTTTATGGGCTCTGAAACGCATCAAGATGTCTGCAATACCAGGGGTCAGCGGTGGACCAGTGTGAGTGCAATCGTTCAGGGAAGGACAGCTTGGTTTCACTTTGGCACTTGCGTCAAACACCACTCTCAATTTAGTCGTTAAGGCGTCGCTTCTGATAACGGCCTGATGGGGCAAATAGTGCGTCTGACCTGGTAACTGTTCTTCGGTTTCATCCACACGTTCAATGATTCCATGGTGCAGTTGATCTTGGAAGATCTGGTCGTACTCTTTCATGATAGAAGGCTCTTTTCTTAGACGTCGCACGAGGGAGTTCAGTCTTGCAAGGCTTAGATCGTAGTTGTCAGGCAGTAGGTCTCGGTTTTCTTTCAAGGGAAGCTTCACAGAATATCGGTCGTTTGCGAATGAAATGTTCTCTAGAAATGTCTCATGGACAGTTTCTTTCTCTCTAATCCCGATTGAATCCAGGTCCCATAGTCGCTGAAGAAGCTCTTCCGTGTGGCATTCTTTTTTCGGTTCGCAGGCAACTTTTAGCACGTGTGTGGAGACAAAATTGACGCTTGAAAGTTGCGCGCTTTTCTTCTCGCTGGGGACTGGGCCCGATAGTACCCATCCCAGGGTTGTACAGCTCGCCACAGGTCCTTCGCCGTTCTCTCCTCGTCTCGTCTCTCCAGTGAAAAATAACCACATGAAATCAGCGCCGATTAGCATGTCAATTTCTAGATTTTCGTTTCCATGGTCACCGTCGGCTAATTCAATTTCTGTGAGATAAGAAAACTGTTCCTTGGCAGTGTCAATCTCTTGACTTCCGATTGGTGTGCAAATGGTCGGTACAACAAAGGCTTCAATTTCTCGCGATGACCACATGTTCACATTTCTCACGGCAACTTTAACCTTCTCACATTCCGTTGGTTGCCCGGTGACGCCAGATCCGAATGTTTTTATCAAGAGCGATTCTTTACTGATTGTTGGCGAGTTTAGTTGGTCACGTGCGCGTTGAGTAATGTAACTTTTCTGGCTTCCTGAGTCAAAAATTACTCTCGCTCTTATTCCAGTCGAGGTGTTTCCATTTCCGATGAAGGCTTGTGCGGTTTGTAGCAAAATTGAATCGTGCGATCCCACGTAAAAGGTTCTTGTTTGTGAGGCTTGCGACGGTTGCCGATAAGGCCATGTATTGGTGGCATTTCCGTTGTTTTGGCTAACCATGGATTCCTGCTGTCGTTGTTGTGGTTTCATTGCCATTTCACACAGACTAACGTGATGTCTCCCAGAACACTTTAAACAAGCCATATTTGATGGGCAATCTCTCGCAAGATGGCTTCTTTTAAGGCAAATAAAACAACGACCCTGCTTTTTTAGGCATTCTCTCCTCGCTGTTTTGTTTGTCACCACGTGGCAACTTGCTGTTGGGTGCGGTTGCTTGCAAAATGTGCAATGTGTTGTATTTGAAGGCTGGTTTCCGGAAAACAATGCTGACGCGCTTGTCGGTCCTGATTTTGGCGATTTTGCGTTCCTTCGATCTTCTGGACTGTATAAATTTTCCTTTCGGGCCAGGGCCTGCACTCCTCCACATCTTTCTCTGTTTTCTACTTCACTGCGCAGAAGTCGTAAGATTTCAGTGAGGTTCCATTCTCCGTCTTTCATTTCACGGCCCACTAGCAGGCGAATATCTTCGGGAATTTTCGTCATAAGCACCGGTACGAGAAAACTTCCATAAGATTCTGTAGGCACTTCTAACGCTTGTAGGCCTCTTACGTGCGCTTCAATTTCATCGTAGGTTTGCCGTAATTTCCGAACGTCCGATGTGTTTCCTAAGGGCGTCAGTTTGAGAAGGCCATCCATGTGACTGCTTATGATTACTTGTTTATTTCCGAATCGATTCTTTAGGAGCTCGATCGCTGCATTATAGTTGGCGTCCGTTAGAGGTAGACCGGCGATTGTCGCGGCTGCAGATCCGTTCAAGAGGCTTTTCAAGTAGTTGAACTTGTCTATGTCGTGCACTTCGGTATTTTCGTGAACAGCGCTCCTAAAACTATCCCAAAATGTCAACCACTGGCTTGGCTCCCCGGAGAAACTCTTTAAACTTATTCGGGGCAGTTTCGCGTGTTTGTTCGCGCTGCCAGCGCTTTCCGCTTTTGAAACTTGGGTCGGTGATCCATTCCCGCTCTGGCTCTTACTTCCATGGAGCGACAGCACGCTTTCGATCTCCACGATAAGCTCCAATATTCTCTCGCTAAACCTTCCTGCGTCGGCGATTTCTTCTTCGATTTCTTCATCCTTTTCTAAGGCGCCCAAAATTGCTTCGTCCAAGTTGCGTAAGATTTCCATACGATCACGAAGCGAAATTTTGATTTGTTTCAACTTGTTTTCCTTTGAAGAATCGAAATCCTTGATTATTTGCTCTGCGTCTCCCATCAGCTTTGTGGCGTACAAGCGATGCCCTTGACGCTTCTGTTTGCTTTTTGAGGCCATTTTCCTATGAGCTCGTTCAAATCCGGCTCGTCAAAGGACCATGTAAAGAATTTTATTGGCTGAATCCTTCTGTGTAACAAGGCTTGATGTTCTAAAGGCGGTAAAGCTCAAAACTAGTCGGTTCTCTCAATAAACACTATCCGTACTCAAGACTACAATCAAAGTTCTGCCATGTAACACTACGCCCGGTCACGTAGATCAGATAACATCTAAATTCTAAATTAGTCAAAACAACAAATCTCTGTGCGGTTTCAAGTGTTCATTTTCCTAGGCTATTTCCGCTATTTCTATTGTTCTATTAGTTTCAGTTCAGTGTTCATTGTTCATAGGCTCGATTTCTTGACACCAAAATGGACCAGAAGACACGTAAAATTTGCGTCATCAGTATGGAATTTCTGTCGCTGAGTCGCAGACGTTCCTCTATCACTAAAAAGTTTTTACTTAGTAAATTTTCGTAGTGGTCAAAAATCGAGGAGCAGGTTTAAAAACTCGAGGGGAAGCCAAGAGTTTTTAAACCTGATAATTCACGACTGGGAGAGTTTTGAACGGCTTCAAAATCTCTGATATAGATCAACTCATTCTTGCACTGATATTTAGGGCCTGTTTACATGGAGGTGGGAGACCCCAGGTAGGTGAGGTAACATGCGGTGGGTCACCCCACCTATCATCTAAACGTGATCAAATTAAACTGAGAGATTATATGAACAGGCGGGTTACCCCACCTAAGCGGGTTACCTCACCCACATGGAGTCCCCCAACCCCATGTTAACAGTCCCTTGGATTTGGGTTTATTTTGATCTAAAAAATTGGACGTAAAGTTTAACCGTGTCTTTATCAGATATATAGACACTCATTAATTATTAAGTTCTTTCGTTTTTGTTATGAATATTTAATGAGTTTTTGAATCAGATATATACACACTTTTTTTCCTTTATGAAGTATTAATGAGTTTTTGGATGAATTTTTGTAAACTGTTGCAAGAGAGAGCTGAATCCATGGTGAATGCAGGAAGGTATAGAGACCATAATTTAGACCTCTTGCTAACCAAGTTTGAGGTCCGTACTGTAAGTTTCGGACAGAGTTTTTTTCGCTCGGATTTTTGAAGTGTGCAGGTCATAAATCCCAGCCAAAAAATGAGGTACGGACCAAGGAAACGAGGTTAATAGCGGAGCGCGCAAGCGGAGCCCCATAGCTAAGAAAATCTGGTAATCTATCCTTCCGAAGAAATTTGGTTATGACTTCAGCGTACACCCGCACGTACGTATAGACGCTGGGGGAGGGGGAAGTGAGTCAGGAGTCAGTCCGTTGGGGGAGGAGTATGAGGTGAAATTTTGGATCTAAAGCAACCTACTCGTTTCGGCGGTAAATCAAATGGCTGCCCGGACTTTTAGAGAGAAAATAAAAACAACCGAAAAAGAGTCCTTCTTTTCACTAAATTTTAATGTCTGAACGGGCAAGGGCCAATTCCAAACACAACACGTAAACTCTCGAGCAGCAAATGTTTTACTATTACCAAACCATAAAAAAGTAAATTCCTACAAAGAGCGAAAAAATAATAGTTACAATACAGAAACACTACTTTTAAGCGACTGCAAAATGAAATTAATGAAAAACGAAGCTGCTTACCAAATGCTGAGGAAGACGGGGTTGGTGGTCAGGGCCACTGAGAAAAAAAAACCTACTTCGACGAATGTTGTTACACTAATAGATCCGTGAAACTGGTAATAAATAAGGGCGAGATAATAAACTATAACGAAATTTACATACAGCACGTAACAAAGGAGCGTAATTAAAAAAAATACCGGAGAGCGAAAAGGAAAAGAATACACGATAACAAGTAAGTGAGAAAACGAAAGACAAAAGGAAAAAAATTTGCCCCAACAGTGTCTACATTAACGTGGATAACAGGGAAAAAACTAGAGCGTGAAATAAATAACAACGGAGACAAATTTCATTGGAAGGAAAACATGAAAATTAAATAGCGGCGGTCAGAAAATTTGAACTGCTAGCGGCTACCAAGGTGAAAATGAGCGGCAGTGAAAAAACAAAGTGAACAGGAACGCAAACATTTCCTCCAAAAAAGATATAATTAGGAAGTGAAAAGAAGTTTCCCGTTTTAGAAGTGCAAAACAACGGCAACGAATTGTACAAAAAAGTGTGCTGCACGTGCAAAGCACCTGGTCTTTAGTATTAGTCGATTTTTTATTTTCTTTGAGGAAACTATAAATATTAAAGAGAGCTTCGCTTTTAGCCCTGGCTAAAGGTGCGTAAAAACAGGCAACAAAAAACGTGTAACTTGTCTTGCAACATTGCTGCAGAACAAGTTGAATAGCGATGTTGAGCGTTTTACCACCCACGTTCAAACCTGTCAACAAGCTGATTTGTTGCAAGACAGGTTTGATGTGGGTGGTAAAACGCACAACATCGCTATTCAACTTGTTCTGTAGCAAT
>OZ037784.1:14976860-15034360 GCA_964035525.1 Porites cylindrica
CGTGACTTGGAATCTGGCCAGAGTATCCCCTCCCCCTCCCCTCCTCCCCTATGCCGGGTCAAAATACTAAGTTCCCCCGGCCCAATGTCCCATAGTCAAGGGAGTATACTCTCTTGCTGTAGTAAAGAACTTGCAGAATAATACCAATTCTCCGAGGCCGACGGATTCAACGCTATAGTTTACTTTGGTTTTGCTTGTTGATTTTTTCGCTATTTGCTCACGATCAGGAGCCTATAACCCCAACCACGACCAAATTATGAAACCTGTTATTACCAGAAAAAAAACACAAAGAAACAGTCAGTCAGATAGACAGTACATAATTAAAAAGACCTCGACTAAGATTAAAAAAAATCAATACATGACACTGTCGAATACGAAAACCCAGAAACCATTTTGTGGAAAAAAGGTTCGCATACAGCTATCAGCTGCTTTTGTCCACAACTCGCCGGTAGAGGTGCGCGGAAACTAGTGATTGTGAAATGGCTTCAAACTATGATCCTATACTGTTGGAATATTACTTATCACAGAAAGCTACACCTGATTTCTTCTAGCATACCCAATCCTCTTGGTTCGTGTGGACAAAGTAGCTCATCCCGGCTATTTGCACCATACTACCATAGTCTCTTTAGATTCCCAAGCCTAGCTCGCAAGCAGACCTTCCTGTCCCACGAACGTTGGGTAGGATTGTAGGACAAGCCAAAAGAAAGTGAAGGCTATAGGCTCTCGCGATGATGCAAGGAAGGTCGAGTATTATATTCCCCTATCCTGGTCGCCCAGGGCAAGTCTGCGGAGGAGAGTGACTGAGGGGCTGTATGTTCGAAAAGTTGACTAACGCCCCCGGGACTAACGCTTTCCCCTGGATAAATCTATATCCAATAAGTAACACAATTGCTTCTTCTTATTCGCTTGATAGTGATTTCATGTTGTTCAACGTTTGAACAACAGGGCCCTAAGTATTGTGTTTCGTCTTGCACTAAAAACCCATAAACCTTATAAATTTCACTATGGGACTTCAGCACCTCCCTTGAATGATCCATTTCGCTAAACGGGACCTCAAAACAACGATTCTGTGTATCCTAAGGGAGTGTATACTATACTTTCCTGGCTCTCGTCACTCACAGTGAGGTGATGGTGGCTTATACTCTAATAGACCTAACACAGTCGAACCTCCATGTGCGACCGCCAATCCAAAAGACCAAATTTTCCCAGTCAAAGCCTTACAGTTGGAACCTCCAGTAAACGACCACCTTCTGTAAGTGACTGCGACCACTTTTTGGGCGTCACGGTTAATTGTTTTCCATAAGCGACCAGTTGACGCATTCTCTGCTCTCTATTTTTGCTGTGTGCACTATGTTCCTTAGAAAATATGAAGACCTTTAGTGACATCGTGGAACTACACATATCCTAACTTAGTAGATGTAAGCAACAAAGTGAAGATTCTGTTGTGATTCTAGACTATTCTATATCTCACTCACCTTGTCAAAAGAGGTAAAAGATAATATTTTGCCAGGAATTTGTTACACCGCCATTTAATAGAATGTGCCTGGACCTCTTCTCGGAATAGACCCCATGTGGTCCGATTCTTCTAAACGACCACCTCCCGTTAGGGACCACTAAGTCTTTGCATTTTTGGTGGTCGCTTACTGGAGGTACGACTGTATTACTTTGACCTATCAGAGGCTTACCGATAATAAAGGGGATCTGGAAGGGGGCATGGATGCGACAATCACATGCCAGGTCGCTTACTTAAAATAGTGGACATCTAACTGACAATCAAAGTTTGTGCTTATTATTGGGGTTATCTGGTGTTTACTCACCTCCCAAGCTACCCTGGGCGAGCCAACGTTTGCTCCATTTCCTTACAAAACTTGGTAAACCATTTACATGAGAAACAAAAGGTTGGTTCGGATAGGCACCTTACTACCAGTAGTGGGCGGGGTTGAGGGCTTCTGGAAGTCAGCCCTCCACTGAGCCGGTAGTGGTGGCCTCACCCTTCTAGCCCGGCTAATATTTCTCCACTTTGGCTCGCCCAGCTAGCTGGGACAACACGGTCAAGGCTAGACAAAGACAGCATGCGCAAGCACTGTTGACTCGGACAAAGTGGTCAGTTTTTTCCTCATATAAACGCTCGCAAAAGTTGGCTCGGCTGGGAGGTTGACCTTCTCTCCGGCACAGCTTTTCTCCATCCATGGGTTCCAAACAGTCTTTAAGCAGTCACGTTTGAAATTTATAGGAAAATGATGTAAATAATAATAAAAAAATACATTTTTTTCACAGCCTGTCAATGCCTAGAAGGTGTCTATAAAAGAAATCAACTGCAGAACAGGAGTCAATTTCAGTTTTTTGCGCTTTTCACGCTAGCACTGCGAAGCGGACTCGGGGCGCGAGACACGCGCGATGCATGGGGAACAAGTTCTGCAGGCTATAAAAGAAATTAAAAAATAAATAAATAAATAAAGCAGGCCTGATTTTATTTCGATGAGTCTATTTTTTGTCGAAAGCAAACGTGAAAAATCGTATTAAAATTCGTGACAGTATGCTAACGTGACTTAAGCGTGTGATCGATTTCCGGTCACACGCCAAAGGTCATACGATCTTGTGCGATGTTTATTATCAGCCGGCGAACGATTGAAGTGATGAAAGGTTTTCAAAATCGAAGTCATTCCTGATTGAAGTAAAAACTCTTGCAACTCTTGCTTCTAAAGGACCGCAGTGACGTGCTGTGACTTCATTTCGATTCACGGCCGGATTCTGGCGCAGTCGCTGAGCAAACGTACGTTTGTCTTTTCGACCTTTTGGCTTAAAATTATGGATTTTGTGACTCAAACCGACGCAACAGAAGTTGGAAATAACTTTCCTTGCCGTAAAAACGTGTTACAAGCAATGGTGAGTAATCCTTTCACGTAAAACCTTTCTTTTAGTTTGACAACCGTCCGCAAGCCGTCTAATTTGCATAAATTTCCCAATTCAATTGCTCTCACCGCTTGCTTTGGTGTCAGGATGGTATTTGATTTCCAGAGCTAAAACTTTCAAGTAAGTTAGTACAAAAGCCAAGGTTCCATTTTATATTGATTTTATGATCAAGCGACATATACCAGAGGCCTTTTTTAATAGTCAAAGTTGGCCTTCGTTTTCTAGCATGTCTAACGTCACAAATATGACCTCTTTAGACTTGTCGATTATAAAAATACAAGACATTGTTTTTCAAATTTTCTTTTAAGGTTTTCAAGAGTAAGAACAAAATAATAATTCGGTGAAGTTTCAATGTCAGGGAATGTTTCTTACGCGTTCACCCTTCTCTCGAAGTTGCCATTGCATCCTGCCGTGTTTTGTTCGAAAAACAGGAATAAAATCGATTTTTCAAACTTTTCTTAATTTCTCCTTTAAAATGAATCGTTTGAACCCAAAACTATTTTTCCTTAAATTAGGTCACTAAAAGGGATGTTTTGGCAAAATAAAAAAAAATTCGATTTTTTGACGAGTGTCTTGCGATTCTCGATTTTCTCAGAAAATGGCTCTCATAATTTAGCTTAGAAATTGGATAATTCCGTTCAAATTGTCCATTTGCACACCCTGTTGCATGTTGTTGCGTGTTGTTGGTAGTTGTTGCATCCGTTTGCACACCACTGTCAACTATGTCCAAAACTCTCGCACGTCATTCGCGCGACTTACTCAGACTGTTTCGCAATGGTTTTAACCGCTGGTTTTTACTGTGATTCCCGGGCTCATAATGTCTGGAAAGTTCGAGTGGTCAAATACATAGTTGTTAAAAGCCGCTGACCAAAAATATTGCCACAACCAAAAATGGCGACGAAAACTCAAAGAAAATAAGCTTTCCAACAAGAGGTTTTTGAGACAATTTAGATGATTTTTGGCGGAGGTATTGTAGAGCGAAGGTCTTGGATTTAAGCCGTGTAGTAGAAGCGTATTTATAAATAGAATTAACTCCAAATTCTTTAAACGTGGGAAGGAAGAATATGCTTTTTCAGTGGACAAAAAAACTCACGATAGAAACATAAGACTTTGTACTTGAAGATTTAATCGCATCCTCTGAGAGTTTCCCAGGGAAATTTTCATTAATTACTGAAGAAAAGAGGTTAATCAAGGTGGCAGTGCTCCATTTGCAATAGAATCATATGGAAATGGAAGACGCAGGTAATTTTTTTCGTATTTTTATTTCCATTCTGGGAAGCTCGAGATTTGAAGGTAGGAGTTTAAGTTTGTCAAAACTAAGATCTAAATAAGTCAACCTTTCAGTATCAATCGCATCCTAGCGTTCATGTACATCGTACGACATGCTGTATCGCAAATTTTTATAAAACCTTAGACTGTTCACAGTCCCCTATTTTTTCGTGAGATCGTTTAGATATACCGCGTCTTCTTACCGTAACGGCTATCTTGATTTTAAAATGTACCGAGGGGGCGGGCGTCGGGGATTATGGCTGGCGGGGGGGGAAGGGCGAGAAAAATAGAGGGACTGTAATAACATCACTGCAGCTCGCGTTCACGGAGCGCGTTGTACCAGCAACGCAGGCGTTTGATTGGTCATTAGACAATAGATGTTAATTTGCGTTGACAACGGGTTTCGTTTAAGTTGCCGTCATTGACAAGTCGTTGACAAGTCGACGTTTCCATGAAACGTACCCTTTCATAACGATAAGGCACATCTTGCGCAAACGCACGACGGATTTTTGGTATTTTGAGTACGTAGTGCTTTCTTGTGTATGTTTGCCGATTTTATTTCGAGGAATGGCCCAGAAACATTATAAAATCACTGTTTCGAAAGGAGATATTTGTAAACACGCGTAATCGATGCTAAATGTGTCTGGCATGTTTTTCATCACCAGCGGTTTCTTAATTAATGAATGGTATAAGGCGTGAAATTCCTGTCACGCCTCCTGAACGCGAGCCGCAGTGATGTTATTACAGTCCGTCTATTTTTCTCGCTTTCTCCCAAACCGCCCCCGCCCCCTAGGTAGTTTTGACACTCATGCAAGATGGGTAGCCCGTAACGCAAAGCTCTCGATCTCGATGATCTTACGGAAAAATAGACGACTGTGAACAGTCTAATAAAACGTTTATATAGAGAAAAAACCGTTTACATAAAAACCCATAAAATGGCCATAAATCGACCCTTGGACCACACAGGAGAGATGTAAAACACATTTTAAGTAAGGTAAGCTGTTTTTTTATTGAAATCGTTTTATTTTCGTAGGTTACGGAAACGAGAGGTTTTTTCCCCATACAAATCCTTATATTTTGAATGTCATGCAACAATGCTGATGCTCGCCGATGCTCATATTTCGAGCTTGGGCTACCTGTGCTGCTACCACGCGTGCATGAAATTAAATTCTGGCCATGTCCCAGCATTGTTGGTCCAACAATGTTGAGAGTTGTTGCGTCCGATTTCACGTAGCTTTAAGGCTGGTTTTCACCAGTGACAGAGTTGGAGTTGTATTAAATCAGAAGCGTAAAACTTTGGGTGTGTTCCTTTCGGCGAATCCAAAAACGGATTTTGGATCCTAGATTTGCCAGATTTCGCGGTCGAAAGGAACGTGAAATCCGAAATTGGATTTGTAACCTTGGTAACCTTTCGCCAACGCGTGCAATATGCACGACAGCCTCTCAAGAAATGACGTGTTTTCTACTGTTTGACAAATTATGCGATTATACCGTGCAGAATATAGTGGTCGGCAGTTCGAATAGCGACGATGGAACATATAAAACAGACAAAGAAAGAAGCGCATTAAAATTGAAAATTATCTAAAGAATGTCGGCCAGTTTGATCCAGTTCCATAGCTCGGATATTTTTATGTAACACGATCGAGTGCCTGTCGCGTCTACAAGCGAGTTTGTAGTTAGATAGCAGTTCATTTGTTACTTGTACTTATTTCTTATTTCAAGCAATTTTTAGAGACAAATGGTTAGTATATGGATATTTTAACGTACCAGGAACAATCTTCTAGTGTTTTCAGATGTTTTGCGACAAATGACAGCAACGAGGAAACTCTACGGCCTCTATGGGAATACTTCAACTGGAAATACCGCTGGATCATCTGACTAATTTCGGATCCACTGTGAATGGAACAGCGTAGATCACTAATCCGATAATCTGGATTTGGATTCTTCGGATTTCAAATCTAATGAATCCTTTTTCAAAAAGGATTCACCAGATCAAAAATCCGGATTTGGATTTGCCGAAAGGAACACGAAATCCGTTCTTAGATCTAAAATCCGTTTTTGGATTCACCGAAAGGAACACACCCTTTATGATCTAGTGAAAACCGCGTTCTGATTCTGCTTACGACTCTGTCGCTTACAATCAAGAGAAAACTTGGTTGTCGGAGTCGCAAGTAGAATTGAATGAAACAAACCAATCACAAAAGCGCGGGAGCATGCATTGTGACTGGTGTTTCCTTCCGCTTGTGCCTTCGACAATTTGGTTTTCACTAGAACATAAACGATGGAGTAGTAAGCGGAGAAGGAGAGAGTGGAAACATTCTGATTCTTACGACTCCGATTTTTTATTTTTACTAAAAAGTCATAAGCGCCTTTGCGACTCCAGCTCCATCGCTAATGAAAACCAGCCTTTAGACGTACGGAACGTTGTAAATTAACGTTGAAATTTTGCACCAAAATTAAAGAGTAATTTGTCACCTATGATATTACAAACAAGGTAACTAATGGAGCATTTGTAATTTAGTCAAGACTACTCCTTCTGAGGTTGAACAATTGTAGCTAATTGTGCAGACACTGATGATGGTTCTTTGGTTTCAAATACCTCTATTTCATCCTCTGAAAAGTCTTTGAATATTTGTGAAAAAGAAACAATAATTGCTGAAAATGCGTCACTCAAGTTGCAATGATTGTGGAGGAAATTAAAGCACAATTCATGGCAGTTTGGAAAAGTGTTCTCTCTGGGCCACATCCACCCCAAGCGGTCACAAGAAACCAATGCGTCTTAAGATCACAGTTAAAATCAAGGGTCCGAATTAAGGGAGGCAGTTTCATTGTTGTCTCAGACTACAATTCCACAGTTCCAACCCTGAGGCTCGTTGAAAGTGGGTTGATTTTGCAGCTTGTGAGGATGTGCAGATATCATGGGGTGTTCTCCGACAAGGGCATGAAAGCTTTAAACTTTCCTTTTGAAGGAAGGGTGACCTCTTATTAACATGTTTGCAAGAAATCATTTGGAAACGCAAAAGTAATGAAAGAAGCATGAAATGAGCATTTTGAAAACAGTTTTTCCAGGTCAACTCAAAGGGGATTGCATGATTACATGTAATGTTCTACATGTAATTCTAAGTATGTTCTTGGTTAAAAATTTTCAGATTGAGATCATAGAACCTAAATTTGTTTAATTTTCGTACTGATATTGAAAACATACAAAAATTCACCCTCTAATGTTCCACAACCTTTTTGGTGGAGGGAGGGGAAAGGGAGATTTTAAATCTGCTCTTTCGTGCACTCCTCCAAAAAGATTTCTTTATTATATGTGGGCAATGCACGCATGGAACAGGGCGCTTTCATGGTCTCCATCTCATGTTGCGTTCAACTATTGCCTTTTATACTTTTATACTACATGGTGGCAGCAAACCCTTGAAATTCCTGAAACCATCTTACTACCTCAAGAAGAACTGAAAGTGAAGAATGATCATCGCAGTAAATTTTCCAATTTAAGCAACTGGAAAGAAGAAGCCTGAAAAAAAATATCAGGGCTTCAACGGGATTCGAACCCGTGACCTCCGCGTTACTGGTGCGTTGCTCTACCAACTGAGCTATGAAGCCACACATTGGGAGCGAGGTCAATTTATTGAGTTCATATCTCCCGTGAGGAGTGAAATGATGTGAAGTATAATTATGAAATAATTCATTTTTGAACTGCGGTTGTAGATGAAAGTGAAGAATGATCATGGCAGTAAATTTTCCAATTTAAGCAATTGGAAAGAAGAAGCCTGAAAGGCCTGATTTTTTTTCAGGCTTCTTCTCTTCAATTGCTTGAATTGGAAAATTTACTGCGACGATCATTCTTCACTTTCATCTACAACCGCTGTTCAAAAATGAATTATTTCATATATACTTCACATCAAGAAGAACTGCCCTCTGAAACTGATGAAAACTTACTTGTTTAGATTCATCTCGTCTAGTTTTAGAATTTACAACATAATAAAGAGTAAGCCCGCGCAAATGGACACAACATTGTTGGACGTTATCTGTTGTGTCCATTTGCACACCCTGTTGCATGTTGTTGCGTGTTGTTGGGAGTTCAGTTGCTCAAAGTTTGAAACCGGTCAAACTTTTAGCTACGTGCAAGCAGAGGCAACAACTCCCAACATTGTTGGGCCAACAAAGTAGGGAGTTGTTGCATCCATTTGCACGCATAGCTTTACAATCAACCTATCGGTCAACAACTTTATCGACCTCTAAGTTTTATTTGTTTATCACACGTAAACCCCCAAAATTGAAACAACACGTTAGAAATAAATTTAATGACAAAGTTTATCAAGAGTTTTAAATTAATTAAAGTATAACAACTTTTGATAACCTTTGTCATCAAAAAACAGGTGTAAGTGTCACTGTTTTTCTGAGTATTTTTAATGTTAAGTTATTGATATTTTGATTTTTCACCAGTGCAATTGAGTTTCAAAAGTGATCTGCAACTGGTTTTGTTTTACTTGGCTTCATAATCTCTGTAACTGGTCCAGACAACTCGCACCACCCGGTGCGGTTCCTAGGAATGTTCCCTTTCTATGCCTTGGTAGAGAAAGCCAAGCTTTTGGAAATAGTTTTTGATACAATTCTTTAAAAAATACACCACAATTTGACTGAACCACTTGTAAGCCTGTGCGTAAGGGATAAGCACCTGCCATTCCCTGTAGGAAACAGATTCAAAACTTAAGAACCAGCCACGACGTGATCATTAGGGTTTTGTTGCATCTCAAGGAGTTTGCTTGGTTTTGCTTTTAGGGGTTACTGACTCTTTGAGATACTTTCCTTTTCTCTGACTGACTTGATTTTTGTTTTATGACACCAGAAACTCTGATGACACTCAATCAAATGTCACTCAATTCAGCACAGCTGTACCAGTAATGCTAAGAAATATTCAGTAAAGCTTATTAATACCAAAAATGCTCCTTAATTATTGAGTATTCAAAATGTCTCCCTTTATTGTTAATTATTATGAATGAAAAAAAAAACAATTAACCAATGATAAGAAGGTGATTAAATACGCATCGAATAAATGATTAAAAGTTCAGCCAAGCCATAGATTCAAAAAACCTACTTCTATCTGGTTACATGTCTCAGTCTAGTCTTAAATGCTTTATTCTGAATAGCAAAAATCTATGAACTATGAGCTTCAACAACACAAAAAAAAGATTTAACAAGTCAGAAAGTCTACGGAAACAAAAATACTACCATGACTTATTACTAAGCACCTAAAATGTCTCCATCTAGACTAAAATACATTACTATGAACTTAAGGAAACTCCCTTTTTTTGTCAGTTTCCCCTTTCTTCTTCAGCTAACAATTCACTTTTAATGCTACACAAATTTATTACATCTTCAATGTGGTTGAGATAATTTGTTGTTCTAAGTTATAAGTGTTTTAAGGGAAAACACGAGCAAGAGTTTTTGAAAACTCTTGCTCGTGTTTGTCCTCAAAACGTTTAAAACCTTGTGATCACAAGGAGGGGGACATGGAGGCTTACAGTAAAGAAAGGAGAAGTGTGACGTCATGTTACCATGGTAGCGCTATTTCTGGATGACACATGAGGGGCCTCATAGAGAATTTTTTGGACGCTGCTGGAAGCCACAGTTGCTAAAGACGCTATGCTAATTAAATTCTTAGGTGTGAAATTTAATTTCGCAAAAGTCAGTCGCTTGATACATGATCTTCCCTGACGCATCAAAGATAACAGACAGGAAGCTTAAGATGCCTGGTGATGCCATTTTGTGGTTTTGAACCCCGCTGCAGTGTTAATCGAGAACGCAAAAAAGTAACCTTTTTGTACTCTTTCATGTTATATTGATGTCTTTAAAACGTTTCAATGCGCTCTTTGTAGTCACATTGACTTTAGCTGACCAAAAGAAAGACTTGATTTTTATGGACACGTGAAAGTTTTTTTTCTGTCATTCGACCTTCTTCGGGATTGATAAATTTTTACCTGCTTAAAACGTGACCTATACGCTACCTGGTGCGCGAAACCTTTCACACGGAACGCGGTTAAAATAACCCGAGAGTGAGCGATTTTCAAGCGCATCTCTAGAGTAATTTTTTTAGCTTAAGTGTTCGACTGCTTATCCGTTATGGACGCTAATGACGACAACAAGGGCAGAAAACGAAAATCTCGCGAGAATACGCAAGACGAGAGGAGAAAACAGCGAAAAGAGTGGAAAAAAAGAAAGCAACAGGCTAAGCGGGCAAAGTCCAGCTCTTTCACAAATGCTAGAAACGATGGTAGCGAAGAGAGGAAAGTAGCTATCGAGGAGCAAAAGAGAACTTTGGTGGATACAAAGAAAAAAGCAAGTTCCTTAAAAAATTCTCCAAAAGTTCATGCATCCAAGTCAAAAAGCCTCACCAAGGAGATCAAGCCAAAAGGGCAACTGGCAGCCGCAAACTCAAGAAGTGCTTTGATGTTGAGCTTAGCCGTCAAAGGAAACTCTTCAAAGACAATGCAGGCCTTGGCAGATGGAAAATCTCGCAAGCATTCCAAGCAAAAACCCTATGACGCACCTTCGAATCGACCACCGCAGCACATGCCAGCTTCATCCAGGAGAAATCTGGGTGCAGTTAAAAAACACATTGTCCTTAAGGAGAAGAGCTTGATAAAGGAACTAGAGCCAGGGCATATAGACTATTTGCCTCTAGATGCTGTTGGTAGTGGAAGCTACGGGCAATGCTACCGTGCCCGTTACAGGGGAATCGACGTGGTTGTAAAGAAGATGATACACAGGGATACAGAAGAGGACAAGTTAAGGGCCAAGCGTGAAGTGATCCACGAAGCAGAAGTGCTTACTGCACTTGGGGACCATGACGGACTGCCTATGCTTATAGGCATCACAACAGCAAATACACCATTTTGTGTTTTAACGCAGTTCCACGGTGTCAACGAAAGAAGTGTGACCCTTCACCAAGCTGCAAAGAACAAAATAATAACGCCTACCGAATGTGTTCATTTATTTGTGAAGATCTGCTCCGCCTTAGAGCACGTGCATTGGAAAGGATTTTTGCACAATGACATTAAAAGCAATAATGTGGTGCTTGATCAAACTGTTTCTGAACAGTACGCCCCAGTACTTATTGATTTCGGCAAAAGCACAAGAATACGTTCTGCTGCCACGATAACTGTGAACGAGAGGAAGACGCATGAGAAGAGTGCCCACGTGAAAAGTTACCTTGCTCCTGAAGTCGTAAAGTGCAGGCAGTACAGTCCAGCCAGTGACATATATTCTATGGGACGAATGCTGAAAGCGATTGCAACGACCATGGGATTTTATGACAAGGTTCGTGTTGTTGTTAAGACTGCAACCAACGACGAACCTTCTCATAGAGCAAACATCCAAGAGTTTGCCAAGGAAATCGCTTCAGTTCAATTTTAATTTTTGCTTTTGTCTGCCTAACGCCGGGGGGAGGGGGTACTCCCTGTGATGACCTATACGTGGAGGCTCCGCCCGAACGGGTACCTTTTTCAGGCTTCAGTTATATGAAAGGGCGGGGATTTCACTGGCTGAAGTATATAAAAGGGTATATATAGGTATATTAAAGGGGTACTTTTCTCGTGAAAAATGATATATAAAAGGTTAAGGGGTTGAAAATCGGGGCGGAGCCTCCCCGTATAAAGGTGTTTTAAGTACCCCCCCCCCCCCCTCCCCCCGAGCCTAACGGCGAAAAAAATTTAAAAAACAACAAAAGACACCAAAACCCCTCATGTTCTACAGGCTCATGATGTACTCCAAAGTCATTTCGAAGTCCGTAAACGCCGCATACAAATTTATTTTTAAAAAGGTTAAAAGAAGAACCGCTAGTTTCATGCAAGCCGAGAACGGAATCCTTTTATAGTCGCATTTGCAGCCAATAAAATTATCGTGAGTGTCTTCTAGATGATCGGTAGTTGCGAGCTTTCAATATTTTATATTTAGTTATGTACAGTAGGTGGAATTACTATAATGTTTGTTAGATAACTTAGATTAGTGCATTGTAAAGCGTAACATTTTTTTGAATAATTGTATATTTTAAATTGTACATTTTTATGGATTTTACTTATTCGGTAATAATACTTGTTTATAATAGCGTATGCTAGCGTAATGGCTGCGACGTATTAAATTTCAATAAACTATTCAACAGTCAATAAATAGTTTTGTAATGATAGTTGGTTATCAAATAAACCGGGACAGGCCCCTAGGGGAGAGGGCTAGGGCAGTGATATAGTCATCTCATCCATGTCCATTAGGATTATTTAGCGATATGAAGCCGAAACCCGGCCGTATCGAAGTTATCTTTACGCAGATAATCGTTATAGCCACCGAAATCTACCCTCCTTATATGAAGGAACGTCAGCTTTTGCCTCCTTTTTACTTTCGATAAGATCTCCGCGCACTGCAAACAGAAATTTTTCACGTCAAGTGACGTACGAGAAAAAGTACCGGTCAGCGGCGCATGGCAAATTAATGATTAAACTAGTCGACCAGCAAGTTAGTACATTACATTTCAACTGTGCAAAACAAAAGAAAAGTGAAAGTACAACCAAGCTAACAAAGATGGTAATTGGATTAAGCTTTTTATGGAAAAAACTTTACTTATGGCGCTATTTTCGAAAAGGTATAAGCTCCAGTTCGCTCGACCCGCTACCAGAGGTCGTTTTCTTCAGTTGTGGAACCAAGCCAAATCATGTAGAAATGGCGTACGAAACGCTTTCCTTGATGCGGGTATTTTCGCCTCATCTGAACCCAGAGAAGCATTGGTACGCTTTGAATTCTACCTTATGCTGTTCAAAACCAGCTGCCTTTTGTTCCACCTCATCCGCGAATTTATTTCCTGAGGAATATAAGCTCGTCTTCCTCAATGACCTGCGTGGCGAAGATGGAGCTCAAGTGTCTTTCCGCTGGTTTTGCTCGTTTCGGAGCAGCGAGAAAGTGTACGTGGCTTCGGCATTCGGTCTACTGCTTGGGATTCTCCGCTTAAAATCGTGGTCCAACTGCCAATTCATGAAGTCGGATTACATCCATTGTTTGATATCCGTGCTAAATGCGAGAGGCTTGCAGTGCAAGGTTGGCGACTCCGACCAAAATATTGCCTCTCTGCCGACCCAGGTTACGGCAGTGGAAGCCCTGTACTTCACCCCACAAGTAAAAAGCAGCAAGGGATGCCAAAAAGTCGATCTCCCCACTCCGCCGAGCACTCCAAGGCAAAGCCCGCCAAATCCTGAAAGCCCGCCAAAATTCGAGAGCCCGCCAAGACAAATTCCAAGTGATGTCCACCCAAAAAGGAAGAAACGGACGATAGAAGAGATCAAGGTGGATCAGGATCTTTCCCCACCCAGCAAAAGAAAGAAAGTCCGTGAAGTTGCCACTCGAATTATTCAAGACATTCGAGAAGTCTGCGTGTACAACGGAGAAACTCTGGGGACCGTGCTGGCAGAATGTTCGAAAATGACAGGAAAGGAAGGCCAAGATGTTCGCGAAACAGTGAAGTCAGTCGTTGACGCAATGGTAGCGGAAAAGGGTGCACGAAAAGCCTTCGAGAAGCTGGTATCCGAAGACGCGTGGAACGAAAGAGTGAAATGTATGAGGGTCCCTGACTGGATGTACCTCCTATTCAAGCTGAAGTCGAGAATTTCAGACAGTGGCTGGCAGGATTTAACTAATCTTACGAAGCTTGCGAGAACTGGGGTAAGTTACAAGATCTATTCTGACCTTATGAATTTTTGATAGGGTGCTTATAGTGTTCCCCAGCTATGAAGACAGTGGGGGAGGGGATGGGGGACTTTTATTTTAATTGGCACTGCTTCTATTTTAATTGGGTAATGGGGGGAGGGGGCTTGTTCTTACACCTTAAATAAGTTTTTGGGGTTGGCTTTTGTCTCTAGCACAACATTGCATGTTTCACAGCAGGTGTAATTTTAAAATTTTTACAGAAAACATCAGATGAACCTATTCTGCTCATCAAGAATAATATTGCAGCGCTGCGAAGGGCTCACTTCAGTGTTACAAGATCACTCATGGACATTACTGCTCTTCCTGAAGAAGTCCCTGGATTTGAAGTAAATCTTGAAAATGTTGCCGTTTGGGTCATCAGGGAGATGCGCCTACATGGGTCACTTCCTGATGACATTACATTTAAACTGTCGATTGATGGGCGTCCTTTCCATGGTAAGGGTACATGAGTACTGTACACTTCCCCTTGTTTTTTTTCTTATATCCTTTTCTCTTGTTTCAAGTAGATATGTCACAAAGCTATTTCTATTTTTGTAGGTCAATTCTTGCTGTTCTTTCTGTGTTTTTAGCCAATAGTTTGTCTATTTCTTTCACCATTTTGTACTCACTACCAGAACAACTCAACCTCATCCCCAGGTTTTCTCAGTTAACAGTTCAATAAGCTGGCAGTTTTGCCGCACACATGACACCAACAGTTCACATATCTGCAAAATTCTTCCAAATTTGGTTGACATTCAAGGCTGCTGCTGCCAGTACATGTATACTTACATATATATACTTACATATATATACATAAAAAAAGTTAAAGAAGACCAAAAGTGTATATAGATACCGTAGGATATTACATGGCCACGCGGAGATACGAAATTTCTCTTCGAGTGTTGAAAAATATTTCACGAGTGAGCGCAGAGAAATTTCGTATCTCCAAGCGGCCATGTAATGTTCTATTTATTATATAAACACCAATGAAATACCAAATCATTTCTCTGAAACAGTTTTTTCCTGTGAAAGGTGCGATTTATTATGTAGCCATAGCAACGGTGATATTTTCACGTGTGAAAATAACATGTTATTTTCACGTTATTTTCACGTGTGAAGATATCATGTTTTCGCGCGAAAGCTCACCTGGTATTTCATTGGTGTTTATATAATAAATACATATATAAAGTGTATGCATATATAAATTATATAATCATTATATATTTTTATATTTTGTAAATTACAGGCAAAGACCAGCTTGCATTTGGCATTGTTCCACTTGATGCTCAGTACCGGTCCTCTCAGAGTGCCAAGTCAGTCTATCCTCTGGCTATAGCTAACTGTAAGGAAAACAGGTTGGTGGCATTGCTTTTGTTTTTTCGACATTTGGACTGTTATTGCATGTGTACGTTATTTGTCACTCAAATGTAGCTGTAATATTTATTCCAAAAAAATTTATTTTCTAATGATCTGCTGAGTGTGAAGCAAAAGAAATATTATGGTAGTGTGACTAAGCCCATTACCTGCATAAAGTCACTTCCTTCAAAAAAGCACTTTTGTTAATCCAAGTCATATATCAAATTAATTCTGCTTGTCTGTTTTTAAGAGATGACCTTAAGAAGTTGCTTCATAATCTTAACAAGCAGAAGGACAAACTGAAAAAGATGGGAATAACAGTGGATGGCAAACACTATCGTGTACAGTTCAAAGGTAATTATGATCGCCTGTTAGTTTATTATTTCAACTATGAAAAAAAGAGTTACTTATGGTGGCTTTTGTACCAAGGAGAGAAAAGTGGAATTACTAACAGTTTCAATTTTAGAGTTGAATGTACAATCTTAACACAATGTTGGCATTGTCTAGCATTTAACATTGGCCTTTTGGTTGTTCCTTTTTTAGTTACTCTTGATTACAAAGGTTTAGTGTTGCTCATGGCAAAAATTGAAGATGAAGATTTTTTGCTGGGAGGACGGGGCCTGTGTGTCGAGTTTTGCATATTCTGTTTTGCACTGAGGGTAAGTTTAGACTATGCTGCTAAACACATAGTTACAGACTTCTCATTAGTCCAGTTTGTCTGTTCTGCAATATACATATTTACACAACAATTTATTTTTGCCCCCGTGCATGATACATCAAAGAAGAAAAAAAGGACCTGATTAGTTTTTATTATAATTATGTAGTACAAAAAATTTGGTACCTAGTTGACAGTGGTAGTAGGATTTTACAGGCCTTAAGAAATGCATAATCATTTCGTTAATGTGAAAGCTAGCAAGGAAACAAAAAATACCGGTACAATAAGGGGTTTAAGAACCAGATTGTTTTGGGTTTCTCATTTCAAGATAGCTGCAGATCCTGCATCTTTGTATAAATTTCAGTCCAATGCAGGGAGTTATGAACCAAAAATTGACCCCTGACATAATGAGTTCAACAACATGTATAGCCATATTAACAGTGGTACTGTGCTTTAAAAGTGAGACTCCTTTAATTTCAACAGTACAGAAAGTACTCCCAAATGTTGAGCCTAGTCTCTCTCTCTCTTTTTCTCTATAGGCTTGTGATTGTGATTTAGGAAGGCATGAAGTGTGTCTTGAGCACTTTCTTCAAACAAAGGCGAACATTGGCGGGTATGTCTTTTCAAACATTTGCAACGAAGTTACTATTCTTCCACATGATATGCTGCTGTGTTTCATTCAAGTCAGGCATTTCATTTGACACACTCTCATTGAATGTTATCCCTTTTTATGCTCCCACTGAGCTTAATACAAAATGATTTTTTGTTGTTGAAATTTTCATATTAGCTGCTGCAGGCATTTTTTTAGACAGCTTTACAGTTGTGATAAATTTTTGTTTCTCTTTTGAGTATTTTTTTTAAGTTTGGAGCATACTGTAATGTTTGCAATAATGATTATTAGTTTCAGAGGTTTGAGAGATGATTTGACATGCATCCTTGATGAGGAACTGTCTTCAATGAGTCTCTGTGCTTTGCACTGTGAGATGAGAAACACAGAGCAGTTGTTGAAGAGTATTGGCTTGTTGGCCTATGAGATTGGATCACTTGAAGACTGCAATCAGAAACTTTCTGAATATGGTCCAGCTAATTTCAAGGCAGATCGCATCACAGTCAAGTTAAGGCCGGGACAGCAGGTAGCCCCCGAGCGAAATAACATTTCTTTTGCCTCATGCTCAGGTAAGTCTAGCTTAGAAGATTAGTCTTAAGCCAAGTAAAAAAGTCTTGACTGAAATGTGACGTCAGTTACTCTTCACATTGTTTCGAGTAACAATTAGTTAAAATCTTGCACATAAAAACTTACTTTTTAATAATTTCATACTCATCTGAACTGGCGGGTGGCACACCTCAGACAGTTCAGTGTAACATACATAACAACTTACTTTCTAATAATTTCCTACCCATCTGAACTGGCGGGTGGCACACCTCAGACAGTTCAGTGTAACATACATAACAACTTACTTTCTAATAATTTCCTACCCATCTGAACTGGCGGGTGGCACACCTCATACAGTTCAGTGTAACACATAAAAACTTACCATTTTATGATTTCCTCCCCATCTGAACTGGCGGGTGGCACACCTCATACAGTTCAGTGTAACATACATAAAACCTTACCATTTTATGATTTCCTCCCCATCTGAACTGGCGGGTGGCACACCTCATACAGTTCAGTGTAACATATTGAAATCTTCCTTGCTTTTCTCTAGGGCTTTTTGCCAAAACGAATGGGACTTATGGAGAGCATCATTTTAATGCTGGTAACAATATTGAAATATTAAACTTAAGCACCTTTAAATAAGGGTAGTTGACCACATGAAATGTTTACATGAAACTGTTTAATGCTTTGTATTGTGAGGCATGAAAACAAATTAATGGTGAAGAAATTCTGATTTTTTTAAAATAATTATTGTACCCTTTTTATTTTGACAGGAGGCACTGAGCGACAAATGTTGGCTTCACTGGAGGACATTGTTGACAAGTCTCTGCCTCTTTCCAAGTTAGAAACTCATTTCCAAGACCCTGAGGCAGCAAAATTATGCATCCTGAACAAGATATCATTTTGTGAGGCCCGGCAAAAGGTGTCTTTCCCATTTTTTCCTTACTTTTTCTTTTATAGGTATCCAAACAATACTTGTTGGTGCACTGTCCTCGAGTATTATTATAGCATAACTATGGCCTGAAACGCTAGACAAATAGACCAAAATACAGAATGATGGCATTATTAAACAAGCCTATAAGTTTGAAGGAAACAAAACCACCATCACCATTTCAATTTTAGCAAATATTACATTTTTTATGATCAGTGCATGCCCATGTGCACACCTATGCCTTAATAAGTTTGGTTTTTTTTACACAAAAGCAATAATGTTCTAACAAACTATATGCCATTTTGCAGTATTACACTGAAATGTTGGAGAGTGGGATTTTCATTCGTGATTTTGGCACACACCAAGAGGAGATTAATCTTGTGAATTCAGGTACCTTGCACATTAAGGTCTCGGTAAATGAAAATTTTAGTACATTGCTCGATTTTGTTTTTTTTTGGATTTTTGGCATGAGCGAGTCCTAAATTTTATTTTGGCAAAAAGGGAAGTCAGAAAGTGCTTTTTAACCCTTCTAAAATGAGCCTTCCCTGAGCTAACCAGCCAAGCGTGGACCTCGCGCTAAATCTTTAGAGCTGATTTTCTCTCACTCTATTTTAGACGCAAAAATCAAAATTCTCCGACCTCCAGTCGGGACAGGTTTTAAGCTATCGCTTTGAAACTTTCAGATATGATGGATAATGATATAGACTCAAAAAGGGTGTGAAGAATTTTCTGATTTCCCTTTGTAACTCATTTTATGTCAGTTTCTTTGTGTAAATCGCACTCGAGATTCGACTTTTTAGTTTGAAATGCAATAATTCCGCTAATACGAGACATATGCAAATTTCCTCACACCCTTTTTTAGGTCTTTTATCTGTCAATCAGACGCAATAAAAAGGAAGTGAATATTTAACAACGCGAAAGGGCTGGAGCTTCAGCAGTAAACTCGATACCTCTGAGTTTGAGAGCAAAAAACTTAGGCGCCTTTTGAAATTCGATGAAATAAAATCTTTTATAAGGTAATTTAGTCTTTTAGCTTTAATTTGATATATAACTTGCCTTTAATTGTAGCGAAAATACTCGTGCGACTAGAATTTTTTTCTGTGGGCGCCTCGTTTTCCTTTACCGAGACCTTAAGCCATCCTGATGTTTTGATGTGTAATTTTTTTGTTTTGGCTGAATTTACTGTTTACCCTTTATTATAGTTCCCTACCTGTGTGGAATGCCTACCTTATAATGAACTTAAAAATTGTTACTGTGGCACTTAGGTGGCAGCCCCGTCTTAATATTCACTCCTAAAATTTTATTATTATTAGCATTTTAGTATTTTTAGTTAAATTTATAGTAACCTTTTTTTATCTAGCAGTGCCATTAATTGTAGAACACCTTGCATGATAACAGACCATCTGTATAAAGACTTGTATTCATGTTTTATTGTTATTATTATTATTATTATTATTGTTATCAATATCATTATTGTTATTAATACTGCTCTTATTAAATGTGGCTCTGTCTATCCAGTTGCAAGTGGGGAGTTTGCCAGACTTACGAAATACTGGAAAGGAAAACAAGAGGACATGGAGAGCAACTTTAAGCAACTGTACAAGCCCGGAGTTCCTATGACTAAACAACGAAAAGGAAAGAACTGTAAAAGAGTAGTGCACAGCAACAAGGAGCTCAGCAGCTATGCAGGCTCATTGACTAAGGAGTTCATTGTAGAGGTTAGGACTTCTATACTTCTATCATGCATTTCTTAGAATTATAGGATTCTATTTCTGACAAAGTAATCCAAGTTGAATGTGTGAACTCAGTAGGTTGATTGTCATTGCTAAAGGATTTGAGATATTAAAAATTACTGGTGCACAGATGTGTACTTGATATAACACTCACATAATCCTTACTGGCTGAGGTCGGCAAAGGATGTTTTTCATTTTCAGTACAATCATAGATGCTATATCTGCTATAGCCACAAGACATATGTCATATCTTTTCAACAGCAGTAAAAATTTAGTGCTATAGTATGGTGATACTCTGGGAAAAAATGCAGTCCCTACATCATTAGAAGTTTACTAACACTAAGTATTTAAAATACACTTGACACATTCAGTGTTAAATATTATCCACACCTTTTATGGAAAGACACAAGAAAACAATCTTGGACTAGTCTTTAGTCGGAGAGGTGCAAATAGACATGGCTTTAAGACAGAAGGGTGTGTGAACCATTAACCATTATTACATTTTACTGTAGCTAACTCTATACATGAAAGTCGTTTGTTCTTTTTTGTAGGTGTGCTCGTTATGGAAGGAGATAGCATTCACCATAAGAGACAGTGAGTTTAAGGGGAGCGAAGAGCACCTTATTGACATTTTTGACATTAAGGTTTGCATCAGTCCGTCTATTTTGTTCTTCTTGAAGTTTTCTTACATTATATACACATATATAAGCCTACATCATTTAGCTTTAAAAGGCTAACCGAAGAGTCACTGGCTTAATATCAGTTTTATATACTGAAAAGGGGACTACAATTATTTTTCTATGTCGTTGTCTGAACCATACATTAACCCCTATCTGTTTTGGAGCATTAATAGAGGATACCTTTAAGTGTCAGTTATTTTGAGACCCCCTTCCATGAACGGTGACCTCAGGCTCTGCAATTATTTTGCACCACATTCCTGGCTGTAAGCTAACCCTGCACATAGGAATTCTTGTTGTGTCTCAACTCTATTGGGTCATGCTATTGTATCCTCAGCATTGCAAATGGTAACACGTGCAGGGTAGTTTTTGCGGGACATTGTGATGTTGAGTTTTGAATCTTATTTTCTAGTGCAAAGAATGGGGCTTCCTCCTTTTGGAGATGTTTGGCACAAGCCTAGGTACAGGAGACTATGGCCACCTTACAGTGGAGCATGTGCCCATGCTTTTTCGAAGGCATCGTTCCCTGGGGCAATTGTCAAACCAGGGTTTTGAAGCTGCACACAAGCTCCAAAGACAGCTCTACACAAGGGCAACATCTCATGATGCATCAGGCAATGCTTCATCATGTATGTGTGATTTCACATGACTTATGCCATGCATGTAAATTACTATAAAGCGCCCCCTCCCCCCTCCCCGAGTCCCCCAAAATTTCTAAACCCTAAGATTAAAGTCAGTCTAGAAGGCTTCCTGGGCAAAGAGAATCTTGCTGGTGAAATATTTACGCTCATTGCCATGAATGAAAGACCTTCTTGATAACACAATTATAATATTGACTCGTTGTCACCCCAAATACTTTGAATCTTTAATGCAAAAATCTGTGTTGACAGTAATGCAGAAAAACCTGCATTCAATGGACACCTACAAGTCCCTCACCGTTGCAAACTGAATTTATGAAAAAATCAGTTATGTACTGGGCAGCAAGAGCCTACAATGACTTCCCACACCCTGCAAAGCAGTGCAAATCTTTCCCACAGCTCAAGGATCAAAGGACGGTAATTTTGTAATTTGGCGGTACCGCTATATAGTACATTTTTCAAGTATCTGCCGACACCCACATAGAAATACCAGGGTCATTAAAGTCTTATTATTTTCCTGATTTGTAGTGGATCAAATACTCTCACATCTGTACACAGAGATGCTACTGAACATGAGGCTTGCATTTAGAGAGGCTAAGCAGTGTATGACAACAGGTAAGGCTAGAATCGGAATTAAGGTATCAATGCACTACTGAGGAATGATAAAGGTTTAATTTCACTTAGAAGCATGTCTTTGCTTTTTGTTTACATGATAGTAGATCCACTTGTGGATTCATTTTTTTTTTCAGTGTATGAATTTTTCAAACATTCACATTTTCGTTTCCTTTATCTCAGATCCATAGGGCTGAGAAAAACAAAATTAGAAAAAAAGCAAAGAAACATTGCAGCCATAGCATCTTAGATGGTGAATGTATAAAAGGAAATAAAAATTATGCCACGTCATAATTGAGATTCATCATACTCATTTTTATGGATACCTGAGTCCTTGTCCATATACCATTAACAAAGTCAGTCAATTAATCCTTTTTTTGAAAAGTACCATAAAGATTTAAGTGTTATATTATTATATGATTTATTTCAGGGGAGCTATTCTACTACAGAGGGTGTGGCTGGAAGGCAAAAAGAATGCACTGGAATAAAGAGGACAGACAGTGGATTCATAGAATGGACGAGCTCTTCACCAACCTGTTTGGTCCCGATTACTGTGAATATGAGTACACAGAGAAGACAAAGCACTGTGTAGTGGTAGCGGGGCAGTTTCCACTGATACAATACCAACATGAGGAATGGGAACAAACCTTCAAGAATGACATTCCATCACCAGTACCACAGCAGCATGGCAGAACAGCAACCAAGGTGAAACGGGCAACAGAACACCAGACCCGCAGTGACATTGCAGGTACAGCACCACAGCACGTCAACAACAACGCACATGCAGCCATAGGGTCACCAAAAGCAGCAGCAACACCACAGCAACATGGCAGCAGCAGTACAGCTACAATGGCCTCTGTAACATCTGCAGCAACAACAGCACCCGCAGTTATTAACAGCACTGAAGCTACCCCAGTAGAAAGATCAACAAAACAGTTTCACCGGATCAGAGCAACTAAACCTCCTGACAGTGCACCCTCTAACCAAAACTTGTTGTTGAGACTGGACAGGGTCAACCTCCTCACTCGTGGAGAAATAGCAGCTTTGGTTCTACCCAGAGTAGCTTCCATTTCCAATGACGATATCATGCTTGCTCCGGACCAAACTGAAGTGAAAGACCCACTGTCTGTTAGTCTACGTCCATCTGAAAGTGCAGTAGACCATGCCTTGAAGTTATTTAGGGAAGATTCCAAAAGAAAGAACGTGGGGCCAATTGATGTTGACAGTGACGATGACTGTGATGACAAAGCTATCGTAACGTTAGGTCGCCTTGGAACTTTTTCAAAGGAGTCAGTTGGTGTATTTCAGACAATGTGCACAGTTGCTTCAATGGCTGCCCGAGTCCGCGAAGAACAACGTTGGTTCTCAAACGATAACAGAAGTCCACCAGGCCATCTCGATGAAGTTAGAGATGTGTTGCTCAATTCAAGACCGAAAGAAGAAATTATCAGACAAGGCACTTGTATCATGGATGCTACTGACTTCAGTACACTAGCATGTGAACGCTATGTCAATGGCTTCGCAATCGATACAATCTGTTCAAAATTCCTTGAGGACAGCAGGCCTGTTGAAATTGTCTTCCTCCCATCGTTTAGCCAAGCATGGGCAATGCAAGGAGCAAGTTACTTCAGCCAAATGGTGAGACCATTCTTTGGCCACTGTGCTGTTAACAGCGCAAAATATATTTTGTCACCACTTCATTTTGATACACCTCAACACTGGGGGGTGTTGTGTTTCGATACAGCAAACCAAACTGTGTATTTTGACGATGGACTTAAGTTGTCTCCTCCAAGAGACACCATTGTTATCGTCAAGAACATGCTAAGTGGCTTTAAATGGTTGTCCAACAATGACATTTTCCATGAGCAAGAGTGGAACCAGCCAAAACTTGCTCTGCCTTTGCCACGCATTAACATGCCAAGGCAAACTTCAACTGGACAAGGTGCTGGGAGTTGTGGCATAGGTGTAATTCTTTCAGTGCGAGACGTAATCAAGAATCAAACCTGCCCTGCCCCATTTCAGTGGGTTTTTGAGGAAATGTCCAGTTTAAGAAAGGAATTGATGGCCCTTGTTCTTCAGTGGAAAAAGTAGAGGTCAGTTTGAATTTAACTTCGGTATTTATTGCAAGAACTACAAACATAGTACGATATAAAAGGGACAGCGACTGATACACATGTACATGGCACACTTAGTCACCCCATGAAAAGCCACCCATCATAAAAGTGGAAAAGGTTAATAACAAGAGAATTAAACTTGGGTGATTATGTTTATAAATCTTGCGACATTTGTGAATGCTTAATGGGGGCTGACCATATGATTTCTGGGGGAGGGAGAATTTCAGAAAAAAAAAATCAAACAAACAGAATGGGAACAAAAAAAACAGTTAGATGTACGTTTACACCCGAAAATTAAAAAAAATAATCTTGCCAAAACAAATCCCCCACCTCTAAAAATCAAATGGACAACCCTGGGCACTGAAATTGCGAAGAGTAGGTTGGTTGTGGTCACTCTCAAGGAAAAACAGAAACCACGCAAACAAGAACTGAAACTTTCAAGGACTCCGTCGTTGAAGCAGGTGTACAATACTGTGGTAATTTACACACCTACGCACATTTGCATTCCTGTACATATAAATAACCTACAATCTAACTACTGGCTAGTTACAGTGCCCTTGTCTAAGGCCATATGCTTGTTGACGTCAGCCGTGCTTATTTCACTAACAAGCCTCGTCTGTGGACAAAATTCTTTGCATTTTCATTCTTTAATAGTGCATGAGAATTTTTTTTCAACTGATGTACACTGGTAAGTTGGTTGTAAAATGTGCCGGTCTGACGTGAACATGCATACGGGCAATTAAAAAAAAACTGTAGCATAATTATGTGATACATTTCACTCCCAGACCCACATTTAAGGAAAAGACGTTTGATATTCTTCCACGTTAACCTTTTGGGTAAGAAGAGCAAATTCTGCAGTGTAACGAAGTCCATTCTGATACTTTTGCGTGGCACCATTTGTTTTACCAGTAAAATTGAGTTTTAAGAATATGATCTTTTCCAACATGTGTCTGGGAGTAAATAGGTTTTTAAATATTTAATGTTTAAAAATCACATTTCTGTATATACATTCGGATAATCATTTGGCCGTGCTCTGTCACAGTATATACATTTGGCCACCATATAATTTCTACCTCTCTAGTGGCACGTCCCTCACCAAGCCCGACTTGCAATAAGGACTTAGAAGACGGTCTTCTTTTTTTCTTTCCTGCAGGTGTATGGACCCTTGCCTTTGCGCGAGCAATTTCGTCCTCTGCAGAAAGATCCCCTTGATTACTGCAGATTTCGTTTCCCTCGAAAAGGAGTTGTCGCTGCAGGTTCACAAGTGGTTGCTCCTCCAAGGCACTTACTAGTTGCTCCAAGCGAAACAGTTTGTAGGATACTTTTAGAGTGGCACTCTGGTAACATGGTTGACCTCTGTGGCACACTTTTCTGACAGCGTTAACCTGGACTCCAAGTTTCGTGATGAAGTAGTCAAAGTACTGTTTTGGCACCTGATGGGAATCTATTTTTACCCATCCCCCTACAATAAAAGTATATGGTCTGTCAGCTTCTGTGAAGCGTGTAGTTAAATTTATATGTGAAGATGCCTTTGTAGTTAAATGTGACTAGGGATTTATCACTGGAAAGTTTTTCACACGACAAGATTTCGTGATTTATGACCTGTTGTTTGTTGGAATTGATGTTGTTATTGGAAAAAATGTATATATATATAGATATATGTTACGAACCCTTATATCCAACAGCACTGAATGATTTTAAAAATGGATTAACGTGCCCTAGCTTCAGAGATCCGTTCTAACTAAAATATCAGGTATGAAAGAAATAACTGATTCCATGATTCAAGAAAATCTCGTGTTGTTGTTCAGATGTCTGTTAGTAAAAATGATAAAAACCTTCAGCACACAGGTAATTTCAGTGCGTAAATTAAATTAGTATTACTCGTTTTTCTTACGTTTTGGCCTAACGCTTTCACTTAAATGTGGGTTTTCTGCCGTAAATGTCAGTAGGAGAATTGTGGTTAGTCATAACAAAATGAAATGTTCAAAGGGGGCGTATATTAATATACCATGTCTAAAGGTGAATTAGTGTAACAATGTACGTATCATAGGTACGCTTAACTGTAGATATGAATGTAATCGTTCTATGGTGCCAATCCAAACATAGATAATAATATAATAATAATACCGGTTAAATCAAACACTAAGACTTTGGCTTAAGCTGTGATTTCCTATGAGCAACTGAGAACCCTACTTATACGACGTGTAATTCACGTGGAAGCTGGGTTTGTTACATTAAACCAAGTGTGCTTTATTATGGCGGGCAGAATAGGGAAAATGTAAACTGGAATGAAATCTTTACCTGGCAATCGAGGATGAAATGTGCTGTTGACCCGTTCAGTTATGCCGGCCAACCACGTTAAATAGCCGGCTTTGTCGGTCCTTAAAGAACTGGCGTGTGCGGGTTGTAATTCCTTGCCGTCCTGATCTTTGAAGCATGGTATCAGAGAATCTTCATCAATGCCCTCATGGCGTTGGCGAACATGTTTTTTAAGCGAATACAAAGTTTTAAATTTTTTTTCGCAAGATGGACAGTCTGTTGTAAAGCTGGTCATTTTGAATCAGCTGCGAGAAAGGAATGAGGCACGTGGCCTTATATACGTGGGGTAATAAGCATTTTAAACCATCTGCATTGTGTAAGGCATGCTCCGCGGGTGTTTGTATCTATTGTCATTGTCATTTAATTCGATTTTAAACTGTACCTTTCAGCTACTAGGGAATACTTCATTTAGGTTTCCAAATTGAAAGGCTCAATATAATGTCCCGCCAAATACAAACGATGTTTCTGTAGTTTGTGAATGCAAGATATACATTGGACCATATATATCAAGCAGCGCTGTCACTGTCACCCTAGGAATCTTATACACATAGAGGCATCTTCTTGTGAAGCTCACCCAGTCTCAAAATGTTATCCATTTTAACGTATTCCGCTTGTTTTCCGTGAGGGAAATGGTTTTCTTGTGTACGTCAAATGGCGATTTACAGGAAAGAAGCAATCATTTTCTCTCTTTTGACACACGCGGGTTCTTCATTCCGGTATCGTACAAACCCGCAGATTGGTTCTTTGATCCACAGCAAACGGTGTTTGCTTTTTATAAATAAGCAGTTATTCATTTGGACGTAGTTCGATTTTTTTTTACCGGTTTTTACCGGCCTAACTGTAAAGCTTATTTAATACTAAGACTGGCTTTGTAATCGGTACCCCTCCCCCACTACAACGAAAAAAAAACCTTTTCACAGTTTCAAACCTCGGTGTAACATCATTCACACATTTCAACACGTAACGCTGAAAAAAATTTAAAAAAGAATCATCCAGTCTTACACCTCCGGGACTCTGTAAAGTGCGGATCCGGACGGCGGATCCGGACGGCGGATGCGGACGGCGGACGGCGGACGGCGGACGGCGGACAATAATAATTTTAAAAAATAAAAATAAATAAAATAGACGTAAATAATAAATAATGAGAAAAAAAAAGACTGAATAATGAGAAAAAGATGTAAATTTTTGTAAACTTTAGAGAAATAAGAAATATTCACTAGCAACCCGGAGTGCTCTTGTGTGTATCAACTGTTGGTGTTCCAAAAATCATTTTCTTTCTTCTATCCCTTCTTTAAACCTCTTCAAATTCCATTTAAATTCAGCTATCTATTTATTTTAGTTATTCTTTAGAGGAATGACTTAAAGGGGCTATGTCGCGAGGTTTCGCCTAATTTTAGTAACTTTAATTTACACTTTTATCTGTCAAAATTCTTTTGTCCACTGATACGAAAGGAACCAGGACTCGAAACGGAACCAGTGGCCACGTACACAAGAGCTATTGCTTTATTTTTATTTAAGTCCAACAATTTCATCGCTCTTTTCTCAAGCGAAACAAAATCAAAAAAATGTTAGGTTTGTCTGTGGCGGTAAAGAAGTACAAAGCGAAGACTCTGGTACCATGTTAATATGCTGCAGCGTACTATATTTAGTCAACAGAGGAGAAGAACCTTCGTCCAACAAACAAACAAAACTTTATTAAGACGTATCCATGTTCAACAGATTTCTATCGCTACTCGTACATATTGAGATATTTAGCCGTCCGTTTTCAGTAAGAAATAAGCGTTGACAGGCCAAACACGACTCATAAGCTCGTGATAATGTGAAACGTGACCTTGAGAGTCTGCTTGAACAGTGGTTCTCTTTCTTTTTTCTCTCGCGCGAAGGTTACTAGCACTACACAGTGCAAGACGTGTAGCATTCTAAACTTTGACTGAGTAAATCTTGTTTTTGCCGCACTAAGTCTTATATTTAGAGGTCATGAAGGGCCCAGAGTCATACTGACATGGCAGGAAATAATCACATTCACGGACAAAGAAACTTGCATGCATGCATGTAGTTATTCAGATACAGCCATTTCGGAGAAAACCAAAAAAACTAAAATCTTTATTCAGCCGTAATAAACAGAGGTCAAAGGATATAAAACACTTAACAACTGCATCTGAAATCAAATCCTGTCAGGGACACCTAGTACAGAAGCATAAACCACAGGAAATGATTACTCAGTATGCATGTAACAGACCTGCTTCATGACCTCTAAATATAAGACTTAGTGCGGCAAAAACAAGATTTACTCAGTCAAAGTTTAGAATGCTACACGTCTTGCACTGTGTAGTGCTAGTAACCTTCGCGCGAGAGAAAAAAGAAAGAGAACCACTGTTCAAGCAGACTCTCAAGGTCACGTTTCACATTATCACGAGCTTATGAGTCGTGTTTGGCCTGTCAACGCTTATTTCTGTTTGACTCCTCTCCGAAGATTTCCGACAGTGATTCCGACAGTGATTGGAGAATGTCTCGACTAATAATGATTTTCTCTTTTTTTTTTTTTATTTCTCGCTTTTCTTATGTTTTCTTATTCATTTATCTCGTTTATTTATTTTATACGTCTATTTTATTTTATTTTATTTTTATTTTTTATTTTATTTCTATTATTTTATTTTTTTTTTATTATTGTCCGCCGTCCGCCGTCTTATTCATTTATCTCGTTTATTTATTTTATAGGTCTATTTTGTTTTATTTTATTTTAATTTTTTTATTTTTTTATTATTGTCCGCCGTCCGCCGTCCGCCGTCCGCCATCCGCCGTCCGCCATCCGCCATCCGCCGTCCTTATCCGCCGTCCGGATCCGCACTTTACAGAGTCCCTACACCTCCGCTGAGTTAATTGCTTATCACATTTCATACAACTTATTTAAAATAGTAGCTGAGTTGACGTGTGACTGACGATTAACATTCACTTCAACACAACCAAAGGAAAGTCCGACTGCGTCCTCTATCAACGCCTGCTATTGTCTTTTGCTGTTAGAGATCAAAGGTCGGTCATTTCAGATGACCGAAGTTTCCGTATCTAAGCTATGAGGCTCTTCATGCAAAACCAACAACGACGGTGACAGCAATGTCCCCCTCAATGTCCCCCTCCACGAGGCGCTCTAACAAAGTGTCAATACGTGTGGTTGAGGAGAACTTTACATTGTCCTTCCTGCTTATAACTTCCCGCCTACTAGTTGGCATTAACTACTGTAGTAGTAATCTCCACCACCCTCCCTCCCCCCACCTTCCCCACCACTGACAAGCCAAACATATGCTAGGCTTGGACCAGCAGTGGAAGGGGATGGGTGGGGTGCTTCTGCTATCACTGGCAAACATTCGCAGCAACTTACACTTCTATGTAATTCTGTTATGTGTTATGAATTCTAACCTCGACAGGATTCCTAAACAAACTAGATAAAAGCAATGAAAAGAATGTATGCTCAACACGATTCATTAGGTGTCATTAGAGGTTTTAAGAAAACTGAATTCAATTGCAAAGCTTAGCTAAGCTTAGAAACATCTTCCTAAACAACTCCAATTTTTTCCCAATACTATGGCTAACCAGTAATTTTTCTTCTCATACCACAAGACATTCCTCGAAAACTCGCAGATACACGCCTGTGTAATACGTTAATCTATGGGCTTGCGATTAAAATACAGGTACTGTATTACGAAACACTAAAGCAAATGTTTCGAATCATCAGAATTCAAATCATCTGTTTAGTCAAAACCTGATTAGTCAATGAAATGCTCTGAGAATTCTTTGCTGTTTAGCAAACTTTCATATAAAGTGTTTAAGTCGAAGGCGTAACGGTGGCAACAAAGCAGGCAGTAACACAGTCTGGATGCGAGTATTTGCAATCACATTTTTTTTTAGGAAAAAAATACCTGTTCCATGGTTCTGACAAGTTTCAGAAACACGAGTGGAAATTTTAAAGTTCAAGAAACGCAGCGAAAGCAGGAGCCTCGTATCCTCAAGTTTCTTCAGAGCTCTTTCTTGTCATCCCAAACTTTTACGAGACATTACTAGTTAAGCGTTTTTGTAGAGGTACAGAAGTACGGCTTTTGGCCCGCATATTGCCATTAACTGTTCTCTAATCATTACTTCACGCCGGATCAGCTGTCGCGATATTTAGGGTCACTTATTTGAAGCCAAGGAACTACTTTTACACCTTTTATCGGTTTGAGCCCAAAGTTTGTAGGATGGTAGAACTTTGTGTTCTAAACAATCGCACATTTGTTGTTTTTCGATTTTAACCGTTTTTGGCGGGAAAATGATGTCAAATGATTGACAACAAAATTGCAATTTCAACTAATGATATAACAAATTAAAGACAAATGGTTTTCAAGAGATGGGGTAAAATCACTTGATTAAGAAGATATGAAGATTTGATTTTGAATTTCCTGCCATTTTGCTACTATTTTTAAGGAAACACAGGTTCATTTCGAAATGCTATATCTCCTAAAGAAACTGAGCTTTTCAAAAATCTTTTTTTCATTTGCTTCTATCCCGTCGTGCTCTTTAAAAATAAGCTGTTTGTTTGTCACTTGTTGAAGTTTAAATTTTGCTTTCAACCATGTGACCGAATTTTGCCGCCAAAAACCGTTAAAATCGAAAGACAAAATACATACGAATGTTTGGAGTACAAAGTTCTACTATCTTGAAAACTTTGGGCTCAAACGGATGAACTTGAACTGTAAAAGTAGTTCCTTGGCTTTAACTAAGTGATCCAAAAGTCGCGACAGCTGACCCGCGATGCTTTAGTTGATACCTATAGCTGCTGAGAATGGTGACGTTTCCTTTGGCAGTTAGTTGTTCATTCTATATCAGTACGGTTCGTCTAGCTCAAAGTCTCCACACTTAATTTTCTCAATCCCTGGGGGTGGTGTTAACTTTTGTTGCTCCTTTGAGGCTTCATTGACAATCAACGCCATTCCCTCGAGCAGGTGCCCCTCTATGTGGCAGTGAAGAAACCAATGGCCAGGATTATCGGATATGAAATTGATGACAACGTATCCCCCGGCAGGGACTGAAACTGTGTCCTTCCTTACCGTAGATGCATTTATAGAAAAGAGCGGTGGCGCGCTCGCCCACCTTGGTCTGGTACAACGCGTACTGTCGCAACCATCCTTTGTGCAATTGACATCATCACAGGAAATATCTTTGTTGTGTTCTTTGACGAAACCATCGTCCGGATTATACTCTGGATATCCAACATGAACAACATGAAATGAATGGCCATGAAGGTGAATTGGATGAGAATGGCTCATGTTGGGGTAGCCGCCAACATTTGAAAACACGAATTGAACAGTTTCGTTGTATGGAATGTCAATCTTGTAGACACACGAGCACTCGATTGTCGATGGATTGCAATCAGCACTGTTGTTACAAATTTTGGACTTGCTTAGAAAATCTTGATTTTGCGTTTGGGGTGGAAAGGAAGGAAGGATGAAATTGCGCCCATTCACTGAACTAGTAGTAGAGGAACCCTCAAAATTGAAATTCATGAAATGCGTACAATCTGGGCAATTCGCTGTAGGTTTTGGAAGTTCGTTGTCTGGAGTTGGCTCAAGTAAACTTAAGTTTTGAACGTTAATACAGGTAATGTTATAGGAGTGATGGAAGTTCTCAAATGGACAGTTCACCGCTTTGCATTGATTGTCTTTGGAGCACTGACGGGCTGCAGACTCATTTTTTATTCTTTCATATTCTGTGGACGGTATATCATCATTCGGATTTCCCCTCTCTGTTCCTTCTTTGTAGTGCAGAATAGCCTCTGCCAGATGGTTTAGTGTCGGGTAGGGTGGCCCTCCCGAGGTTATATTTATCTCCAGTGTCTCTGCACGTATCCAGTAGTCTTTTACTTCTTCTCCTGCTTTTAGTAGAAAGTCATACCTCTCTCCGGTTTGGATAATGATGTAGTCAACGTCATCTATGGGTTTAATCCAATAGCCGTCTGTGGCCACCACAGTCAGCTTATGACCATCAATGGAGAATTTGTAAGCGTACCCTTCTTGGGCTCCAATCAGCCTGAAGCGATATGTCTTTTTGGGCTCAACAGTAAATATGCTCAGTCTTGTTTTAGGGTATGGAACATCAGGATGTCTTCCTTTGCCATTTATGATTCCAGAAAAATATGGGATAGGGCCGGCCCCTCCGTTATCAAAACTAACAGTAGGATAAAGTGTTGAACTCTTGTCAACTTTAGTTGGTACCTCGCCAATCGGCTTGTCTTTAAAAAAACCACCAGCTTTAAACTGTGTGAACAGATCCAAGGATGCCTCATTTTGCCATTCGATAAGCGTTAAGGTATGCTGATCTGGACGGTCCTCAAATTCACAGTTTAAAAGCCGAGTGAGCTTTGCCATTCTTTCTTTTTTTTCTTTAACTATAAGACCACCGAATAAGCCATCTGTTCTTTGAGTGCCACTGTGAGAGTGGTACCAAAACGTCCCAGAAGGACTAGCCTTAAACTTGTATGAAAATCTAGATGAGGGTCCTATATGACATTGAGTTACTTGTCCCACGCCATCCATCCAAGGTGCTCCTTTCTGGTGCATCCCATGCCAGTGAACGGAAATACCTTCAGTAGTAAGCTTGTTGTCAACATGAACAATAACAGTTTGCCCCTCGTGAACAATCAAGGTAGGTCCAGGAATTTGTCCGTTGACGGCTATTGCCATACGGTACGTTTTACCATCTACGAACTGAGGGCTAGTGCAATTCGCATTGTTAAATGTTGCACATTGTGCATTAGGGTCACTCAGAGGCTGAGGTCCTGGCAGAGGTATTCCACTTTCATTGATATAATAACCCACTCCTTCGAAGCCACGCGTAGCTATTCCTGGAGGTTCATTTACGAATGACTTCTCATAACTGGTGAAGGTTTGAATTTCGTCAATTTCAAGGTTGAATATACAAACCTCTGCCGTTTCGTTGCATTCACAACTTGATTTCCCATATTCACAATAGAGGGTTTCTATAACGCTGTTGTTGTTGTTGTTGTTGTTGTTGTTATTGTTGTTGTTGTTATTGTTGTTGTTGTTATTGTTGTTGTTGTTGTTATTATTGTTGTTGTTGTTATTGTTGTTGTTGTTATTGTTATTGTTGTTATTGTTATTGTTGTTGTTGTTATTGTTATGAGAATGATGATAATGTCCAAACGGGGGCCTTCTTTGATTCCCATGACGGTGTCGAAACGGGGGCCGTCTTTGATGCCCATGATGGTATCCAAACGGGGACCCTCTTTGATTCCCAGACGGGCGCCCTCTTTGAATCCCATGATGGTGTCCAAACGGGGGCCCTCTTCGATTCCCAGAATGGTGTCCTGACGGCTCCCTGCGGATCATTTCCTCAACCTTTACATTGTTGATGAACGCTATAAAGAGAGAACATGGAAAAGGCATTTAGTTGCGTAGCTTAACACGTAAGAACTTGTGTTGTTGAAGTCAAACGCCAAAACTGTACTTACCTTTATTGGTACTTTATTTCACGGGTCTTTAATTTCGCGTTTTCCCGATTGCAAAAAAATCGCAAAAATAAGGACCCGCGAAAATAAATCCTCGTGAAATTTAAGCACGCGAAATTAAATACTCGTGTAGAAAATTCAAATCACAGGAAAAAAAATATCAACTTGAAATAGCAACATCATATACGGGATATGTATCGACAATATACCTTGTTAACTGGTTAGACTGGTAAACTTCGTTTTGTATATTCAGAGTGAAACAAGGTTAATTTGTAAAGCTTTCACACATTGCTTTACAGGTTAACTAGAAATTTGAGAATGCTTAAATCGCGAAATGTCCTTTTCTCATATTTGCGCGTTGAAATCGCGAAAATAAAACCTCGCGAAATACTCTCTCGCCAAAATCGCGAAATTAGGTAGCAAAAGCTCACTTACTAGTCGCACCGCGCCTTTATTTAGCCAACTTAAAGTCGGTGACATATATATAGCATCAATACTTTGATGATCTTTTATGTACCCGTATCACCATGATCATTTGCCAGTAGCTTCCTTAACCTCTTTTTAAGGGACCGTACGTTTATTACATCCCGGTCGGGGGTGGGGGGAAGGGTTCAGAAAAGCATTGTGTATCAAAACTGTACCCCCTTAAAATAATTACATATGACCATTGAACCCCTCCTTGGTAATAGAAATTTTTAAAATGCACCCCCCGCCCCCTCTCCAAACTGTTCTAGACTAAGTCTCTTCTTCCATCCTTGGGCATTGATTTCATAAGCTATAAGATGCCGGTAGTTGACAGCATAGCGTGTGATTTTGAAGGTGCACGCGGGGGAAGAAACCTGGGGGAGTCTGGGGGCATGCTCCCCCGGAGATTTTTCAAATTTAGGGTCTCGGAAGTGCCATCTCTTGCGTTTTCTTCACCATTTTCAGTAAATAAAGACGATCGGTAAGGTACAAACTGTTTACAGCAAACAAGGGTAAAACAGTGGCGCCATCAAGGACGTTATAATTACAAGCGGGCGAGATGTGTACCCTTCAGACGGGTAAAACTGTTATAATGCCATGTGCATGTGCAGAATTTCAAGAGAGCTCAGTCTCTCGTCTGTCACGGTCCTTCGTAAAGGAGTTTGCAGTCTCCACAAACCGCTGAAGCTACGCTCAGCTGTGCATGTTGACAGGATAAATCAACAAAGTTATGAGAGCTACATTATACCCCGGGATAGAATTGCAGTTGGCATGGTCAAAAGTCTCAACCATTGCAGGGTCTGTGGCTTCACATTCGGATCCATTTCACTCCACTTAATCAGTAAAAGGATAAAGGAAATCCTAACACAAAAACACCAATATAATGCGAAATATTTATCCCAATATAATGATAAAAATGCTTTCGGGAAAAGAAAATCTATATATTTTTTTCTGGATTTCAGCTGTATGCATAGGCATATGTGCCTTCATGCACGCTACATTCCTGGTAGCAGAAATAGCTGATAGGTTTCTGGGCCAAGCTTTATACGGGTAACATTTTATTGTTGGCAAAGAACCATAATATAGTATGACAACTGTTACATAGAAGGCCAGCCCTGTGTCTTAATATTTCGACCCCTCTCACGTTTTGTGCATTTTCAAAATTGACCCCCCCAAATCAAGCCTCTTAGAAAATTGTACCCCCTCCCAAACCCCCCCTCCCCTGGGACGTAATAAACGTACGATCCCTAAGTAGTAGCCAGGTCCATCATTATGAAACTCGACTAGCCTATAAGTATATACTGTAGACCTCATTTTTGTGAAATGAATATTCAGCGGTTCAGTATCCTTTATCGGGGACCAAAAATCTGGATTTCGTTGCCTAGTTCATTAACCAACTCTTCTTCCACATTTGTTTTTTTTTTAAAAAATCTTGGAATTATCCCATTGATGGTCATTCTGTCGCTTATTAAGTTTTATGTTTTCTTTATACTCTGTTCTCAAGCAGGTAATTACTGAGTAATCTAGCTTAAGGAAGCCTATGAATATTTATAAAATAACTATACGGTGGCCCAAGAGGGTCACAGTCCAGTATTGGTTTTTGACAGTCCAGTTGTGGTTTTACACAGTCTAATTTTATTTTTTACACAGTCCAGTTTTAATTTTTACAGAGTCCAGTAAGTGTTTTAATTTTTACACGGTCCATTTTTATTTTTTTTACACAGTCCAGTTTTAATTTTTACACAGTCCAGTTTTATTTTTTTACACAGTCCAGTTTTATTTTCTGTGTAGTTACCAGACCTCTCTCGCTCTACTGTAACAAGCGTTATCTCACGGCAGTCATTTTGTATTTCCTTGCAACGATGGATTCAATCATCAGGCAGGTTGTTCAAGAGGAACTGAGACGTTCAAATTCTAGTCGTCCAGAAACTGCGTCTTCTACTAATCAAGATGATCAGGGAAGAAGTGAAAACGAATCAGGTGTGGCTGGATCATCACGAAGTTCGGTTTCATCACGAACAGTGGGCCGTTTGGGGTGTTTCTAAAACGAAGACCTAAGACCCCCAGGGGAGGGAGGTACTCCCTTCTAAGGGCTTAATGGGGACGAGCAGCCAGCCAGGGTACGTTTTTCGGGATTTTTGTCTTAAACAGGGTATGATTTTATATTATCATTTTTTGTCTTAATCAGGGTATCGATTTTATCAATTTTTCAAACGGGGTATCTTTTCTTGGACGATAAACACCCTGCGAGGGTCTTCGTTTTAGTCCAGAGGGTCTTTGTTTTAGTCCAAGGGTATTCGTTTTAGTCCACGGGGTCTTAGGTCTTAGCCCGGGGGGGTACTCGATATATCCTTGGGTCGGAAGGTGCGGTCCGGCCCCTTATACCCCGACCCTGTTTAAGACAAAAATCGCTGATTTTCCTACCCTGTTTAAGACAGAATTCCGATTTTGATACCCTGTTTAAGACATTCGTAGAACATACGCGCAGGCTGTTTATCGTTCAAGAAAAGATACCCTGTTTGAAAAACTGATAAAATCGATACCCTGATTAAGACAAAAAATGATAAAATCCATACCCTGTTTATGACAAAAATCCCGAAAAACACACCCTGGCTGGCTGCACGTCCCCATTAAGCCCTTATAAGGGAGTACCCCCCCCCCCCCAGGGGTCTTAGGTCTTCGTTTTTGGGTCTTCGTTTTAGAAACACCCCAAACGGCCCACTGTTCGTGATGAAAACGAACTTCGTGATGATCCAGCCACATCTGATTCGTTTTCACGTCTTCCCTGATCATCTTGATTAGTAGAAGACGCAGTTTCTGGAAGACTAGAATTTGAACTTCTCATTTCCTCTCGAACAACCTGCCTGATGACTGAATCCATCGTCGCAAGGAAATATATACAAAATGGCTGCCGTGAGATAACACGTGTTACAGTAGAGCGAAAGAGGTCTGGTAACTACACAGGAAATAAAACTGGACTGTGTATTGACCGTGTAAAAAATAAAACTGGACTGTGTAAAAAATAAAACTGGACTGTATAAATATTAAAACTGGACTTTGTAAAAAATAAAACTGGACTGTATAAATATTAAAACTGGACTGTGTAAAGGGAAAGGGAAAGTTATTTTATAAAAGCAATAGAAAACTTTTTTCCTGTGTTTGCATAGCCTGATATGAGCACTCGAGGCGTTGGGAGAATTCTCGACAGTTATGCAAACCCTCGACTTCGTCTCGGGTTTGCATAACTGTCTCGAATTCTCCCAACCCCTCTCGTGTATATAACAGGCTGTGCAAACACGGAAAACGTTTTCTATTGCTTAAATATAGGGAGCTTAAGCAACAACAACGGCGACGACTACGAAAACGTCACGAACAAAGTAAAGTCGCGCTGCGTTAAACTTCACAGCGCAAATTCCATCTCGTTCAATTCGTCAAATGCTGGCAATTCTTTTCTTGAGTTAAATTCTGAAAAAGGGTAACGAAGTTCAGGAAAAGAAAAACAAAGTCGTTGTTTTGTGTTCACGTCCTCCACAATACGTGAAGTTAGGCATTTTCACGTCGTAGTCGTGCAGTGACGGCAAAGCCATGTACAAAAAGCATGATGCACGTGCAGAGCTGTTGTTTGCCAATCTAACCCTATTCCTGTTTTACCCTTCTCGCTGACATCCCCGTCGTCTTTGCTTAAGCTCCCTAATAGCCTCCCACGCAGACGTTCTTAGGGGTTCGTCACACGTTCCTGTGGCTAATGAATATGAGCTCTCAGTTAGGATTCGTTAGGCTTCCTTGTCACATTAACTTTTTTTAAACAATTTATTTGACAGCTATTGTTCAATTCGCTTAATGTTTGTATGTTTTGTGAGTGACTCAATAAATAAATAAACAAAAAATAAACTTACCTGGACTGTCGTGTTCAGCGACTCGTGGTTCTTCCTTTCCCTTAAAGTGAACAGCTGAAAAAGACGTAATGATTTTATAAGCTCAGCTCCGCAAGTTAGGACATTTTTAAATTGTGTTTTGATAACTAGATCCATACACAGAGGGCCAAAACATCTAACAAGTGTCTTTTTGTGGCAACCATTTTGGAAACACTAGTGTGTGTGTGTGTGTGTGTAACTGAGAGTTCGGCAAACTGTTGGTAGAGACTAAAAATAACCGAAATTTCTATCGCTGCCAGACTCACGAAAAGAAAATCTATATATTTTTTTCCGGATTTCAGCTGTATGCATAGGCATATGTGCCTTCATGCACGCTACATTCCTGGTAGCAGAAATAGCTGATAGGTTTCTGGGCCAAGCTTTATACGGGTAACATTTTATTGTTGGCAAAGAACCATAATACAGTTTGACAACTGTTACATAGAAGGCCAGCCCTGTGTCTTAATATTTCGACCCCTCTCACGTTTTGTGCATTTTCAAAATTGACCCCCCAAAATCAAGCCTCTTAGAAAATTGTACCCCCCCCAAACCCCCCCCCTCCCCTGGGACGTAATAAACGTACGGTTCCTAAGTAGTAGCCAGGTCCATCATTATGAAACTCGACTAGCCTATAAGTATATACTGTAGACCCCACTTTTGTGGAACGAATATTCAGCGGTTCAGTATCCTTTATCGGGGACCAAAAATCTGGATTTCGTTGCCTAGTTCATTAACCAACTCTTCTTCCACATTTGTTTTTTTTAAAAAAATCTTGGAATTATCCCATTGATGGTCATTCTGTCGCTTATTAAGTTTTATGTTTTCTATATACTCTGTTCTCAAGCAGGTAATTACTGAGTAATCTACAATACTCGTCACAAATCGTTGAAACAGACACCGTTTCTCTCGAATTTTCTGGAAAAATCATGAGATTTCTACTTCACACTGTTTTCCCCCCTGAAATGTGCCTTCTCCCTCCCCAATGTTGAGCCACGCGTATTTTGAAGCACTGAGATCACTGAGATACCCAAATCAACATTGGGGAAGGGGAAATAGACACAAGTGTTTCAAGATTTTTGACGAGTATTGTAGCTTAAGGAAGCCTATGAATATATAGCCTCCGACGCAGACGTTCTTAGGGGTTCGTCACACGTTCCTGTGGCTAATGAATATGAGCTCTCAGTTAGGATTCGTTAGGCTTCCTTGTCACATTAACTTTTTTAACAACTTATTTGACAGCTATTGTTCAATTCGCTTGATGTTTGTATGTTTTGTGAGTGACTAAATAAACAAATAGACAAAAAATAAACTTACCTGGACTGTCGTGTTCAGCGACTTGTGGTTCTTCCTTTCGCTTAAAGTGAACAGCTGAAAAAGACGTAATGATTTTATAAGCTCAGCTCCGCAAGTTAGGACATTTTTAAATTGTGTTTTGCAATAACTAGATCCATACACAGAGGGCCAAAACATCTAACAAGTGTCATTTTGTGGCAACCATTTTGGAAACACTAGTTTGTGTGTGTGTAACTGAGAGTTCGGCAAACTGTTGGTAGAGACTGAAAATAACCGAAATTTCTATTGCTGCCAGAGTAACGCAAAACTTGTTTTGAAATTAAAATAGCCGGACTGTTTTTAAAAAGGTCGCTCTAAAACTCACGGTTAGAGATAAGTTTATTTTTGACGGTCATGTTCTTGTTGCACGTGAAAGATTCCTGTCGGCCTACTAGTTAACAAAATCTAATAATAATAAATCTAACAATGACTTAATAATAAATTGTTGTACCTGATACATAGCATTCCATAACACACAGAGTTACCAAAGCAAACGCCAAAACTGCAGTGCTCTTCATTTTTTCTCTTTGGCAGTCCTGTATACTTAAATAAAACAAGCAAAATTAATATGACCGGATGACCGAGCGTATCCACCAATCCCTTCCCCTTTCCTGTGTGTAAGAAGAGTAAGAATGTCTTTCTTATCTCACAAGACCAAAAGACGACTTAATAACAAGCCAACGAAAATCGTTTAAAAGAATCCAGTATGAAGACAGACCAAATGAAAAGTCCCGAATCATGTAAACCATGAATGAGATTACAGCATCATTGAGCGTAAGGCGTGTCTTTGTGGGATGACGATCGAGTAACGAGTCTGAGTCGAGTTTGAGTCAAGTTTTGAGTTAAGGTTAAGTAAGGTTTGAGTTACCGTTTTGGGCGTTTTTTTTTTTAATTTTTAAACTCTGTGAATGCGAGTGATGGGAAAAATTATCGGCGTTAAACATATCAAGCGAGTAATTTCAATACAACCTAATTTTTCATTCCTGCAAATGGGAGAGAGCGTAGACAGCTGCACCCCTCCCACCACCATCTCCTCAGCTCCCCTTCCTTGGAATCCCGCCTTCTAGAACCCTGGAACACATTCTGAACGCCTAAAACAGGCTATTTATCATGAGCAAATTATTTTAAATTAAACGAAAAGAACGTCTAATTACCATCGCTTGAATCCTGTCATCGTTTTCCTCGATTTCACTATAAAAGGATCGAAAGACTACCGCAGAAAGCATTCTGCATACACTCTACATTTCCTATGGTCTCAACAAAAATTCTGAAGAAGGTTGGGGCATCTTAACAAAAGTGAAATCACGCTGTTTCAAAACTCATCACTAATATTCCACGTCGTTCAATTTGCCAAATGTTGGTAAATTTTTCTGAATATGAATTCTAAAAGGCCGATATCTAAGTTAACAAAAAAAAAGAAGAAGAATCAAAAAATGGCTGTATGGTGTTCCCGTCCTCCGGAAAATGTGAAATTAGGCAGTTTTACGTCGTGGTGCAACGAGGGCAAAGAAATGTACAAAAAAGGTGATTCGCTTGCAAAGTTGTTGTTTTGCTAATCTAAAAAAAAAAAAAGACCAGTTTTGACTTGGGCTCTGAAGTGCACTTGGTTCGTATGTTGTTTTGCCAATAATGCTGGGAATTGTTGCGTCCGTTTGAGCGTAGCTAAGAGTTTGACCGGTTTCAAACTTTGCGCAACAAAAAGCAACAACATGCAACAGGGTGTGCAAACGGACGCAACGTGTAACATCCAACAATGTTGCGTCCTTTTGCGTGGAGCTTTAGAGTATCTACACTTTTGTTTAAGTAAAGCCCTGTGCAAACGGACGCAACATTGTTGGATGTTACACGTTGCGTCCGTTTGCACAGCCTGTTGCATGCTGTTGCGTGTTGTTTTGCTGGGAGTTGTTGCATTCGTTTTCACACCACTGAAACACGCAATATTGTTGGCGCAACAATATTGGGGGTTGCTGCGTCCTTTTGCACCGTGAGGGGCCGTGCTGTTCTGTCGTGAATGACAATGCATATCTTCATCTCCTTCTAGCACACGTGGATCCGAGATCAACCCTTTGTAATTGGCTGTTTAACAGGCAATTCGAAAACGAGAATTCGCATTCTCTGAAACGGTTCGATAAATGCGTCCAGTCAGAAACCGTTGTACCGCTCTCGCCAAAAAACAAAAACAAAAAAAAAACTGAGTCGAGCACGTCAAAACTGTAGCAGGGAATCTCATAACCTGTCAAATTGTTAAACTAACGATTCAGATCCAACACTTTGCAGAAAATTATTGAACCAAACCCTAAAGGTATTAAACAAAGGGCCGCTTATAAAGGTGAGAAAGGAAAATCCTTACACCTACAGCTAGCGATCAGAGGTCAATTTCTGATAAAGCAAAGATAATGGGCGTGATTCTTTCACGAAAGCACGTGAAGTCCACCTTATTCACAAATTCACAGGTGGTGTGCGCACTACGATCGCTAAGCATCATGGGCGGTATTCAAAATCTGATCATTTGTGTCAAGATGGCGTGGAGTGAACATCTCGACTGCGGAGGGAATATTCGTTAATTACGCTGTAGATATATACGATTTTGCTTTGAATCTCTTCCGGAAGCTCTTGAAAAAGAAAGTCTGTCCAATTCTCAGGGAAAAAACAGGGTCAATCCGTTGATAAGTGTATTCTGGTGTATTTTGTTCGTAATCACTTGCATCCAGTTTGCAACTGAGCGAGAACAGTCGGCACAAAAACGCTTTGTTCAATGCTTCAATCATGAAAAGCAGTGGAGGTAAGACCCGCGGTTCGCCGAAAATTTTGAATTCACCGTGAAATTAGTGCAACTAGTGCTAAGAGGTACTGATATGCATAGCTGTGATATACTCATAAAATACTAGGAGCTTCTTCCGGCCGCGGTATTTAAACACAGTGAGCTTATTTTGTTTTGTCATTCAGCATTGCAAGATGTTCACTTGCTAGCTGTAATAAGAGAATCGAAGTTGAGGGGGTCATCTTTTCAAGACTTGTTTCTCTGTTGGCAGGAAGTCTGCATTTCGTTTTGCTTAACATCTGTATTTATCATCACATGAAGACAAGTAAATAAAGTAGAGAGCATTTGTGTACAATGAACTTGTGTCCTCTTTATAATTAATATAATATTGAGCATCTTTATTTGCCCATATATTTTCTATTGGTATGACTCATAGAATGTCTTACAACTGGATTGAAACTGAAAATGGCATATTTGTGATTACAAAGCCTGATGCAGTCAATAGATTTTAAAAGCTTCAGCCACTATTTGTTTAATGATTGTGTCAGTATGTACAAACACATGTTATCACATATTTTTTGGATTATAAAAACTCTTCAAAATGTGAAATTCATACACATGTTTACAAATCTCCTGTAATCAAGGCTGGGGCAACATAGCTTGAGACCCCTTTCCTTTCTCCTCACCCCAATTTTATAATTTAAATATGTTGTCATAGGTCTCATCATATTCACAGTCAACTCTGTTATGCAGACACTGAGGGGACCGTAGAAATTATCCATCTTAATTTAGTGAAAATTTAAGGCTTTTTTCCAGGGAACAAAGTAAGCTGTCTGTAATGATGAGCAAGGCTGTGCTCTAAGGAACATTGAAAGGAGCCCAGTTCTCTGAACCTGTAAAATCTAGGCTGCCCAGCATATGATTTGTATGAAAAGTCTGAGATTTTCTAGTCACAAAAGCAAAAGTTAGGTGCCAGGGGCCACAGGGCTCTGCTAGAGCACAGCCTTGATCAGTTTTCTGTATCAAGCGGTTGTCCGTAAAGAGGGCTTTTGGGTTACCAGTTATTGCAGAGGAGGATCCTAGTAGTACAGTAAAACCCTCCTGACTTAATTAGAACCTGAATTTTAAGAACCTGTTAGGCTTAAATAGGCCAGATGAGCCCCCTCTATATAAAAACCTGTTTTGCCTAGAATTTGAAACACTGGTTCTTATTTTTGAAATCTATGAAAAAGTTCTGTACACTTAGCAGAGATAAATCAACATTTAGAATCTTCTTTGGATACAAAGCTGTCTTATCACTTGAACCGCAATGTAAATGCCAATGTTTAAATTTAAATACATTCGTCATTTTATGTCCATTCTCACATAACTTCTAATTTGGTATGCAGACTTTATGTGAGGAATAAGGTGAAACACAAATACTCTTAGCTACATTTTTTCTTCAGAAAATATGAATCCATTTAAAAACCTAAATAGCCTAAACTTGTGCTAACTTCTATTTATATAAGAATCTGTTTAGGCTTACTTAGTTAATTCAGGTTCTTAGTCTCACAACTTTACTGGCCCATTGTTCCACTTTTTCTATTTCCTTTCCCTGTCACCATCTTTTCAGCCTTCCAATATCAAAAGTACATTCAATGATCAAGCAATTTATATTTTAACTAAAGCCACCAAAATATGCAAATAATATTATTGCTTGATATATATTAAACAGTGTAAACGGGTAAACAGATTGAATGACATCACCCCGGGACATCACTTAGCCTGTGTGGCAGGCATTTCAAAGAAAAGGGAAAGTGGGTCTTAGTGCAAGAGAAATGTGAGGGAAGGAGGGAGGGAAATGCCTGCCATACAGGAGACTAATTGTTTTTTGCATTATAAACATCAACCAGGTGAATGTTGAAATCACTCCCTCCTTCCTCGTGCAGTCTTCGCATTTCTCTTGTGCCCAAAACCCCTTTCCCTTTCCTTTTAAAGGCCTGCTACAGAGGCTAATCACCACTGAATAAAAAAGGGACTAGGCAAGGAACTGACAAAGTCATAACATCCACACAACAACACACAACAAACTTGGAAGTAGATTATGGTTTTCTTTTCTCAAGAGTGATGTGCATATTTCTCTGAATAAAAGTAAAGTGCAAGCTTGGTGGATGTTATGAAACTCTTCTTCTACACTGCACTATTCTTGCAATTCTCCCAAAAACCATTTTTCATAAAGGATGGCTGGTTTCAAAATGCACAGGGCTTAACTGTATAATCAAATTTATCATTTAATTTAATACCTGTAACTCTTATCCTACTGATTTTAAACCTGCATAAAGGGAATCAAATGTATGACTACAAATTATTATTTTATTATGCTTTTTTTAGTCCTATTACAAAAACAGACATTCCTACATCAGAGTGCTCATCAGCCTATTTATATACCAATTTCGAACATTTTATGCTCTCCTAATGCTATTGTTTGGAGGAACCAGTCGCCGCTGCCCCGCTATTTTGTGATCAGCTTGTGATTACAACAGTAACACTTGCAGTAACATGTCACATTGTCACACAAAGCTAAGACAATTGAACCTCTGGGCATCAATAAACGTGATGAACTGTAACTATATATAGCATATCTTTTATTTTTTTGTTATCTTGTCTTTTAAAGTAGCCACACCATACCACGTCATATTATATAATTTCCGGTCATCATTTTACTTCATATTTCTGTAAATTCGTGATATCTCAATAAACCTGATGAAGACTGGTATTGGCAGTCGGAATATCGCAACTTAACTCTATTTCACCTTGTTTGATCAATCCCTACTAAAGTCTTCTTGACTGTAACGTTTTCAAAGATAAGAATCTACAGGAAATCACTGTACAGCACAAGACCACATGACGTCTCAGTGAAAGAAACATTTACTAAATCCACACTACGAATCCTCCAAAACAGACTTTACCAGTTAAGGACAAAAAATGAAGGAACAAGTGACGTATTAGCAAGGCGTAAATGCCTTGTAGGTATACCAAATCCCCTTTTTTATAGTTTACGAAGGCTAAAACATGTTTTGTGGAAAGGGCGAGTCAGGCTTATGAGCTATTTCGCAGTATTTCAATTTTACTACACAATCAGTGACTTAGACTCGGAACAACACTCTAAATTCACTTTGTTTTAATCTTTGATCAACAAAAAAGTGGACCTATGGAACCTGTGGGTGGGGTGCCGGGGTTGCGAGCGCACCCGTCGCATCCGCCCCCCTTCCCTACGGGCCTGTAACACTATGCTAGCCCATGATGCCGTTGATCGGCGAAAGCTTGGACTTTGGATTTTACTTTTTTTGAACAGCAGTTTGAAGCCTCACTAGAACAGTTATATATTTTTTTAATCATGCTGCTGAAGGACAACATGAACAGACTATGCTAGCCGTTTACTTCTTTTTGTTAACTTTTTGAGGTGAAGTAATAAAGTTCACTAACTGGATGTATCTTTTTCTCTTTACAGCTAATTTTTACGTCTCGCAAAATACGCAAATGATACAATTGACGAGCGGACACTTTGTTTTACACAAAAAATCTAACACGTCTTTGCACTTAATAGTTCCAATAGTTCAATCCATGGAATTAACTCCAACCGAAGTCTAAGCAAAAGTCTAAGTTACAAAAGGTTACACATGGTTGCGTTTTTAATTCGTCGCGTTCTCAAGATTCTATTTCTGTTTTTTACTCAAGGAATTTGGTGAGCACTGAGCAACATATCACAGTTGCGCCTTATTCTTGGTTATATTATCTAGTCTTGTTTTTATTTAGTTCACGCGGGGACTGCGGAACACCAGAGTGTAGGGACTTTTTGTGCTGATAACTAATAACAAGAGAGAACGATCTAGCTCATTCTCTCTTGCTAATCATTCATACGATTCTTTGTAAGATGACGTCATTAGTGACATCATAAATGTGTGGAAGAAATACTTTATTGCGTACCCTTTCGTGTTAGAAGTGCCAGACAAACATTTCAGTTTGGTCACACTGACGTCAATTGTGCTCTGTGCTGTTTACTGCGATTCTGTCCATAACGTATGTGAAGTTTTACTTTTAGCAGTTGTTTTTTGAAGGGGTATTCCAAGCAGACTTAGGGTAGAAAATTCTAGGTTGAGAAAAAAGTTATGATCTAATTCTGAGGGAGGCAATCAACTGCACGCCAACTTGTGCTTACAAGTAATTTGCATCTAAACACGCACACAAAACAAAATTGTCATTTTTTTTGTGCCCCTCTAGTAAAATCAAATTCCGTAGCGAATAATTAACTTCCCGTGAAAATGTGGATTACTTTACAGCACTACAAGTTGCAGACAATAACAACGTCAACCTGGATGAATGAACAAAAATTAATAAAGGCTGAAAAAGTATTTGTAACGACAATTTGGAAACTTTGGAACTTTTCATACAAAAACCACTTCTCACGTTTTAGGCGCGCGCAGCCATGCCTGAAAATCTATTGAATCTTCTGTTCAAAGTCTATTTGACTTCAGTTACACTTGTACTTTGGTCTTTAGTGTGAACCGGCCTATTGCTTTTTTGCCTGTCATTTCTCGTTGCCGTCGTCGAAGTCGTTGCTTTATAACGACGGCAATAAGCTCTCTAATGTTTGGATCCATGGCCACCACGACAAATAACCCTAGAATTTGAAGTTACCTGTTCCTTTGAGTGGAAGAAAGCACTTTGCAATGAAAGAGTCCATGCAACAATTAATAGTGCATTTTTTTGGAAACCGCAAGATCAGAACACGATGGAATGCTACAAAAGTCAGTCGCAAGTGCATCACAGGAACCGCGCAAGGGGTGGGCCGCTTTTTCGGATGGTTTAATTTTTTTTTTTTCACTTTGGTTACCCATCAGATTTGTCACTTAACACACAAACAAGGTTTAGTAATCTGACAATACTGAACACCCACAAACAGAATGGACAAACTTTGTCTTGTAGTTGTTGCCAATGAGTTTGCAGCTCTTAATGACAATCGCAAAGACAACTTTGGCACCTTCAAAGAATCTGACTTAAAAATGTCCTGGTGACACTCAACCGTCGCGTGTGTGCCGACGGAATAATTACAAATTTATATTACTATTGGCAGTTTTAGATTTGAAATTTTTCCAGGGGAGTATGCCCTCGAACCCTCCTAGTTTGCTCACGCTCACGCGTTCGCATAAGAATCCCCCCGCCCCCCCCCCCCCCCCCCACTTCAAAATCCGCTCCGGCGGCCTTGCATTATTGCACGATGACCCTTTAGTTCTTTTTCGTTGTCAGCTATGAAGAGAAATCGGTTAAAACTAGAGACGATCTCGGGTATCTATTGACGTGAAAAATCCAGTTTTATGTTTAAATAAGAAGACGATGAAAGAACCTTGCTCTCACACAACTTGTAAACAGTGCTCACCAATAACATGCGCTCATGAAGTGTTTCAATTTCCGCAGCACGGGGTTAGCTACCCGCACCAATCATAAAATTGCAGCAACAAAAATACAAACAAGTTAAAAACAGAAGAAAAAAACGGTGAAAGTTACACATTTCCTGTAGAATAAAAAGGGCACTTTTGGTAACTCAAATTTAACGCAATCTTAACTCCAACTCAACTCTAACTCAACTCAAGCTCGTAACTAGAGAAACAGCCGATCCCTCTTTTTCAACGACAACCCATCTCGCCAGCAGTTCTTCAAGTTTAGGAAAACATCCTTTTTAAGAAACTACTCACAGTCGTAAACTTTTCATCGACTCTTTACAACAAGCTTATAAAAACTATCGCCAAGAAAGACTGAGAACGTAAAGCTAAAACTAAAGGAAGCCACTTACTTTGCACAACTTGTCACAAGGTGCGGGAGACCTAGTCAAAGTGCTCTGGTCTGAGCCGAACAACTCGTGTGCTTCAGGAATGTACGCACCTCTTTTATGTGATAAGAATGCATTTTAAATTCCTAAAAATAGGCTTCCAGCGTGAGAAAACCCTTAAGGCGAGGAAGTAGGCAAAGGTTCTGCTCCACGCATGAACAGTAATGTCAGCATGTCAGTGGACTGTTGATGTGATTAAAGGTGCATATTCTGAGGCTTATTCCGCATATTTTGTCGCACTGCACTGGTGGTAATAAAAAACATTCTTCGAATCATAGTTAATAGAGGAGACTTTTTTTTTTTAAAATGAATATCAAGTACAAGGATCTGATTCACGTACTGTTACCCTTCATTGCCCAGTAAGCAGATAGCACGACAAGGCAAGGCATATGCTTGATCATTGTATTATCACAACAATTAATAATAAGAATTAAATTATTATTATTATTATTACAATTCTGATCACGCTCACGAATGCTATTGAACGTTGTGCACGGTCAAGTAAAAAAAAACTAACAAAAACATGAAAAAGAAGTCTGTCGGGCTTCGTAACCATTCCACTTTAATAACTATGTTGAAATGTTTTTTTAAATGAATATCAAGTACAAGGATCTGATCCAAGTACTGTTACCCTTCATTGCCCAGTGAGCAGATAGCGCGACAAGGCAAGGCATATGCTTGATCATTGTATTATCACAACAATTCTGATCACGATCCAGAAACAGAAAAGGTTCAAAACAATGTCCAATACATCCAAATGCACTCAATTTAACATAATAGCGAGCTTAAGGGGAAGCACAAGATAACTTCGACCAAAGCCAGATGAGTCATCGATATGTCAGTGGCGTCTTACAAAATGACTGAAATGATCACCTCGATTTCAGCAAGTTGTGCACCGTCAAGTCAAACAAAAAAAACTAACAAAAACATGACAAAAAAGTCTGTCGGGCTTCATAACCATTCCTTTCTAATAACTATGTGCGAGTGTTTTTTTTAAAAATGAATATCAAGTACAAGGATCTGATTCACGTACTGTTACCCTTCATTGCCCAGTGGGCAGATAGCGCATCAAGGCAAGGCATATGCTTGACCATTGTATTATCACAACAATTTTGATCACGATCCAGAAACAGAAAAGGTTCAAAACAATGTTCAATGCATCCAAATGCACTCAATTTAACATAGTAGCGAGCCTTAAGCCCGCTATTATGTTAAATTGAATGCATTTGGATGTATTGGGTATTGTTTTGAACCTTTTCTTTTTCTGGATCCTAATTAGAATTGTTGTGATAATACATTAGGCTGATTTAGCAACAGAATGGGACACAGGGTCCAGAGGAGATGTGTTGTCGTTAGAACATCAAAACCCGTTGAAAACTTCTGAAAAAATGGGTTATTTTGATCGCGTTACAGTTTCGTTACATTCTATAGACCGCAAACCAAGAGACTGAGGGCTAGGATATGGCTTGCGGTTATTGATTTTCAAAAGTCGATCTGGGTCAGATAAGAAGCGAAGAAATCGTTTACAGTAGATTTATAAAGATCCCATTGGGCTAATTAATCGTGCTAAGCGACAGGTATAGACATTTTTCAAGGTGAGACTTAAAATAAGTAATTCATTTATTCACACGAAACTCCTCTGGACCCTGTGAACGGGAACGTCATTTGACAACGGGAAAGCTCGCGAAAAGGACTAAACTCGACTTCCGGTCTCCAGTCTGTCGCTCAGCCATTGGTCAAGCCAGTTGTTTGATTTGCGCGCGCCGTCGTCAACTGACGTTCCCCTTCTGTTGCTAAATCGGCCTAATAATCAAGCATATGCCTTGCCTTGTCGCGCTATCTACTCACTGGGCAATGAAGGGTAACAGTACGTGGATCAGATCTTTGTATTTGATATTCATTAAAAAAATATTCTAAAAATAGTTATTAAAGTGGAATGGTTGCGAAGCTCGACAGACAACTTTGTCATGTTTTTGTTAGCTTTTTTGGACTTGACCGTGCACAACGTTCAATAGTATTCCTATCATTTTGAACTTGCTGAAGTCGAGGTGATCATTTCAGTCATTTCGTAAGAAGCCAATGACATATCGATGACTCATCTGGTGTAGGTCGATGTTATCTAGTGCTTTCCCGGAAAGCACTAGATAACATCAACCTAAACCAGATGAGTCATCGATATGTCAGCGGCGTCTTACAAAATGACTTTCCTCAAGCGCTTTACATTTTGAGAAATTTGGAAAAGTTCGAAAATTCGATAAAAATACATTTTTTTATTCGCGAAATTACTGCAAATTTCAACAATTTTCAGGGAAACAGTACAAGCGCGCAAAAGCTTCTATTGACTTGATATTGCAGATGCATTTATCAGTTACCTAAAGCTTTAACACTGCGTAAAAATGTATCGCAAAATAACTTTTGTAACAGTTTTGGGCGTTCATTGTTTGCACCTTGATGGTGTGCTGTTTTGGCGGTCGAAATAACGCCCAACTTTAAAGGCAAAAAATCGATTCTGGTATAAACGCTTGCGAAAAAAAAAAAGAAATTAAATATAGCCCCTCGGGGCCACGGTAAGCGACAAGAACGTGAAATGTAAACAAAGCAAAAACCGTGTAAACAAAGGAGAAAATCACACCAAAGTTATTTCCAGCCCACCAAAGCGCAAGGAAATGATGGAAATTTCGGTATCTAAATAGCTATTGCTATCTGAGTAGCCAAAAAGGCGAAATTTTCCGTCGAAAAATATAAGAGAAAAAAAAATCCTGAAAAACGAGCAACTGAGAATCGCGCGTGTCGGGTGACCCTTAATTCTAAACTCGGAAGTAAAAATGCTTCTGGCTGGTCAAGTCCAAAAGGCTTCAAGAACTGTTTTTGAAATGCGGACATTTCGCGCCCGTGATTAATTGCCAGCGGAATCTCATTTCCAAAATGGCGGACAAAAACGATCGTAGTCAGGGAAAGCGTATCCCCTGCGATTTTTTAAATAATTTGAGCTCTGTGGATCTGTTTTACGAAGAAAAAAGCTGGAATGAAACTTCTTGCCAGAAAATGTTAGGTTTATACTCGGTCGAGCGGCTGATAGCAACAAAACAGTACGCGGCCGTACCTTTCGTGACATTTTCGTGACATTTTCGTGACAATTTTGTTTTAAAGCCAAGCCTGGTAGGCTAATCGAGGGGGTAGTACTTGGTGTAAGACTGCCCAAAATGTCCCGGGCCACCGCCCACCACTGTTAGTGCTGAGGATTTTTGAATGCCTGGAACCAGGCGGTGTGCGCACTACGATCGCTAAGCGTCATGGGCGGTATTCAAAATCAGATCATTTGTGTCAAGATGGCGTGGAGTGAACATCTCGACAGCGGAGGGAATATTCGTTAATTACGCTGTAGATATATACGATTTTGCTTTGAATCTCTTCCGGAAGCTCTTGAAAAAGAAAGTCTGTCCAATTCTCAGGGAAAAAACAGGGTCAATCCGTTGATAAGTGTATTCTGGTGTATTTTGTTCGTAATCACTTGCATCCAGTTTGCAACTGAGCGAGAAAAGTCGGCACAGAAACGCTTTGTTCAATGCTTCAATCATGAAAAGCAGTGGAGGTAAGACCCGCGGCTCGCCGAAACTTTTGAATTCACCGTGAAATATTAGTGCAACTAGTGCTAAGAGGTACTGATATGCATAGCTGTGATATATACTCATAAAATACTAGGAGCTTCTTCAGAATACCCGGCCGCGGTATTTAAACCCCGGCATGTGCAATCGATAAAACCGATAATCGATAACATTCGATAACAATCGATAAAAATTAGTAAATTGTATCGGAAATCGATTAAAATCGATAAAAGGACACGTTGTGAGTAATCGATAATTATCGATTTTTAAATTAATGTTATCGATTTTATCGAATTTCTAAAATGTATCAAATCTTCCATAAAAACACTCTTACGATTCAATGAATCAAGTAGGACGAATTTAAAGATTTATTTAACAAATCGATAATTGAATGAATACTGATAATCAAATAATATTAACACGATTCCCTGGCATGATTCAACGGGGAAACGCAACATAACATAACCGCTTTTTGTATTTACTCAGAAACTGTTCAAGCTAAATGTCGTAATGACATCCTACAAATACATGTACTACGAAGTACGAAGCTGCGTAGTTGTAATGCTAGACATTGTCTCCAGTAAATGTTTTGTCAGCAAAACCCTCGCCGCCGCAAAAATCATACTACAAATCAGAGCTAAAATCATTCTATAAATAAGTAAAACGAAGTAAATGATGAACTCCGCAACTAAAGCAGAAGAGAGGTAATGAAACAAAAATAACTGACAAAAGAAAAAACAAAGAATGAAGTTAATGTGTTGACTGAATGAAATAAATCCTTGGTTGCTTAATGTTTCTGTTCATTGTTTTATATTAAATTAAAACGCTGTCCACATAGAAGCAGTTTTATTTTGTATGGTTTTTGATACTCCGTTAAAATCGATTAATCGATAAAATCGATATCGTTAAATACGCGGAAGACTGTGAGTATCGATTTCTATCGATTGATCGATAAAATCGATATCGATTAATTAAAAATTATCGATTGATATCGATTTATCGAACGGTTTTCCGATATCGGTTTTTATCGATTGGTCATACCGGGTTTAAACACAGAGAGCATTTGTGTACAATGAACTTGTGTCCTCTTTATAATTAATATAATATTGAGCATCTTTATTTGCCCATATATTTTCTATTGGTATGACTCATAGAATGTCTTACAACTGGATTGAAACTGAAAATGGCATATTTGTGATTACAAAGCCTGATGCAGTCAATAGATTTTAAAAGCTTCAGCCACTATTTGTTTAATGATTGTGTCAGTATGTACAAACACATGTTATCACATATTTTTTGGATTATAAAAACTCTTCAAAATGTGAAATTCATACATGTTTACAAATCTCCTGTAATCAAGGCTGGGGCAACATAGCTTGAGACCCCTTTCCTTTCTCCTCACCCCAATTTTATAATTTAAATATGGTGTCATAGGTCTCATCATACTCACAGTGAACTCGTTTATGCAGACACTGAGGGGACCGTAGAAATTATCCATCTTAATTTAGTGAAAATTTAAGGCTTTTTTCCAGGGAACAAAGCAAGTTGTCTGTAATGATTAGCAAGGCTGTGCTCTAAGGAACATTGAAAGGAGCCCACATCTCTGAACCTGTAAAATCTAGGCTGCCCAGCATATGATTTGTATGAAAAGTCTGAGATTTTCTAGTCACAAAAGCAAAAGTTAGGTGCCAGGGGCCACAGGGCTCTGCTAGAGCACAGCCTTGATCAGGTGTCTGTATGAAGCGGTTGTCCGTAAAGAGGGCTTTTGGGTTACCAGTTATTGCAGAGGTGGATCCTAGTAGTACAGTAAAACCCTCCTGACTTAATTAGAACCTGAATTTTAAGAACCTGTTAGGCTTAAATATGCCAGATGAGCCCCCTCTATATAAAAACCTGTTTTGCCTAGAATTTGAAACACTGGTTCTTATTTTTGAAATCTATGAAAAAGTTCTGTACACTTAAGCAGAGATAAATCAACATTTAGAATCTTCTTTGGATACAAAGCTGTCTTATCACTTGAACCGCAATGTAAATGCCAATGTTTAAATTTAAATACATTCCTCATTTTATGTCCATTCTCACATAACTTCTAATTTGGTATTCAGACTTTATGTGAGGAATAAGGTGAAACACAAATACTCTTAGCTACATTTTTTCTTCAGAAAATATGAATCCATTTAAAAACCTAAATAGCCTAAACTTGTGCTAACTACTATTTATATAAGAATCTGTTTAGGCTTACTTAGTTAATTCAGGTTCTTAGTCTCATGATTTAACTGCCCCTTCGTTCCACTTTTTCTATTTCCTTTCCCTGTCACCATTTTTTCAGCCTTGGTTTTCCAATATCAAAAGCACATTCAATGATCAAGCAATTTATATTTTAACTAAAGCCACAAAAATATGCAAATTGTTTGATATATATTAAACAGCGTAAACGGGTAAACTGATTGAATGACATCACTTAGCCTGTGTGGCAGGCATTTCAAAGAAAAGGGAAAGTGGGTCTTGGTGCAAGAGAAATGTGAGGGAAGGAGGGAGGGAAATGCCTGCCATACAGGAGACGAATTGTTTTTTGCATTATAAACATCAACCAGGTGAATGTTGAAATCACTCCCTCCTTCCTCGTGCAGTCTTCGCATTTCTCTTGTGCCCAAAACCCCTTTCCCTTTCCTTTTAAAGGCCTGCTACAGAGGCTAATCACCACTGAATAAAAAAGGGACTAGGCAAGGAACTGACAAAGTCATAACATCCACACAACAACACACAACAAACTTGGAAGTAGATTATGGTTTTCTTTTCTCAAGAGTGATGTGCATATTTCTCTGAATAAAAGTAAAGTGTAAGCTTGGTGGATGTTATGAAACTCTTCTTCTACACTGCACTATTCTTGCAATTCTCCCAAAAACCATTTTTCATAAAGGATGGCTGGTTTCAAAATGCACAGGGCTTAACTGTATAATCAAACTTATCATTTAATTTAATACCTGTAACTCTTATCCTACTGATTTTAAACCTGCATAAAGGGAATCAAATGTATGACTACAAATTATTATTTTATTATGCTTTTTTTAGTCCTATTACAAAAACAGACATTCCTACATCAGAGTGCTCATCAGCCTATTTATATACCAATTTCGAACATTTTATGCTCTCCTAATGCTATTGTTTGGAGGAACCAGTCGCCGCTGCCCCGCTATTTTGTGATCAGCTTGTGATTACAACAGTAACACTTCCAGTAACATGTCACATTGGTCTTCGCGAGGCTACATTTTCCTATGAAAACATGCCGGTTTCAATTCGGAAAAAGTATCACAAAACGTGGGGCGCGTTGGGGAGCGATAAAAAATTAGCGTAGAACAAGGTTTGTAGAAACACTTACAACTATCTTCCACTTTCGACGGGCAATATAATGGAAATTATAGCTTCTTAAAAACCGGGTTCAAATTTCATGCTCTTACAGGAGGAAACTTCGGGCTCCACGTTTTAGATTGAAATGAAGAGTATTGATTTGTTTTGCTTCACAGAAAAAATCTAAACAAATATTAACTTATGAAATCGAGAAAAACGATCTAAGGAAAGAACTGTATCTATTGAAAAATAAAGCACATAACCTGCGAAATTTCTCGACCTTCGCCGCCATCTTGAAAATTTTGAATCCACAATGCATCGCAATCGTAGTGCGCACACCGCCTGGCCTGGAACCTAGTTTATATCCCGTGAAGCATCTCTGGAGTTGTAGCAACAACCAAAATGGCGATTCGGTGAGGTTTGGAGTTGTGAAGCTTTGTCCGACCGAAATAAGTCATTCGCAACTATGGCGTCCATTACTGGACTACAGATGGAAAACTGAGGGAAATAATGCGCCTTTGGAAGTATTTTCCAGTGCAAAAATCGTCCTTTTAACGACTGTTTTGGAAACATCTTCCATCGCAGAAGTGATATCGAGTCGTGCAAATTTACTTCAGTGACGGGTTTATCCTCTAATCGACGAGTATTTCGCATGACTTCGGCAAGATTTTAAGACAATGTATGGAGAAATGGAGCGTACAACGAGAGATAAAAGTGGCCACTTCGGGAAGTAAGTAAACCTACTTCTAATTAGCTATTTTTAACCCAGATGCGAAGGTTACACAGCGCTTAACATGTTTCGAGTCGTGCACCGAACACCCGTGAGCTCATAATCGATATATTTGAAAAAGTTTCCTTTTCTCCATACATTTTCTTATACGAATTCGCAGCCATTGTGGCCTTGGTGCGCACGCGCAACCGCCATCTTGTCCCTAATTTCTGGCAATGAAACTATTGACAAACTATGCAAGATGCGATAGATTTACTTACGTAAAAATGAACATATCAGGAAGTCGGAATCATCATGTGGCAAGGTACTATTCATTGATGGTCAATATAGCCCGCATAGCAGGCGCTTGGAAATAGTGGGCTAAACGAAGAACGGTGTGCGCGAGAGAGACACGCGTGTCTTTCCACACTTTCCAAATACTTTCGAGCGCCTACTACGCAGGCTATGTTCAATACGGACTATTCAACAGAGACGATGTTGTCGACAACAATCGTCAGCAATCGATATCAATCGAGCTCCTGGCTTACCCGCCATGAATTTTTGCCGCACTTTTAGAGACACGGTGCTTAAAGAAATTGGGAAGATCTATGCTGAGAGGAAAAAAATTAGTTCTCTCTTTCCCCGCCCCTTACACTAGCGTCTTATTTTGCGTGCTGTTTTCGCGCGGCTTCTCGCGATTTCCCCAAAGGAAGAACTTGCTCGCAGGCTAGATCCATACAAGGTAAGTGCACAACCGCAATTTCTCCGGGTGAAACTAGAGCGCTGGTAATTTAGTAGCATTTTTGACAACATGGCCTTTATTCATGAAACTGCGAACGTGAGTTTCAAATGTGGGTCCAAGGCAGTTTACAATTAGCTACCTATAATCAACCAGTGGGCCACTGAATCAATGCGCATGGCTTTAACTCCCATAGACTGCGAACCTACAGGAAATCGAAGATTGTTGCAAAGCTGATAACATCCAGTGTTGTGTTGTACAAAGTATGCGTTTGCGTTACGTCTAGGTACTCGGCTTTGACTGAACAAAACACATTCTGCATGATTGCTATCGTAGACTTGGTCTTGACTAATTGGCTTACGCACTATTTTTCAACTAGTTAAATAGACATAGTGTCCAAACAATGGACACCATTAAAACATTTTCGACTCGCCTTAACATGTTTTGGGTTATTAGACTTGTTATCCGAAGGGAACGTTTATCTTTATTTACCGAACCTACTCCAGGATTTGAGTACTGAAGTTCACTGCACCTGTTATCATCTTAATCTAAGGTCTAAATATCATTTGGCAGAGATTTAAGTGAAATTATGACACCAAGACTCCCCTGTCAGTGAAGAGATGCCAGTAAAAATTTACAAAATACGCTTCAGGGGAGGTAAGAGCGTCGTCCTTAAAATGAAATTTTTCGTGTTTCAAGCGAACTCAATCTAAACCCGCATTAACAGAGTATCCAATATCTTAATTCGACATTTTTGGGGGGGGTGGGTGGGGTGGGGGTTAAGCCGTTATTAGAAAGCCTGGGTTTTCGATTTAGTTTGCCTCATATTTGAAGTTGGGCGCATTCATGGTAGTTGGATGTACAAGTACATCACAAGTAGCAAGTTTATCTTAATTTTATATTGACTATTTTGCTTAATGTAAACATTACATCCACGTTCAACGTGAAAGAAAGGTGTCTATACATTTCCAAGTTGGAAATTAAAGCTTAGTTGTCAGTAGCGACTTCAATGATTTATAAAATGCTCGAAAACACAAGTGCAGCTACTATAATAGACGACAAGTTCAAAAAAGCACAACAAAACAAAAACATGACAACACAAAACTTACACCTGTTTATGCTTTTTCCCGTATTCTAGCAGAACATGTTCTTGCTATTAAC
>OZ037784.1:15039360-15056860 GCA_964035525.1 Porites cylindrica
TTTACTCCCCTTTTGACGATAAAAAAACACTGTTACTTCCTGGACGTCAGCACACGGTTATAGGACACAGTACGAAAGACATATCTTTTATCTAGTTTCCAAGTAGTTAATTTTCCGTTATGCCGTTATGCCGTTATGTAGCACTGAATTATAGCACCCCCTTTTTTCGCATTTTTCTGGCAGAGCTTATGAATTAGTGAGAAATAACCTAACTCTTAACTCGAACTCCTAACTCACTCTCGAGTTTAACTCGAAATGAATAGAGAGTAGTTCCGTTATTTCTCACTAATTCATAAGCTCTGCCAGAAAAATACGAAAAAAGGGGGTGCTATAATTCAGTGCTACATAACGGCATAACGGAAAATTAACTACTTGGAAACAACCACTTAAGGTTGAATATCATCTCTTACTAATTAAACGATACAAGTACGAATTTCAGATCTACTGAGTTCTAAAAGCTGGTTATACCGGTAAGTAAACTATGGGCGTCTGAGACACCCCTTCTCCATGCTGTTTTACGTTTCTCTTTTGCTTTTCATCTACAAAGCGCATATCTGACGCGTATTTGCGCGTAAGGCAAAACCCAGTCTTAAACTGTTTTTTAAAACAGCAAAAACGCCCAAAACTAAAATGATCTGTAACAATAAGAGCATATTTTTTAATGTGAGAAAATTGATTTCTTATCAGTTAAGGAACCAAGATTACACTTATTACACTTGGGTATATGAAATGAGTAACTATTAAAAAGTCAGGTGGTGCTAATCCATTTAAAAAAAGCCATGAAGGTGACCAGCAGTATCATGAGTACTAATCACAGTTCACAGTTGGTATAGGTGACAGCAGGCGACAACTTGCAGTTCAAGAGTTCCAGGAGTTAAAGCAGACTCAAATGTCCCAATCTGACCCCAACTGGAGTTGTTTGTCGGTACTCCCCTACTTCCGAGTTCAAGTCTCCAGCAACACATGTAAATATCCCAGTGGTTTGTCTTCTTCCATTTGGCAGTCTTATGTTCATATGAATCATATTTGACTCATTAATTTACTCAGCCCCACTAGCCTTTGTGTGATGAATGCTGCTAAGACTTAAATACCTTACTTGTACTAAATTCGCGTCGTACTCATTTTCGCTCAGCTTTAAATTCGCGCGATTTAATTTCGCGCAGCTTTAATTTCGCGCAAGTAACTTTCCGTGTTCATTCTTTTTGGTTTGTTTCATAGAGCTACTAACAATTAACGCATTTATAATGAGTGTTTTTTATCAACAAATAATACAATATTTGTCAAAACTTAATCAAAAAGCAATTAGGTGGCCCTCAAAAAATGCCTTCAAAATTATGTAAATTATGTAATGTTAGCAAAATTCAACTTAACTCAAATGTGTATATGCGTTAATAAATCAACTCATTTGTATTACTAACAATGAGTGTCTCATATTACACCACGAAGCTTTTCGCGCGGATTATAATTCGCGCAGTACTAAAATTGGCGCACCCAGCGCTGTGCGAATTCTAGAACTGTGCAAATTTTAATACAAGTAAGGTAGGGTTTTTATTCATTTTCGTTGGTACTTTGCTAAGGATTTCTTTAACTTCAGGCATTTCAGTTTCCCATCCCAACGTTACCACTTATGACTAGGACTCAGCTATAAGTTTTTCGTTCAAGTAGTTGCTTTGGTTTGGGCATAAAGTTTTCCCTTAATGACTTGTATTTTCCACAACATCATCATTTTTTCCCATTGTTAACAACTTAATTATCTTTGTCTTCCACTGACTACATGAAATATCTTTACAGTGGAAAATTTATGTAATAATCAACAGCCTACAAGTAAACATTCCATTTAGGGGAAGCCATGAGTGAGTGGCACGGGAGAGGAGAGGCAAGAGCAAGGGAAGGGAAGGGGAGGGGAAAGGAGAGCGTTTCAAGCCTGAGTCCTTATCTCTGCCCCTTGTGGCTTTACCCTTGTTAGTATGTTCTTGTGCGGCTCCACTTCACTTGCCACGAAATGGAGAGCTTGCTCACAGGCTTTTTAATCAACAGTTGATAACACTCCCCCACAGCACCATTGTAGCAGCACAGTTTATATTGACACTCCCCTTTATAAGAAATAGAGGGTATTACATGGTCGCGCAGAGATGCGAAATTTCTCTTCGAGTGTTGAAGCGCGCACTCGTTAAATATATTTTCAACACGGCCATGTAATGTTCTATTTGTTATATATACCCCAATGAAATACCAAACCATTTCACTTTAATAGTTTTTTGCTGTGAAAGGTGCAATTTATTATGTAGCCATAGTAACGCTGATATTTCATGCGTGAAGATAACATGTTATTTTCACATGTGTTTTCGTGGGAAAGCTTACCTGGTATTTCATTGGTGTTTATATAATTATTATACTACTACATGAGAAATTTCTGCAATTTGATTGGCTTAGAGCAGTGGTATTTCAGCATAATTTGAAATACCTGCACGTGAAAATTACAAAACCTTTGCGGGTAGTAGTATAAACAAATAATAGCATGATTTATACACAATAAGTACGTGATATTTTTGGCATAAATACCACTTGTGATATTTCAAAATTGTCTCAAATTTCACTCGTCTAACGGCTCGTGAAATAACATGTATGTATAACAATTTCAAAATATCACTCATGATAATTTATGCCAAAATATCACTACAAACCATGCTATTACCTATACTAACATCTGATATTCTTACCGTTCCATTATCTGCAATCACTTCTTCATCAACAGCCATAAGCACATCTCCTCGCTTAACCACATTACTGCAGCTGAATAAAGGCAGCACCTTTGTGACCAAGACTCCTGTCTGATCACTGGATAACTGAAAGTAACTCCGCATGTGCTCACTTTCAATTGGCTGCCACTTGATCCCAAGGCGACAAAAACCATTGTACATGTGGCTCTTTTCAATATCATCCAAGAAATGTTTTATGATTGTTACCTGTTCATATTAAGTAAAAAGTTGAGAAATGTTTTACTCCTCATAAGCAGGTCACCAATTAACAAGTTTTGTTTCACGGCTTAAGATAAAATAAATTGCTCTTATGTATTATTACTTTTATCAGTAAAAATAGATTCATGTAAGAAGTACACTGCAAAGATGGGTGTACTTGTCAACATTAGATTCATAAAAGCAGTAAATGATATTCAGTTAGTCATCCAGAAGAAAGTGTGTAGTAGAACTTACAAGAAATTACCAGCCAGAACACCCTCTTTTGGTGTGGATGTTGTTCAAATGAAATGTTGACTTAGTTGTGTGTAAAGTTTTTTGACAGCCTGAAGCTGTTTTTTAAAATATCTTTCTTGCAAAATATAACGCTTTAAATAGCTCGAGTGGCAGAAAAACATGACACATGGCTAAGTAATCATTTTGTTTGCACTATTAATAATTACTGAGATATTAACTAATGTACATCCAAATCTGGAGCAAATTGTAGCTGCCATAATTTTCATCTGTATTTTCTTCCATAAATTAAGTACGAAAGATCAATGCTCAGATTACAATAACAATGAAGGCCACACAATTTGCAGCAAGTTAAACAAAATTAATTTTAATGGTCACTGTTTTAGTTCCAGAATTTTTCTTTAGAACACATCTCATATGAAAAGAAGAACTTATTTACATTATGTACAGAAAACATCTGAGAAACTGACAAGGGAATTATAGAAGGATTGGATAACAGCGTCGTAAATAAGACAGATTGCAGGCAGAAAAAGACATGTCAAACTCTTCTTACAGGAATGATATATCCTATGTTCTCAGCATTATCCAGGGTCTCAAATGCAATTCCAATTACTTTGTCATCTTGAAGAGCAGGACCACCACTGTTTCCACTATTTATTGCTGCATCAATCTGAAGTCAAATATAACAAATATAAATCAAGTAGATAGGCAGTTTCGAATCTACTCTCAATAGCTTTCATTTTCAGGTGAGGAACACTATTCTAAGCAAGTTCAAAAAGAGTAAATAATAATGACAAAAGAAGGCTTCAAGGGAGATGTATCCCTCAGCTGGAGTGATATGTCCTGACCCAACCCTTTTATAAAAAGAAATTCAGGAGAGGTCATTATTTATAAGGAAGACTTTTGGGCACCAGTTAAAATCATGAAGTTCCTCAGTCTGTTGCCAAATTTAACTGAGAGAAAAGATGTTTTCTATACTCATCACCACTAGCCAAGGTTATCAGTTGATTAAAATGAAAAGCAAAGTACTGTGAACTAAGTTAGTTAGATCTAGAGTGTGAAAATTTCAAGAGGGCTGGGACCAAGTATATGTACTTTTCTCTAGGCTAAACCCTTGTAAAAATTTATTAGCGATCGCGCCGCGATCGCGCCGCGATGACCGCGATCGCGGAGCGATGGCAGCGATCGCGGCGCGATTGTGCATATCGCGGCGCGATTTAGATTAATCGCGCCCGCGATAGCGACGCGGTGATCGCGATCGCGGCGAGGTTATAGCGATCGCGGCGCGGTGATCGCGATCGCGATCGCGACGTGGTGATCGCGATCGCGACGCGGTGATCGCGATCGCGGCGCGATGATTTTGATCGCGGCGCGATGATTTTGATCGCGGCGCGATATCAGCGATCGCGATGCAATTGAAGTAAATCGCGCTTGCAATAGCGACGCGATGATCGCGATCGCGGCGTAGTGATCGCGATCGCGGCGAAGTTATAGCGATCTCAACGCGATGATCGTGATTGCGGGAAGATGATCGCGATCGCGGCGCAATTTTGAAAAATCGTATCTGCGATCCCAAGGTCAGGATTGCGATGCTGGCGATGAAATCGCGATCGCGGCGAAGTTTTAACGATCTCAGAACGATGATCGTGATCGCAGGAAGAAGATTACGATCGCGGCGCGATTCAGAAAAATATTATCCGCGATCTCAGAGTCAGGATTGCGATCCTGGCGATGAAATCGCGATCGCAGCGGTATTGTACTTATCGCGGCGTGGTGAACGTGATCGCGGGGAAGATAGATCGATCGCGGCGAAGTTATAGCGATCTCAACGTGATGATCGTGATCGCGGGAAGATGATCGCGATCGCGGCGCAATTTTGAAAAGTCGTATCTGCGATCCCAAGGTTAGGATTGCGATGCTGGCGATGAAATTGCGATCGCGGCGGAGTTATAACGATCTCAGCCCGATGATCGTGATCGCAGGAAGAAGATTACGATCGCGGCGCGATTCAGAAAAATATTATCCGCGATCTCAGGGTCAGGATGGTGAAGATAGAGCGATCGTGGCGAAGTTATAGCGATCTCAGCGGAATGATCGTGATCGCAGGGAGATGATTGCGATCGCGAAGACAGACAGTTTTTATTTTAGCTCGATGATATTAAACGCTAAGCAGCTGATGGGGTCGTGCAATTTTGAAAAATAGTATCCGCGATGGCAGCGACATTGTACTTATCGCGGCTTGATTTAGTAAAGTCAAATCCGTGATTTATATGTCAGGACTACGATCCCGGTTTGGTAATCGCGATCGCAGGGGCATTGTACTTACTGCGAAGCGGTGATTGCTATCGCGGTGCGATTTAGTTAAGTTGTAATCGGCGATCGTCGAGTGCCATATTGCTCGCGATCGTGGTGCAGTAATCGCGATCGCCAGGTGGTGATCACGATCAATTCTAATTAAGTTCGCGTCCGCAATCTCAGTGCCATTTACATCGCGAAGGAGATAACCGAGGATCACAGTTATCGTCGCGATTTCTGTTATAAGTTAGTCGTATGGTTATTATTCTGTTTGAGCTCTCACGTCTTTCACGCCCCTTTTAGTCTGGTTACTAGCTCGTCTTGTTATTCCTTATCGTTCGTGACTCGTTAGTTGTTTTTTTTATAACTGGCTATATTTAATTTGGTGTTATCAGAGACCGCCTTTCCCGTTAGTTATGGGCCGTAATTCGCACTGCGTTTGCCTTTGCACCCTTTTTTTCCACACGTTAGTTGATTCACACAGTGCATTGACTCTAAGGTTTCATAATGAAAGCACTTAATATTTTCGTTATTGCTTTGGAAAACTAATCGAGGCCAGTATGCATCCTTTGGCTAACTAACAGGCTTTCTAACTTTCCAGATGGCTTTCAAACTGCCGGATATTTAGCCTGTGCGAAAACGTACTCGTGAGTCTCGAATGTTTCTAAGTGTCGAAACGGCGTCGACTCTCAGGCTCTATGCCCAAGAAACCACAAACGCTCTACTGCTAAGCCATTCCTGTTTTCCTAATCCCTTGGTAATTCTAAACGAAGATATAATACTTTCAAACGATTATATTTAGAAAAAAAGATTTTGAAGAAAATCAAAAAAACATTCTGACTGCCGTGCAGCTTAGACCCTTCCCGGCTGCCGGGCATATTATTTTATTTTTATATTCCATTATGTTGTTCTTCAAAACTTGCGATTGTGAAAATTATTAGGGCAGGCAAAATAGTAATAATATTATAATAAAACACTGGAAAGTTAAGTAACTAAAAGACTACAGAAATATATCAATATCGGGACGTCGAACATTCGGAAAAACTATAAGCTTATAATAACAGTCATTTTCAGTTTGTTAGAACTTTATCGGTTTCTAGAGAAGGCACGGTTTTCCTTGTGTTTTTGACCAGAGTTACATTAGCAAAAAGCTAGGAAACCTTTTCTCGCTCACCTCTAATTGAGTCATTTTAAGCCCAAGGATGAATTTCTGTTACGCTCCAGGCCTTAAGCTGCTGTATATAAGGATGTAATCAACATGATTTTTACTTAATGGTCCTTAATAACAGAAATGAATCCTGCATGTACGTGACGGTTTAATGCAGAGTATTGGGGTGCGATCGATTCAACCAAAATTCCAACCGGTCCGACCGGAAAAAAAAAGGTGGACCCGTTTTTTCGAAACTTTTCCGGTTGGACCGAACCGATCCATTGAGTTTTGGACCGAAATATTCCGGAAATTTTGGTTGAATGGATCGCCCTTGGGGACTGGATTCCAAGATCCGATTTCCCGCCACTGCGACGCGGGTGGCCAAGATTCAAGGCTGACGCGTACCTTGAAAAAGAAAATTGCTCTCAATTTCACTTGTCATGCAATTGGCAATGGCCGTTTATTGCTGTTTAAACATTGGAAAATTTTTCTTCATGATTCTTTTGACATGTTGAAAGTTCAAACAAAGAAACATACTTAAAAAGGTAAGTCTACTCACTTCTTATTATCACTAAGTTTAATTTTAAACCTAATTAAGGTTAAGCTTGATATTCATTCGGTGTTGTCGATTTTATCCTTTCCGGCACTTTTCGTAGTTTATAACACAATTAAGGTTAGCCTTTTTATTAGGCTTCTCAAACAAACAAAAGCTAAAAAAAATTCGAGCTACCTTTTAATAGTTCGAGAAAGCAAAACTTCTGATTTTGGGGCCTTCGTTTTTTAGCTCATTTTTTTATATCCTTCGAGGGGTGTAAGTCTTAAGCTACTTGAGCTGGACAACTCAGTGATTTGTCTTAATTTGAATATTTCAATACTCTAATTTCGGGAATAACTCTCTTGGTTAACTGGTTTTAATTTCTCAACAGGAAAACCGCTCTGGACGTACTGTGGGGCATAAACATGGCAATATACCAAGAGCCATGATGGCCTCTTGAATATTCTGCAGCAACAATTAATCTGGCAAAGACAACAGTTGTGAGTACTCAGTTTGTACATTATGTAAATTTCAAAGTTAACGTTTAGGCTGAAGACAAAACATGTGGGACGTCACATTAAATTGGCTTAATAAAGAAGTATGGAGAATTTCGGTGAGAATATTTAAGCACGGTAAATGAACATGAAACATATCATTAGCGTGAGGAAAAAAGAAAAAATATTTTTATCCCTAATAGGATGAACCTATCTGAAGACATGGACAAGTGGATCAAAAGAAAAGAAATCAATGCATATAGGCGGTTTCATTATCTCAATACTTCAGGATATAAAACGTTTTACTCTGCTCACACTTACCGGTAGCTAAAAATAAAAAAAACACGATTCACTGAACTCTCACATAAGACCTTTCTTTTGAAAATTCATTCCCTATTTAGATCCGTTTAAGTTGAAAATTTAGCTTTATCTTGACATGATTTATACTACCCTGCTTGCAGACTGAGTAGCTTCGATCTTTCCTAGATAAGTTCGGATAAGTTCCGGCCCGTTTTAATTTGTGATGTACGTAATTTTCGGGAAGAAAATAAGGTTAAACTACAAACGAAACTTTCCGATTTTTTATTGATCTGTTTGCCTTCTGAAGCTCGATTGTCGTAGGTGAATTTTGTTCTGTTATTTTTGCTTTTTTATGGCGCCTTAAATTACTTGTATGCATTTTTAGTTCAGGTATGCAATTAAGTGTTAAGAAAGCTAATTTTTGGTGTACACGGCGTACAAGAAATGTTCTTTCGATTTGCGAAAAAAAAAAATTCCGTCGACTGGTTGAATTTTAAAACCAAAGTTTAGATAATATTCCAAAATAAATTTTGCGTACTATGTCCTTGGTCCGGCCAAACTAGCCAAATAGTGATTGAAAAGGGAAAGCCTGTTTGAAAATTTCCCAGTAACACTGCACTTTATTTATTAAGCAGTGGTATAGAAGGCCATAAAATGAAACTTATATTTCATTTGGGAGCTGTAGCATTTAGCAAAGTCAAAAAACTTGGCAAGCAATGGCCTAACAAGGAAAACATTACTCTGCACGTCCTGCACGTGCATTATGACGCACGCTTTTCGGTCACGGCATGACTTAGACAACATTTTGGTGATGGGAGGTGTTTCTTGAGGACGTAAACAAGCGACGACAAATATTTTTTCCCTCTAAACTTTGATTGAATTCATTTAAAATGGTGGCGAATTGACCTTTTCACGGTTTAGTTTCTTCGAGAGACCAAACGTTAGCTCTTTACACAGAAATCTCAGTTTGGTTTCGAATTTTAAGTGAGCAGCCTATAAAAATTATACAGGAATTTAGATCAGATGGTGCTTGGAAGGTTTCTTTTTACGCACTTTTGATGTCGGCTTCCAATTAAAGTAGCCAAAGTGGCCGGAATCACTGGCCGGACCAGGAGCTTCTCAAACGGAGCGGTCATTTTCTATGATGCACGATTTTCGGCAAAGCTCAGAAGCTCTCCGTTTGTCACAAGTTAGTAAAATGTTACTGCAACTTTCAGGACAAATTTCAGCTCACTACTCTTCTTCTGAGATAAGAAATACTCATTTATGTCTTTTTCGTTCGGACCGTGATCGCAACGAGAAATTCGGCCGAAAACCATCTGCGATCAATGACAGCGATCGCCGCGAACTTCGGTCAAAAACGCTAAGCGATCGAGAACAGCGATCGCTGAGCGATCACTGCCATCTCGCCGCGAAATTCGGCCAAAAACGCTAAGCGATTAATGACAGCGATCGCGGCGCGATCGCTCTCATCGCGCCGCGAAATCCGGCCAAAAACGCTAAGCGATTGATGACAGCGATCGCTCTCATCGCGCCGCGAAATCCGGCCAAAAACGCTAAGCGATTGATGACAGCGATCGCTCAGCGATCGCTCTCATCGCGCCGCGAAATCCGGCCAAAAACGCTAAGCGATCGACGACAGCGATCGCTGAGCGATCGCTCTCATCGCGCCGCGAAATCCGGCCAAAAACGCTAAGCGATTGATGACAGCGATCGCGCCGCGATCGCTCCCATCGCTCCGCGAATAACGCAGCGATCGCGCCGCGAAATCCGGCCAAAAACGCTACGCGATTTTGACAGCGATCGCGCCGCGATCGCTAATAAATTTTTACAAGGGAACAATTTCCTTCATGGCAATAATTTCTTGAGACAAAAAAGTTAGTTTCTTGTACTTTTCAAAGAAGCAAGCCAATAAAATAAAAATACAGACATAATAAATATGACAGCATCAAAATGGTTTAACTTGGAGACAAACCTGAATGGCTAAGAGTTCCACAGCAGAATGTGCATATCTCTGAATCTCTACTCTAGACACCACCCCTCTTGTGACACTGATGTTATCTCCACCAGTTGGAAAACCAACACAAACCACGTCTTCTTCAAGAGCAGGGACTTTGCCAAACTCCAGTGGACAGAGATCTTCCCAGAAAGTCTCATCTGCTACACCCAACTATTATTACAAACAACCTTAACATTATGTACTTTCTGAGTCAGCACTCGTTAACATCCGTTGAAAGGCCCTTAGACAGCTTATGAAATTTACACAAGGTAGAACTGTTGTCTACTTTTATATCACACTTAGATGACATTTCAAGCTGGAAATGTTCATGAAAGTGCAAGTCTCTTCAATTTGAAAGAAAGACAAATTGACAGGAAGGGCAGTAGGATTCGAACCCACGACCCAGAAGACCCAGTAAGTACACCACACTAACCACTAGACCACTGAGGATTGTTGGATGGTAGGGAAATAATTTCAGTACATATAACCAACCCAACAAATGAACCTGGATCGATGGATCAGTACATCAATGGATCGATAGCCAGTTTCGAAGCAGTGCTTATAAATAACCCTGATCAAAGGCAGTGTTTAACCCTAATCCGACACAATAAGGAATACTACGTTGTGTAAACTTTATAAGGTGTCCAAGGGCCTTTCGACGGATGTTAAAAAGTGCTGACCTTTCTGGAACAGTGACAGTAACTTTCTGAAGTGACAGTAACTGTCAGTTGATTATTACATGTGACTTAAAGGATATTTTCAGCTTTGCATAACAAGCAATAGGATGACCAAAAAAGACAGAAAGAAAAAAAAAAGAAACAAAATTGCCAGCAATCACACATGGTCCAGAGGAGTTACGTGTGTCAAGCAAAATTTTAAAACCCATTACAAACCTTTGACATCAAAAACCTCAATCAAGCAAGGCCTTTTCCATGAGAAATCCACATAAATACAAAAGTGCAAAAAAGAATTTACGACCCTAAGCCGGGACAAAAGACTGCATGTACCTGTACTGGAAAAGAGATTGGGATCCAAGGTACATAAGGAAAGTCTGTCTGGTTTAAATATAATAATAATAACTAGTAACAACCAAAGGTTACAGAGTGCAGGCAACAACGATCAAACGCAAAACGCTTTTGTTCCAGAGTGGTGCTTTGTGTAAGTTTCACAAGACAGATGGTCAAAACAAGCGTGATCACATTACGACTGATGGAAGGTCCAAATTGCATTCTCTGCACTCCATTGATTCTTAATGGAAGCCCAAACAAATGCTGGCCACATAAATACGACACATGCGGAATTATAACAACCAGGGCCGAGTTGCTCGAAGCATGGTTAGCGTTAACCAGCATTTAATACCTTGACAACGTATTGGTTTTGATACTGCTTAACCAATGGTTAAAGCTAACCATGCTTTGAGCAACTCAGCCCAGGAGATTAGGATTGCGGGCTCCTCCTGTTCCCCCAATAATGATGATAATAATAATAATAATAATAATAATGATAATAACAACAACAACAATACAAAATGTAATAACAGCAACTACAAGAAGAACAGCTTTGGTTACCATGGCAATGTCACATTCATGACCAACGTGGATGACATGTGCATTATACTTCTTGGCATCACCATGCTTGCGTACTCGCACCTGAAATTAGAAACATCCTATCCATAACGTACATCAAAATAATGATTATCACAACTATGGCAGAGCAAGAACTTTTTTAGTTCTCACGTTTTCACGTTATTTTCATTTTGTGTATTTATTTATAATGCTCCACAAAATGTTTCCGCAAAACAAATGTAAGCGTTAAAAAAATTCTTAGCAAAATCTACTTAGTCAAAATGACTTCTAATATATTGTACATGAGACACACTATAATACTCAACACAAATTAGAACACTGGTGTGAATTAGAGCAATCATCACTTAAAATGCCTTTGGTATAAAAAGGTAAAAGGACTCAAAAACACTTCAGTATAGTCACTTACAGACTTCTGGTATGCTACCACATGTCCATTTGTGAGTATTCTTCGACCAGAAATGACAAATCCAGATCCAAAGACCTGTTGTTGTCACTTCATTTGCCATGGCATGCTATAGTTAGGTGTAGAAATCTGCACAAAAAGTTTCACCACTGATTGCAGAACCTAAAAGAATCAACCCTTCAATAATAAGGCCACATTTTTTGTAGTAAGTGTTAATTAAACAATACTTGAACTTCCAACCCAGAGGTACCTATTTCAGCCAGACTCACTCTGACCATTACTATTAGCGTACGATTTGAGTCATACAGTGTATGCTGTAAACAGATGGAGCCTTTCTCATACTGTTTTTAATATTATTGATTATTTTCTGTTTTTTTTTTAGTAGAGTGTCAGTGTAAACTTTCATACACAGAACAGCTGAGTCAGTAATTCCACTGTTAATAAAACATGTACATTTTTTTTACATTTATTTCACAGGGGTTGTACCTAACAGACTTTTGACTCATAATTATAGTAAACTAATGAACTTTGAGTTTCTGATGAAACTGCAATTTCAAAATGTCGCCTTTTGAAGGGAGAGGAAAACTAGATAACCCAAGAAAAACCCATGAGGTGGGGCCCAGGAACCAACAGCAAATTCAAGAAAGAGGATCAACCATAAACACACCATAGTCATAGAGGTTTCCATCAGCATACTGGCCCAGTCACAAACTGACCTGCATTTTTTTATCCCTGGGGTTGAGGTATTTCCCAGGATTTTTCCACACTATGCAAGGGTGGGGCGGGGTGGCATGGGGATTCGATTGTGTCAAGTTTCCTTATGGTGATTCCGACTTGTATTTGCTATACAGGATTCTGACTATATTGATTAGAGTTGAGCACTGACTCAAAATGGTTAGGGTTCATGCTATATAATAAATAAATGAAATCAAACAAAATCTAGGCAGTGAATGCTCAGTGATGTAGTGGTTTAGGTAGTCAACTGCTTTCACTACACACCGGGTTTGAACCTTTTTTTGCCTTAGAAATTGCCACTGAATTTTTTTCCTTAAAAATAAAGAAACTTTCACCTCCATGAACATTTGTTGAGCAGAAATTTCAGGAGACTTAGATTTCCTGTATTAATAGCAAATACAAGCCAGTGTATGACTCCATTGCAAATAGCCACTGGCTTTATAAATAGCTGTAATTCATCTTAAATGCAGTCACTAGTTTAAACGAAAACCCTCTGCCCTAATTAATGAGATGCCTGGGTGGGTATTTTGCCAGTTAACCATGGGTTGAGGGTTAAAAATCTATTTTAACATCAACTCAGAGTTATCTCCATGTTGACCTGGGGTTTGAGGGGATAGGGTAGTTAATTTAATTTTTATAACCCAAAAGGTCTGGTTTATGACCAGATCATCCACAATGGTCAGGAGTTTCACCACTGTGTCCCAGCTCTCCTAGATTTTGTTTGTTTTCTGAGGGGGAGACTGAAGCAAAGTAATCAGGGGATTGGTGGATTGGTATGACCTAATATCCCAGACAGTAAAGCTTTCTTTGCCAGTGGTACAGTGGAATCCCAATTTGTCGACTACTCAGTTTTTACAATTCCCAGTTTTTTGAGCCAAAAGTCATTTCCCCTGGATATGCTTTGGTCAGACACAATAATTTAACCCCCATTTTCTTTAAACTCCTGATATTTCAAACTAATTCTGCCTCTTTTGAAAAAACTACATTTGATTTCTAAACTTTGAAAATTTAGGAATCAATAAAACTGGTTTTATCAACATGCACTAGCTCCTGTATAAGCATTCAGCAATTTCAAGGGAAGGTGTTTTCATGCACTTCTTACTTCACTGATTATAAACCATGTGAAAAATACGTCATTAATGTCACAAAGACGCTACATTGTACGATGCCATTGCTACCCAATCAAGAATATTTCAGGCATCATTAAGAGTTCCAGGTTGGAAAGAAGCTGAACTAGTCTTTCACCCATTACTGGTATTTTAGCCGATTGAACTACTACTGCTTTTTACACATATGGTAGGCTTTAAGGAAGGAAATGACGCCTAGGCAATTAAACACAAAGCATATCACAGGGGTGTCACTAAGATTTCAAGTTGCCGGGTAAATACAACAAGCAGGTGGGGAATAAAACAGCTAGAGATTTCTTTTGGTTCTATTTTTCTTCTGTTTTTCAATGAAAGAAGCTGGGGGCCACATTCATAGTAGCCAGGGGAGGCCCTGGCCCCCGCCTCTTGTACCATTAAGGTACTAGTTCTGTTTTGCTTAGTTGGCTTCAATCTTTCAATTTACAGCACATATTTGTTTTCCTTGTAAATAAAGATGATACAGTAGTGGATGCAGTAGCGTCCATAATGAAAACTCCTGGCCAACAAAAACTCCACAACAAAGACAGTAAATGACCTTGGGGACAACCAATGGGTGGGGTACTTTCCCTCCTATTTTTGTTCCCACTACAGGGTAGTCAACTTTTTAAGCATTCCTCCCCCAGGAATTTACCATCCAAAAAGAAGAAAAATGCTAATGCCTGGGGTTCACCCCGGAGAGGCATGGGCGCATCTGGATTTGACTGATGCATAAACGTAAACAAGTTTTACAGTTATTCAGTATTTGCGCCAAACTCCTCGCGCTGCTTTCTTCGATTTTGAAATGATCTAGCTTAACATACGGTAAGAAAACCTGCGCCGATTGTAAACAGTTGTTTCTTTCAGATCAGTGATAAATGTTACCATCATTTTTCTGACTCGATAAAATTTTAAATAACATGGCTACTAAAACTTTAAATACTAGGACAGCAATCATTGTATTTGGGATAACCATAAATATTAATTAATAAACATGCATGTTAATTCTAAGTTAAAACGAACAATAAAATAACTAATGATAATTTTTTATAAATCTGAAAACAATGCTCATTACTAGCTTGAGTGTTTTAAAGTAAGCTTAATGATTTAAGCCGGCCACTGAAATGAAAACATCAATGCAAAATGACCGGTCAACATGAAATTACATACCTTTTCACTGGTTTTCAGATGCGATCCGAAATGTTTGTCGCCCATGGTAACTCTAGAGTCTTATCGCCTTCAGTTTGACCGATAAAGGTAGTAAAATTCTGTAACAGGAAATTTAGAACTTCCAAGTCAGTGTGTGAACGACGTGGAAAGAAAATTTTAGAAAACACAGAGAGTTCCGCCATCGCAAGGAATTCTGGTATTTTCGACCCAGCCTCCTCCTCCACAGAGCGATCTCCAGCTTTCTCCAGCCTCTCAGCAAGGCCGGGAGAACGGAGTGCGGGAGAAGCTCCGTAGCCTCTGCACAGACGCCCCCTTCCCGATTTTTTGTTTAGCAGATGGGGCGTCTGTACACAGGCTAGGAGTTAGAAGCTTAAGCTTATTTTTAGTCTGTGTTTCCATCTAATGCATGAGAACTAGAGATAAGTGAAGACAACAACAGTGACAAGCCACCATATAGTCGTCCACGTAATTTGCCTCACTTACTTTTTTGAGCTGCTTTGCTTACTTGAGATGCTTTTTTGTTTACTTGAGGTGCTTTGCTTACTTGAGATGCTTTGCTTGCTTGAGGTGCTTTGCTTACTTGAGGTGCTTTGCTTACTTGAGGTGCTTTGTTTACTTGAGATGCTTTGCTTGCTTGAGATGCTTTGTTTACTTGAGGTGCTTTGCTTGCTTGAGGTGCTTTGCTTACTTGAGGTGCTTTGCTTGCTTGAGGTGCTTTGTTTACTTGAGGTGCTTTGCTTGCTTGAGGTGCTTTGCTTACTTGAGGTGCTTTGCTTAATTGAGATGCTTTGCTTACTAGCTCTTACTTGTCATGCTTTGCCTACTTGAGGTGCTTGAAATGCTTTACTTACTTGATGTGCTTTTCTTGCTTGAGGTGCTTTGCTTGCTTGAGATGCTTTGCTTACTTGAGGTGCTTTGCTTACTTGAGGTGCTTTGCTTACTTGTCATGCTTTGCTTACTTGAGGTACGGTGCTTTGCTTACTTGTTTACTTGTCATACTTCGCTTACTTGGGGTGCTTGAGATGCTTTACTTACTTGAGGTGCTTTGCTTGCTTGAGGTGCTTTGCTTACTTGAGGTGCTAAGCTTGCTTGAGATGCCTTGCTTATTTGAGGTGCTTTGCTTACTTCAGGTGCTTTGCATACTTGAGATGCTTTGCTTACTTGAGGTACTTTGCTTACTTGAGGTGCTTTGCTTACTTGAGGTGCTTGACGTGTTTGGTTGCTTGAGGTTGGTAACTGTTTAGGGGCACAAGAACTTATCGAGTTTATGTTCTGTAATCTACTTGTTAAACCACCACTTCGAATGGTTACTTTAGCCCTCATAATCATCATCATCATCACGATCCGTTCGTCATCATCATCACCCTATTTCGTCTCCTTGTGGGTTGCTAGTCATCTCATTTTCTTCTCCCTCTCACCCCACATAAGATAATTTCGGCAAAAAGGTGCCGCTTATACACGAGTTTTTACGGTATTGACTTATTTCCTCTGCGGGTTAGCTTCTCGCTTCTAAAATGTTTACTTTGGGAAAAACACTGCAATTATCTGATGACCACCACACACGGTGACCGCTTTGCAAGTTATGAGAACATCGTTTCTCGGTCCTAGAACTCGTCTTCCCCACTTCCTCCCCCCCGGGACGGATGATGAAATACTTCAATAAATTACGTCGGCTGATATGTTGTAGCTCAAATTCTTCCAGTTTCTCTACTATTTTACTTTGTATCAAATAAGATAACATACCGACGACAAACGAAAACAAAATTAAACTAGTTTGAACAACTAAAGAGAAATTTGAACCACCATCCAGGTGTAATTAAACGATTATTAAAAACTACCCGGTAAGTCCACAGGCGGCCCAGACGTAGTATGTGTCACTGAATGAATATATTAATATCCACATGGACAAATTAATGCAATGAGTCGTCGAAACTCCCATGGACTAAAATAGTCTAAAAGTCAAAATATAACAAAACAAAGCTAAGATACCTTCAACTGAACGTATCCTTGTCATTCCTGGCCGGTTTAAGTGGCATTTTGTTGAGTTTTGCAATTGTAGGTACTATCCACTAAAGAAGAATTAAAGGCTGGCTACAAAACAAACAGACCATCTCCACGCGCCTTCACACGAAGCGCTATAAATTCGAGAATAATCGACGAATCCGCTCCAAATAACCATCGGCTAATCTGCAGGTAACGTGTGCTCCTGCTTCTGGCTCGCTTGCTCCACAAAACCCATCGCAACTGCACAATAATTGCTCGCTCATCAACAACCACTGTTGACCTTTACGCTTCGATACGACCGCAAACGACCAGGTTTAATACGCGACGTGAATATTCAAGCTTAGCGACCGCGTTCGCGCAACAATGCAGCACTTGCTATGGGAGGGATGGTACTATTGCTTCTAGGTCAATCGACTTACCGAAGGTTTGCTGCGTTAGTTTTGACCAGAAAACAAAAGGCGATCGCGGGACCGTCCGTAAGTTTTCAACAGGGCAGCCC
>OZ037784.1:15066860-15084360 GCA_964035525.1 Porites cylindrica
CCATATTAAGATCTGAGATAAAAACTAATAAAAAGTGGGAAAAAGACATCACTGTCCTTGTAGTAATAATTAAATTTCAACCCTGTTTGCCGTAGAGCCTCCAGTGGCTCAGTGGTTGGAGCGTCCAAACTAGAACTTGAAGGGTCACGAGTTCAATATTCTCACCTGGAGCTCGGAATTTTTTCTGAGCTTTCTGGTATAAGAATTCTCCTTTTTCCAAATAATATAATAATAATTGCATTTGTATACATGTATTTCTTTATTTTCAGTATGTTGTACCAGATACATCCAAAAATAGCTTGTGGAAACAATTTTGGGATCATTTTAGAACTGATGATGAAGGTAACAAAGTACTGATCATAGCGTTGCTCATAATATAATCAGGTGTGGGTCTGAGTAGTAGTATATATTATGGTACAAAGTACTGATCACAGTGTTGCTCATTATGATAAAATATCAGGTGTGGGTCTGAGTAGCAGTATATTATGGTACAAAGTACTGATCACAGTGTTGCTCATAATAATATAATCAGGTGTGGGTCTGAGTAGTATTATATTATTGTACAAAGTACTGATCACAGTGTTGCTCATAATAATATAATCAGGTGTGGGTCTGAGTAGTATTATACTATTGTACATTCATGTCCTGCTTTCTTTCTAAATTCTGCAAAATCTTATGATTATTTATTGTGGGCTGTTAATTCTCCAATTGGCTCTCTGTCAACTTTCTATGTTTTTTCTGTTTGTTTTTGTTCTCTTTTTGCTATTTTTATTCTTGTATTTCTTTTTTATTACCACTCTATTTATTTCAATGGAGAATTGGCCACTTACAGCTATACTTTTATTTCTTACAATATTATAAGCTGCTTTACATTAAGTTTGCTCTGCAGAAAGTTTTATTAAGCTTATTTTCACTTTTTACGTCTCTGTACTATGTGTACAGAAAAATTGTCTTTAACAAAAGGTGAACTCCTCCATTTGCAGTTGATTTTGTCAGTGCTCCATTCTGTGTTTCAAAGTCTCAAATATATGAGGGAATAGAAAATCCTGACACATTCTTCAGGCCTGCTTTGAGATCCTTGCTGGTGAGTGTTGCAGTGTTAATATATTAATTTTCTTCCACTAAACAATCCTTCAACTCTCTAATTTTTGTGCATATTTAATTTAATACAGCCTCCAATGCTTAAAGCTACATGTAACAGTGGCTTGTTTCTTTAAGGTTCATGGCATTTTGACTGATGTTGATGTTAGAGACAAGGAGAGCAAGCAACTTGGTCAGAATGTACAAGGTATGTACTAAAAATAGCATAGGAAATTAAAGAAAGGTCGTGTCCCTTCTGTTGATTTATCAAGGCTTGAAAATGTTTCTCTAGTCTTTTCAGTCATGGGTAAGTTGACATTATGATTTCTTTGTCCAAAGCTGAGGATTTCTATCCCAACACAGTAAGTAAAGAAGAACCATTTCTGGGGCTAGTGAATTCTGTAAATGGGCTAGTAAATTTTCTTCTTAACTTTTTGAGCGGATGGGTAAGTAAAGTTTTTTCGGGGAATTCAAACTACAGACTATTGCTCACCTAAGAAATTCATGATCAGGTGGATTGAAAGCTGTTTTTCAAGCTGATCGGACATAAGTGGAATAATATCATAATACTTATTATTACAAATAATGAATTCATAAAGCAGATACAGACTGTAATTCACTAATTCTGTAATTAGTATTAAGCAATAATTATTAATATTATTAACCCATTAGCCCCCTGGAGAGTTTGCCGAAAAATGCGTTTTGAAGCTAGTTGAGCGGTTTTCTGGTCACTGTTTTGCTATAAAGAGCTAAAACTTAGCACAAAGCCATTTCAGGTCATACACTTTGCGACCTTCTGATGTAGATGCAACATATTAGCTTGCGAAGTTTGTGCAAGCATGTGCAGAAAGCAAGTTTTTGGGTTTAAAAGTGACACAGCAGACTTGACTTTTACTTTTCGCTTTTCTTACCTCATTTTTTTTCTCTTGCTGAGCATTAAGTACATTTCATTTTGGTGGGAAAAGTTTTTAGGAAAGCTTTTAGAATCTTAGGATTAGTTGAAAGGAAAGGTACACCCTGTAGGTGGGTAGTGGAACAAGATTTTCATGGAAATTTTCAGGTCAATGTTACATGGTTTTTTTTTTCCTTTTTCTACGGTGTCCTTGACTTAATTATGCTCATTCTGGTATGGTTTGAAATATCTCTTCACTGACTGCACAAGTTAGCGGACAAAGTTAATCCTTGACCATTAAAACTGATGACGTCACAAGTGGTAGAAAGGATGTGGATCCACACAGGTGGTTACGGGCAGCTCAGGGGCGAATGGGTTAATCTTGTTTAATCAAAAACTATTTCAGGCAAGCTCAAATGACTCCCAGGCCAGTACATAGCTACAACCCCGGAAAAAACTGTTGAGACAATTCCATCTATTTTCTAACTTTTGCGCCCTACTCCCGTCTCCCCTAAACACAAAAAGTAAACCCCCTCCCCACCCCCTATTCAAAGTTGCCTTGGTCTAAAAACCAACGTGTATAATTGCCATGCTATCCTAAACAACTTTAGATAAGGGGAGGGGGGAAATCGGGCATTCATTTGGCGGCGGTTTCAGTTTTTGCCGGGATGACAGGAAAAAATAGGCATTTTCGCGATTTGTCTCAACAGGTTTTGTCCGGGGTTGTCTGCGTACTGTTTTCGGTATTCTTTAACTTTCATAGCAATTACCTCAAGTTATAGTCCTCTCTTTTGGTCAAATTGATAAAAGCCATTGTTTCAGCATACTTTTTTTTTCTTTTGAATGCGAAATAAAATTTTTACAGTAAAAATTGAAGTTATAACACTCTGATTACATGATCTGTCAAATGACATTTACTCTGTCACGTTACCATGGGCATGACTTTCAACAGCTTACATGTCCGTAGACGCTTTGCCTGCTCAAATGATGACATTGATATGTAATCGCCAGACAAAATGGATCTCTCGAGAACTTCCGATAGTGACGAGTCATTTTCAGGAGGCTCGGAAATATCGCATGAATCACTAGGTGAGAGGAAGGTTAGTGCGCTTATCTGGTCACTTACAGTCACGCGAATTTGGCTCATTTTTCCATCCCGCGAGTAATTTGCCTTAGCAGTGATTACGTCGTTCGCCAAGTTTAGTGCAAAGATCCTACACTTAATAGGACAACATTGCCTCAGTTACAGCAAAAGTGGAATTGTGTACGAACGGGAATGTGGAATGATGGATCTCTCATTTCTCCACGCAGATCCCGCGGGAACAATAACGGGAAATCCCTTGATGTGTAAGGTGCTTCGATGAGCTTGCTATGCAACAAAAACGGAGTAGTTTTTCTCGCAGACGGTTAACTTAACGAATAAAGTACCGCAGAGGAAAGTAACATCGGTTAACGACGGTTAACAACGGTTAACAACTTTTCTGAAGAAAAACAACAGTTAGACTATCAGTTTCCTTTAATATATTCTGTTAACCGCTGTTAACCGTTGTTAACCGTTGGAATAAACATGTGCGTGCCTGTTAATCGTTTATTTCAAGCGTTTACGGTGCTTTCAAGCATTTTCCGTAGTATATAGAACCTTTTTGTTGATTTTCAAGCATTAAAAAGACCTTTTTACTCAAGGGAAAACTTTTTGACACTGGTGTAATTGTCATGAAATGCACTGTTTTTTGCCACAAAAGAACTGCCATCGCGTGACAACATGTTTTCGCTGTATTTGTGATCAAAGAGGCATTGCTTTCCCTACACATCCTATTTCTACCCATTTTGGAAGTTCTTCATTAATATTTGTTCTTTTGGCCTTGGTTGTCATAGAAGAATTAACGGTTTTATCGGCATGGATTCCATTATTTTGTCAAGTAGATAATCTGGTATATATGCTGTAAATTGTTCTAATTACACACTCAGTAAACGCGGGTATTGTTAACTCGGTGAAGCTTACTTTTCCAGTTCTACTCTAACTACATGGAGAAAGTTGTCACTGCAACTAAGTATCACTACCTCTAAGGGTTATTTTTAACTGCTCCGCCGCATTCTTGAGTCCTCGTGCATGACCTGCACACCACGCACTATTATTTTTGAACAGGACAGTTGTGCTGCGCAAATATAATAAATACCCAGTCTTATCTAATTTATTCGACATGTAAGCACAATTAACGTTGGTAAAAAGGCCGGAGGTAAGGCTCCTATTAAGATATCATACTTGCGACACACAGTAACTCCTTAACCGTGGCCACCAACCACAATTAATTCCAATACTTTTTCTGTAAAGAGCATGATTTCTTTCTCATTTAGGTATAAGGTTTCTAATTTATGGCTAAATTTCTAAGTGATTGTTTTTATGACACCTTCTTTCGTAGTCACAAAGCTTTAGACAAGTACAACATCTGTGCAAAAAATCAATACCCTCCGACCTTACATCGCGAAGTTACAGCGATTTGAACAACTGGCCTTCACAGACAACCCCGGACAAAACTGTTGAGACAATTCCATCTATTTTCTAACTTTTGCGCCCTACTCCCGTCTCCCCTAAACACAAAAAGTAAACCCCCTCCCCATCCCCTATTCAAAGTTGCCTTGGTCTAAAAACCAACGTGTATAATTGCCATGCTATCCTAAACAACTTTGGATAAGGGGAGGGGGGAAATCGGGCATTCATTTGGCGGCGGTTTCAGTTTTTGCCGGGATGACAGGAAAAAATAGGCATTTTCGCGATTTGTCTCAACAGGTTTTGTCCGGGGTTGTCTGCGTACTGTTTTCGGTATTCTTTAACTTTCATAGCAATTACCTCAAGTTATAGTCCTCTCTTTTGGTCAAATTGATAAAAGCCATTGTTTCAGCATACTTTTTTTTCCTTTTGAATGCGAAATAAAATTTTTACAGTAAAAATTGAAGTTATAACACTCTGATTACATGATCTGTCAAATGACATTTACTCTGTCACGTTACCATGGGCATGACCTTTCAACGGCTTAGATGTCCGTAGACGCTTTGCCTGCTCAAATGATGACATTGATATGTAATCGCCAGACAAAATGGATCTCTCGAGAACTTCCGATAGTGACGAGTCATTTTCAGGAGGCTCGGAAATATCGCATGAATCACTAGGTGAGAGGAAGGTTAGTGCGCTTATCTGGTCACTTACAGTCACGCGAATTTGGCTCATTTTTCCATCCCGCGAGTAATTTGCCTTAGCAGTGATTACGTCGTTCGCCAAGTTTAGTGCAAAGATCCTACACTTAATAGAACAACATTGCCTCAGTTACAGCAAAAGTGGAATTGTGTACGAACGGGAATGTGGAATGATGGATCTCTCATTTCTCCACGCAGATCCCGCGGGAACAATAACGGGAAATCCCTTGATGTGTAAGGTGCTTCGATGAGCTTGCTATGCAACAAAAACGGAGTAGTTTTTCTCGCAGACGGTTAACTTAACGAATAAAGTACCGCAGAGGAAAGAAACATCGGTTAACGACGGTTAACAACGGTTAACAACTTTTCTGAAGAAAAACAACAGTTAGACTATCAGTTTCCTTTAATATATTCTGTTAACCGCTGTTAACCGTTGTTAACCGTTGGAATAAACATGTGCGTGCCTGTTAATCGTTTATTTCAAGCGTTTACGGTGCTTTCAAGCATTTTCCGTAGTATATAGAACCTTTTTGTTGATTTTCAAGCATTAAAAAGACCTTTTTACTCAAGGGAAAACTTTTTGACACTGGTGTAATTGTCATGAAATGCACTGTTTTTTGCCACAAAAGAACTGCCATCGTGTGACAACATGTTTTCGCTGTATTTGTGATCAAAGAGGCATTGCTTTCCCTACACATCCTATTTCTACCCATTTTGGAAGTTCTTCATTAATATTTGTTCTTTTGGCCTTGGTTGTCATAGAAGAATTAACGGTTTTATCGGCATGGATGCCATTATTTTGTCAAGTAGATAATCTGGTATATATGTTGTAAATTGTTCTAATTACCAGTGCCGTAGCCAGACCAAACGGCTAACCGAGGCAGGCGGGAGTTGCTAGGGGGGTTCGGGGGCATGCCCCTCCCCCCCCCCCCCGAGAAATTTTTAACTTTAGTCTCTCGGAAATGCGATTTGCAGCGTTTACTGGGCCTTTCGGTAACTTTTTTTCGAGTTAATTTAAGTGGAATTTAAAAAGCAATAATCAGAAACAAGCTACATAATCTGCTGGGTGACCGTTAACCTCGCCTATGGTTTTGATCAGTATTTGAGTTTTGATCAGTATTTGAGTTAACGTACGTAGCCCCTTGAGATCGATGATATGGTAATTTTTTCATAGTATATTGACTGAATTGCTGAATTCTTTGTAATATCATGATGCGTTAAAAATATCCGATGATCGCTTATGCAAAATAAAAATGATCGGCGAAATTCGTCAAAATTTTACGGAGGCGAGTGCCTCGGTTGGCCTCATACTAGCTACGGCGCTGATTACACACTCAGTAAACGCGGGTATTGTTAACTCGGTGAAGCTTACTTTTCCAGTTCTACTCTAACTAAATGGAGAAAGTTGTCACTGCAACTAAGTATCACTACCTCTAAGGGTTATTTTTAACTGCTCCGCCGCATTCTTGAGTCCTCGTGCATGACCTGCACACCACGCACTATTATTTTTGAACAGGACAGTTGTGCTGCGCAAATATAATAAATACCCAGTCTTATCTAATTTATTCGACATGTAAGCACAATTAACGTTGGTAAAAAGGCCGGAGGTAAGGCTCCTATTAAGATATCATACTTGTGACACACAGTAACTCCTTAACCGTGGCCACCAACCACAATTAATTCCAATACTTTTTCTGTAAAGAGCATGATTTCTTTCTCATTTAGGTATAAGGTTTCTAATTTATGGCTAAATTTCTAAGTGATTGTTTTTATGACACCTTCTTTCGTAGTCACAAAGCTTTAGACAAGTACAGCATCTGTGCAAAAAATCAATACCCTCCGACCTTACATCGCGAAGTTACAGCGATTTGAACAACTGGCCTTCACAGACAACCCCGGACAAAACTGTTGAGACAATTCCATCTATTTTCTAACTTTTGCGCCCTACTCCCGTCTCCCCTAAACACAAAAAGTAAACCCCCTCCCCACCCCCTATTCAAAGTTGCCTTGGTCTAAAAACCAACGTGTATAATTGCCATGCTATCCTAAACAACTTTAGATAAGGGGAGGGGGGAAATCGGGCATTCATTTGGCGGCGGTTTCAGTTTTTGCCGGGATGACAGGAAAAAATAGGCATTTTCGCGATTTGTCTCAACAGGTTTTGTCCGGGGTTGTCTGCGTACTGTTTTCGGTATTCTTTAACTTTCATAGCAATTACCTCAAGTTATAGTCCTCTCTTTTGGTCAAATTGATAAAAGCCATTGTTTCAGCATACTTTTTTTTTCTTTTGAATGCGAAATAAAATTTTTACAGGAAAAATTGAAGTTATAACACTCTGATTACATGATCTGTCAAATGACATTTACTCTGTCACATTACCATGGGCATGACCTTTCAATGGCTTACATGTCCGTAGACGCTTTGCCTGCTCAAATGATGACATTGATATGTAATCGCCAGACAAAATGGATCTCTCGAGAACTTCCGATAGTGACGAGTCATTTTCAGGAGGCTCGGAAATATCGCATGAATCACTAGGTGAGAGGAAGGTTAGTGCGCTTATCTGGTCACTTACAGTCACGCGAATTTGGCTCATTTTTCCATCCCGCGAGTAATTTGCCTTAGCAGTGATTACGTCGTTCGCCAAGTTTAGTGCAAAGATCCTACACTTAATAGAACAACATTGCCTCAGTTACAGCAAAAGTGGAATTGTGTACGAACGGGAATGTGGAATGATGGATCTCTCATTTCTCCACGCAGATCCCGCGGGAACAATAACGGGAAATCCCTTGATGTGTAAGGTGCTTCGATGAGCTTGCTATGCAACAAAAACGGAGTAGTTTTTCTCGCAGACGGTTAACTTAACGAATAAAGTACCGCAGAGGAAAGAAACATCGGTTAACGACGGTTAACAACGGTTAACAACTTTTCTGAAGAAAAACAACAGTTAGACTATCAGTTTCCTTTAATATATTCTGTTAACCGCTGTTAACCGTTGTTAACCGTTGGAATAAACATGTGCGTGCCTGTTAATCGTTTATTTCAAGCGTTTACGGTGCTTTCAAGCATTTTCCGTAGTATATAGAACCTTTTTGTTGATTTTCAAGCATTAAAAAGACCTTTTTACTCAAGGGAAAACTTTTTGACACTGGTGTAATTGTCATGAAATGCACTGTTTTTTGCCACAAAAGAACTGCCATCGTGTGACAACATGTTTTCGCTGTATTTGTGATCAAAGAGGCATTGCTTTCCCTACACATCCTATTTCTACCCATTTTGGAAGTTCTTCATTAATATTTGTTCTTTTGGCCTTGGTTGTCATAGAAGAATTAACGGTTTTATCGGCATGGATGCCATTATTTTGTCAAGTAGATAATCTGGTATATATGTTGTAAATTGTTCTAATTACACACTCAGTAAACGCGGGTATTGTTAACTCGCTGAAGCTTACTTTTCCAGTTCTACTCTAACTACATGGAGAAAGTTGTCACTGCAACTAAGTATCACTACCTCTAAGGGTTATTTTTAACTGCTCCGCCGCATTCTTGAGTCCTCATGCATGACCTGCACACCACGCACTATTATTTTTGAACAGGACAGTTGTGCTGCGCAAATATAATAAATACCCAGTCTTATCTAATTTATTCGACATGTAAGCACAATTAACGTTGGTAAAAAGGCCGGAGGTAAGGCTTCTATTAAGATATCATACTTGTGACACACAGTAACTCCTTAACCGTGGCCACCAACCACAATTAATTCCAATACTTTTTCTGTAAAGAGCATGATTTCTCTCTCATTTAGGTATAAGGTTTCTAATTTATGGCTAAATTTCTAAGTGATTGTTTTTATGACACCTTCTTTCGTAGTCACCCGTACGATACAGAAGACGTTAAAACAGCGCTGCTTTAGCGACTTATTAGCGCTGCAACGAGCGCTGCAGAAAGGTTGCACGAACGCTGTTTTCCGTTCGCTGCAGCAGTGCATTTTTGTGACTGCGTGAACGCTGCGGTAGCGACACTGAGAGCTGCAGGAGCGCTGCCGTAAAGATGCAAAAAAATAGCCTCACGAGGCCATACGGTCGATAAACAGCTTTTATGCAGCGCTGTGCAGCGTTAGTGAAGCGCTGCCAAGAACAGTTGTACAAAAAAAAGAAATGCAGACTTCAACAATACAATAATCATGAGACATGGTAAAGGAGTTGACAAGAGGCCTTATAGTAGCGGAGTAAAAACCACAAGAAATACAAAATGCAACTGATACTTTATTAGTATTCACGCGTACACGTTACAAAAGCAGGTGACATATAAAAAATCTACGACAGTCTCGCTTTGTAAATATTCAGCAATCACGGTCACTCATCTAAATGTAAGAACATCCATTAACATGCCGACATTGAAGTTTATCTTTTTTTAAAATAAAGAGAATAAGAGCGATTGTTCTACATAAAGTTTGCACGGACAGCAGCCAAATGATGTTTTGATTCGTTGCAACAGCCTAACATCGCTCACCTTGACGTTTTGTCCATGATCCACGATCTGCCGTCACTGTTTTCATGAAAGAAATCAACCCAATCTTACCTTGGTCGTCGTTAAATTTACAATGGACTAAGGAACGTACATCATCGTGAACGTTTGAATCTTGTAAATACATGCGTACCCCAGCTCAGATTCTTGTATCTGTGTTGCTTGCTCTGGTTCGATTCGTCGGTACTTCGCGTAGAATTCACTGAACAGTGCCGTTGTTTACAAATACCTTTGAGCTGTTCCATCCAAAAACATCAACAGAACTTCCACCTCGAAACACTGAACTAGATGCTAAACACTTACAATGTATGAATGTTTGCGCCTTTCATTCAACGGTCGCAAATGTTTGTCCAGCGATGTAATGTGATCTGATGCAAAAGTGCCGACCAATTAGATTACAGCCTAGAATGTCTCCAGGGAATTAGCGATAACATTCCCACACTCGCCAGTCACGGAATAAAATTTATTGAAATCTTTATTCCAAAAGCATAGAATTTGGAGGTTTATTCAATAAGTGATCTTCCCTGCGTACAAGCTTACTCACATTTCTTAGAGGTACAGTCAAAGTTTTCTCGTTATGAAAGCCGTAATCTGTGGCAAAAGGCTTTTCTGGCGGTTCATGTTATGAGCGCTCAAGAACGTTGTGCTATCAGATCCAGCGTAGCTGAATTGTAGCGTTACTGCAGCTATTGAAAGTCGGCAACTGCGCTGCAAAACTGCTGCCGAGAGCTTCAAAGGCAGCACCAGCGCTTTTGCATCCCGCTGCAACTTGGATTAAGCTGTTGTTTGGCTTCTAAAATGCTGCTAAACAGCTGTAATTTAGCTGTACAGCTATTTTGTGGCGCCGTACAGCGCTGCAAGTTTCGTACGGGCACAAAGCTTTAGACAAGTACAACATCTGTGCAAAAAATCAATACCCTCCGACCTTACATCGCGAAGTTACAGCGATTTGAACAACTGGCCTTCACAGACAACCCCGGACAAAACTGTTGAGACAATTCCATCTATTTTCTAACTTTTGCGCCCTACTCCCGTCTCCACTAAACACAAAAAGTAAACCCCCTCCCCACCCCCTATTCAAAGTTGCCTTGGTCTAAAAACCAACGTGTATAATTGCCATGCTATCCTAAACAACTTTGGATAAGGGGAGGGGGGAAATCGGGCATTCATTTGGCGGCGGTTTCAGTTTTTGCCGGGATGACAGGAAAAAATAGGCATTTTCGCGATTTGTCTCAACAGGTTTTGTCCGGGGTTGTAGCCGTGCCATTCAGCAGCTGGGTATGTGTGAATAAACTCACCTCTTTGTACCTTTGTATATACCCAGCTGCCAACTTGTGGCTGATCTTCATAAATATCGCTGTGGTTGTAAAAGCACATTTCCTTGAAGTTTTTCCCTTTTGAAAGCGTAAATTCACATGAAAGAATTCATCCTTTACAAAAATAACATAAAATGAAATACAGCAAATCGAGATGTCATTAAAAAACCACGATATTTCAGTTTGATGGAAAGTAAGCGAAAGGGTAGGTGATTTGCATACTGATAGAAACAACATTGAGCACAATTTGAAACCGTTCAACTTCCCGTTTGTTTTTCTGGCATTCTATACATTCTACTGGCTTACATCAATAAAATATTTTATAAAGTCCAAACAATTTACAAGTTGAGTGATTGCAATTCCTACATGTATAAAACGGAGAGTAGTGTGAAAGCTTTGAATTACCTATACTTAAGTTAAATTTAACCTTTGTATCGTGGAAACAATGTGCTAACACTTCAGTCTAGAGTCAAGGATGTGACATGCACAGGTATCCTTTGTGAGCATGCAAATAGTCATGGGACCCGTGATTTTACAGGTGGCACGGAACTATAGGCGGAATTCCGTAATGTGACTTCTCGTAAGTCCATGTTCAACTTATGCATGTTTAAAGTAGCGAAACAATTCATTTGTTCAGTAGAGAGGGAGGCGTAAGGGGGGTACGAATACCGCAATACCGCACGTGGTAGCGCGAGAATACCGCAATACCGCATCAAAATTTAGCCAAATACCGAAACCACAGTTACAAATGGGAAAAAGTTGACGTTGTCAATACTACAAATCCTCGTTTCAAATAGAAATAATACTTTTATGTCAGAGTTTCCAAATCAAGGTGCGTCGATGTCAAGTGTACGATAAACATAAGATCATCGCACTCGTTTAGCTTTGTTTATTACATGTATACGTTTACTAAATGATACAACAGGAGTTTTCTAGTATCACTTTATATATTACTGACCTGGATCATAAACGCATGGAAAACAGTTGACTCTTATAAGGTTGTTTCAGATTCACAATTAACTCGGTTCTGTGTTGAGGGTTTCAAAACGACGACCCGGGCTGCCTTTTGGATTCGAAGGGCACACAGTACACACTAGCCTGCGTAGCATGGTGGTTTTGGTTAGGCGCGCTAAATAATAAGTCCAAATAAGGCGGGCGTGGGCGAGGAGATTGGGGCTGGAGCTGCTTCGCCGCTCACAGTGGTGCTGCCGACAAAACCATGTAAAACTGCCATGCCCGGGGTGGGTACTTGGGTTAATATTTGGTTGGTATGTGCCGCTGGCCTCTCAGAGCCCCTACCCCATTACAGTCTATTTTGTGGCCAATTATAGACCCCATCTTAGTCATTTGAACAAATATTTAATTTTCTCGATCCCAACTTCGTCACTTTCTATTTTTATGAATTGACCTTGTTTTAGATTGAATGAACAACACTTTACTTTTCATCTTCAATACAAACATTCTGGTACCTTTGCTAACCGTAAATATGAAGAACTGTCAGACCCTAAAAAAGCAGAAAATGTGCGACCCCATTCTAAAAAAACTCTCTGAAAATGCGATCCCATTATAGTCAATCCAGTCGTGAAAATGCGACCCCATCCAGCGGCACATCTTCATTAGCCTCTTATCAGGAAGTCCCCCCCCCCCCCCTCACCACCACCACCCCTGGGCTACAATACTACGTAGGGTAAGCACACACGGATACTAGTACATTCTATATTCCTGCATGCACAACGAGAAGGACAAGTAGTAATTTATAGACCACACCATCTTTATAGATTATCTTTCGACACTACGCAATTTATAACGATCTCACTGACCTCACTATTTGCTGGAATATCTGACTGATCACTTAGTTGACCCTCTGGATCGCTCTCTATTGTTTGGCGACTGGCACGAAAGTGGTGGTAACATTGGTGTAAAGGAGGTTAACCAAGCTGACTACGCGATATGTTTACGTATCATTGGATGAAAAAGTTAATGTCGTTAATCATATCAAGTATTAACTGAAATTAGAAGCCATACGGTTTGTCTGCATTGTTTGCGCAATACAATCCCCGACTGTGCACACAGGTCACGCAGGCTAGCCAGGGAGACCTTTTAGGATTTGTATCCTCTTGTCATGAAAAAGAAGCAGATACCGCGACACAACGATTTTTTCACCGACTACCGCGGCGTAAAATTTAAACTTACCGCAAACCGCTTGGACTCTGAAAACCGCAATACCGTACTTTGAAATAAAAATTACCGCAACACCGCACCAAAAATGACCCAATACCGCAATACCGCAAACCCTTACGCCCCCCTCAGTAGATACATACACACATGAAGGATGGATTGCACTTAATATTTACTAGTGTGTTTTTAAGAATTATTTATTACTGAAATCAGTATTAAGTTATACAATTACAAGTAATTAAAACTTATATAGTACAACTTTCCATGGCACATGATCAAATGTGCTTTTCAATAAGTTAAAAGCCTAAAAATGTACAAAATTTACAAGCTGGTAAAAAGACTTTAATAAAAAAAAATAACAATCATAATTATAATATTCAGGTAAAAGGTGAAAAAAAGGTACCGTGAAAAATGAAATAAAATGATAATAAATAATAAAAAATAAGATAAACAAAACAAATACTCTGCTACAAATTAAAGGTTTGTTTTAAAAGATATGTTTTCATATGGCATTTAAAATTTGAAAGAGACTTAAGATTGCATGTTTCGCTGGGTAGATTGTTCCAGAGCTTTGGGGCCGCATAACAGAATGCTTTACCACCAAGTGTTGGGAGCATCTTGCCGCTTGGAACCTCAAGCATAAGTTAAGCATTAGCATTACTATTGTATTCTTCTACCTGTGTCTCGTTTTGACATCTCAGCGTCATTTATAAAGTATTCACCCTGTATTTTTAACGTTTTTTGGTTGATCAGTTTCTTCGTATGTTAAGTGATGACTTTTAACCCCTTTTTCGTTCCTAATTCGAGATCACTAGTTAACGTTACCAGTTGTGCAGGTTGGTTTTGCCATTTTTTATCCTGCGATTTCACGTACGTTACGCTTGTTTTTGCATCATCGTACTTTTATTTGTCAACAAACCAAGTTTATAACCTTATGTTTATGATGCTTTTTCGTACATTCAGTGTCCGCTTATATGGTGAAACGCTTGTCTTCTTGCCGTTTCTCTGTGGTTTTATTCATCTGTAATATTAGCCTTACAGGTTTTCCATAAGTTGTTTTGTTCTTACGTACAAGGGTTTACAACTGATTTTACAGCGCATGTTAATTAATTTGAACCATAATTATAAGGATTGTCCTTTCTACCTTTTTAACATTTGTAAAGTATCATTGTGAGTTAACACTGGCCAACATGCGCCTTGTCTGCATGAAGATAATTCTGCGCAGATAACGTGACTGGCACCTACCTGTTAGTTTTTTTCAACCTCTGATCTCACATGTATCCCATATGGTGGCCATTAAAAAACCTCTCCAACCAGCCTTTACGTAGCAAAACTGAACCTACTATTTTTTGAGTATCTCAGAATGTTGTAGTTTTCTTTAATAAAGATATGTTCATTATAAAATCGCTACTAGTAGCTCTGCCCTTGATGAAGACTTTTTTTGGGGGGGAGCAGTAATGCCCTTTGGAAGATGGTATAAGCTCACTATAAACTGTAAAATGGTCTGTAAAAAATAAAACAATGCAATTTAAGAAGCAGGAGATAAAATGACTGTTACATGTAAGTCTCCTTGGACTGACACTAGTGTTCATCTTAGAGAGTCAGGTAAACTGACTAAAGAATAAGGAAACAGCTGTACTTGTTCTTCTTAGTGGCTGGGATACATGTCTGCCTCAGAGAGTAGTAACATAAAGTGACTGAAGAAAGGTCAGCATCAACTATAGGTGTATGCAGTCTTAGTTATTGAGGTGTCCATCTTAGAGAGGTGTCAGAGAGGAAGTTGAATGTACGTCATTTTTGAAGTTTTCATGTTTGTAACTGCCAGATTAATTAATCTCTCTTATGTTGTTCTATTAATGCCAGGTCTGGGGTACATGCTTATTGAAGGAGCTTACACTGATGCATTTATTGTCCACGAAAAGTCTGTTTATGATTCAAAGTTTCCACTCAGTGATGCGGGTGATGACAATAGTTTTCTTCATGGCCAGGATATTGCTGATCCTCGCAAGGCCTTACAAGACACATGGCTGAAACATTTCAGATATCAACCACTTTGGAAGATCAGGAATTATTTTGGAGAGAAAATTGCTCTTTATTTTGGGTGGCTTGGTTAGTAATGATGAGTAATCTTTGTTCAAGTTGTAGTTCCCTTATAGCAAAACTGATTTTGTCTGATTATTTTTCAGGGTTGCTGACTTCTTCCCTAATCATACCTGTGTTTCTTGGTTTTGCTATTTTCCTTTGGGGTCTGAGCGTGGCGTAAGTATTTTAATGATTAGCAAAATATTTTCCAAGAATTATGCAGGTCTAGGCAAGTGTTTGGTCAATGAGGATAACACGTCCTGCCCCTGAGATCTGCATAATTCTTTACATAAATTAAGGAGGCCATTTCCAATTAACAATAATTTGTTTTATTATTCATTTAAATAATTCATACTTTAAAATAGTCATGCTTGCCTTGATTGTGATAAAAGTCTTTAAATCTTAATTTCCTCTGCAATTTCAGAATATAAAGAGATGATTAGTCTAGCCAATATTCTTCAAATAGCAGTTTTTATCCATTGAGTCCTATCTTTGCTGTTCTTGCCCTGTAATTAAACAGAAGTTCTGCCATTTCTTCTCTGCAAAACATCATTTCGAAATTAAAAGCTATTTTCTCCAGCCCTTTCAAAACTACTGAGCTAATGTAAATCTTGTTACCAGGGCTTCCCTTCTGGTGATTTATTATTCGCCTGTATGTACTATTTTCTCATAGATGAACTGACAGCAGTAGCCAATGCCACCTTCTATACCTGTTTCTATCCTTTGCATGCCTGGGCTACACGGCTATGATCTCCTCCCATCTGCAAACTATGCAGTTTTTTGATAAAGTCTTTCTTCTTGTGCTATTCTGTACCTTACTGCTCTTATGATCTTTTTTTCAGCTACAAGAGAGGGCTACTATCCTCTTTTTTTGTTGTGGGCTGTACTTTATACAGGTGCATAACAGGTGGTTTAATTTCATACTTTGTGAAGTAATTAGACCTAATTAAAGTATGGCAGGTCACATACATTTGAGAGCATGCACATGTATGATTATACTAACCCCATACCATAATAAGTGCATTTTTTTTCGCATTAGAATTCAAAGTATGCTTGTAGTAATAGGGGTTGTTCATCAAGTTTATAGGTGGCAAAAGTTCCCTTGATGTAGTGCGAGTAGGATTTGAACTACTGTATGCTTTAATAAAACGCAAGTTTAAATCTTACTGTTTGTTCCTCATAATTTTTTCACTGTAACCACAGAGGAAGAAGTTAGGACAAGACAGAGAAATAGACAAATGTTGTTGATAATCATGACTCAACAATCCCTGCAATGGAGACAAATAAAGAACTTTAGCTTGGCTATTTCCACAGAACTGGTTTAGAAACTTAGTGGCAATCCATTGCTAAATAACTTTCTTTGCAGGAACCATTTAGAGCTTCTGGGTCTGCTTCACAAGGCTTATGAAGTTCACACTAGCATTTTAGAAAAAGAAAAAGGATTCCTTTTCGGGATTTCAGTAAGCAAGCAGCCATTCAAAACCAAAGTTTGCATGCTAGTGTGCTGGCTATCATCTTCTGATTCTGCTGTCGTACGTATTTAATTGACATTTCTTTTCCAGAAATTGTGTTTAGATAGGGCATAAGTAAGCTAGTAAGGAAGGTTGGAACTAGACTTAACAATGTACTTCGCTTTCTTTGAAGGCATCGCATTACCATGGGCAAAAGGTAGGCTAATATTTAGGTAAAATAATAGACCTGTTTTTAAAGTAAGATTCAAAGATACTCAAGGTCTACTTACTTTGCTAGTATGAACCCACCTACTATAATGGTCACTTTGGTCATCAAGAAATCTTCTCTCATTGCAATATTTACAGCTTTTTGAACCAGCCACAGTGGTTCAATAAGGTTGACATTAGCCACCAGATAAATCACTATCCAATCAATAATGCAGTTACTTTTCCTAGCTAATACTGCACTTATCCACTGAAATATGTTAATTGATCTGGTGGATTCTAGCACAATCCAACTTTTGAACACCTGGCACCTGGTTAAAATAGACATGTTTAGGTAAATGAACAGGTTGCAAAACTCTATTGGTTTGATATGCTGATATGAAGCTTTAAAGAACTGGGTCAAAGTTCATCGTTCCTCTGACTAATTTATGCCCTGTTGATGGTCCATAAAGCTGTTAGTGTTGCATTATTTTGAACAAGATTTCTTTACAACCAAAGGAACCACATTTAAAGAACAGTCTGCAACATGAAGTATGGTGCTAAGGAAGACTCTGATTA
>OZ037784.1:15086860-15094360 GCA_964035525.1 Porites cylindrica
TATCGTTTTTTTCACGTGTGAAAACCATCGTTCGCTCCTCTGATTGGCTATAACTAATATAATTTGCGTACGAAAATTTACGACATAGCTTTTTGGTGAGTATTTCTCAGTATGTATATAATAAAGTACACAACAGTATATAGAACGTTTATTCTCTGCATGCTTTAAAATTTACCCATCTCTGGCATAAAGGTTTACTACCTGACATTTTTCATGACACCTTTCTTTACACTAGGTGATGTCCATAACTACAATACTAGATATGCAGCCAATCAAAACTTACATAAACCTTGTGTAAGAACGAATACTGGCAAGCAGATGATTTTATTTAAGGCAATTGATCTTTGGAATAGCATTCCACAGTGATACCAACTGAATGAGTACGCTTTTTCATAAAAAAATCAAGCATTATCTACTGTCCGAGCAATACTTGTCGAATTACCTAACTGTACCTAGTTCTGCGTAAACTCACTTCTTTTAAAAATTGTCTGTATTACTTTTCTTAAATATCTTTTTTAATTTTGCTGTAATTGTAATTACCGTAATTGTTCCTTCCTGTTCTATTATTTTGTTTATTTATTTATTTTTGCTCTTTCTGGTTCCTCGTCTGTATTGATTGTAAATGTAATTAGTGCTGTGGTGGCCAACAAGATAATGAGAAGATGCAAAACTCTCAAGTGCGGGTACTTTTTACTAGTCCACATTTTATGTTAAATGTTCTCTGTTTTATCTTAAGGAGCCCAGTCGTCCACAATATTATGGAACAGTCTTGAGAAGGGTAAGATTTTATCTGAGGTGTGAATTGTTTGTTCATCAGAATTTTAAAATTGCTTTTCCTCATTTTCCAACCTTTTTTAGTGTGTAGACTACCTACTGTGCAAAGTGAACTTATACTTGCTGATCTGTCCTGTTATAGGACCCTGTGACAGGAGAAGAAATATCTGTTTATCCTTTTATCAGTAGATTTTGTAAGATGTCAGGCTCCTTTGGAATCATGTTGTTTATGGTAAGAATCTCAACATTGTGTGTATTGAAGCTGTGTTTGCCTTAATCTTTGCAGCTTATAAGCTGTCTGCACTCTGTATGTTTCACTGCCGTCAGTTATTTACATGTTGTTTTATAAACTTTGATCTGTTTAAGTTTTAGCAGCATTCTTACGTTCTCTGTTGTTTGGTGATTCCTACATAATTGACTTTCCACCAAATTTAGATAGTAGTAAAGCTTGACTGTGGGTGAGCGGTTGTATGGCTGCCAAGTCACAAAACTTTCTCTTTCTTAACTTCTGCATTTTTTTTCTGTAAGTTATTGTTTTAGATTTCAATCAAAGTAAAGTGTGACGATGCAAACTTTTTAATGAATATGTGAATAATTTTCGTGCACAGATTTGCTTAGTTCTAGCAAGTGCTGTGGCAGTAATAGTTTACCGTGTCATTGCAAGAGAAGATTTCTTTAAAGAACGAGGAGAAATGGGCCTACTGTTGGCAAGCATCACATCAACCTTCATCAACACTTGTTCTATTATGATTATGGGAAAGGTTTGTAGCTGATCAGCTAATACTCAAAACTCCTTCATCCAACTTTCATGTCTCACTTTACAGCAACAAATGAAAATAATTTCTTCTGTTGCCTGGACTCATGGAGTTAAATGGTGCCAATTTCAATGTTTTGATCATTAAACATTTCAAACTTTTTAGAGCCAGAGGACACAGAGAAAGAGGCAGAAGCTCCAAGCTCACATGTAGCTTTTTTGCTGTTTTTTTTTTAACCGTTCACCAGATAATTCAAATTAACCTTTGCATATGATTCGCAGAAGCTCATATATGAATAGTGGAATGAGGGAAATTATCATTTTTTTTTTTCAAGGACGGAGATAAAGACAAAAACACACCTCTCAAAATTAGATGTCTTGATTAGAAAATGAAAAACTTAAATCTTATTCTAGTGCATTTTGGTTTCTTCAAATTTTAGGTTTATCAGAAGTTAGCTGTCATCTTAACCGATTGGGGTGAGTGAATAATACTGAGAATTCAGAATGTTGTGACCTTTCCTTTTGGCCATAGGCCATTTGCATGATGGAATTATCTTACTAACTTCGACTAGAATCCTTTCCGTTTTATTTCATGGTCTAAAATTTGTTTATCCCAGCAAGCTCTAAATAACAAACACCCTTAACTGCCTTAGAAAGCAAATCCCTGAAGGATTCTGGTCGTAGTGGTGAAATGACGTGTTATTGCAAATGGCCTATAGAGCAAACATATTAATTCTTGTTTGGCTAACAAATGTGTTTTTCAAAGGTGTGTGTTATGGCCTTGAATTTTTTTTTTTTTTTCATCCATTTTCTCTCAGTCTCGCATGCAACTCCCCAGAGATTGGATTGGAGCCAATCAGAAAAGGAGAAATATTTTGAATAAGACAACTGACTTATCGCAATATGGAACTGAGAAGAAATACAGGACTAGAATTAATAATAGTATGATCGTGACTTTCTTCTCTTTTCTTAACAGAAAATCATCGAACACAGACTTCTTACGATGATGCGCTTATCATAAAGTTGTTTGGATTTCAGTTTGTCAATTCATATACTTCCCTCTTTTACATTGCTTTCTTTCGTCAGGTAGGAATACAGTTCGGTCACTGCGTGTTTATTCAGAATCATTAGGAATAGCCTGCGTGGCAGGCGTTAAAATGGGAAGGGAAAGGGGGGAATTTGGGCGCGCGAGAGCGCGCGAGGGAGAAATGAAAGGAACCCTCCTCCCTTTTCCCTCGCGCGGGGTCTCGCGCCCTCAATCCCCTTCCCCTTCCCCTTCCCTTTCGAACTTTTCCACGCAAGCTACATTAGTAATCACTCGGTTGACTGAATTTGGGTGAAATGCCAAAGGGGAAGGGTTTCTTCAAGCTGTTTGGTCAGGTGGCTTGCTTACTACCTTCCAAGCATGCTTCGAACAATTGCAGTCGGATATATTTAATTTTCAGGGAAGTGGCTTGATAGTTTATTATGAGCAATTTGTTTGTTTACTATTGTTTCCACCTTTCTAATATTCCATACTTACGGCCAATCCGATTAATTCTAACGCATCCTGATCCTTAGTTTGTTTTAACCGCCTCAAATTTGGACACTTTATTTACCGATTACGAACTCTCCCTAATTAACAGATGTTAGTATTTTGCTAAACATCTTTTAACTGCTTCCTCTGAATAGGAAGCAGACGAAAACAAGCTATCAAACCAGCCATAATTAGAAAGTCTAGTAAGCAGCCTCCTTTTCTCCGCGGCCCTTGGCTTGTGTTAACCGTGTACTCAGCTTATACTTTCATTTCTTTGTCTCATCAGAACACAAAGGAGACGGGTGTTTTAGGTAAAGGGCAAAACTACAGCGACGAATGCGGCTCAAATAACGACTGTATGACTCTACTGTCTCTTCAAGTCGCCATGTTAATGATCATGAAGCCTCTTCCAAAACTGTTCTCTGACATTATAAAACCGTGAGTATGGTCACAAGCTTCAATTCTCTTTTATATCTTGCATAGTACGTGCAGTTCGAGCAATGTTCCTATCTGAAAAAGGAGTTGTTATGACGTTCCTTAACTTTGTTACTTGCACCCTTTCAATAGGCGCATATTTTGACTCCACTACACAACATCAACAGACAAAACGTAATGGCAAATAAGTTTATTTTGGGACGGCTTGGCGAGAACCAACCCTACAAAGTATTTATGTAAATACAATAATAGGTGAATACTGGTGAATACCTAATGTACAACACTTGTAAACTAGCTTTCACAAAAAGATAAAACTCGTGCGACAAATGGTCGCTCTTGACCTGAATCTCCCATTTAAGCAGGCAGGCTTAGTGCCAGGTAGGCTGCCAGTCATTCTGGGGAAACTAATTAATAAAACTCAGACAACGCATAACTGGCACACGGAACACGGTAGTAGCACAGAGGCTAAACAAAAAGAAATGATCAACGCATAACTGGCGCGAGGAACACGGTAGGAGCACAGAGGCTAAGCAAAAAGAAAAAACTGCTAAAACTGGTCGATCTCGACCTGAATCCCCCAAATAAGCACACAGGCTTAGTGCCAGTTAGGCTGCCAGTTAGGCTGGAGAAACTAATTAATAAAACTCAGACAACGCATAACTGGCACGAGGAACACGGTAGGAGCACAGAGGCTAAGCAAAAAGAAAAAACTGCTACAACTGGTCGATCTCGACCTGAATCCCCCAAATAAGCACACAGGCTTAGTGCCAGTTAGGCTGCCAGTTAGGCTGGAGAAACTAATTAATAAAACTCAGACAACGCATAACTGGCACGAGGAACACGGTAGGAGCACAGAGGCTAAGCAAAAAGAAAAAACTGCTACAACTGGTCGATCTCGACCTGAATCCCCCAAATAAGCACGCAGGCTTAGTGCCAGTTAGGCCGGGGAAATTTAATAAAACTGTGATCAACGTATAACTAGGACCGGGAACACTTCAGGAGCACAGAGGCTGAGTGCCAGGAAAACTGGGAATTATCTCCACTAATGTACCCAACAAGGCACGTAGCCCAATAACCAGTAAGACTGCCATAAAAGGCTAGGGCGGGACATTGAGGGTAAACAATGAATAACGACCCTAGCTAGAGGTCTGTAACATTACCTGCAACCTAACTGCGTCAAACGAGACTTACGTCGCCTCCTAAAGAGCCGCTCCGGAACAGCTGACCTAAGCATACATGGAAACTAAATATATCAAGTAAAGGAGCAGGTGCAAAACTGAGATAACTAGTGTACAAGTACATAAAATAAGAAACGGGAAAAAGGCTGAAAACTAGCAGAGCTGAGTTACCGCTTACAAACTGAAGTAAATGCGGTCAGACGGAGGCCAGAAAAAACCTGCCCAAAAAAACCCCGAAGGGAAAAAATGCGGGCAGGAAATCTGGGTAGGAACCAAGGCTCAAGCTCAAAGCCCTTCCTACGGGACTTAACAATGTAATCGAGAATATGTTGCTCCTAAAAATAAATAAAACAAAAATTTAAGAAAAACCAAGGAGAGGTTGGTTCGTAAGCCTAGATGACGAACACGTGATATACGCAGCCTTATATACCCCCGATATGGCTACCCATGGTGCACCCGGCCTAGTACCCAGGCCCTGTTGTATCTCGTGCCGTCAAAATATTTATTTCTGCCTTCTTCGCGGGCTCATTCGTCAGAAATAACATATTTTGACTCCACTACACAACATCAACAGACAAAACGTAATGGCAAATAAGTTTATTTTGGGACGGCTTGGCGAGAACCAACCCTACAAAGTACGTAGAGTGACAAAGTATTGGGCGAAATGACAAATGAAAGCTCCTAGAGCCCAAGAAACTTGGAAACTGAAAGCCTTTTTTCTAGGTCATCATCGGTAGGCGTCCTTGGCTAGAACGGACTTTCAGCGGCCGAGCCACTGAAACACACTGTCACAAACCCCATTATAAGCAACGAAGGTGGCCCCTCACGAACGCAAGGAATATAAACCAAAAGTGGAAGAGTCAACCCCGACAATTCTCAGGTCCTTGCGAAAAGCCTCTCTAATTGTGGTATAGCTGATAGGCTCGTTCTGGGAAACTAACTAAAAAGAGTTGTTCCCGCGAAACATGGGGCAAAAATGAGATCCCCGGAGCTAAAGGGGATGGAAAAAAGAGCAAGGTACCTCTTTAGAAGCTTGACAGGACAAGCAGGGCCAAACATTTCCGAAAAAATCACTTCGAGTCATCGTCCTAACAAAGTTGGTCGTTCTTGCTTTTGAGAACCTTAATGATCATGAAACCCTCATGAAAGAAAATATAATACCCCCTAACTATGGAGACTTCATCAAACCTAAAATCGTTTTGAAAACACACCTAGCCCCTTAAATTATCGAGTTATCCCTGGGAGAGGGGATACCCGCCATGGTATGAACCCATTTAATACCATAAACATCCGAGTCTACGACGCACGGGGAGTGCGACTCTTCAATGAGGTGTTGCAAATACAAGGCAACATGGCAGGACAGGCCCAGGAATGAAGTTTACTGGCAGCAAAACATTTTTACTTGCGAGTAGCACGAAGGTACACCACTGTCGTACTAACTGCCTTTGAGGAGAGAACCGTCGATTGCATTGCAGACTGTCTGTCAGCCTCAGGGTTCAACCCTCTGGTAGGAAATTCTGGGGCCCGCGCTAGAAACCAGAGCGGAATATATCTGAAAAGTAATCGAAAATACAAAAGAAAATGTGAGGATCAAGCAATAAAAAAGAAAAAACACCGGAAAAGGGAAGTGGGGGGTCAAAAGGCTACATGCAAAAACCTAATGGGTCCAAACCTAAAGGTACGCATAACACGCGTGTAGAGGCACAGGCAACACTTTCCGTCAGGCAGCGTAGAGCAGAAGCCCGCCAGGGACGAGGGAGGTGTGGGGCGCCGAAAATAAACTCCAAGCGCTATGACGCAAAAAAAAAAAAAAAAGGCCTGGTTCTGAAAAGGGAATTACGGACCTTCCCTGGAACAAATAATCCCTGGAACTTAAGCAATAAAACCCAGTCCACAACAAAACTATTCCAATGCACTCCTTCTCTAGTAGAAACATTTCAGAAAATAGCTGACTTCCATACGTGAGGAATAAGGGCTCCCGTGAACGCGCAGAGCCCAATGTGTCTGATATACATGACTCTGACAATGAGGCAAACAGGTGAGCCAAGCCAGTTGTTGTCCTATCCCCAATTTTGAGCGAAGGCATAAACAGCCTAACAGCCTGGCTGAAAAAATAGAGAGTTAAGCCAATTAAGGCAACTCGCCGTTGTAACTACAGGCGAACCTGTCAATAATGTAAGGACCTAAGAGGTGATTTAGCCCTAGCAAAACAAAATCGTTGAGGCCGTAACCATCGAAGTCAACGAGCTTGCAGATACAGACCGCACTAGCGTTCAGGTCCCTAGGGATCCACTTGACCTCGAACGAAATACAATGATGGGAGCAAATTTGAAAAGCAACTAGGGCTAAATTCTTGAGATCGCATTTCCTGCTGCTGTCGCGGAGAATGGATTCGACGTTCTGGTTGTCAGAATACCAAAAAACCTTGGAATTAGATGAAGGGCTCGCGAAGGCTAGTAAGACAAGACAAACCGCTTTGAGCTCTCATCAAGTCGATCTACGAACACTTTCCGACCAATTCTGATAAAAAATCAACTCAGGTTCAGACTCCACTTAAACGCCGCAGGCTGAATCGGAAGCATCGGAGAAGCCGGAGCTTACTCTCACTGGAAGCGAACTGGAATCCCTCGATAAATTTTGCCGTAGAGAGGCTAACATAATTCGACCAAAATTCAATTTCATACAAAGAATCAACGGACAGGAAAACCTAGCTATCCCAGGAAACAGCTGAGTAAACAACTGAGAAAAGAAATCGGGCCATAATGCACGCGACGGATCCCACGCAAATACTATGGGCGGCTACACACGGGACGCGTAGAACGTGGACTGTGGTGGACGACTAA
>OZ037784.1:15099360-15116860 GCA_964035525.1 Porites cylindrica
AGTCTACCCAACGCTTCTCGGTCGCGCGCATACGTCCTGTGTGACAGAGTGTCTTCTGTTTTGTAGTTGTTCTCGGAATCTTTGGCATGTACAGCTGGCGAATATAGAGAGCTTTTTCGTTGCACATTATTGTTAGCCCTGTTGATTTGTTAAAATTCCTACTTGTCTCTAGAACCTCGGTAGGTTCTCGGTGTTGCGGTCGGGTGCGATCAGTAAATAACGTAATACAAAGGTTTGATAAGACACTGTGCAATTCCCATACCACAATGCAAATGCAAACCAACAAAGAAACACCCTGCAGAATCCCGGTAACTCTTTTGTTCATCTGTGCTGAGCCAATGATCACCGTAATTTATTCCGTCCCTTTTTTGTGTCAGGCATGTGGTACAGCATTTTGGAGTTCCTGAACGTTGCAGGCGTGGTTACCAACTCATTCTTGGTGGCTTTTACATCATCTTACGGTCGCTCATGGGGAGGTGATCCAACAACAAGCAGCAGAACTGAGTTAGTGTTTAACAGCACTTCAAATGCAACAGATCAAGTTGTCATTATTACGGAGCATTTAGCTGGGCCAAGTAGACTGTGGCTTATAATTGGCTTTGAAGTAAGTCTTTCAATTAGAAGAGGCCAACACCTCCATTTTCAGAGCCTACACCTATATCCTATATTTACAGTTTTTAGTGGAAAACTCTACTAGCGTTTCCAAGGAAATTGTAAATAGAGAGTTTAAGAAAAGCATACAACCAGAGCGTCTTACAACAGGCGGCTTACAGGAGAAAATGGTACTTCTTCACTTGTTGAAGGCCGCAAGTTAGATAACTCATTGGGTTATTACGTCACCTTCGTTAAATAAAGAGTATTGTATTGTATTGTAAATTTGGCACGTTTCTCTGCCGTTGTGTGCAATTCAAAGCAGTATCGATGTTATTGAAGAGTTTGAAAATGAGTTTGTTTTGTTGTTGTTTTTTTATTTATTTATTTTTTTATAGTATTAGCAACTCTGAAGCCCCACCAGTTTAGTTTTCCTATATGTAAGTAAAACAAGCTGGAACAAATGCAGAAGGCTCCCTTAAAATTGCTATTGTTTCTCTTTATTGTCATAGCTGCAGCTTTCTAATGTGCATTTGTGACTTTTTTTCAGCATATTGTGTTTTCAATAAAGTTCTTGATCGCCTACATTATTCCTGATACTCCTGCTGATGTCAAGATGGCCCTTTCCAAGGTAGATGGGGTGAACTTAACTGCACCTTACATAAGGAGAATACCCAGAGTTTTAACATATCCCGTGTTTAATCTCTTACAGGAAAAGTTTCACGTGTCAAGAATTCTTGCTCAAGCAGGTGTGCGGAAGGGGCCTGGGAATAAACTTACAGAATCGGCCGCCTCTTTCAAAAATCGTGGCGCCGAGGGTAGTGGTTCTTCATTTGCCTACTCAACGGAAGTAAAACATACCGCGAGCGGAAGAAGGCTTCTCGAGGATGGCACTGATAGTGGGTCTTATGACAACAATGAAGCGCTTGAAGTGGTAGTGGAAGGTGTACCTTCAGGGACTACTGTGGGGAGGCACGTGAGGTCCCCCCGGTTAGAACCTCTTCCTAAAAGTTACACATCCAAGCATTCGATAAGATCGTGATTGGTTTGGACATACTTTGGCCCGGCTCCTTTTACCTGAGCTCAATCAAAGTCAAGAATATAGGACAGACAGTAAAATATTGCCATCTTCTCATGCATTACGTGCTCAGCTTTCGAACCAATAACAGTTTCATTGTACTTATTATTACAGTAGTTAACTGACTTTTTGTCCAAAGTAGGTATCTTATTAACTAATAACAGAAGTGAGACTTGAACTTAAATGTAGTGTATTATGAGGTACAAACATTGTTGTGGTCCAACTTTATCCTTGGTTTAACTTTGTTTTCCTTTGTTGCAGTTTAATTATCATACATTGCCATGCATACTGACCCAAAACATCGTAAGTGTTGAGAACACGTCATACAGTTTTGTAGTATTTAAGAAGTTGTTTGATATATTTATGGCAACCAAATTTTATCTAGGAGCGTTATTTATTAAGGGATAAATTAGCTTTAGTGCCTGTACAGAGAGTAGCCTGCGAAAACATCCGTTTCTTCGCGCTCTTCGCCGCTGGGGACGTTTTGCGAGGAGGAACGTCTGCGACTCAGCGACAGAAATTCGATACTGATGACGTAAAATCTGTCCGGAATCCGGTCAGAAGCGCTGATTGGTCGACGGAGTAGTTACATTGTTTTAGCTATTGTTTACGAATGACAGACAAAGGACAAAAGGCCAGAAAGGTCAAATGTAAACGCGAAGAATCTGGATCAAAACAGTCAATATTTGTGGAATATACTCTTCTCTAGATAAAGCGTTTGAGTTTTGCTGGAGCTCGTTGGCAGATGAACACAAAACTTAACCAAAATGGACCAGAAGACACGTAAAATTGAACAAATTTGTATTTGGAACCCCATGACTACCGGATTTATTATGTAAACATTGATTTGCGTCATCAGTATGGAATTTCTGTCGCTGAGTCGCAGACGTTCCTCCGCGCGAAACGTCCCCAGCGGCGAAGAGCGAGGAGAAACGGATTTTTTCGCAGGCTAGTACAGAGAGTAGATGTAGTTGAAACGAGACGCGATAAAAAAAATCGAAATGTAGCTTGTTAGCGTACAGTGTTTATAACACAAGTAACCGTCTTTTAATTAAAGCAAGAAATGGGCATCTTTATCACTAAAAAGTTTTTACTTAGTAAATTTTCGTAGTGGTCAAAAATCGAAGAGCAGGTTTAAAAACTCAAGGGGAAGCCAAGAGTTTTTAAACCTGATAATTCACGACTGGGAGAGTTTTGAACGGCTTCAAAATCTCTGATATAGATCAACTCATTCTTGCACTGATATTTAGGGCCTGTTTACATGGAGGTGGGAGACCCCAGGTAGGTGAGGTAACATGCGGTGGGTCACCCCACCTATCATCTAAACGTGATCAAATTAAAATGAGAGATTATATGGACAGGCGGGTTACCCAACCTAAGCGGGTTACCTCACCCACCTGGAGTCCCCCAACCCCATGTTAACAGTCCCTTGGATTTGGGTTTATTTTGATCTAAAAAACTGGACTTAAAGTTTAACCGTGTCTTTATCAGATATAAAGACACTTATTAATTATTAAGTTCTTTCGTTTTTGTTTATGAATATTTAATGAGTTTTTGAATAAGATATAAACACACTAATTAAACATTAATTTCTTTTGTTTTTTTTCTTTATGAATTATTAATGAGTTTTTGGATGAATTTTCATAAACTGTTGCAAGAGAGAGCTGAATCCATGGTGAATGCAGGAAGGTATAGAGACCATAATTTAGACCTCTTGCTAACCAAGTTTGAGGTCCGTACTGTAAGTTTCGGACAGCGTTTGCAGGTCATAAATCCCAGCCAAAAAATGAGGTACGGACCAAGGAAACGAGGTTAATAGCGGAGCGCGCAAGCGGAGCCCCATAGCTAAGAAAATCTGGTAATCTATCCTTCCGAGAAAATTTGGTTATGACTTCAGCGTACACCCGCACGTACGTAGCTGGGCGAGGGGGAAGTGAGTCAGGAGTCAGTCCGTTGAGGGAGGAATATGAGGTGAAATTTTGGATCTAAAGCAACTTACTCGTTTCGGCGGTAAATCAAATGGCTGCCCGGACTTTTAGAGAGAAAACAAAAACAACCAAAAAAGAGTCCTTCTTTTCACTAAATTTTAATGTCTACATTAACTTGGATAACAGGGAAAGAGCTAGAGCGTGAAATAAATAACAACGGAGACAAATTTCATTGGAAGAAAAACATGAAAATTAAATAGCGGCGGTCAGAAAATTTGAACTGCTAGCGGCTACCAAGATGAAAATGAGCGGCAGTGAAAAAACAAAGTGAACAGGAAAGCAAACATTTCCTCCAAAAAAGATGTAATTAGGAAGTGAAAAGAAGTTTCCCGTTTTAGAAGTGCAAAACAACGGCAAGGAATTGTACAAAAAAGTGTGCTGCACGTGCAAAGCACCTTGTCTTTAGTATTAGTCGATTTTTTCTTTTCTTTGAGGAAACTATAAATATTAAAGAGAGCTTCGCTTTTAGCCCTGGCTAAGGGTGCGTAAAAACGGGCAACAAAAAACGAGTAACTTGTCTTGCAACATTGCTACAGAACAAGTTGAATAGCAATGTTGAGCGTTTTACCACCCACGTTCAAACCTGTCAACAAGCTGATTTGTTACAAGACAGGTTTGATGTGGGTGGTAAAACGCACAACATCGCTATTCAACTTGTTCTGTAGCAATGTTGCAAGACGAGTGGCATGTCTTTTGTTGCCCGTTTTCACGCACCTTAAATCTATAATATATTAAGAGGTCATTAGCGGAGCTCCACGCGCGTATGAATCTCGCGCTAGCATGTATATCCCCAAATTACGTGAACGTCCGCACCACAGGCATACCATTGTAAAATCAATCAACAGGTATGGCAACGCAAATGCAAGTAAGAGGTTATTTTGGAGGGAAATCGCATAGCCACCCGCGTCTTGTCTTATGAAGCAGAGACAACTAAAGAGTCCATAAAGACGAAAGCGGAAATTGTTTCTGTATCCGTGTTGTCTAAAGTATTAAGCTTAGCCTGCGTAGCTGGCGGTATTGTGTAGTAGTTGATTTGGCGGCGGAGCCGTTGTAATACAGTCGAGTGAGATTTGACGGCGGAGCCGTCACGAGCGGCGAAGCCGCGCTCGTCCCTACTCCCCTTTTTTGGAACACGGCTCCGCCGCCAAAACTTTAATCTCGCACCCACACAATAGCGCCAGCTACGCAGGCTATATTAAGCTTAAATAAATTGTCATGCCCACATATTTGGAATATAGAGAAAGAGAAAGTAGGCGACAGGCCAGCGAAGCTCAACGAGAAAAAGAGTGACAGAGCTAAAGCGGAGATAAGAAAAAAGCAAAGGAGACATTTTTTATTGGAAGAGCCATGAAAAGTGGGGGTGAGAAAATGAGAAATGTTAGGCCCGGTTCAAACGTCGAATTTGCGACGTTTGAATCAATTAAATTCGACCGTTTACATTAAATGCGACGTTTGCCGTATCTGCGACTGAAACAGTCGAAGATTCGACGCAGGTTCGACTTTTTATTCAAACGTCGCATTTCACAAGTGCCGAACTTAATGAATGAATTTTAGTAAATTATTATTATATTACTGAGAATATTGACAGCGAAGAGAGTTAAATTCGACAGAGTTCAGTGAGATAAATTCGACGTTTGAATCAAATGTCGTATTTAACTATTTTAGTCGACTAAAATAGCAATTAAATTCGGAACATGTGAAATTCGACGTTTAAACTAGGCCTTAGCGGCCACCTAGGTGAAAATGAGCGGCAGTGAAAAAAAGAGGTGAACAAGAACACAGAACGGCATTTCCTTCATAAAACGTGTAACTAGGAAGTTTCTGGACGTTTCACGTTGTGTTCGTGCAAAACTACGGTGGCTCGTAGGGACAAAACACTTCCTAGAATCCAAAAACACGTCCCAGAATCCAAAAACACTTCCTAGAATCCAAAAACACGTCCCAGAATCCAAAACGCTTCCTAGAATCCAAAAACACGTCCCAGAATCCAAAAACACTTCCTAGAATCCAAAAACACGTCCCAGAATCCAAAACGCTTCCTAGAATCCAAAAACACGTCCCAGAATCCAAAACACTTCCTAGAATCCAAAAACACGTCCCAGAATCCAAAACACTTCCTAGAATCCAAAAACACGTCCCAGAATCCATAACACTTCCTAGAATCCAAAAACACGTCCCAGAATCCATAACACTTCCTAGAATCCAAAAACACGTCCCAGAATCCAAAAACACTTCCTAGAATCCAAAAAAACGTCCCAGAATCCAAAACACTTCCTAGAATCCAAAAACACGTCCCAGAATCCAAAACGCTTCCTAGAATCCAAAAACACGTCCCAGAATCCAAAAACACTTCCTAGAATCCAAAAACACGTCCCAGAATCCAAAAACACTTCCTAGAATCCAAAAACACGTCCCATAATCCATAACACTTCCTAGAATCCAAAAACACGTCCCAGAATCCAAAAACACTTCCTAGAATCCAAAAACACGTCCCAGAATCCAAAACACTTCTTAGAATCCAAAACACGTCCCAGAATCCAAAACACTTCCTAGAATCCAAAAACACGTCCCAGAATCCAAAACACTTCCTAGAATCCAAAAACATGTCCCAGAATCCAAAACACTTCCCAGAATCCAAAAACATGTCCCAGAATCCAAAACACTTCCCAGAATCCAAAAACACGTCCCAGAATCCAAAACACTTCCCAGAATCCAAAAATACGTCCCAGAATCCATAACACTTCCCAGAATCCAAAAACACGTCCCAGAATCCAAAAACACGTCCCAGAATCCAAAACACTTCCCAGAATCCAAAAACACGTCCCAGAATCCAAAATACTTCCCAGAATCCAAAAACACGTCCCAGAATCCAAAACACATCCCAGAATCCAAAACACTTCCCAGAATCCGAACACACTTCCCAGAATCCAAAGCACGTCCCAGAATCTAAATACCAGAAATACACTTCATATAGGAACCTTTTTCTCTTACTTTGAAATAACTGGAAACGATTTTACACGAAAGAAACTTTTATCCTTTACTGATTCCTCTGGGTCGAAAGCCTAAAAAGTAAAATGTTATGTGGCTGCACATTAGACCTTGTCACAGTTTTCGACGCCATCTTGACGAGTACGCAAACGCGTGAGAAATTACAGTATTTGTATGAGAATCTAATGTCGAATAATTTACGTAAAACGGCTGTTCTGAAAAAAATATCAATTGTAAACTAAAGCGAGCGGGTTAAAGATAGCCCGGGTTTATGCAAATTTCACAGGTAGGATTACCCTTAGGCTCGATTTCCGCCGTCTCCCAGGTCCGGTCTTTGATCCCCCCCGAAGGATGAGTGTGGGCTCATTTTCCCGAACAGCGGCTGGTAATCGAGGTTACCCTGTCACCCGGGTCAGCTTTACGAGCTTTACTGACATGTTTCGTCATGTGTGACATTCTTTGTAACGTCCAAGATTTGAAATAAAACTTGAAGATCTCTAAGGAAAACACGTTAAATTTACGAAAAAACGGAAGAATATTACCATCGTAGACAGAAATTACCTTATATTGTCCAGATGTTTATAATTTAGCTTAGAAGTTGGATAATTCCGTTCAAATTGTCCATTTGCACACCCTGTTGCATGTTGTTGCGTGTTGTTGGTAGTTGTTGCATCCGTTTGCACACCACTGCCAAATCTGACGCAGCAACTATGTCCAGAAATCTCGCACGTCAAATTTCGCGCGACTTACATTCAGACTGTTTCGCAATGGTTTTAACCGCTGGTTTTTAATGTGATTCCCGGGCTCATAATATCTGGAAAGTTCGAGTGGTCAAATACATAGTTGTTTACATAGTTGTTATACATAGTTGTTATAAATATGGTACTTTTTCACTTCAACTATTCGTAATAAATCTTAAGCCGTCTACACACCACCTGCCTCGATTAGCCTTGCTATTAATTTGCAGGTGGTGTGATATTTTGTATATTTAATGTAAGAAATAAAGATGTTGTTGTTGTTGTTGTTGTTGTTTATGGTCAAATAAAAGCCGCTGATCAAAAATATTGCCACAACCAAAAATGGCGACGAAAACTCAAAGAAAATAAGCTTTCCAACAAGAGGTTTGTGAGACAATTTAGATGATTTTTGGCGGAGGTATTGTAGAGCGAAGGTCTTGGATTTAAGCCGTGTAGTAGAAGCGTATTTATAAATAGAATTAACTCCAAATTCTTTAAACGTGGGAAGGAAGAATGTGCTTTTTCAGTGGACAAAAAAACTAACGATAGAAACATAAGACTTTGTACTTGAAGATTTAATCGCATCCTCTGAGAGTTTCCCAGGGAAATTTTCATTAATTACTGAAGAAAAGAGGTTAATCAAGGTGGCGGTGCTCCATTTGCAATAGAATAATATGGAAGTGGAAGACGCAGGTAATTTTTTCGTATTTTTATTTCCATTCTGGGAAGCTCGAGATTTGAAGGTAGGAGTTTAAGTTTGTCAAAACTAAGATCTAAATAAGTCAACCTTTCAGTATCAATCGCGTCCTAGTGTTCATGTACATCGCACCACATGCTGTATCGCAAATTTTTATAAAAACTTTATATGATTTACATACATGCCAACTCTCCCGAATTATCCGGGAGTATCCCGGATACGACAACAATCTCCCGGTCTCCCGTACGGGTCACCAAATCTCCCGGATAAAATCGAGTTATGAGCTTTTCTGTGCTTTAATTTGGAATTTATCCCATTTTCTCCCAAAATTCGAATTTTCTATGATTCAAAGTTCGGTTTCTGGGTTATTTTCGCACGTATTTCATCACTGACAAAATCATGAAAGCTAATTGTGATGGTCTGTAACTCATCGAAGACTTCATATAATGTCCTGAGCCGATTAGGGACTGGATTGAATTGTGCTTATGGGGGGCGGAGGGGGGTTGATCGTTGATATTTGGGGGGCTAATGCAAAAGAAAGAGTCTCCAGATTTTAGATCTCCAGAGGTTGGCATCTCTGATATAGAGAGAAAACCGTTTACATAAAAACCCATGAAATGGCCATAAATCGGCCCTTGGACCACACAGGAGAGACGTAAAACACATTTTAAGTAAGGTAAGCTGTTTTTTTTTTTTTTATTAAAATCCTTTCATTTTCGTAGGTTACAGAAACGATAGGTTTTTTTCCCCATACAAAGTGCCGATGCTCGCCGATGCTCGCCGATGCTCATATTTCGAGCTTGGGCTACCTGTGCTGCTACCGCGCGTTCGTGAAATTAAATTCTGGCCATGTCCCAGCATTGTTGGCCCTACAATATACAAAAAAATTCACCCTCCAATGTTCCACAACATTTTTGGTGGAGGGAGGGGAAAGGGAGACTTTGAATCTGCTCTTTCGTGCACTCCTCCAAACAGATTTCTTTATTATATGGAGGCAATGCACTCATGGACCAGGGTGCTTTCATGGTCTCCATCTCATGTTGTGTTCAACTGTTTCCTTTTATACTGGTTCTACATGGTGGCAGCCATAGGCGTACGAGAAATTTTTTGCCAGGGGGGGCGGTAAACCATTTGCTCAAAAAGTTCTCGCAAGTGTCCCAAATTTTTACAAAAGAGTCGAAAAGAAACGAGGGTCATATTGCAACAACATAGGCCGTACTGGCGTATGAAGGTGGCTCGATACAGTTTTTCAGGGTAAATGCCAAGTTTGAGCATAAACTACGTCGTCATAAACAAACATTAGGAAAAATTGCCACCACAGTAGATGAAAATTTGTCATATTGATCAGGCTTGCAATGACATCGGAGTTGTCATAGCATCGAAATGACGCCATTACCTATTTTACTTCAACAAAATTAAAAATTCTCGGCACTTGGAACCTTACAAAATCGTTCACAGGAGCATTTTTCGCCAATACCGTCTTCTCGATGTTTGCAAAGTTTAAGCAAAATCTGTAAGAGCTTTATCGAGATAGTTTGGGATGAAGTTTTTACCGTTAGAAATACGGTAAGAAAAAGAAAATCGTGAGGTTTGGCCGTAATCTGTAGAAAAAAAAACGCTTTTGACATGCAATTTCACCTCATAGTAGTTTTAATCTTTTTAAAAACGTGTGTGAAAGATCGTGCAGATAGCTCTGCCCGATTGCTAGAAAGAAGGATTTGATTAGTATGTATCGCGGCGCCCTTGTTAGCGGTTTTGTAAACATTTCGGTCTACTTTAACAAATTAGCGATACATTTTTTAAAAGAATTAAGATGCTTCTCGTAATTCAAACTGAGAATTAATCAGCCACTCCTCCGTTTTCAGACCCACCCTGTTCTTCGAGTGGATATGATTCTAGAAAGTTATGCGAACGTTTATTCTAATCAATTCACGACGGTGCACAACAATAACAAAAAAAGAAATATGTAAATTACTCATCACGTGGTAGGCGATTACTGTCTCGTGTGAATGTAACTGGATTATTACGCCGACTTCAGGTTAATATTCAGGTCTTCAAAATAATTAAATAAACATGAAGACGTCTTTAAAAACAGGCTTTGCCCAAATTTTCTCTTGCTGCCCAAAAAAAGCTGAGTTGCCCAAAATTTGGGAGGGGCTGCAGCTGGATGTTATCTGTTGTGTCCATTTGCACACCCTGTTGCATGTTGTTGGGAGTTCAGTTGCGCAAAGTTTGAAACCGGTCAAACTTTTAGCTACGTGCAAACAGAGGCAACAACTCCCAATTGTTGGGCCAACAAAGTTGGGAGTTGTTGCATCCGTTTGCACGTATAGCTTTACAATCAACCTATCGGTCAACAACTTTATCGACCTATATGTTTTATTTGTTTATCACACGTAACCCCCCAAAATTGAAACAACAGATTAGAAATAAATTTAATAACAAAGTTTATCAAAAGTTTTAAATTAATTAAAGTATAACAACTTATGAAAACCTTTGTCGTCAAAAAAAAGGTGTAAGTGTCACTGTTTTTCCGAGTATTTTTAATCTTAAGTTATTGATATTTTGATTTTTCACCAGTGCAATTGAGTTTCAAAAGTGATCTGTAACTGGTTTTGTTTTACTTCGTTTCAGAATCTCTGTAATTGGTCCAGACAACTCGCACCACCCAGTGCGGTTCCTAGGAATGTTCCTTTTCTATGCCTTGGTGGAGAAAGCCAAGCTTTTGGAAATAGTTTTTGATACAATTCTTTAAAAAATACACCACAATTTGATCGAACGACTTGTAAGCCTGTGCTTAATGGCAGATAAGCACCTGGCATTCCCTGAAGGAAACAGATTCAAAACTAGAGCCAGCCACAACGTGATCATCAGGGTTTTGTCGCATCTCAAGGAAATTGCTTGTTTTTGCTTTTAGGGATTACTGACTCTTTGAGATACTTTCCTTTTGTCTAATTGATTTTTGTTTTATGACACCAGAAACTCTGATGATACTCAATCAAATGCCACTCAATTCAGCACAGCTGTACCAGTAATGCTAAGAAATATTCAGTATAGCTTATGAATACAAAAAAACACTCCTTAATTACTGAGTATTCAAAATGTCTCCCTTTATTATTAATCATTATGAATGAAAAAAAATTAACCAATGTTAAGAAGGTGATTAAATACACATCGAATAAATGATTAAAAGTTCAGCAAAGCCATAGATTCAAAAAACCTACTTCTATCCGATAACATATATTCAAAATGTCTCAGTCTAGTCTTAAATGCTTTATTCTGAATAGCAAAAAATCAATGAATTATGAGCTCCAACGACACACAAAAAAGATTAAACAGGTCAGAAAGTCCACGGATACAAAAATACTACTAACTTATTACTAAGCACCTAAAATGTCTCCATCTGGGCTAAAATACATTACTATGAACTTAACGAAACTCCCTTTTTCTGTCAGTTTCCCCTTTCTTCTTCAGCTAACAATCCACTTTTAATACTACACCAATTTATTGCATCTTGAATGTGGTTAAGATAATTTGTTCTAAGTGATAAGTGTTTTAAGGGAAAACACGAGCAAGGGTTTTTAAAAACTCTTGCTCGTGTTTGTCCTCAAAACGGCTAAAGCTTGTGATCACGAGGAGGGGGACATGGGGGCTCACGGTATAGAGAGGAGAAGTGTGACGTCACGTTACCATGGTAGCATTATTTCTGGATGACAACAAAACCAACGACGACGGCGACAGCAAGGAGAACAGCAAAAAATAATATGTTTATATTAACAAACAACAACTTTGCACGTGCATCACGCTATTTTGTACATTTCTTTACCGTCGTTGCACCACTACGACATGAAACTTCTTAATTTCACGAGCCCGCTTTATGGAGTAGGTGAACACAACACAAAAATTGTCGCTTTCTTTTTCTAAACTTAGATAACGTTAGATATGGTCCCAAAGAAAATTTCGCCAAGATTTGCCAAATTAAATGAAATTGAATAAGATCGGTGAAGTTCGAAATAGTGCGAATAGACTTTTAAGTGACTTTATCGGTTTGCTGTCATCCAAAAATTTTGCTACCATGGCAACGTGACGTAACGACTTTTCCTCTCAATTGTAGTGTTGAGCTTTTTTTCAAGCGGTATTTCGGTAATTTTGATTTTAAAGCGCGGTATTGCGGTATCATTTAGCCCTGTCGTATTTTTGGCTAACGGTATTCGGTAAAAGAAGATCCTTCACAATATTGCGGTAATGTTCATTACGCTCTCCTGTCTAATGCACGTCAGTATTTTTGAGACTTTTCACTAATGGTAGCACAATTTGTGACGGTTAATCTATGATGAAATTGGTAGGGCATCCTTTTCGATCGTTGTACCGATCATAAATGCGATATCGGTATTTCTTCGATCGACACGGTATTTCGGTATTTGCCAGTTTTTGTTACGGTATTGCTGTATTGGGTACCCCCCCCCCCCCCCCCAAATGTCCCCCTCCACGAGGCGCTCTAACAAAGTGTCAATGCGTGTGGTTGAGGAGAACTTTACGTTGTCCTTCCTGCTTACAAGTTGGCATTACTGTGGGGATGATCCCACCTTCCTGCATACTATTTGGCATTAACTACTGTACAAGAGAGAATGATCCACCACCCCCCCTCGCCCCACCTTCCCCACCCCTGACAAGCCAAATATATGCTAGGCTTGGACCAGCAGTGGGAGGGGATGGGTGGGGTGCTTCTGCTATCACTGGCCAACATTCGCAGCAACTTACACTTCTATGTAATTCTGTTATATGTTATGAATACACACCTCGACAGGATTCCTAAACAAACTAGATAAAAGCAATGAAAAGAATGTATGCTCAACACGTTTCACTAGGTGTCATTAGAGGTTTTAAGAAAACTGAATTCAATTGCAAAGCTTAGCTAAGCTTAGAAACATCTTCCTAAACAACTCCAATTTTTTCCCGATACTATGGCTAACTAGTAATTTTGCTTTTCATACCACAAGACATTCCTCGAAAACTCGCAGATACACGCCTGTGTAATACGTTAAACTATTAATTGGCTGGCGATTAGAATATTACGAAATACTAAAGCAAATGTTTCAAATCATCAGAATTCAAATCGTCTGTTTAGTCAAAGCTGATTAGTCCATGAAATACTTTGATTATTATTTGCTATTTAGCAAACTTTCATATATAGTGTTTAAGTCGAAGGCGTTACGGTGGCAACAAAGCTGGAAGTAACACAGTCTGGAAGCGAGTATTTGCAATGATATTTTTCTTTAGGAAAAAAATACCTGTCCTGTTCCATGGTTCTGAAAAGTTTCGGAAACGCAAGTAGAAATTTTTAAAGTTCAAGAAACGCAGCGAAAACAGGAGCCTCGTATCCTCAAGTTTCTTCAGAGCTCTTTCTTGTCATCTCAAACTTTTACGAGACATTACTAGTTAAGTGTTTTTGTGGAGGTACAGAAGTACGGCTTCTGGCCCGCATATTGCCATTAACTGTTCTCTAATCATTACTTCACGCTGGGTCAGCTGTCGAGATTTTTCGGGTCACTCAACTGAAGCCAAGGAACTACTTTTACAGCTTTTATCCGTTTGAACCCAAAGTTTGTAGGATGGTGGAACTTTGTATTCTAAACAATCGTACGTTTTTTGTTGTTCGATTTTAACGGGTTTTGGCGGGAAAATGGCGTCAAATGATTGACAACAAAATTGCAATTTCAACTAATGACATAACAAATTAAAGACAAATAGTTTTTCAAAGGGTGGGTTAAAGTCACTTGATTAAGAAGATATTAAGATTTGATTTTTGAATTTCCTGCCATTTTGCTACTATTTTTAAGGAAACACAGGTTCATTTCAAAATGCTATATCTCCTAAAGCAACTGAGCTTTTCAAAAATCTTTTTCTCATTTGCTTCTATCCCGTCATGCTCTTTAAAAATAAGCTGTTTGTTACGTCACTTGTTGAAGTTTAAATTTTGCTCTTAACGATATGACCGAATTTTGCCGCCAAAAACCGTTAAAATCGAAAAACAAAATACATACGAATGTTTGGAGTACAAACTTGTTCTACTGTCTTGAAACTTTGGGCTCAAACGGATGAAAACTGTAAAAGTAGTTCCTTGGCTTTAACTAAGTGACCCAAACGTCGCCACAGCTGACCCGGCGTGCTTTAGTTGATAACTATACAGGGGCACCCAACGACAATTTTCGGAAAATTATCTGTTCGGAAGAAGATTTGAGATCTAGAATTTTCGGATCATTTCCTGTAAAATTTCTTGCTTGCCTGCCTCTCCTAGGATTTTCGAACATCAAAAAAGTGGTATAATTGCCCATTTTTAACGGATTTTTACCCTAAAAAGGTCACCTAGAATTTTCGGAAGCCTTTTTTCTGGCTGAAATTTTCGAAAAGGTAAATTTTGATCCCTATAATTTTCGGATCACTATACTTTCAGCTAGGAAATCCGAACAGATGAAAAATTTTTAGGGGATAAAAATAAGCCTTTATCTACCGTTTAAATACTAAAGTACGTTCAACAATGCTATGTTTATGTGGTTTTGAACTATATTCTCGTTGGGCGCCCCTGACTATAGCTGCTGAGAATGCTGACCTTTCCTTTGGCAGTTAGTTGTTCATTCTATACCAGTAGTCGGTTTCGTGTAGCTCAAAGTCTCCACACTTAATTTCCTCAATCCCTGGGGGTGGTTTTAACTTTCGTTGCTCCTCTGGGGCTTCATTGACGATCAGCGCCATTCCCTCAAGCAGGTGCCCGTCTATGTGGCAGTGAAGAAACCAATGGCCAGGATTATCGGATATGAAACTGATGACAACGTATCCCCCGGCAGGGACTGAAACTGTGTCCTTCCTTACCGTATTTCGATTTATAGAAAAGAACGGTGGCGTGCTCGCCCACCTTGGTCTGGTACAACTCTTATTGTCGCAACCCTCCTTTGTGCAATGAACATCATCACAGAAAATATCTTTGTTGTGCTCTTTGACAAAACCATTGGTTTGGTTATACTTTGGATATCCAACATGAACAACATGAAATGAATGGCCATGAAGGTGAATTGGATGAGAATGGCTGTCACGACCAATATTTGAAAACACGAATTGAACAGTTTCCTTGTATGGAATGTCAATCTTATAGACACACGAGCAATTGATTGTCGATGGATTGCAATCAGCACTGGGGTCACAAATTTTGGACTTCTCGAGAAAATCTTGATTTTGCGTTTGGGGTGGAAAGGAGGGAAGGATGAAATTGCGCCCATTCACTGAACTTGTAGTAGAGGCACCCTCAAAATTGAAGTTGATGAAATGCGTACAATCTCCCCAACTCGCTTTAGGGTTTGGAAGTTCGTTGTCTGGAGTTGGCTCAAGTAAACTAAAGCTTTGAACGTTAATACAGGTGATGTAATAGGAGGGATGGAATTTCTCAAATGGACAGTTCACCGCTTTGCATTGATTGTGTTTGCAGCACTGACGGCCTGGTGACGCATTTTTTATACTTTCATATTCTGTGGACGGTACATTATCATCCGGATTTTCCGAGTCTGTGTCTTCTTTGTAGTGCAGAATAGCCTCTGCCACATGATTTAGTGTCGGGTAGGGTGGCCCTCCCTGGGTTTCATTTATCTCCAGCGTCTCTGCACGTATCCAGTAGTCCTTTACTTTTTCTGTTGCATTTAGTAGAAAGTCATACCTCTCTCCGGTTTGGATAATGATGTAGTCAACGTTATCTATGGGTTGAATCCAATAGCCGTCTGTGGCCACCACAGTCAACTTATGACCATCAATGGAGAATTTGTAAGCGTACGTTTCTTGGGCTCCAATCAGCCTGAAGCGATATGTCTTTCTGGGCTCAACAGTAAATATACTCAGTCTTGTTTTATTGTATGGAACATCAGCATGTCTTCCTTTGCCATTTATGATTCCAGAAAAATACGGGATAGGGCCAGCCCCTCCGTTATCAAAACTAACTGTAGGCCGAAGTCTCTCGTCACCTTTAGTTGGTACCTCGCCAATCGGCTTGTCTTTATAAAAACCACCAGCTTTAAACTGTGTGAACAGGTCCAAGGATGCCTCATTTTGCCAATCAAGAAGCGTTAAGGTATGCTGATCTGGACGGTCCTCAAATTCACGGTTTAAAATCCGAGTGAGATTTTCCATTCTTTCTTTTTTTTCTTTAACTATAAGACCACCGAAAAAGCCATCTGTTCTTTGAGTGCCACTGTGAGAGTGGTACCAAAACGTCCCAGCAGGACTAGCCTTATACTGGTATGAAAAGCTAGATGAGGGTCCGATCTGACATTGAGTTACTTGTCCCACGCCATCCATATAAGGTGAATCTCTCTGGTGTATCCCATGCCAGTGAACGGAAATACCTTCAGTAGTAAGCTTGTTGTGAACATGAACTGTAACATTTTGCCCCTCGTGAACAATCAAGGTAGGTCCAGGAATTTGTCCGTTGACGGCTATTGCCATACGGTACGTTTTACCGTCTACAAACTGGGGGCTAGTGCATTTCGAATTGTTCAGTGTTGCACATTGTTGTCTCTCAGGGTCACCCAGAGTCACAGGTATTCCACTTTCATTGATATAATAACCCACTCCTTCGAAGCCACGCGTAGCTATTCCCGTAGGTTCATTTACGAATAACTTTTCATAACTGGTGAAGGTTTGAAGTTCGTCAATTTCAAGGTTGAATATACAAGAATCTGCCTCTTCCTTGCATTCACAACTTGATTTGCCATATTCACAATAGAGGGTTTCTTTTTTAGGCCCATGATGATTTCCAAACGGGGGCCCTCTTCGATTCTCATAATGGTGTCCAAACGGGGGCCCTCTTCGATTCTCATAATGGTGTCCAAACGGGGACCCTCTTCGATTCTCATAATGGTGTCCAAACGGGGGCCCTCTTCGATTCCCAGGATGGTGTCCTGTTATGGCGATTAAAACAAATGAAAACTTCATACCTTTCTCCAACAACGTGACTTTCAGGAAGCCTCGAACCAGGCTTCTGTCGGTCAAAGTCAAATGTCCCGACCCCGGGGTCGCTTCACACGATCAAAAGCCCGACAGCGGGGATAGTCCCAGGCATCAAATCCCCTCCCCTTGCCCGCACTCCCCCCACCCCCACGGGATTTACATTGATAGGTGCATTAATATTTCGACCCCTCTCACGTTTTGTGCATTTTCAAAATTGACCCCCCAAATATACTGTAGACCTCATTCTTGTGGAATGAATATTCAGCGGTGCAGTATCCTTTATCGGGGACCAAAAATCTGGATTTCGTTGCCTAGTTCATTAACCAACTCTTCTTCCACATTTGTTTTTTTTAAAAAATCTTGGAATTATCTCATTGATGGTCATTCTGTTGCTTATTAAGTTTTATGTTTTCTATATACTCTGTTCTCA
>OZ037784.1:15124360-15164360 GCA_964035525.1 Porites cylindrica
GCTGTATGCATAGGCATATGTGCCTTTATGCACGCTACATTCCTGGTAGCAGAAGTAGCTGATAGGTTTCTGGGCCAAGCTTTATACGGGTAACATTTTATTGTTGGTAAAGAACCATAATATAGTTTGACAACTGTTTCATAGAAAGCCAGCCCTGTGCCTTAATATTTCGACCCCTCTCACGTTTTGTGCATTTTCAAAATTGACCCCCCAAAATCAAGCCTCTTAGAAAATTGTACCCCCCCCCCCCCCCAAACCCCCCTCCCCTGGGACGTAATAAACTTACGGTCCCTAAGTAGTAGCCAGGTCCATCATTATGAAACTCGACTAGCCTATAAGTATATACTGTAGACCTCAGTTTTGTGGAACGAATATTCAGCGGTTCAGTATCCTTTATCGGGGAGCAAAAATCTGGATTTCGTTGCCTAGTTCATTAACCAACTCTTCTTCCACATTTGTTTTTTTTTTAAAATCTTGGAATTATCTCATTGATGGTCATTCCTTCGCTTATTAAGTTTTATGTTTTCTATATAAACTGTTCTCAAGCAGATAATTACTGAGTAATCTAGCTTAAGGAAGCCTATGGATGATATAGCCTCCCACGCAGACGTTCTTAGGGGTTCGTCACACGTTCCTGTGGCTAATGAATATGAGCTCTCAGTTAGGATTCGTTAGGCTTCCTTGTCACATTAACTTTTTTTTAACAATTTATTTGACAGCTATTGTTCAATTCGCTTAATGCTTGTATGTTTTGTGAGTGACTAAATAAATAAATAAACAAAAATAAACTTACCTGGACTGTCGTGTTCAGCGACTCGTGGTTCTTCCTTTCGCTTAAAGTGAACAGCTGAAAAAGACGTAATGATTTTATAAGCTCAGCTCCGCAAGTTAGGACATTTTTAAATTGTGTTTTGCAATAACTAGATCCATACACAGAGGGCCAAAACATCTAACAAGTGTCATTTTGTGGCAACCATTTTGGAAACACTGATGTGTGTGTGTGTGACTGAGAGTTCGGCAAACTGTTGGTAAAGACTGAAAATAACCGAAATTTCTATCGCTGCCAGACTCACGCAAAACTTGTTTTGAAAGCCGGACTGTTTTTAAAAAGGACGCTCTAAAACTGACGGCTAGAAATAAGTTTATTTTTGACGGTCATATTCTGATCTATTCTTGTTGCACGTGAAAGATTCCTGTCGGCCTACTAGTTAACAAAATCTAATAATAATAAATCTAACAATAACTTAATAATAAATTTTTGTACCTGATACATAGCATTCCATGGCACAGAGAGTTACCAAAGCAAACGCCAAAATTGCAGTGCTCTTCATTTTTTCTCTTTGGCAGTCCTGTATACTTAAATAAAACAAGCAAAATTAATATGACCGGATGACCGAGACAATCATTAATGACACAAAAATACCATCTGAAAAAAAAGGCCATCTGTAATGCTACGTGCAAACGGACCTAACAGCTCCTAACAATGTTGGGAGTTACTGGCCAACAATGTTGGGTTCGTTTCAACAGGGCTAAACGTTTTACTGGTTTCAAACTTTGCGCAACAACATGCAACAGGCTGTCCAAACGGACGCAACATATAACACCCAACAATGTTGGGAGTTGTGTTGGCGAACAATGTGGCGTCCGTTTGCACGTGGCTTAAGAGTTAACAATCTTAACATATACCTAGACTGGATTTGGCTGACTGCCCCGACGTTGTACCTAATCAACGGAGGGCAGAGCGTATCCACCAACCCCTTCCCCTTTACTGTGTTTAAATCAGAAGAGTAAGAATGTCTTTGCTATCTCACAAGACCAAAAGACGACTTTATAACAAGCCAACGAAAATCGTTTAAAAGAATCCAGTATGACGACAGACCAAATGAAAAGTCCCGAATTATGTAAACCATGAATGAGATTACAGCATCATTGAGCGTAAGGCGTGTCTTTGTGGGATGACGATCGAGTAACGAGTCTGAGTCGAGTTTGAGTCAAGTTTGAGTTAAGATTAAGTAAGGTTTGAGTTACCGTTTTGGGCGTTGTTTTTTTAATTTTTAAACTCTGTGAATGCGAGTGATGGCAAAGATTATCGGCGTTAAACATATCAAGCGAGTAATTTCAAAACAACGTAATTTTTCATTTCTACAAGTGGGAAAGGGCGTAGACACCTGCAGCCCTCCCCCCCCCCCCACAACCTCCCTCCTCCCCACCTCCTCAGCTCCCCTTCCTTGGAATCCCGCCTTCTAGAACCCTGGAACACATTCTGAACGCCTAAAACAGGCTATTTATCGTGAGCAAATTATTTCAAATTAAACGAAAAGAACGTCTAATTACCATAGCTTGAATCCTGTCATCATTCTCCTCGATTTCACTATAAAAGGATCGAAAGACTAGCGCAGAAAGCATTCTGCATGCACTCCACATAATGCACTCTACATTTCCTATGGTTTCACCAAAAATTCTGAAGAAGGTTGGAGCATCTTAACAAAAGTGAATTCACGCTGTTTCAAAACTCATCGCTAATATTCCACGTCGTTCAATTTGCCAAATGTTGGTATGTTTTTCTGAAGATGAATTCTAAAAGGCCGGTATCTAAGTTAACAAAAAAAGAAGAAAAATAAAAAAATGGCTGTATGGTGTTTCCGTCCTCCAGAAAATGTGAAATTAGGCAGCAACGCAACGTGTACCCAACAATGACAAGAATTCGCATTCTCTGAAACAGTTCGATAAATGCGTCCAGTCAGAAACGGTTGTACCGCTCTCGCCAAAAAACGAAATAAAAAAAAAAGCTGGGTCGAGAATGTCAAAACTATAGCAGGGAATCTCATACCCTGTCATACTGTTAAACTGACGATTCAGATCCAACACTTTGCAGAAAACTATGGAACCAAACCCTAAAGGTTCATGGGGCGCTTTTAAAAGTGAGAAAGGAAAATCCCTACACCTACAGCTAGCGATCAGAGGTCAATTTCTGATAAAGCAAAGATAATGGGCGTGATTCTTTCAGGAAAGCACGTGAAGTCCACCTTATTCATGAAGCTAAGACAACTGAGCATCTGGGCATCAATAAACGTGATGAACTGTAACTATATATAGTATATCTTTTATTTTTTTTGTTATCTTGTCTTTTTAAGTAGCCACACCATACCACGTCATATTATGTAATTTCCGGTCATCATTTTTACTTCATATTTCTGTAAATTCGTGATATCTCAATAAACCTGATGAAGACTGGTATTGGCCAGTCGAAATATCGCAACTAAACTCTATTTCACCTTGTTTGATCAGTCCCTGCTAAAGTTTTCTTGACTGTAACGTTTTCAAAGATAAGAATCTACAGGAAATCACTGTACAGCACAAGACCACATGACCTCGCAGAGAAAGAAATATTTGCTAAATCCACACTACGACAATGTCCCTGCTAGCAGAGGTCTCTCACGACGAGGCAAAAATTTTTGCCTCGTCGTGAGAGACCTCTGCTAGCAGGGAATACGACAATGACTACGAATCATCCAAAACAGACTTTACCAGTTAAGGTCAAAAAATGAAGGAGCAAGTGACGTATTAGCAAGGCACAAATGCTTTGTAGGTATACCAAATCCCCTTTTTTATAGTTGACGAAGGATAAAACACGTTTTGTGAAAAGGGCGAGTCAGGCTTATGAGCTATTTCGCAGTATTTTCAATTTTACTACACAATCACAGGAGCCGATGACAATCAGTGACTTAGACTAGAACAACACTCTAAATTCACTTTGTTTTAATCTTTGATCAACAAAAAAGTGGACCTATGGAACCTGTAGGGGGGGGGGGGGGGGGTTGCGAGCGCACCCGTCGCATCCCCCCTTTCCCTACGGACCTGTAACATTATGCTAGCCCATGATGCCGTTGATCGGCGAAAGCTTGGATTTTTTAAACAGAAGTTTGGGGCCTCACTAGAACAGTTTTAATTAATTTTTTAATTGTTTGTTTTTTTTGCTGAAGGACAACATGAACAGGCTATGCTAGCCGTTTACTTCTCTTTGTTAACTTTTTGAGGTAGACAAGAGTGAGTAATAAAGTTCACTAACTGGATGTATCTTTTTCTCTTTACAGCTAATTTATACGTCTCGCAAAATACGCAAATGATGCAATTAACGGACGGACACTTTGTTTTACACAAGCCAGACAAACACTCCAATTTAGTCACACTGACGTCAGTTGTGCTCTGTGCTGTTTACTGCGCTTCTGTCCCTAACCTTCTACTTTTAGTAGTTGTTTTTTGAAGGGGTATTTCAAGTAGACTTAGGGTAGAAAATTCTAGGTTGAGAAAAAAGTTGTGATCTAATTGTGAGGCAGGCAATCAACTGCGCGCCAACTTGTGCTCACAAGTAATTTGTATCTAAACACGCACACAAAACAAAATTGTCATTTTTCTTTAATTAACGGCGTGTCACAAAAGTTGTGTACACCTAGTAATTCCGTAGCGAATAATTAATTTCCCGTGAAAATGTGGATTACTTTACAGCACTACAAGTTGCAGACAAAAACAACGTCAACCTGGATGAATGAACAAAAATTAATAAAAGCTGAAAAAGTATTTGTACCAACAATTTAGAAACCTTGGAACTTTTCATACAAAAACCACTTCTCACGTTTTAGGCGCGCGCAGCCATGCCTGGAAATCTATTGAATCTTCTTTTCAAAGCCTATTTGACTTCAGTTACACTTGCACTTTGGTCCCTAGTGTGAACCGGCCTATTGCTTTTTTGCCTGTCATTTCTCGTTGCCGTCGTCGAAGTCGTTGCTTTATAACGACGGCAATAAGCTCTCTAATGTTTGGATCCATGGCCACCAAGACAAAAAAACCCTTGAATTTGAAGTTACCTGTTTCTTTGAGAAGCAGAAAGCACTTTGCAATGAAAGAGTCCATGCAACAATTAATAGTGCAATTTATTGGAAACCGTAAGATCACAACACGATGGAATGCTACAAAAGTCAGTCGCAAGTGCATTACAGGAACCGCGCAGGTGGTGGGCCACTTTTTCGGATGGTTTAATTTTTTTTTTTTTTTTTACTTTGGTTACCCAGATCTGGCACTTAACACACAAACAAGGTTTAGTAATCTGAAAATACTGAACACTCACAAACAGAATGGACAAACTTTGTCTTGTAGCTGTTGCCAATGAGTTTGCCGCTCTTAATGACAATCGTAAAGACAACTTTGGCACCTTCAAAGAATCTGACTTAAAAATGACCTGGTGACACTCAACCGTTGCCTGTGTGCCGATGTAATAATTACAAATTTATATTGCTATTGGCAGTTTTAGATTTGAAATTTTCCCGGGGGAGTATGCCCTAGAACCCTCCTAGTTTGCTCACGCTCAAGCGTTCGGATAAGCCCCCCCCCCCCCCACTTGAAAATCCGCTCCGGGGGCCTTGCATTAACAATATAGTGGAAAAAAGAACAGTTGTTACATTTTTTCTTCTCTTTTGCCCTTGTTTATTGCACGATGACCCTTTAATTCTTTTTCTTTGTCAGCTATGAAGAGAAATCGGTTAAAACTCGAGACTATGCCGGGTATCTATCGACCTGAAAAAAACAGTTTTATGTTTAAATAAGAAGACGATGAAAGAACCTTATTCTCACAGAACATGTAAACAGTGCTCACCAATAACATGCGCTCATGAAGTGTTTCGATTTCCCTAGCATGGGGTTATCTACCCGCAACAATCATAAAATTGCAGCAACAAAAATACAAACAAGGTAAAAACAGAAGCAAAAAACGGTGAAAGTTACACATTTCCTGTAGAATAAAAAGGGCACTTTTGGTAACTCAAATTTAACTCAATCTTAACTCAAACTCAACTCTAACTCAACTCAAGCTCGTAACTAGAGAAACAGCCGATCCCTCTTTTTCAACCACAACCCATCTCTTTAGCAGTTCTTCAAGTTTAGGAAAACATTCTTTTTAAGAAACTACGCACAGTCATAAACTCTTCATCTACTATTTACAACAAGCTTAACTATCGCCAAGAAAGACTGAGAACGCAAAGCTAAAACTAAAGGAAGCCACTTACTTTGAGCAACTTGTCACAAGGTGCGGGAGGCCTAGTCGAAGTGCTCCGGTCAGAACCGAACAACTCGTGTGCAATCAGGAATGTACGCACCGCTTTTATGTGATAAGAATACATTTTAAACTGCTAAAAATAGGCTTTCCAGCGTGAGAAAACCCTTAAGTCGAGGAAGTAGGCAAAGGTTCTGCTCCACGCATGAACAGTAATGTCAGCATGTCAGTGGACTGTTGATGTGATTAAAGGTGCATATTCTGAAGCTTATTACGCATATTTTGTCGCACTGCTAGTGGTGGTAATAAAAAACCTTCTTCGAATCATAGTTAGTAGAGGAGACTGGTTATGAAAGCCGGCAAACTGTAAAGTTAAAAACGACGGTGCTGTAGTTTATGTTGGAAACTACTATGTTCAAATGTATTTTTAAATGAATATCGAGTACAAGGATCTGTTCCAAGTACTGTTACGCTTCATTGCCCAGTGAGTAGATAGCGCGACAAGGCAAGGCATATGCTTGATCATTGTATTATCACAACGGTCAAGTCCAAAAAAGCTAACAAAAACATGACAAAGTTGTCTGTCGAGCTTCGTAACCATTCCAATTTAATAACTATGTTCAATATCAAGTACAAGGATCTGATTCACGTACTGTCTTGACCCTTCATTGCCCAGTGAGTATATACCTGCCAACTCTCACGCCTTAGGCGTGAGTCTCACGCCTGCGGGTTGAAAACTTCGATCTCACGCCCGCTCACGCCTGCGGACCGATTTCTCACGCCTGATTGAAAAATGTGAGTTGTTGCCGTCTTGCTTGACACAATTTCCAAAAATATGTTAACTCAGACCCATTTAAGGAAAGAAAACCATGTGTAAAATGAATAAATGACAATACCTTCCTCGCGATCTCTGATTTTGTGGATAAGCGTTTTCTCGATAACTTCGCCTTCGGCAGACTTCGGACGTCTTCGGAAGACTTCGGACTTCTTCGGGAATCTTCGGAAATGATCGTGTCGTTTTCAAAAATCCCAGCACTCCCAGGATAAAAATCTCACGCCTACATCTCAGAAAAAGTTGGCAGGTATATGAGTAGATAGCGCGACAAGGCAAGGCATATGCTTGATCATTGTATTATCACAACAATTAATAATAAGAATTAAATTATTATTATTACAATTCTGATCACGATCCAGAAACAGAAAAGGTTCAAAACAATACCCAATACATCCAAATGCATTCAATTTAACATAATAGTGCAACTAACCCCCAAAAATGTTTTTCGCTAAATGAAATCTCCTTATTTTTCTGATTACTTTTGCGAAAAAATTATCTTGATTGACAAAATCCTCGCGTTTCCATGGCTGTTTAAAGTTAGGTCTCTTGTGTCCCATTACCGAGGTTCGTAGGAGCTGGGTACGAATGTTGTTGTGACGTCATCGAAGGAGGACATCTACCGCGAACTCATGAGTAAATGACCGAGAAGCGCGAAAGGAAAAATCATTTTAACTGATTTTAAGTGAGCGGGATACTAAAACGACCAGAATTCAACGGAATATGTCTTTAAGTGATTCAAGTTCTGAGGGAAGTTTTAATTCAGAAGATTCTGAGGCAAATTTGGCCGAAGTGGAAGATGAACGAAGTGATCGCGAGTCGCAAGTTTCATGTGAAAGCCTGGAAAAGGACATTGCATATGCCGATCAACCCTTATGAAGAATAGCTAAAAAAGTACGAAGAAGAAGTTGATGAAACAAATAAGCTAGAGCAAGAACTACGGGGAAGACTTGAAGAATCAGTTCAAGTGGATTCTTGGTGAGTGTCGGCAAAGATCTAAGTAAAAGCTTAGGTAAATAATCGAGTACTTGCTTGTTTGGCGGCGTGATTGCTGTAATGTATGATGAGAGTTGTTAGCTGTCGCTACAAAAAGTGTTATTTTTGTATGATTCTAGCTACCTTGATTGTTATAGGTGTTCCTGTGGAAACTGCAGCCGTGTTGTCCTTCAGAATTTGAGCGAGTGCTACTGCTGCCAGGAGCTGTAGTTGGTTGCAAAGAAGCCATGTGTAGCGAAAGTGTTCTTGAAGATATTCAACTCGAAACGACCTTAAGGTGTATCACACAACATCCTGGTTTTGGTCCTGTCTGCCTTCAAAAGTGGAGCTTACGTATGGCTGGCGAACGTGTCAATACCAAAGCCAAACAGAGATATAAACAAACTGGAACCGAAGAAAGGTGAGATAGTTTTGGTTATTTTTGTACCGCATTGGAGTCAAATACGATCGATATGGTACACACTCGATTTGAAAACATACAAATTCTTTAATACATCGTCCAGCCGAAAGTAAATACTTTTCTTATTGTCTTTTTTTTTCACAGTTACTTGCGTAGCATTGCCTACAGGGAGTTTTCCAGGCTTGTGTACAAGCGAATTCCTCTTCCTGCGTGTGCTTACACGGAAATAAGAAAACAATTTCCTGCCGGCAGAGATGAAACCTACACTGGATTCGAACTCGACGACTTCAGATGATTAAGTAAACTTTTTAGGCTTTTTCCCTTGTAAATTATTCTGTTATTAAATTGTTGATCATCTGTTTAACTGTCTGTTTTACTTCATCTTTTGTTGACGTAAACAGTAGATTCATTTTGAACTGTAGCTTTTACCACTATTTTTTTTTCCTTTGATATACAATTTTACACATTTCAATAAGCATGTAATAAAAAAGAACTAGTGATAAATCAACAGGTGGGGTGTTTGCCCGGGGGGTACTCACCATAATGGCCTATAAAGGAAGGCTCTGCCTAAAAGGGGTATCTTTTTCTGGCTTCAGTATATGAAAGGGTAGGGATTTTACTCGTTGAAGTATATGAAAGGGTAGGGAAAACTGTCATTTGGGTCTGTGAAATGGCTAGTAGGGCTCACAAATGAATTTTATGGCTTTATAAAGTCAAGAAAACGTTCTATTTGTGTGATTGATTCCAATTTAAAAGACAGTTCATTTAAAGCGGTCAAAAGAGATGCAAAGTTCTAAACAAGGTATGTGAAAGGGGTACCAAATGTCAATAGAATTGAATGTATACGAAAGGGGCACCTTTTTCGTGAAAAATGGTATATAAAAGGGTAAGGGGTTGGACCTCGGGGTGGAACCTCCCCGGGTAAAAATTTGTTGAGTACCACCCCAGGGGTGTTCGTTGTTAATAATAAAAAAGTCATTATGCAATGAAAATTTATTACTGCCCGCCAAAAGAGGCCACTGCTAGCACAAAACTTTTTTCCTCTCCATTATGAAAAAGAGCAATCTCCTATAGCCCCTTGTTACGAGAGAAAGAGAGATCAGGAGATGTGTCACTGATAAGAGAAGGTCAGGTCCTCAAATCCCCTAGTTCTAGACACAACTACCGTAAATCCTCTGTTAAGCCCCCCCGGGGGCTTATTTTTTTCAAGCACTTTTGAAGGGGGGGCTTCTTTAATTTAGCGAAACGCATCACCTGAGCAAAAATACCATGGTATGAGACAGAGTAGACTAATGCGTTGTACAATTACAGTCACTTTTTCAAGCACTTTTGAGGGGGGGCTTAATAGAGAGGGGGGGCTTCTTTAATTTAGCGAAACGCATCACCTGAGCAAAAATACCATGGTATGAGACAGAGTAGACTAATGCGTTGTACAATTACAGGGCTGTGCTCTAGCAGAGCCCGGTGGCCCCTGGCGCCTAACTTTTGCCCTCGGGCGACTAGAAAATCACAGATTTTTCATACAAATCATATGCTGGGCACCCTAGATTTTACAGATTCAGAGGACTGGGCTCCCTTCAGTTTTCCTTAGAGCACAGCCTTGAATTACAGTCACTGTCAAAAGTATTTAATTCAGTTGTGGGAGCCTAAAAGTAACAAAAACAAAATTCTTCTTCAAAAATGTGCTTTCGGCCTCATGTTCTTCGGTAATTTTTATGAGAATGGTTACTTGTATTGATTTGTCGTACACAACTTACAAACGAAAATCTCTGGAAAACTCCTCTTATATTTACATTTTTTATCTCTTACATTTAAATGTTTTATATAAACAGCCTTGAAATTTATGATACTATAATACTATAAGAAAATGGTGACAATTGTCCACAGAGAACTAGAGCGCAAAGTTGAGAAAGTTAAGCATATGAAGTTGGAGGTCATGTGGCCGAAGACCAAAAACAATATGAACTTCCAGCCTGAATAAACCATAACTGATCAGTCCACGTTAATCGTTAATTGTTGTGTGAAGAATAAGGATTGGGGGAGGGGGAGGGGGAGGGGGGGGGGGGGCTTAATAGAGAGGGGGGCTTATTAACTCTCCTCCTCTGAAAAGGGGGGGCTTATTAGAGAGGGGGGGGGCTTAATAGAGGATTTACGGTATACACACAGCCTGCTGACTGGTTGGTTTCAATTTATTTCCCACCAAAATCCTTTGACTTTTCTTTAATATTGCTGGTAAGCTTCCTTAAAGAGTTATTATTACCAACCAACCTTCAAGGCTATGCATAATTTGTACGAGAATTCTGATTTCAATTGGAAAAGGATAGATATAGCTGACCAGTTTTGTCTGTATATACATAGACCACAATTCAATCACAATACACACATGTATATACGTAGTATAACTCAAAACTTGTACAAGAATAGTTCCCTACAGAAGCTCAACAGAGACAATATTCACTATGGCTTTTAAACTTCTAGCCCTATTTCTTATTCTTTGGACAGTCTTCAATATTCTTGTGTCCTTTCATGGGATTTTTGCATGCAGAGCAATAGCGAGCTTTCTTGGGGCCATCTCCAGGAGTTTTCTGGGTTTTTTTTCCCTTTTTCTTGTATTTGAACTCGTGCTTGCAACTGGTTCATCAGGAACTAGGAAAAAAAGTAAATTGAATACAGTACAATTCCGCAGCTCCTCTAAAGGTGATAGAAAGGGTTGTGAGGATGAAAATCTTTACTCCTTTTTCCACAAAATTCATTCCTTTCTCCAATTTTTATAGAAAATAATCTACATAATATATTATAAACAGAAAAGATCACTACAGTCAAATATACAACTTATGCAGTTGTGGAAAGAAAGCTGAAAAAATTCAGGCTTACAGGGATTCCAACCCTGATCTCTGTGATACCAGTGCAGTCCCTGTGCAGGTTGAAATTGAAATGAACTGCTGCAAGAATATGGCTGAATATAAAAACAGGCAATATTTTCAATAAAGAGGTTATACAGACTAAACTACAAAAATGTAATATCATTCAGTAATGAAGGGCTTGGAATAACACTTTGTGAACAAACGTTCTGGATGTTTTTTTCTTCCAAATCAGCTAAAAAATTTTTTATGTGGCCTCTGATTCAACAGAAAAACCTTGCCCTGTATTTTTTTGCCAGTTTTAGCTTATTTTGCAAGAAAATATGTATGCAAAAAATGCGTTGGCCTTTTTTTGTTAAAATAGGAAACAAAAGAAACGTAATAAGTTCTTTGTTTAGCAAAATCAGCAGAGCGGGAGATTATTCTTACCAGCAAGACATTCCAACATAAGAATATGCTATCATCTGAATATGGCTGCCCGGAAATCTTAGCTTACTACGTACAGATAAATATCGTACCTTATCGTAAAGACTGGTCCATCTTCTGCTTTGATTTAGCCGACGACCTTGTTCCCTTTAAAACTAAGTCCGCGAAAACTCGCCTTCAAAATGATGGGCTCCTGATCGTTGATCACTAGATCAAAAGTTCGATTGTTTTTAAGCGCGCACGCTGTAAAAATGGTTGGCTCCTATTTAGCTCTCCTCTGCTGGACAAAGTTCACCCATTTCCGACCTCTTTTAATGCTTTCCTCGCGTGAGTCATCAAAGATAGGAATTCTATGAAGCCTGATACCTCTTTGGGGATCGGCTGTTCTGCTACAACCGAAAACAACACAGGCCTCGGGCATGATTCCAGAAGAAGATTTCAAGAGAAGTCCGTGTGGCTCGCGAAGGTCGAGCTCCTTCGATGACGTCACAATAACACTCGGACCCATTCTCCACAGAGCTCGGTAGTGGCCGCAAGAACCGCCAAAATTTGAAACTTTGAAAAATTATTAAAAAATAAGGAAAAACGCTATGACCAAAATTTTTTCGCACAAGTAAGCAGGATGATAAGAAGATTTCGTTCAGCGAAAAAAAAATTGGGGGGTTAGTTGCACTTTAAGGGAAAGCACTAGATAACATCGACCTGAACCAGATGAGTCATCGATATGTCAGTGACGTCTTACAAAATGACTGAAATGATCGCCTCGACTTCAGCAAGTTCAAAATGATAGGAATACTATTGAACGTTGTGCTCGGTCAAGTCCAAAAAGGCTAACAAAAACATGACAAAGTTGTCTGTCGAGCTTCGTAACCATTCCACTTTAATAACTATTTTTAGAATGTTTTTTAATGAATATCAAGTACAAGGATCTGATCCACGTACTGTTACCCTTCATTGCCCAGTGAGTAGATAGCGCGACAAGGCAAGGCATATGCTTGATCATTAGGCCGATTCAGCGACAGAACGGGAACGTCAGTTGACGACGGCGCGCGCAAATCAAACAACTGGCTCGACCAATGGCTGAGCGGCAGACTGGACACCGGAAATCCAGTTTAGTCCTTTTCGCGAGCTTTGCCGTTGTCAAATGACGTTCCCGTTCTGTTGCTAAATCAGCCTAATGTATTATCACAACAACTGTGATTACGATCCAGAAAAAGAAAAGGTTCAAAACAATGTCCAATACATCCAAATGCATTCAATTTAACTTAATAGCGAGCTTAAGGGAAAGTACTAGATAATATCGACCCTAACCAGATGAGTTATCGATATGTCAGCGGCGTCTTACAAACTGACTTCCCTCAAGCGCTTTACATTTTAAGAAATTTGGAAAAGTTCGAAACTGCTGCAAATTTCAACAATTTTCAGGGAAGCAGTACAAGCGCGCAAAAGCTTTTACCCAAAGCTTTAACACTGCGTAAAAATGTCTCGCAATTAACTTTTGTAACAGCTTTGGGCGTTCATTGTTTGCACCTTGATGGTGTGCTGTTTTGGCGGTCGAAATAACGCCCAACTTTAAAGGCAAAAAGTCGATTCTGGTATAAACGCTTGCGAAAAAAAAAAAATTAAATATAGCCCCTCGGGGGGATGTTACTAAAACGGGGAACGGGGAGCGGGGAACGGGGAACGGAAGTCTGGGAACGAGTTGTCAGCGGAAACCTCCAAAGAAATCCAATATGGCCGATCATCGATGATAGAGAACCGTCGAAACAAACTTAACCGATAACGGCGTTATTTTACTTGAACTATATGCTCATGAGGTGCTTGAAATAATACGGAGGTAATAACTTCATGACGTTTTTCACCTTTTTGCGTTTTACTAAACAATTATCCGTAGGAAACAAAATATGCTCCAACAGCAGTTGAAAGAAGCCAATCGGGACAAAAAGTCTCAAAGCACATGTACAGCCATATTTGGAACTCAAGCGAATCTATACTGAGTCTAGCCCACAAAGCAATGAACTACTTTTCCATGATAGATAACATACATCGAAGTAGTCAAGTAGCTTGTGTGCCTTCTTCTTCTTTTTCCTTTGATAGAGATGACTGCTTTGAAAAATGTTATTGACCACGTCATCACATAATTAGTAAGACTACTTTAACAATCTGGTTCTGCTTTTAATATCATTAGATCCACTACACTGCAAGCATTCACCATATTGAAGTGTTTCACTGATCCATGAAAATAAAATAATATCATTTTATTATTTTGTGAAACAATTTGTTTCAGGTCAGTTTGCCCAGTATAGACCAGTATAATGACCCTAATGGAACCTAATTCGCTCATTTTCCTCACCCTAATCAGTAACTGCTTCAAAGTCGTACAGTGGCCATTTGTCTTTCTGCGAAATACCCCTGCCGACCCTTTCCTGAATCAAAACCATTGGATTGCATTGAATGCAACATTCTCACTCACTGCAGTTCGTCAATTAACCCCCCGCCCCCCTAAGAATGAGATCCCAAACCCCTCCCTTTTGAAGAAAAATGTCGTAAAATAATCAAAGTACCTCTTCATGGGCACGAAACGTTTGGTGCAATTCATACCATACAATATCGCTGTATCAAGTACTGTTCTCGGTGCAGGAGGAGGGGGTACTATAATGGCCTAAACAGAGCCTGAAGCCTTTTTCAGGCTTCAGGTACATGAAAGGGAAGGGGTTTTTATAGTTGAAGTATATAAAAGGGACCAAAATGAGATCAGTCACAGATGCATTTTATGTATGTGAGAGACAAGAAAACCTGTTTTAGCTATTTATTCATATTGTAAAGATGGTGTATTTACAGCAGTTAAAAAGGGATACAGCATTCAAAATTAGGTATGTGAAAGGGGTACCATTTGTCACTAGAGGGTATACAAAAGGGGTACCTTTTCTGTCTAAAATGGTACATACAAAGGGTGAAGGGTTGGTCCTTGGGGCAGAGCCTCTTTGGTGAGTACCCCCCCCCTCCCCTCTGGGTTACTGTTACTCTAGTCTGATTCTTCTCTTTAATTTCTTTGATACTGTGCTTCATTAAATGAATTAAAATTCATTTAAAAGCTTCTTGCCCCTTTTTTGAAAACCCCGATATGTTAAAAGAAATTATTTCCCCCGGAGGGGAAATAAAATCAGGGAAAATGGGTAGCAAGATCTATTGTGTTATTTTACATGCACTGAGTAAGCGTAATGTCGCCACTATACACATACAGTTGTGCGTGTTTACTGAAAAACATATCGGCACTCCAATCTTTTGCTTCCCATCACTTGTGTGAGACCTTGGACTCTTTATTTCCAAAACTACAGACAGCTTGCTTGAAGGCTTATCAAACACCTTCTAATAAGCTGCCAACCTCTGCAACATTGATGATGTGATGCTTGATGGTAGGTGCACTGCAATATTACTGAATCAAGCTAATAAAGCAGCTTGACAATATTAACTGGTTTAAGTCACTGATACATTCAGTTTTACACTGAACTTGAAATATTTTTTTCCACAGTAAAAATAATGTTCATTAAAGAGAAGCAGAGCTCCCCTCTGCAAAAACATTAAAGGAGTCCCCCTAGAAAAAAAAAAGCATCCAGAGGGCTAAACAGAGGAAGTATACTTACCATGCATATTTTAACAGCTAGCCTTTAGAAAGTACCTTCCAACCAAAGACTTTAAAGTACTTCCCCCACGTATACTTGCAACACTTAATATTGCAGCTCAGTTGTGGTTCACTTTTATCCTAAGTTTGAATTTTATTCTCTTTGTTTTGAACTCATAAACATAAAATTCATATCACCGTACCCCCAAACAAAGGGAAGCAAAATTTAAACCTAGGTTATAATAAAATAAAACCACAGCATAGCCATTTGCTTTGAAACAACTGACATCTTTAAGACCAAGGTATGATTGATGTTCCTGGCACATTGCCCGTTAATATGTTTAAAGTTGCCTTTTATTGATGTATTAAATAACCTGATCCATCTTATCTTTTAAAATAATACAATTGCACTTACTTCTCATCATAGGTTTGTAAATATAATATTATTAGACTTACAGTTTTATCTCATCGCCAACATGTTTTAATTTGGGCTTGAAAAAACGCTACAGTTAGGAAGGAGCTCCACTGCTACACTATTACTGTCGAGGAAATACACCTGGCTGCTTCGATCTACGTTATCTTTCAGCATGTATTTAAGCCAAAACCCTACGAAAAGCGTCAAGCAAAAGTAGTCCATTGCTTTGTGAGTTAGTCTCAGTATAGATTCGCTTGAGTTCCAAATATGGCTGTGCTTTGAGAGTTTTTGTCCCGACTGTAGCTTCTTTCAACTGCTGTTGGAGCATATTTTGTTGTTTAGTAAAACGCAAAAAGGTGAAAAATGTCATGACATTATTACCTCCGTATTATTTCAAGCACCTCATGAGCATATAGTTCATTAGTAAAATAGCGACCTTAAGTGTTGTTTCGACGCTTCTCTATCATCGATCTTACCGGGTTCTTGATCCCTAGGGAAAGTTCATTTAATATGACAAGGGGGGGGGATGAAGATATTGAGACTCGAAGCTTGAAATTTTAGCAGCCCCCCTCGCTAGCGGTTCAATTTTTTAAGAGCCCCTCCTTGGTAGTCGAAAAAATTTCGGAGCCCCCCCCCCTCCTCCTTCAATTCCTTTGCTCCCCTGAAAAAAGATCGCTAGACTGTATTAAATATATTTACCGTTATTGTCTTCAATGGTTTATACTATGACAAACTTGAGATACAGTTGTGATACAATTTTCTAAAGCATTTTTAGGATGAACAAGAGTGTAATTATTACTTAGACCACATTTGTTATATCTGTAAACCACGTGATATAGCTGAGTTGCACAGGTCATTAAATTGTTGAGTTGAAAACCATCCGATCTGTACGATGATGTCATGTGTTGGTTTTGAAGTATACAAATTTTCGGAGCCCCCCCCTCCTAGCGCAACAATTTTTTCAGAGCCCCCCCCCTTCGGGTGTCTAAAAATTTTCGGAGCCCCCCCTCAATATCTTCATCAACCCCCCTTGTCACATTAAATGAACTTTTCGTTACAGGCCATTTTGGATTTTTATGGAGGTTTCCGCTGACAACTCGTTCCCAGACTTCCGTTCCCCGTTCCCCGCTCCCCGCTCCCCGTTCCCCGTTCCCCGTTCCCCGTTCCTCATTTTAGTAACATCCCCCCTCGGGGCCACCGTAAGCGACAAGAACTTGAAATGTAAACAAAGCGAAAACCGTGTAAACAAAGGAGAAAATCACACCAAAGCAGGAGCCCATCAAAGTTATTTCCAGTACACCTAAGCGCAAAGAAATGATGGAAATTTCGGTATCTAAATAGCTATTGCTATCTGAATAGATAAAAAGGCGAAATTTTCCGTCGAAAAATATAAAAGGAAAAAAAATCCTGAAAAACAAGCAACTGAGAATCGCGTCTGTACTGTCGCAATTTGTAATAATCATCGCATTTTGTAATACCTGTCGCAATTTGTAAGAAAAAAGCGGTCGCAGTTTGTAACAACTGTCCATCGCATTTTGTAATAAACTAAGCTGTCGTAATTTGTAATAATTCCATCGCACTTTGTAATACTTTTGAGAGTGATTCAACTTACTTCGTCAACATTAAGATAATATGAATGGTATTTTTGCCAACGAGCCATCCGAGCGAAAGACGCTCGGATGGCGAGGCGGCAGCAGAATAGATCTGCGCAAGACTCGGCTGTAGGCAGAAAAATTCTCGATCGAGCTACAAAAAGTGTAACCCAATGTAATGTAGATTCCCCTGAGACTTTGATTTGAGCCAATTGCAAGGACGGAACTATTGGGACCAATGAAAAGACGTGTAAGATTTTGGTGTGACCAAGTGGTGTGACTGTTGTCAACCAATCAAAATGCGGTAGCGGACGCACAAGTATTTCTTCCCTGGATTCTTTTCGCTCCTGCGTGCCTTCTGATCGGTTTTGCAAGCCTTTGTTCGAGGAGGTGAGTTCTTTTGGTTGTCTTTTTTGCTTTTGTTTTTATTGAACTGTGAATAATTTCATAGCGTCTCAAACCCAGAGTAAATACAGTTGGTTAAGAGACCAAATCGAACCAGCGTGTTCGCCACTGAATTGAACTCTTGAACCAGCGTGTTCATCAATCGAACCAGCGTGTTCCCCCTGACTTTGGTCATATTAAACTGAACGTTTAACCGGCCAGCGTGCCTTTACAAAGAAAATATCAATACCAATTTCCGGGTAAACTGACGGACAATACTCTTTGAATCAGCGTATTCTCGTATCGAATCAGTGTGTACTCAAATCGAGTCAAAGTAGTGTAAGGAGAAAACGTGTCAGTCTGTTTATAATTATATCACGGTTCAATTCACACAGTTATCAGGTATTATGCTGTGTTCATTTGGTGATTCCAGAAAATATCCATACCATACCACGGGCGGCATCTTGGAATTCCGAGGGAGGGGGGGGTTTCTTGGACTGGAATTCCGAAGACGTGGGGGGGGTAACGCAGTTTGGAATTCCAAAGGGATGGGGGGGGGGGGGGGTGTTTCAGCTCTGAATTCAGTGAATTTCCAGAGGAAAGACGGCGAAAGCTCTGCTTGAAATCGCTGACCTGTTAACATTCCCAGTTTGTAAATGAAGCACGAACCGACTACGGAAGAAGTATGCGTTCATGCAGATGGGTAAGCAGATGGGTTTTTGCAGCAAGCTCCACATCGAAGAGGCCTTAAAGTTGATGAATTAGTCAGCTGATTAATAAAAATATAACCAAGTCGGTGTTTCTCGCTGATTGTTGATCGACGATGTGTTGTTACGTGCTGAAAAAAAAAAAAAAACTCGCACCAATCTCTCGTTTCCAAATAGAACGCCTGACAAATTTTGTATTTCACGCCGATTTTCACGCCAACATGTAGGTAGTAAAATCCGACAGCGTGCCTTTTGATGCGCTGTTTAATTCAAAACTGTTTATGCGCAAGTGTTTTGATCATTCAGTTCTAAATAGTTATTTTTCCTTGAAATAACTATTTATTCCAGGAGCTGATATCCTTAAACAGACGTATATTTGCCAATAGAACTGGAAGAGTCGGGGAGAGGTTTACCTCAAAAAATTATAATAGTTACTTTTCATTCATTAACAAACTTGAGTTGCTCGATCATCTGACTAAAAATTGTGAACAGAATTCTTTTGCAGAGGGAAAAAGTGCAAGTTTCTCGTTCGTTTGAAGATTTAGGCAGACGAACAGGAATTCCAAAGGGTCTGAAACAAAAGTGGAAAATTCCGGAGGAGAGGGGGGGTTAGCAATTTTGGAATTCGGAGGGCAAGGGGGGGATAAGCATTTTGGAATTTCCGAGGGCAAGGGGGGGTTAAAATACTCATGCCACCCGTGGTAGGGTATGGATATTTTCTGGAATCACCCATTTTACGTATTATTCTCGCTGATATTATATAATGACAATGTGAATATTGGGGGAAATATGAAGTTTTCCAGTTACTCAAGTTTATATTGTTTTCGACTTTACGATAAGCTTACATATATTGCGATTTATAGGGGAAAATATTTACAACGGAGAATTCCACACGCTTCGCGTGGAAGCTTTAATCCTTACATTATAACCAACAAAGAAGCACATATTATAAATGGAAATATAACAGAGGGTAACATTAAGAATAACAAGGCAACCTCTGCCAGACAACTGTCACTGGAAACGAATGACAATCGAAGGCATTTTATGAATTATTGCTTGACCCATCCAGGCAGGTATTCTTGTGCAGTGGACTCTTTTCTTGAACTCGCTTTTGCTATTTTTGGAGATTCGTTACAACATATTGAGCGTAATGAGTTTTTTGAAACCTTATACGAAGCATGTTTACATTTACAAAATTGTAATGTGGATACAGATATGAGCCTTATTAGAGAACCGGTTTGGTCCTATTTGAGACAGCGTTGCAACTCATTTGCTTCAATGTCTGCACATGCTGTATTTAGTGACATATTTACATTAAACACAGTTGGAACTATGAACCAGCAGTTGGAATCACTTTTTCTCATACGTCAGAAAAATCAGTCAGTTTGTTCATCCTGCAACAATGAAATTGTCAAAAATACATGTATATTCGTTATTTATATTACTTGCCAAAATTTGGGTCACAGCGTATTTCAAAATTGCGTTTCTGATGCAATACTTCCAAGTAGCAGAGCACTTTTCTGTGATTTGTGTCAACAGCATTCTGGGGTTGTTTCAGTGCTGCAACATTTTTTTACACTTCCAAAATTTTTACTTGTAGAACTTTCATCGGCCTGTATCAGTCAAATATACTTTCCCCTCTCTATGGATGTATTAGGTGAAGGTTATGAACTCAAAGGCATGGCACGTTGTATAAGTCATCATTTCACAATAGCTGTAAATAATTACAGTGAATGGATATATATAGATGATTTGTGTGTTTCAGTCAGACGTTTTGCCTCAATTCAGGATCTTTTGAATAGTTATCTCAATGGTTGGTTTTTTGCTATATTTGGAAAGTCTTTATGTACAGTTCCAAATGATTTACAGACAAACTTCATGCCTTGCCAAACATCTCTTTGAGCTGACAAATGCCATAAAACTGTGGAAAGTGTAACACAACCTCAAGAGCCTGAAATGTGTTTCATATCTGGCAAATTCAACTTCTCTCCATGTCAAACTGAGCATAAAACTCAACAAGATATGTGTAATGAGAAGAAAAGAAGACGATCAGAGATAATGAGAAATTACAGAGCAAAAGTAAAATGTAAAAAAGGAAGTGAAACTGATAGGAGGCTTAAGTTAGATGCACAAAAAAGTTACATGAAGGAATACAGAAAAAAAAAATCAGCTAATACAAATGACATAGACAAATTGAAAAACAGAGCTAAACAAAACAACTACAACAGGCAGTATGGAAAGAAAAAACTATTATCCATAAATGAAACCGAAAAACTGAAAAAAAAGACCAAGAAAAAAGAATACATGAAGAAATACAGGAGAAAAATGAAAAAATCCTTAAATGACTCCTTGTGTAAAAAGCAAATTGTTGACAATCAAACTGCATGTACAGCAGGAACAAAGTTGGCCAATAAAAGGTCAAAATATTGTCCTGTATTAAGTCATGATCAGTATTTATCACTATTTGATGCTATGAAGTATGGACAGCTACATGATCAAAAATGGGCAGCAGTAAATATGAAGAAGTTTCATGAGTCCATGATTTTCAAAATCTGGCATTGCCAAGTTTGCCATGAGGCATGGCCATTGTCAGTAAAAAACAAAAAGGTAGCACAATATATGTCTTCAAGATGTGTACGAGATAAAAACAGCATTAAAAAGTTTTCAGCGGAAAATAATATGATTCCTTCCCCTGTTCCTAAAGAATTACAAGGTTTAACCCAAATAGAAGAGATGTTAATTGCACATGCTTTTCCAGTTATTAGTGTTTACACAAAACCAGGTGGACAAAGAGCATATAAAGGTCACTGCATCAATTTCCCACAAGACATCCAAGAGCTTGCAGACACATTGCCAAGATATCCAAAAGAACTTCCAATAATGGTCATAACAGTGAAGGGCAAAGATAACACTAGCAAAGATTTAATTGTTCGAAGACAAAAAGTTTGTATGGCTTTGCATTGGTTAGTTGAGCACAATCCTGTCTACAAGAACATTAAAATTGACTTAAATTGTTTATCTTCCCTTCCAATTGAAGGAATTCCCAGTGACTTAAAGAAAGTCCACTGTGCTGTGGACAGTAAGCATGAAATAGATCCAGATAGAGGTCCACTTGATACTGATGAAATACCATTTAATAGTGAAACAGAGATAAGCAGCACTTTATTAAATCCTGTAGTTTTGAAGCCACAAAAGCAGCTAATAAAAGACGAACTTTTACAACAGCACAAAGCTACATGGCCTAGTAGAGAAACCAATCTGTTAAGTGAATTCAAAATTCAGCTACTAGCAACAATGGCTTTTCTCACTCTCTTCCCTGATGCTATTGGAGATCCAACCAATACTGCCACAATGCGAGATGTAACCCTAGGTGATAAAGTAAAGCACTTGATAAAGTTTGCTGAAAACATCAATGGCGAATGGGTGTACAGATTTGCGTGTCATCCACGATTTGCTTACTGGGCATTTAATATGATCCAAGGGCACAGACTTCTTAGTCAGGGTAGTATATTTCTTAAGCAACATCCAGGTGAGGCGCAGCTAACTGTAGAACAACTCAAACAAATGCTTACTTCTAATAGCTATTCTTCGCTTATGTCTAAGCTGATGCATTATGCCAAAAATATAACTGATAGTAGTGCTTATTGGCATAAATCAAAAGAAGACTTAAGGGCTACAATAACTCAAAAGGGACCACACAATATTTTTTACTTTATCATGTGCAGAATATCACTGGCCAGAGTTTCACAACTTGTTAAAGAAAAGTAGCAATGAAAAACTGACTCCAGCCGATAGGCAAAAACATGTTTTGGACAACCCACATCTCTTAGATTGGCTGTTTTCTGAAAGAACTGATCGTTTTGTTAAGTATTGGTTGAAGGATTCATTGCAGGCTTCGTGGCATTGGTATAGGTATGAATATGCTGTCCAAAGGGGTTCTATCCATTGTCATGGAGTTGCTAAGTTGAAAAATGACCCAGGATTATGTTCCCTCACAGAGAAGGCCCTTAAGGGATACTTGGCTTCAAAATATAGATATGAAAAAAAAATACGCTGTCTAAAGAACAGATTCTAAATATGGATAATGAAATACATGAAGGCAAAGAAGCTGAGTTAATTGTTTGCAGATATGTTGACTTTTTGTTGACAACCTGGAATCCTTGCTCTCCTGATGACGGATGGTCAAAACCAGAAATTCACCCATGTCAAAAATCATATCTTTCATTAAAAGCAAATGAAATAGCAGATGATTATGTACATTTGTTAAATTCAGTGGAGAGACATACTACATGTAGTACTAAATATTGTCTTCAACAAGATGACAAATCTGAATTACATTGTAGGTCAACTTTCCTTATGACAACTGTGCTGAAACAAGACTTGAATTTGAACCAGTTAACACAAAAACTGGTGACATAAAATATAAAGCTGTCATTGTCACAAAACGAAATGATTCTAGATTGAATCGTCATCAGCGATTACGGCTTCAAGGGTGGAGAGCAAATTGTGATATTCAAATTGTTATAGATTATCATGCATGTCTGGAATATCTTGTTACCGGTAAGTACACATCAAAAGCTGAAAAAGCATCTTCTGTAGTCAAAAATGCTTTCACCAATGTTATTAACAAAATGAATGAAACTTCTGATACTCCTGGTGCCCTTAAACAAGTTATGCTGAAAACTGTTGGTCAAAGAGACTACTCTATTCAAGAGGTCATGCATCATTTACTGTCAATAAAATTTGTAAGTGCAACTAATGAGGTTATCACTGCATCACTTGATGGATCGAGAAGAGTCCAACTTGGAGCAAACCACCAAATTTGTACTGTTCCTTCAATAGTTGATATCTATGCTGAACATCATAACTATCTCAAGGTAGATCCACAATTATTAGAGTACAATTTTTGTCAGTTTGCATCAAAATTTATTTTTAAAGGTTCAAAACTTCACCAAAGAGGAAAAACGGTAATTGTGAAAACCTACCCTAATTATTCATCCAATCCAAAAAATGAAGACTATGGTTTATTTTGTAAATATCAGTTGCTTAAATACAAACCCTGGCAATGTACACCAGATGATGCTTGGGATAACCTTGAACAATCTGAGGAGACATACACGGCATGTTGGAAACAATTCTTATCAACAGATACTGCAAAATCCTTAGTCTCTGATTGGGAAACCAAACTGCAAGCTGTAAACAGCTACATGTACATAACACCCTTAGACAATGATTCTCGTGAAGAAGATAACAATGCAGACAATGAAAGAGAGGAGTGGATGCTCATGGCAGAATTAAATATTCAAACAAATGATTTTTATGAGCAATCCACACTTGTACAACATGCATATTGGCATCAGGTATATCAACATTTCACAACAGAGGAAATAAATGCAATGCCTCTGTGGATAAACAGAGAGAAAAACAGAAGTAGTTCTCACTCTTTATGCTCAACAAGAATTGTAGATACTTCAACTTTTAGTGAAATGCGGCGAGTAGCTTATGATATTTTTTTCAATCATTTTAGTAGCAGTGAACAAAATCCTTTACGCCTTCTTATTATGGGTGTTGCAGGAACAGGAAAAAGTTATGTAATTGATTCTTTAAGGAATTTGCTTCAGACAAAATGTAGGGTCTTGGCTTACACAGGAAAAGCATCTTTCAATGTTAATGGAGTCACCCTACATTCATTGCTTAAATTACCTCTTGGAACAAAGAGAAACTGTGATTTAAAAGGGATACCTTTGTAACTGCTTCAAACTAATCTTGAGAATGTTCAGTACTTAATAATTGATGAATACTCTTTTGTTGGCCAGAGTTTGTTAGGATGGATTGATAGTCGTTGTAGACAGGCTACTGGACGGACAGACACCACTTTTGGTGGTATTTCTGTTATTCTTGTGGGTGACATAGCTCAGTTACCACCTGTAGGTGATAAACCACTTTACCATTCTCTACCAAAAACAGAAAGACAAATGCAAGGTCTTCTGCTGTATCATGAATTCAAGAAAGTTGTTAAATTGACTGTTAATCAGAGAGTTCAAGGAAGTGATATTGAGCAATCCAATTTTAGGGCATTATTAACCCTAGCTCGTTATGGCGACTCAACTATGTCAGACTGGGAGTCATTAATTTTTCGAACTCCACATAAAGTGAATAATATTAATGATTTCAGACAACATTCAGTAAGACTTTGTTACCACAAAGAAAAAGTTGCAGAATTAAACATGAGTAAACTTAAAAGTTTGAATTAACCAATAGCCATGATTAAGGCACGTCACTCTCTTGGTGCACAAACTCTAAGTGCTGATGACATGGGGGGCCTCGAGCCTGTTATTTACTTGTCAAAAGGTGCCAAAGTCATGTTAACTATGAATCTCTGGACTGATGTTGGTCTTTGCAATGGAGCAATAGGGACAGTACTTGACTTTGTTTATGCCGAGGGTCAGCAACCTCCATGTCTTCCTATATGTGTACTGGTTCAGTTTGATGAGGAATACAAAGGACCTTCAGTTTCTTCTACGTTTCAACATTGTGTTCCAATTTGTCCCATTACCCAAGTTTCTGGAAGCTTGGGACAAAGATATGAAAGACAGCAATTACCATTAAGATTAGCCTGGGCAATGACAATTCATAAATGTCAAGGTCTAACCCTCAGTAAAGCTTGGATTGATTTAGGGTCATCAGAGAGAACTCTTGGAATTACATATGTTGCTTTAAGTAGGGTGAAGAAAATTCAAGATATGGTTATTGAACCAGTGACACTAGAAAGATTGCAAGCTGTGAAAAAGTTGACTAATTTTAAGTTCCGATTAGAAGAAGAAAAGCGTCTTGATTTGTTAGCTAATGAAACACTTAAGTCACATTTTACAATGTCTTAGAATACTTTTTTCGTACCTTTAGATACTATTTCAAAACAATTAAAACTAGTAATACACTCTTCACATTCATTCAATTCATTCATTCAATTCATTACCTGAAGCAGCCCTTCATAATCTTCACACTAAAGTCTACTTAAAGTTTTTCTGACCATATTTGGTTTCATAAAGATGGAAAATTGTATTAACTTGTTGAACATTAATATTTCACATTTCTTATCTCATTTTAATTTTATTTCCCCTTTCTTAGATAATCACCGTGGCTACATTCAGAATTTAAGCCCCATTAACCGCTCACGAAATCAAAATCAGTGGTTCGATTTTGACCTCCAAACCAGCCCATCCAAGTTGAGAAGAGTTGTGGGATTTAATATTGCAAGTCACTCCACATTACAAGAACATGAGGCATCAAAAACAGCCGTAACTCTTCAAAACACTAAGGAAAATGACAATAATCAAATCATATTCAACCAACAATCAATGGTCAGGGTTGCGCCAACCTTTGACATTGATTTTGACTATCAGCCCATCCATCAATCTCAAAAGACTGTACCCTCAGCTCAGCCTGCCAAAAAGATTACACTTGAAGAGCTCCCCACACTTCAAGTCAATCAGAAAGTGAACGTCACTGCTTCAATTTCACTGGGAAATGAAAAGCCTAAACCAGTTCAACTGAAAGCAACAAAGGAGATGACATCAGTGAAGGAGGATTGTGTTCTAGAAGATGAAACTTGGAACTGCAACTATTCATGTATGGGATCCACTTATTAACCAGATCAAAAGTGGCACCACATATGTGATTGACAACCTTACTGTAAAACACTTCCAAGGAATCACCCATTTAGGAACAACATGTGCAACAACCTTTCAAGAGGCCGATCAGCAGCTGAAAACTCTAAGTTAATGGCCCTGCATTACTCCAAAATCCTGAGAAAGAAGCAAAAGTACAAAGATTTAAGATGATAAACAAACTAAGTATTTATATTACCTGCCAAGCATGCAAACGAAAAATTAACGAAATGTCCCAACAGAAATCACTCAAATGTAAAAACTGTGGAGTACGACAGAGGCAAGCAGAGTGCAAGCGAGATGCATCTGTGCAACTACTTGTACATTTGGATGACAAAGATGTGTGGTTAACAGCATTTACAGATGTTCTGGAGTCCCTATTCGCCACCCACCCAACTATCTCCCTACTAAGTGACTCAGATACCATTGAAGAACTGCTAATAGATATAACAGACATTGAGTTCACAAACAATATGAACAGAAAAGTAATCTCAAAAATATCATCATCTTCACTAATTACAGGTTAAACTGCTCTGGATAGTGTTCTTACTACAAACTTTACAAAGGATCATTTGATCAAAACGTTCAGTTTCGTTCTTTATTGTCTTTCATCTCATTGTGGACCAAAATTAATAATAATATAATTACAATGTTCTTTTTGGTTGCGATTTTACAATAATTATCAACCATGCACGTTCAAGTTATTAGTTGTGTTACTTGAAATATTATTAAGCAGACAAATGCTTTAGTATGTTTCTCTTCAGAAAGATGTAAGTACATGTGACCCCATTCTTTATGTGGAACAAGGCAACAACTGTCCTTATGCCTAAAAAAGAAAACTTTCCCATCTTAGTGGCAACCACCATTTTATAACAACCAAAAACGTTGTCTCCCCACCTTCCTGCAACAATCGCCTTACTTCATATATAGGACTACCCTGCGAGCAGAGTCTACAGCACCTAATAAAATTATGTGCAAATATGTGTTTTAAAAAACGTTATGTAACACTTGTAAATTGACATTCAAATGTATTCAACATTTCTCAATAAATGGTTCAGATTTTCAAAAAAACAAATGTTTCTTACTGATACCTCCCTCTGCAAAGCTGATTTTATTATTTCAAAAAGATACTTCATCACATTTCAAACTTTTATATAGCGCTTTGTAAAGCAACAGGAATATGAGAACCACGTCTTCTCTCCAACCTTGATATATTCATGACACCTTTTCAACTAAATGATCCTTGCATTGGGAGGGGACCTGAGAAACTCTCAAATGCAAAATACGCATTTTTTTGCTCGTTGGCACTCTATCGATAGGTATACCTAGTTCATAAACAAAGATGATGACGTCTGCAAGCACGTAACTTACAAAATTACGTATATAATCTATATCTCCGCTTATTTAAACCATTTAACTTTATTCACGGTCCTAGGGGGGCTAAACATTTTTTTGTTATCAATGTTGATTAGTTATCTGACTTACGAAATTCTGTATTCTTAAACCTGGCACCCGGGGGGCGTACTCTCTTATATGGCCAATACGGGGATGCGCCTCTGGACAGAGCATTGTCCGAGTACAAAATCTAGACACACTAGACACAAACGGGCCACTATTAAAAGGTATTTAATTTCCACAAATCGTAACATCCATCCTTACATCATTCAAATAAGGACACCAGGAAAGTTCAAGCTTTCCTTTTTAGATCTTATAACAGGTCGACACAACACCGTCCTTGTCTAACGCGCAATCTTAAAAGAAGTAATAGTGGCTTCCATATTTTGGCCAACTTAATCAGGCGAGGTCTGTAACACTGTCGAACCACAACAGAAACGTAAACACAAAATACAATTAGTTGCTGTCCGATACCTATGTACTGTTCCTTTTTTTATAAAACTCACTTGGGGTCATACACTGAGCCGGCTGACCATTTGGTCCATTATTCTCTCTTGATTTGGTCCCATATAGGAACAAAAGGAGTATCATTCCATCTTAAAACAATTTTTTTCTATGGAGCCCTTTAAGGCAAATACTGTGGGGATAGTAAAAAATTATCTTTCCCCTGGTACAACACGTAAGACCTTGGAATTCTTCCGAGCGTGCTTAGGATTACCTTTTTCTACAAAATGGAAAGGACAATAAACCAAATCATCCATTACTACTTAAGTTACCCTATCTAAGGATCAAACCAAAGACACAAAGCCAACAAGGTAAAAAATGATACCCTATTTAAGGTTCGAGATCCTAAGCGGTACTTACCTATCTCGCCCATATATGGGATTATCCCCCCCCCCCACCCCCCCGCCCCAAGACTTCACGTGTCACGTGGCAAGTAAACTGAAGATGGATTTGGAAGACGATGCCAGGTTATTCATGAATTTTTTGTTGTTAAATGTTGCTTTTGTTATTTAAATATTTTGAATTCAAATTTATAAAATGATTCATATCCTTTTTTTTGGTGACATATCACAGGAAGTTTCATGTCTTTCATAAAAAAGCGATTCTCGTTGGTCACATGATTAATCAAGGCAGAAGAATTTATAACGAAAGACATGCATGTTTGGCCAAAGGAAATAATTTAAGTTTATAACAAAGTGCGATGGAATTATTACAAATTGCGACAGCTTAGTTTATTACAAAGTGCGATGGACAGTTATTACAAATTGCGACAGCTTTTTTATTACAAAGTGTGACACAGTTTATTACAAATTGCGCGACAGGTATTACAAAGTGCGATGAATTTATTACAAATTGCGACAGGTATTACAAAGTGCGATGATTATTACAAATTGCGACAGTACGGCGTCGGGTGACGCTTAATTCTGAACTCGGAAGCAAAAATGCCTCTGGCTGGTCAAGTCCAAAAGGCTTCAAGAACTGTTTTCGAAATGCCTCAATAAACTATCGACAAACTATGCAAGATGCGATAGATTTACTTAAGTAAAAATGAACATATTAAGAAGTCGGAATCACCTAGCCTGAGATCATGCCCTCTCCCTATTACCTCTTTATGTCTCTCACGGGAAGAGGGCATGATACATTTCTTTGTCGGATCACATGTAAAAATGCCAGAATCTGGACTTTTTTCTGATTGGATAGGAAACAATATGGATGATTTGCGTTGTTCCGATTGGCCAAAATGCCGCCATCCGTTAGTTGTTGTTGATTTCAGTCTGCATTTTTGCTTGCGTAATGAGCAGTGAATACACATGCGAGTTCGTTATGAAATTTCTGCCGGCTCAGTTTTCTTGAATTTGAAGAATGCCTAAATAGAAGTTTCATCCATTGAAATATTTTCCATCTCATTGTATACTAAAAAAGTTGCAGTCAAAATTTCACCGATCACTTGAATGCAATTTGATACCGGCTACAAGTTACAGAAGCGACAAACGGGTTCACTTTTCAAATAATCAATTCATGAATGGAATCTTGACCTGGTTTGACTGTAATTCCTCCTTCAGAAAACATGCTGCGAATTATTCTGAGCGATCTTCGCGTTCACAACAACTTTTAAGTTCGTGAAATATGGTGCTTCAGCCAAATTTTATTTTTCACTGCTTTCGGCACAGAACGAAGTCAACGAGCTTTAACCAGTAAAGATCAATAAATTCTTTATTATTTGTAGCTGTTAAATAAAGGTACGGCAGCTTCAGCTAGCAGTATTTTATCACAAAAACAACACATTAATTTTTTTTTTTTAGGAAGCGCCATCTGAACATGGACGTACTTAAAAATTTTCTTTTCCCTAAAATTGATTTCAAAAGAGACTAGCCTGAAATTCATCCGATTGCTTCGAGTCGTTTTCTCCTCTCAACAACGACGTTACTGAGGGAGTAATAACGACTCGAAGTAATCGAACGAAATTCAGGCTAAAAAGAGACATTACTGGCGCCAAAATTTGATTCCCGTATGGTAAACGCTTATTGGCTAATAACATGACAGGTCAAGCAGACGTTAGATTATGCAAATTAGGGGGCGGTTGACGGCTTGTTAAATAAATGTATCAGGCGTTATTTTTTTCCCTCTCGAGCCAAAGAAGCAAAGACGCAAAAAAATAAATAAATAAATAAATAAATAAAATAACGCCTGATCTCAGGTTAGGAATCACCATGTGGCAAGATACCATTCATTGTTGGTCAATATAGCCCGCATAGCAGGCGCTTGCATTGGAAATAGTGGGCTAAAGAAAGAACGGTGCGCGCGAGAGAGACACGCGTGTCTGTTCACTCGCGCGTGTCTCCCTCTCGCCCGCCCGTTCTTTCCTGCGCCCAAATACTTTCGCGCGCCTGCTACACTGGCTATGTTCAATACGGACTATTCAACAGAGACGACGTTGTCGACAACAATCGTCAGCAATCGATATCAATCGAGCTCCTGGCTGACCCGCCATGAATTTTTGACGCACTTTTAGAGACACGGTGCTTAAAGAAATTGGGAAGATCTATGCTGAGAGGAAAAAAATTAGTTCTCTCTTTCCCCGCCCCTTACACTAGCGTCTTATTTTGCGTGCTGTTTCCAGTCTCGCGCGGCTTCTCGCGACTTCCCCAAAGGAAGAACTTGCTCACAGGCTACATCCATACAAGCTAAGCGCACAACCGCAATTTCTCCGCGTGAAACTAGAGCGCTGGTAATTTAGTAGCATTTTTGACAACATGGCCTTTATTCATGAAACTGCGAACGTGAGTTTCAAATGTGGGTCCAAGGCAGTCTGCAATTAGCTACCTATAATCAACCAGTGGGCCACTGAATCAATGCGCATGGTTTTAACTCCCATAGACTGCGAACGTACAGGAAATCGAAGATTGTTGCAAAGCTGATAACATCCAGCGTTGTGTTGTAGAAAGTATGCCTTTGCGTTACGTCTAAGTACTCGGCTTTGACTGAACAAAACACATTCTACATGATTGCTATCGCAGACTTGGTCTTGACTACTTGGCTTACGCACTATTTTTCAACTAGTTAAAAAGACATAGTGTTTATTGTTAACCTGGTAGGCTGACCAATCAATGGACACCATTAAAACATTTTCGACTCGCCTTAACATGTTTTGGGTTACTAGACTTGTTATCCGAAGGGAACGTTTATCTTTATTTACCGAACCTACCCCAGGATTTGAGTATTGAAGCTCTCTGAAGCATTTATCATCTTAATGTAAGGTTTAAATATCATTTGGCAGAGATTTAAGTGAAATTATGAGACCGAGACTCCCCTGTCAGTGAAGAGATGTCAGTAACAATTTACAAAATACGCTTCAGGGGAGCAAAGAGCGTCGTCCTCAAAATGAAATTGTACGTGTTTCAAGCGAACTCAATCTAAACCGGCATTAACAGTGTATCCAATATCTTAATTCGACATTTTTTTTTGGGGGGGGGGGGGGGAGGGACGGGTGGGAGGGGTAAGGCCTTAGTAGAAAGCCTGGGTTTTCGATTTAGTTTGCCTCATATTTGAAGTTGGGCGCATTCATGGTAGTTGGATGTACAAGTAAATCACAAGTAGCAAGTTTATCTTAATTTCATATTGACTATTTTGCTTAATGTAAACATTACATCCACGTTCAACGTGAAAGAAAGGTGTCTATACATTTCGAAGTTGGAAATTAAAGCTTAGCTGTCAGTAGCGACTTCAATGATTTATAAAATGCTCGAAAACACAAGTGCAGCTACTATAATAGACGACAAGTTCAAAAAAGCACAACAAAACAAAAACATGACAACACAAAACTTAAACCTGTTTATGCTTTTTCCCGTATTCTAGCAGAACATGTTCTTGTTATTAACCTCTCTCGCTACAAAGAGATGCCACAGCCGTAGTCTAAAATGTCGGCCGTCTCCCCCCCAAACCCTTGCAGAATCTCTTTCCCCCGCATGCCCCACGGGTTAGGGGAGTGGAGACTGCTGACATTTAAGTCTACGACTGCCAGAAATAAGTCTGCATTGACATGCTATTCATTTTTCGACTCCAGGCGCGGATCCACACCGGTTTCCACGGTTTTACGGAAATCGGTCCGATATTTCATTAAAAAAAATATTTTTTCTGGAAAATGGTTTGGATAATTTTTCTCCCTCTAATTTTCAGGCATTAGAAATAATAATAATATTCCGCCGATTTGTAAGGCTTCATCCGAGGAGAATGGAACTGGTCAATACACTGTCCAAACTTTATGACTCAGAAACCCAGGTATGGGGACTTTAGGGAGTTAAATCCAATAGTATTTCCTGGGAAAGCATGCCCCGGGACTCCGCCTTGTTTAGGAAATCGGTCCGTATTTATCCTAGATCCGCGCCTGAGCTCCTTTTTTTATCTTACGAACAACACGAAAAGTAACTTCAACAGTGCAATGATCGTTGCTGGAAATAAAAACGTTTCAAATTAAAATTGTGCCGCTAATACTAAAAGACTTAGAAATAAACATGTTTTACAAGAGGTCACATAAATTATTAGCAACCTTCATGAGTATAAATATAAAGAATAAAACGGTCAAAAGATTGACATCTTTCAAATCTGAATCTTCTTCTGATGCCCCGCCTCACGTACAAAGATAAAACGTCTTTTGTAGAGCCGGCCATGATCAGTTATAGAGAACCAGCTCCGAGGGATATGTACACTATATTAAACTGTAACCACTCTGACAAGATGGTCAGTCATTTCGCATTAGAAAATTGAATGACTACTTCTTATTGGCATTAGAAATATTCACTGTCCATGCTTGACAGAACGACATAATTATCGCACTTTAACTCAACTTCAGTTCACGTTTCTTTGTAGTTTCGTTGCAAATTTCTTAAACTGCTAGTGACTAACTTGATTGGGTAGGCACGAGCTATTTGTCGCTACAGAGCCATCTAGGAAATAGGAAAGTCCCTCATTCACATGTGCAACACGTGATCACGACAAGGCCACGAGCATGACTAATGATCTTTTACGGGGGTGTAGGTAGATCATCCGAGCGAGACTGACCTATTGCATATTGGCGCAATATTTCCGGAGCGGCCATGTAAGCTGTTGGGATGTGAAGGACAATAATCTTGTCTTTATCCAACTCAAAATGTACAAAGTCCTCTCTGTTCAGAAGAGTGGGGTCTTGGTCCACACCAGAATTCTCTTCAGCCGTTTGTATTGATGAAAAGAAAGAGTCCCGTGCACAAGAATCTGATTTCACAAAATCTTGTTTTCTGGGATCTGTGGATGAGGTTCTGTCTTCCGATAAAGAATCAACGTCACTATCGCAAACTGAGCTTCCTCTCTCGACGTCCTTCTTCACATCCTCTAAAGTTTTGAGTTTTGCACAAGAACGGCTGTCCGATTCATCCATTCCCTGACTGATTTCCTTTAAAGGTATAATATTTTCATTTTGCCTGGGGTTTGCCCCAGAGCTTTTGACAGTAACTTCGTTCTGTTTAGGTAAAGGACTAGCTTTGATACAGTTATCTGTAGTCACAGTTATTTCAGTTTTTGCAGCTGAGTTGTGAGAGTCACCATTTTTGCTAAAAGGCCTTGTAATGTCGTCCAACACAGAGGCAAGATGTTTAAGGTTCAGAATTGGAATTCCGTTCACCTTGAAAAGCTGAAGATTTGCCATTGTTTCATAGCCTGTAGTCAATTCTGCAGCCAGGACCTGGGAAAAAAATGACGGCATTGCTGAATCAACGCAACACTTGTAAATAACACTTTCAGCTGAGGAGCACCGTGATTTAGTGGATAGGGTTTATAAACCACTCTCGCACTAAAAGGGCCAAACCTTTACTTCCCCGAGATCTAATGCTTTTTAGTTCCAGGGCCCACGAAACCTCCAAGAAATTAAAGTTTTCGGTGTTCTGCTTGACCCCAATGGAACAAGCAGTCTCTCATCCATAGCGACCAGCTGGAACAAAACGTTTGAGCACTATACTAGACCTTACTTCACACTTGAAATACCAGTGTGAAACCAACCCATATTTCATCACCGCTGGAGCTTTGTACCCTCCCCACTCACTGTTATGATCCGTCAGTGCCGGCTTTGAGGTCACTGATCCGGAAAGCTTTTTGGCCACTAACTCATATCAGTTTTGTAGCTATTCGGAGCCGCACTGCTCACGTACTACCCTCCTTCCGGGAAGAATTTCCGCTTTATTTTCCATAAGAAAGAGCTGTTAAGATGTCTGCACAGTCACAGTTAAACTCACCTGACTCAGTAAGATGACTTCCTGTCCTGCTTTATTTAAAACACCGTAAAGAACGCGGTCGCACAGTCTTATGGGCGCTTTTCGTGCCCAGTCCTTGCCGTACTGATGCTGCATGTAAGGCTGGGACAGAGACACAAATACCAAACCGGCATACACCAGGTAACTATGGTGATAACAATAGAACACAACAAAATGAAAAGCATCCTGCGGTTACTCGCTAGTGTATAAATTCTTTCTGTTATTCCTTATTTCTTATTGCGACATACCGCACACCCGGGGAACAAAGGACAGGCACAGCATTCCACCAAAATTCGAAATCTAGCTGTTTATCCTACTAGCAGAGTTGTGCCCCTCTCTCGGAGCAGACAACAATCCTCGCCCCTATGCAGGCCATTATTTTTTCTTTGAAGTTTTAAGCAACTCTCGTGTCAAAGTTCATCCGCTCTTAACCCTATTCCTTTACTTACAGGGGTCGCGACGGGACTTTTGCAAAACCCAAATTGTAAATGTTGTCATTTTTAACACTGAAATAAATTCTTACAAAATAATTTTTACCGAGAAACAAAGGCTAACTGACATAAGACCAGTACCCCAGTTGTTCAAAGGGTGGATAATACTATGATCCACTAGATTAATCTTTATCCCGGCTTATGATGTCGCAGGTAACCGGTCAAGTCACCCGAAAGTCATCTCGCCCGAAGTTATATCGCCCAAAACCAGAGCCATGTCGCCCGATGATGTTATGGTGAGACCAAACAAGCGAGATGAATGAGTATCATAACCCGTTCTTTATGCGATGAAGCGACGAAACAAGCGAGATGAATGTGTAACATATCTCCTTCTCTGAAGAAAGTCTGCGAAAAAAATTTTTTCAGGCTTCTTTTTCGCAGCTGCAAAAGTTGAGTCTGTAACTGCGATGATCTTCGTTCATATAAATTCTTCACCCCGCAGTTCTCCTATATGATTTTCATATATTCATAACTTCGTATCTCGTTCAGTTCTTTTAGCTTTGATGAAACAAGCACGTCAAATGAGTAGTATGTCTTGTTCTTGAAGATTTGATGAAACGAAACAAGCACGTTTAAGGTGTAGGATGTTGCTGAGCATGATAAAATTTCTGGACTACGAGTAGTCCCCATTTTCCCTCAGGGATAGTAGAACGGGCGAAACGCGAGCGCGCGTGAAAATTATCCCACGCAAGAAAGGCGAGACGGGGCGCCTTTCTCGCGTGGGGTTATTTTCACGCGCGCTCACATTTCGCTTGCTCTACTATCCTGGGGGAAAAATGGGGACTACTCGTAGTCTATAAAATTTCAGGCGACATAACTTCGCGGGCAAGATGACTTTAGGGCAACTTGACCGTAAACCATACTGCAATAGGGGTTCCTAATAATTTTCCGCTGGAAAGTGATTTGGATAGTGAACGTCTGAACAACAGAGGGCCAGGCTGATACCTGGGTGTGCCGTGTATTGCAGTCAGTCAGTACGTACCTTGGTCTCTTGTCATACAGCTGAGTAGGAACAAGTGATGTTACCAAGTCAAGTTTAACCTCCACTGTCATTACTTCACCCTGCCTCAGAATCTTCAGCTTACACATGTCACCAAGAAACATTTGCGACAATTTGTAATCAAACAGAATGCGCTCGTTTCCACGGAAATGAACCTGGAAGAGACACGATTTAGAAGAAATTCAGTTACACTTTCTTTGACAACTGCGGGTTTTTCTACCGGTGAGAAATATTTAACTAATACCCAAGTTATCGCTTCTTTGTTGATATGCTTGTTATTGCTTGTTCGCTTATTATGTTGAGTATAATATAAAAAGAATTATGCAGATTACGGAAGCAGATAACCGTCTCCAAGATCTGCGCAACTCTTCACATCATTTACTCCCCTTTTGACGATAAAAAAACACTGTTACTTCCTGGACGTCAGCACACGGTAAGAAAAACATATCTTTTGTCTAGTTTCCAAGTAGTTAATTTTCCGTTATGCCGTTATGTAGCACTGAATTATAGCACCCCCTTTTTTCGCATTTTTCTGGCAGAGCTTATGAATTAGTGAGAAATAACCGAACTACTCTCTACTCATTTCGAGTTAAACTCGAGAGTGAGTTAGGAGTTCGAGTTAAGAGTTAGGTTATTTCTCACTAATTCATAAGTTGGTAGAGGTGACAGCGGGCGACAACTTGCAGTTCAAGAGTTCCAGGAGTTAAAGCAGACTCAAATGTCCCAATCTGACCCCAACTGGAGTTGTTTGTCGGTACTCCCCTACTTCCGAGTTCAAGTCTCCAGCAACACATGTAAATATCCCAGTGGTTTGTCACCTTCCATTTGGCAGTCTTATGTTCATATGAATCATATTTGACTCATTAATTTACTCAGCCCCACTAGCCTTTGTGTGATGAATGCTGCTAAGACTTAAATACCTTACTTGTACTAAATTCGCGTCGTACTCATTTTCGCTCAGCTTTAAATTCGCGCGATTTAATTTCGCGCAGCTTTAATTTCGCGCAAGTAACTTTCCGTGTTCATTCTTTTTGGTTTGTTTCATAGAGCTACTAACAATTAACGCATTTATAATGAGTGTTTTTTATCAACAAATAATACAATATTTGTCAAAACTTAATCAAAAAGCAATTAGGTGGCCCTCAAAAAATGCCTTCAAAATTATGTAAATTATGTAATGTTAGCAAAATTCAACTTAACTCAAATGTGTATATGCGTTAATAAATCAACTCATTTGTATTACTAACAATGAGTGTCTCATATTACACCACGAAGCTTTTCGCGCGGATTATAATTCGCGCAGTACTAAAATTGGCGCACCCAGCGCTGTGCGAATTCTAGAACTGTGCAAATTTTAATACAAGTAAGGTAGGGTTTTTATTCATTTTCGTTGGTACTTTGCTAAGGATTTCTTTAACTTCAGGCATTTCAGCAGGAGTACCCAACGAATCCGCTCCTCAAAATATCCGCTCCTCAGGCTAAGAATTTTCTGGCTGGTAACTAACTAATGGATGAGAAACTCTAGCTGGGAATTTTGCCGAAACGCTTATCTTGCTGTGGTTGTCCCTTTGCATACCGATGCTGGCTCGGCCAAAAAAAAAAAACCCTTCCCCTCTGGCTTCCTGTGGCTTGTGAAAGTGTGCTCTGGCTAATTTGTTGGCCGGTTATTTTTTGGCTGAAGTAAAATGACACCTAGTAAGGAAATTTCAAAGATAGCGCTGGCTGTGAGTGACAACTACGGTGCACCGCAGGCTAGTGCAAAGTCGAGCGCGTGTATACAATTGTCACTAAATTGATAGAAAATTGAAAGGGACAAAAGGCGTGTACAAAATGTTAACTGAATACGTCAGTTATTAAAACGCTGTCAGCAAACAATGCAATTTCCCTGTCTTTTGTTATGGTGTCAGTGTGGGATTTTGACAGAGAACTCATAATATTTATTGCGCAAGGAATGCCATCTGAGGAGTGGCGGTCATAGTCGCAGTGGTTGTTTTGTGTCTCCATTTTGTGTGATTCAACTGAATGTTTACGGGTTTTGACAATTTCTGCTACATCCAAACTCTGCTGATTTCTAGGTAAGTAATCTTTTCTCTACGTCCTTGCTTTCAACTTAATACCTTTTGCAAGTTTTGGTAAGTTGCCTTATGGTCTCAACGGTCTTTTTGCATTTTATGATCAATTTTTAGTGCATCCTTCCAGAGCGGGCAGGGTCACTGTTCCGGTAGCCTGGTTAAGAGATCATCGTAAAAATAAGTAAGAATGCCTTTTGCTTTTATCCCGATTATGTTACAGTATGCACCTCTATTTATAACCATGACTGTTCAGAGACAACATTTTTGTTTGACTGTAGCACATAATGCCTTTTCCTGCTAAACGGAGTAATATGTGTAGTTACTTACTGGCGAAAATATAGCCTACGCGTTTGTGTCTTGATTACCGGTAATATGGATTTCTCTAAGCAAATGGAAGCGAACCGTTCTTGCCGCTAAAGCCACCCCAAATAGACTTAGTTAGTCTTGTTACTTATCTACTATTAGAGGATAATTTACTGTGGAAAGTAACAAAAAAATACATTTGCCTAATCAGAGCGATTTTGCTACTAAAGTGTTTTGCTGGTATCGATCATTCTGGACAACATTTCATAAGGCGCATCCCTTCCGATTAACCTCAGATGTTTTTATCTGTTTGGTGTATTGCTTGACCAGATACATCTAGGCACGCTTCGGGATTCAACACCAATAAGTCGTTTTATGGATGTAGAACTGCCAAAGTATCAAAGCCTTTTTGAACAGGCTCCCTTGTTTTCTCTCGCTTGCCTTTTCTTTTACAAGTAGCCTGTTCACATGCTAATCGTCAATCTCTGGCACAACACCCTTCAAAATTTGTTATTACACGAGGACCAAGTGTTGCAGGGATGTTTGTTCTTATTTGTATGTTATAGTTATATAATATTTGTATGCTATTCTTAGTTAGCGAAATGAAGTCATTCAGTGCAGATTCTAACTGAGACAAATTTAAAAGAGCCATAACTGAAAGAACCATAAATTTTTAAAGTAATCTATGCGTCACTATTGTATTTTCCGGTATTCACAAGGCAAAACAAATACATGTTGTATTTCCAGTATTTCCCATCAGACGGGAATTGGTGAGAAATTCCTTTTTTTAGCCAACGGGAGCAAACGAGTGCATAAGGCCAATGTCTTATGCTGTGTTTACACTCAAGCGTTTACCAAGGTAAACATTAACTGACTAAACCCTGGTACATTTGTACAGTGTTTATACGGGCTCAAATAACTAAGGTAAGTCTGTCATCAATCACAATCTAATCGAATTGGCGGCAAATTCTAAATCCACGCATAAATGCTCGCGTTTAAAAGAGAAGCTGTGGCTCTTGTAGTCCTCGCGTTTTATTTTCTTGTTCTTGATCAGCAAACCCAGGAATCGAGTTTGTAGCAGCTCTTACTTTTGCAGCACCTAAAGAGGTGGAGGCGAAAGCGATTAATTCTGCTACAAATTGCCCTTCGCAAGACAAGGCGCGTTAGACGTGCGTGGTCGTGGCCGAGAAACCAATTCTGGTTCGAAACTCTATTAAACGGAAATTTTGTTGAAGAATGGTGTGTCTTTTGTGTCTTTGGTTTTTGCCATAACTTCTTCGTAGACCGAAACCAAACGTGGAAACCTGGTCGAAAACCTAGTCTCGAAAACCTGGTCTCGAAAACGTGATCGAATGAGCCTGACGCAATCCCGACACCACAGGATTTGAAATTCTATGCGACCGCAAGCGGATGTATCTGTCATCCAAACCTTGGTTACCGACCTTAACCATGCCTTTTCGCAGGGCAAACCGAACTTTTACCTTAGTTAACTTTCTATTGTCTTGAGCGGTGTTTACCAGGGTATCAGTTGGCGTTTACACACGCAAAATATTTACCTAGGTAAGTTAACTCCAATACCTCGGTAGCACGCTCAAGTCTAAACACGGCATAATATAATACTATGTTGTTTCTGGATAGACAGAGTTAGTTGTCGGTGATTGATCAATACCCACAAATGGCAACGGAAAGGAACGGCAGCCGGCAGACAGATGGTTTGTTACCTTATAAAATTTGCGTTGGAAACGAAATTATTAAGAAGGCACAACTGACAAAAAATATGGCCCTAGTCAAAATTGGATAAAATAGCTCACTGTTATAGGCTGTGTTTTCACTGGTGTTATTTACTAGCTGAACATTCTTTCTAAGCGTGACATTTCTTTTCACTGTGAAATTGAACCAGGAATTTATAGGTCACTTCTCCGCAAGATAGCCGTTGCAGTTTTCAAAACTGGTCGGGGACGAACCATGTTGAATGATTTCTCTTGTATTCGTTCTCGCTTTATTTT